>JAUMJK010000140.1:0-600000 GCA_033558105.1 Coccyzus lansbergi | reverse complement strand
TGAGGGACTTGGTTTAGTGTTAGATAGGAATGGTTGGACTGGAAGATCCGATGGGTCCCTTCCAACCTGGTTGTTCTGCGACTCTGTGATTTTGTGATTCTGTTTGGAAAGTTACCCCCAAATACTACTGCACACCGCGGAGTTGCGGTGGCTTTGCGGTGCCCTGGGAGAGAGAGAGAGGAGGGCGGCTTTGAAGCTCGTGGAGGGCTTTTCTCCCCTCTGCTTCTCCTTCTATATTCCCGGCAACCCTCCTCCTCATAACCTCCGCCCCCGAATTCCTCTTCAGGTTGTCGGTGTAGGAGGCTGCAAAGGGCTTTTTACCTTTACCGAGCGGCTAACGTGAAATGGATGTTCGGCTCGTTCCCAACGTGTCTATGCAGAGAGGCAGAGAGGCTTAAAAGGAAAAAAAAAAAAAGAAAGAAAGAAAAAAAAAGAAAGAAAAAGAAATTTATTTATTTATTTATTTATTTGGGCAGAGGGGATTGGAGCTGTCCGGCATCCCTGACATTTTGGGAGGTGGCTGAAGGGAGGAGGGGGGGCGCGGGGATTGAGTCTCCCCAGAAGGCGCCCGCAGGCAGGAGGGGTGTGGACTGGGCGCATCCAAAGGACAAGGAGGGCTGAGGAGACGGGGAGAGAATTTCGGGAAGGGGCACGATCCGCTGTGGATGGCTCCTGCTGTCCTGCTGCATTGCCAGTTGCTGCACACCCTTGTCTTTGAAGGACGGGGAGAGGGAAGGTCGGGGCCATGGCAAAGCACAAGCGACCTAGTTCAAGAGAAATATTCAGGACTCTCTCTCTCTCTGCTTCTTCTTCTTTTTTTTTTTTTTTTCTTTTTCTTCTTATTGTTGTTGTTGTTAGAGTTTGGGGCGGCTTTGGTGCAGGGGGTAACCCGAGCAGAGGGAGCAGAGCGGGCACAGAGGGCCCAGCCACCTCTTGGAAGGGCAGGATGCTCCGAACCCTGCTGGTTCCAAACCTGACCCTCTGCCACCTCAGGGCAGGACTCCGCTTCGGACCCCGCATTTTCCGTGGGTTTGGAGAGATTCGTGGCAATTCCCCCTCCCCTTTGCCGCTTTGGCTGCCGGAGTGGGGATGCGCGGGTTTTATATAGGACGTGGTTTTACCCTCGGGATGCTCCTCCGTTCTTCTCTATTTGTTTGCCTGGGGTTTTTTTTTGGTTTGGTTTTTTTTTTTCTTTTTTTCTTCCCTTACCGTAGCCAATGTCTGTAGCCTGCTGGGGTTTTGATGTGACGGCTGGTGCTGGTTTGTGTGTGTGTGGAGGGGAGTGGCCACCGAGTCGTGTTAGCGGTGAATCAAACGGCGAGAGGGGGAATCTGGGCTGAAACAGTCTTCTTCTGGAGTCAACCATTTAGCCTGTAGCCGGTGCCCAGCAAGGAAACATACACCGCCCTGGGGACACGGGTGGGGAGGGGACCCCCACCACAACACCCCCACACCCCCCGGCGGTGCGGGGGCTCCTCCTAAAGGAGGCGGGAGGGGACACACACACACACACACACACAACTCCTCCCACCAAGGCGACAATCGGGGTCGATTCCGAGCCCAGGAACACCTCGGCGTCCCCAGCCCTCCTGCCCAGAGGTAGAAGAAGGGCTGGGGATGAGCATCCCTGCCCCACCGAGCCCGGGTACCACAGCCTGCTGCGGGGCGGGGATGCTGCGGGGGCCGCGGCCAGAGCCCTGCGGGAAGCGAGGTGCCCTTGCACCCCATCCCGTCCCCCCTCAGGGCCTGTCCCAGCAGTGGCAGAGACCCGAGGGACGGGGGACACACACTGTCTTCACACAAGCCGTAATTTATTTCCTTACCCCACTTGCTGGAGGTTGGTTTGGGGTTTGTCACCGTTGTGCTTAAACCAGTGCCCATTCCTCGCATAATTCCGAAAGATGCTCGAGGCAGCACGTCCTGGGGGAGCCAGATTCATCCCTGCCCCTTCTCACTTCATAGAATCATAGAATAACCAGGTTGGAAGAGACCCACTGGATCATCGAGCCCAGGCAGCCGGAGAACTCACAGCCGCCCCTGTGGCTTTCGGGTCCCTTCTTTTGGACTCATTACGGCAGCTCTTTCTACTATATATTTATAATAATAGTAGTAGTAGTAGTAGTAATAATAATAATAATAATAATAATAATTTCTTCTTCCTCTTCTTCTTCCTCCTCCTCCTATTTTTATTATTATTATTATTATTATTATTATTATTATTATTATTATTATTATTATTATTATTATTATTATTATTATTATTATTATTATTATTATTATTATTATTATTATTATTATTATTATTATTATTATTATTTTCCCACCGCGCCTTGAACCATATATACGCGCGTGTGCGCTCCTGTGTTCGCACGGAGAAACGCTCCCGCTTGCTTCGAGGAGGAATTTTCCCAACAAAGGAGCAGGGAGCGCACCTTTCACCTCCCTCCCCCTCCTCCTCTCCTGCCCTTTTTCAGAAAAGAAAAAAAAAAAAAAGAAAAGAAAAAAAGAAAAAGAAAAAAAAAGAAAAAAAAGAAAAAAAAGAAAAAAGAAAAAAAAGAAAAAAAGAAAAAAGAAAAAAGAAAAAAGGAAAAAAAAAGAAAAAAAGAAAAAAAAGAAAAAAAGAAAAAAAAAGAAAAAGGGGAAAAATAAGAAAAGTGAAAAAGGGAAAAAAGGAAAAGGAAAAGAAAGGGCTGAAATCAACGCCGTTAATCCAAAAGCGCTGAAACCCCCGGTGCTAAAAAAGGGGTGAAAAGCCCCCGACTCACGTCTTGACTCGGTCCCACCGCTCTCCTCCTGCCTCCAACCCATCGCTCCCGGGAGGGGAGCCCCTTCAGCGACTTGGGGGGGGGGGGGTCTCGGGGAGGGGGTGGGGGGATGGGAGGCGGGCGGGGGCCGGCGGAGCTGACCTGTGCCCCTGCCCCCCCAGCGCACCTGGTGCAGGCGGTGAGAGCGGCCGGGCGGTGCGATGCGGTCTTTAGGGGCTTCTCGGACTGTTTGCTGCGGCTGGGCGATAACATGGCCAACTACCCGCAGGACCTGGACGACAAGAGAAACCTCCAGACGATCTGCGCGTAGGTCTTTCCTCTTTCCTTCGGGGTGGCGGGGAGGGGGGCCGGGGAAAAAGGAACGGGGGTGAGAACTGGAGGTGTCGCCCGGGGATGGAGAAGGGGGAGAGAAGCTGAACGGTGGAGGCGGAAAGGGAAATAAACGCGGGGTTTGGTGCTTTGGGGTTGTTTTCTCCGCTGCGGGGTCCCTCCAAGAGCACTGCCGTGGGGATAGGCCGGGCTTGGGCAACAGTGAAGTCTGGAGGGACCTTTTCCAATGTCTCACATAGTTTTTCCCTCCGTTCATACGGGTGGGTTGTTGGCTGGGTATTTTCCCCATTTCTTTTTTTTTTTTTTTTTTTCCCTCCCTGCCCAGATCCTCCCTTGCATTCTTCTCCTTCTCCTGCATTGCACCGGGATGCTGACCTTAGCTTGTTATCCCTTTCCTTAGTGCTGTTTTTGGGACCCACGCTCCCTGCCAGGCTCTGGGATCCACCCCCCACCCCCAACCCGGGCGCTCAACACAGAGTCAGGCCGGGCGGAGGCAGCTCCTTCCAGCCGAGGCTGAGGAGGCAATTCCTCAGAAAATAAAATTTAATTAAAAATGAAAATATCCCAGCCACAACATTAATCTCCCTGCGGCAGCCCTCCTCTATCCCTTCGTGCCTCTCTCCTCACCTTCCCCCGATCCCTGGGGGAAAGCTCATTTCCCCCCCCCCAAGTTTTTGCCCAATCATGTCACAAAGGGGCAAAGATAAAGGGAGAAAAATAGTACCAAAAATGAACACAACAACTAAAAATAATAAAAGGAGAAAAAGAGCTCGCCTTGCAGAATCTGCACTGTGCTCCCCTCCTCCCCAGTTCGAGGAACTGGGACAGCTGAGAAGCCCTAAATTCGTGGTAATTATCCCCATAATTCAGTGTAGTGAATCTTACCAGACAGAGGGGAACCTGGGGCAGGTGGCAGGTGCCAGGGAGCCACCTCGGCTGCCCAACTTTGGGGCCTCTGCAGGGAGGCAGAAAGGGGAATTTTCGTTACGTCTGACAAAAAAAAAAAAAAAAAAAAAAAAAAAAAAAAAAAAAATCTGTCTGCACAGGATACTCTGCCATCCACTGGCCTCTGTTTCTAGGCACATCCTCCCTCCACTGGGAATAAAATTATTAAATTAATCCATATTTAGAAACGAGATAATGGGTTTCTTTTCCCCAATTTTGCTCCCCTATAATCAGAAGACAAAAGGCGTGAAATGGGGACGTGAGATGGAGATGAAAGGGAAAAAGGGAACGGGAAGAGAAAAGGAAACGGGAAGAGAAAAGGAAACGGGAAGAGAAGGGAAAAACGAGAGTCCATAACCGTCCTCTCTTCTCTTCCCACCTCGAGTTTTCTGAGCCAAGCATGACTTAGCTGCACCCACTAAGGCTGGCACCTCGCCGTAAATGCTGAGTTGCAGTTTACCTTGTGTCCTGCGTGAGAAATAAATACCCAGGGGCAGCAACGTCCTAATGTGATGTCCTTTCACCCCGGAGTGCAGGACCAGAGGTGGTCCTGACCTGTAAAAACCATCTGTTTTCCAAGCAAGACCCTTTCCCCGACCACCTCCCCGATTGCCTTTGCCTTGTGCCGGGATGTGTACGGAAAGAAGATGGGGAAAGATTTAATTTTCCTTTGGGAGATGCAATTACAACAGAAATACTGCAGGAGAGGCACACTCTCTCAGACTGCGGCTTCTCGGTATCTCATTATTTATTACAAATGTAACAAACATTGGGAGTCTACAACCAGCTTAGAGTGCTCATAAATTAGAGTCTGTAGGACTACTTAAAAAAAAAAAATTTAAAAAATCAAGATCCAAATTTGCAGGAGCCTGCCTGAGGCGAAATAAAAGGCAGAGGGCAGCTTCGGGGTGATTTTTCATGACCCAGACATGGAGAGGTGAAGTCCACCCGTCCCCAAGGTGGGACTGTGGGACGGGTCCTACCCCAGTGGAGAACCCTCCTCCAGTTCCCTTGAGAACGGAAATTAAAAGAAACAGTAAAAACGTTTGGAAACAACTGGAAGTATTCCTGGGGAAGGAGAAGAAACCCTTTGCTTCCCGCAGACCTGCTCTGGATGGGGAGCAACCCCTCGCCTCTGGCCGCGGGCCAGTGAGCCCAGGAGGGATGAGGAAGGAAAGGTACTCCTTCCTCTTCTTCCTTCTCCTCCTCATTTTCCTCCTCCTCCCTCCCTGCCCCTGCAGTCGGGGCTCGCTCCCGCCCCCGGGGATCCCTCCCAAGGGTTTCTAACCCTGCACCGAGCCCCTCCAGGATGCCGCCTCCGCCTGGGAAAAGCGATGCCTTTCCCACCCCCGGGTCGAAAAACCCTGGAGACGAGCCCGTGGGCTCCCAAGCTGTGGTTTTGCCACCCGAGGGGCGCATCTCTCCTCCCCTCTGCGTCAGGCAGAGACGACCCTCGGGCCAGAGACGCACAGGAGCGATTTTCTGCACCATCCCGAGCCGGTGGGGTCTAGTCGGGGGGCACCCGAAACCGTAGCTTCTGCAGGGGGAACCGCTGCCCGGAGCCAAGCGTGGGGCGGCCGAGGAGGGCGAGGACCTCCTCCTGGAAACCAGTGTCTCGGAGGGGAGCAGGGGCCGGGTTTCAGGCTCCTCCGGGAGGTGCCGGGTCCGAAGGGCTCCCCCCTCCCCCGGGAAGGTGGGTGCTCGCCAAACCACTGACGCCGGCTGCTCTCCCCCCCTCCTGCAGGTACTGGGACGATTTCCACGCCTGCACCCTCACAGCGCTCACCGATTGCCAGGAAGGAGCGACAGACCTCTGGGAGAAATTGAGACGGGAATCCAAAAACCTCGATTTCCAAGGCAGCTTATTTGAACTGTGCGGAGGCGGCAGCGGCGCCGCACCGACCCTCCTGCCGCCGGCTTTACCCCTGCTCCTGGCGGCTCTCTGGGCCGCACTAGTGACCTGGCTGCCTTTCTAGGGGGGCGACACTCACACCCGCACCTTCTCCATGTGCTGGATCTATAGAGGAAGTGTCCATCCGTTGCTTTGGGGACGTTGTGCTTTTCTGTGGTTGATGATGATGATGATAGTGGTGGTGGCTGATGATGGTGAAACACCCGTGTAGGACTGTGGAAGCGTTTTCCTTTTATTTTTAATCTCTTTTTTTTTTTTTTTTTTTGTGTTTTATTTGCCAAATGTTACCAAACAGGCAGCGGCGCGCAACCCAAATCGGACCTCAGCTTTACTATCGCTTCGAATCAAAAAATAGAGCAAAAAAAAAAAAAAAAAAAATAATATACAAACTCGAGCCCTCGTTGTGCAAAAGCAATCTCAGGAACGGCTCTGGGCCACCTAATGCTAAGGTTATAACCTGCCGGGATACCTCCCGGCGAGCCACGGGCTCCTCTAAAAATGTGGCAGAGTGCGAGGGGAGAACAAAAACGCAGACATAAAAAAAAAAAAAAAAAAAAAAAAAAAAAAGGCACTGGCGATGAATCCGAGGCAGATGTCCACGTGTGAAGCATATGGTGAATAATTCACAATCTCTCATCTTTCCTCCACAGTCGCTTGTTTTTTGGTCATTCCACTGCAAAAAAAAAAAAATAATTAAATAAATATATAAATAAGAGCATTTTTTCCTAGAGGGGAAGAAAAAAAAAAAAAAAGAGCTAACGAGCGAGCCAAAGAGGGAAACGAACGGTTAAGGAAGGAAGGAAGGAGCAAAAGAAAGAGATGTATCTAAATGCCCGGAGGAGTGAAGGAATGCTGCTAACAGATCTCTGAGAGTTTACCTTTACTTGCTGTTCGAAGGCATCTTTCCGAATTCACTGCCTTTAATTTTTTCCTCCTTTGTTTTTCGATGTTACACATACCAGTAAAATAACTGAATATCCAACCGTAGAGATCACAAAAAGGGGGCTTAAGTGTAAACCTAGAGAAAAAAAAAACCAAACCAACAGCAAAATGATTTTGAAAAAAAAAGAGCCTTGATTTTAAAAGAGAAGAAAAATGTAATTAAAAAAAGTTTATTATAAAGTCAATTCAGCAAAAAAATAACAAAAAAAAGATTTGCTACAAAGTATAGACAGACGTATAAAAATAAAAATTATTGTTTGAAATGAGGCTGTCGTCCTTTTTCTAAAATATGCCTGGAGAATCTCGAAAAATACAGGGCTTTTTAAGGCAAGGAAGGCTAAATCCTCAACCGCCCCCTTGCTGAACGTGGCAATTTCAGTTCAAACAAGGACAGAGCGGCCGAAGTGGTTAGTCTGAGCTTTTCTCCCCTTCTCCCTTCCCCCCGCACGTCTCTCTTTTCAAAACACGCTCTAAATCCTGCCCCCCCCCCCCCCCCGCCTTTTCTCCCCGAAGCCCAGAAGGCAGCACCCCCGTTTCCCAGCCGCCCGGAGCCTTCCCGCGGGTGCGGAGAAGCGCGGAGGGAGGAGGGCAGCAACCACCATTAAGGAGGAGGAGGAGGAGGCTGCGGAGCTGGAGCAAGAAGCGCAGAGGAGTCCTTTCATAATTAATAAGGCAGCTCAGCCGAAGGAGCCAGGGAAAAGTGGGGACGGGGTATCGATTTCGCAGCAGAAGCTGCTCTAACCTCGGCTATTTATAGGCGCCCGGTGCCTTTATAAAGAAATACACATCAAAGACTCAACACGTCTTTTTTACTTATAAGGCGAGAGCCCAGCTGGCGAGCGACCAGGGGTGGGTGGCTGAGTGGGTGATGGGGAGGTAGGAGCCGGGAATTAGTTGGAGGTGATTTATTCCGGTGAGGAATAGTCCTTCACCGACGGCTAGGGCGGCAGGGTCTCTCTCTCTCTCTCCATCGTCCCCTCTCCTTCCCGGGGTCCGCAATGTAATGTGTAAGCAACAGCAAACGTAACAGTTCATAAATCAAACAGCGGGTCGCAAGCCAATCCGCATTTCCCAAACGGATTGAATCCCAGCAACGAACGCGCTCAGGAAATGGAGCCGGGCGCCTTTGCCACTAGAAGCAATGTTGATTTTTTAATGATAAAATACATTATGTGTGTGTTGGGGGGGGGGGGGGGGGAACTTTGCAGAACTCAGCCTCTCTTCGGCAAACGTAGGTCTGCTAGCATTTCGTTTTCCTTTGCCCTCCCTCTAGACTCAATCCCTACCACCACAGGAAAAGGAAAACCCTGGAGAGCAGAGCTTTGTTTAAACGGTTTGGGTTATTTTCCCTCCCCACAGAGGATCTAGACCTGAATTGATTTTTTTTCTGTGCACATCTCTATATACAGGAGGTCAGGCGCTGCTGTTACGGCTTCTCCCAGCACAAACTGCCAGCTGCCGAGGGGCGAAGGGACAGAGAGCCCTGGCTGGGGTGCGAGGGGCTCCAGGGACCCTTCGCCGGGAGCAGACAGCCTGCTTCGCCAAACTATCTCATTTACTCCTCTCTTTGGAGAGCCACACCGATTCTTTTAACCTCTAGGTAAATGCAGCTATTGCGTTATTGTTGTTATTATTATTATTATTACCTAACAGGTCACTGATAAGCAGTCAGCGGTGCCAGAGACTCAAGGTTACCTCAAACGTTTGCAAGCTCCCTTGTTATCCGGAGCCACCACGGAGGAGGTTGCAAAGCGGCTCTTCCCAACCCGCTTTGCTCCTCGGGAAAGCTCCCGCTGAGGCGAACGATAAAACGGTGGCAAAAAAGGAGAAAAACAGCGGAGCGGGTCGGAAGGTGCTGCCGGAGGCTGTGCCTGACCTCCTGTCCCTCTCCCACCCTGCCGAACCCTGGACACCTTCCCTGGAGTCTCCCGTCTCGGGGCTCTAATTGCCAGGCGCCCATCCCCAGGTTGCCAAGGGGCTGCCCGGCCCAAAGGACGGATTTGCTGCTCGAAAACTTGCTTTGCACCCCCGGGATTTCCCTCACGGGCTCAGCTGCCCCCGGGCCACCAGCAAGAGAGGCTCTCCTCGCCACCAGCTCGGGCTTTTCTTCGGGAAACACAGCCAACCAACCAACTCCCTCCCTCCCATCCATCTTTTTTTTTTTTTTTTTTTTTTCCATTTTATAGCAGCCCCTCCACTTGCAAGGCACTGTTTTCTCCCCCCTTTCAGGTGTTTTTTTTGAAACCTGAGTGCAATAGTCGATTATTATTATTATAATTTCTAACGCAGGGATGGTTGCTCTGTCTCGCCTTGTTTTGTGGCCAAGGAAACATGAGCTCTTCCCTGAGTCCCAGAAAGGGACTGAGCGCCCTTTGTTTGCCTTCTGTCACCTTGCACCTGTAGGTGCACAAGGGCTGGCAGGAGAGGGCTCCAGGGGGATGCTGGGTTGTCCCTTACCTGGCTGCTGTCACCGCCCAGGGCACCTTCAGCAAAAGCTAAATAGGTTCAAGCTTCTGAATACCCCTTAATTCTTGGGCAAAGGTAAGATGGTGAACTGGGGAAGGGAAAAAAAAGCAACAGGAAAGCATTTAAACGTTGACAGTCACTGCAGTAAAATTATCAGCTACTTGAAGCAAAATTCTAAACACACCAACACGTGAAAAAAAGCACAAATGCACATCAACAGCAGAAATAAACCCAAAGCTTAAACAACAACAACAACAAAAGCAATCCGGTGCCTTTCTACCTGGCTGGATAATCAAGGAAAGCTGCAGCCATTGCGGCTCTGCCTGCCCTAATTCCTGTCCCCAGCTCTGACTGAGCAACTGCAGCCCCGCAGTCCCTGAGGGCCGCAGAAATGCTGGCTCCTTCCTTCCCCGTCAGTACTGGATGAACCTGTGCTTGGCAATCAGCTGCTCTCTGCCAGCCTCCACCTTTTGGCAGCCTGGCTCCAGGGCTGGAGGGAGGGCAGTGTCTCGCTTGGGCTGCCTTCGGACCCTGCCAAGCTACTAAGGTGGTAGCAGTCAATTTTTGATTTAAAGGGGGTGAGGAAATAAAAGCAAACCCCTTTCCCACCTGCTCTTTTCAAAGGCTGTAGCAGAGAGGTGGAGAGCACCTGTGCTGGGAGCAAAACCTTGAGCCAGTACACACGAAAATAAGGAAAAGTTATGTGGATGGTAGCAAGGGCAGGCAGGTCGGTCCTTATTGAGGGAGCAAGAAAGGATGGTGTGAAAGTAAGGTGCAGTACTCATGCCTCACAGGACTTTCTAACTGCTATATCTATGCCCAAGAAGATGCCACAAGGCACTGTTTGTCACTGGCTTGTCTACACAGGTCAGGGACAAATGTATCCGTGACTATTGCAGCCCTTTTACTTTCCAGGGCCCTGCTTAAATCTGTACAGTTGCTATATTGCCCAGAGAAATCCAGTAGGCTACGTGAAGGGCTGTCAACCCAAGGAGGCAGAGGCTAGCTCAGCCTTCCTGTTCATCAAGGCTGATTCATTAATAATTAGTACCATTAGGTGCACTACAGCACTGCCTGAGGGCTCCAATTAAAGGAAAGTGAGCTTGTTAAATCAGGAGAGTCAGATTCTCCCTCCGTTACTCCTGACTGATGTGGTGGTGGTGCCTCTAGGGTGGGCAGTAGGAATAACCCTGGCTTTCTAGGTATGCAGCCTCTCTGCCTTCCCCCTCACTCCTCCTCCTCTAGCTTTTCCCTCTTCTCTGCTTTAGCTGCTTACTGGGCTGCTGCAGAGTGAGGCCTGTGCTGGCTGGACTAGCAGGAGGATATAGCAAGTCAGTTTATTTTTCAGTCATTTTGCATTTCATCACAGGGCAAAGGAGCAGGTTTTTGGTGGTTTTTTGGTTTTTTTTTTTTTTTTTTTTTTTTTGTGGTGGGGGAAGTGATGGGGACTGCAGAGGAGTCTTTGTTACAAAATCAGATGCAATTTTAGTAGTCCAAAAGAGTTGCTTTAGGCTGCCAGCATCTGACGATCAACAATGCTATTGGCGAATATGCTTCCAGCTGGCTGCTGTCTTTCCAGAGGGACAGTTCGTGACCCATTGCAGTGATGGTAGAGCAAGGGGGTTTCATTTGCTTTGGGTCAAGGATCTTCTGCTGCCCTGCTCCACCAGTAAGAAGAAAAGCTGGAGGTGATGTGGGAGAGAGAGAACACTGTCATTGGTGAGTTATTGGTTGTTCCTTTCTCCTCAAATCCCTGCGGTGTTTCTGTGTTGGAAGATATTACTCAAAGCCCCATGCTCCCAAGTTTGCTAATGGATGGGCAGGCTGCAATAACATAGGTTTGCCTTTCAGGATGTACTGCAGAAATTATTTTAAATTATTCAAATGATCAGAAGCCAGTCTGTGACCTCTGCTTTAGCTTTTTAGTTCTTATTGTTCTGTTTTGTTTGGGGTTTTTTGGTTAAACTCCTAAGCTATAGTAGGGAAAGGTGGAAATAGCCTGCTGAAGGTCAAGGTGAGACTGACCGTTAGTTCACCAGAGTGCAGGTATCCATCAACGGAAATCCATGCCTACAGATGCTTGAAGTCTTTTCAGCAAGAAAAGCAGCATTGCTGCAGGGGACAAGCAACTAGTCCTGACCTTCTTTACACAGCCCTTCTCTGGGAAAAGGTATCCTCTGAAGTCAATACGCATTTTGCCTACTTAAGAATTTAGAATGCTCTGACAAATTTTGCCTCTGACAGTGATGGTACCTGAATATGAACTCCAGGTTCATGCCACCAAGGTATGAAGTGCTTGTGTGTGCATCACACTCCATACCTCCAGGTTTCTTGCCTATCATATCAGTTTACTAAGGACTGTGCAAAGCTTACTCTATCTCTCTAGCATCAAAGATCAAATCTGCAGGGCACTTTTTCTGTTGTGAAGCAGCAGATTCAAGAATGGTTGGGCACTATGCCCTTTAATACACAATCTGTTTTTATAACTACTGGATATTCAAATTGATGCTCCCTAAGGCAGGAAACAAACAAACAAAAATACCCAGCTAACCAAACAGAAAAAAAGAAAACATAGAAGAAGGAAAAAAACACATTTAAAAAAAGTAATTGCAGACATTGACAGGAATTGTTTTAATCGGATTTATTTCTCCCCCATGCCCCTTATATCACCTCTTTGCAGTAGACACTCTCAGTAAGTTTTTCTTCAGGACTAGATAGATAGGTGTGTGGTCTAATTCTGCCAAATGTACCTCTTCAAGAGTCAAATCATGTGTCCAGTATAGAAACTATTAGTCAGAACTTGTAGTAGTTATTCTTAAGTATGAGAAGTTTTACAGTAATTTGACTGTTCAGCACTTAGGGTCCTTTCTTCATTTTATTTTAACTAGGTAGTGAAGGAGGTCTTATCCATTCCTGAACTCCTTTGGGGCACTTTCAATTTTCCAGTCTTCTGGCACAAGCTGCCTTTGCAAAGGAATGATTCCTACAATGCCACTGCCCCATTTAATTTCCTACATTCCAGAAATCCCTAACTGATGTTATTAGATGAGAAACCCAGAACATATTTTGTTAGTATGGAGCATTGGTCACATTTGTTTCACAATACCTTATTTAAGGATCCAATATGTCAGAAAATTGTCCTAACATTTGCACTTTATTAGGGTTGAAGAGGCACCCTTCTCCCTTTTACTGGACCTGTGATACAAGACTCAGTTTTGTTCTGTTACCAAGGCATTTAATTTTTGATCTCTCTAGTCCTCATTTCTACTATCTATTAAGTGGAGTAGTACTTTGAGATCTTTTGTGGGTGAAAAATGCTAGACAAGGACATAGACATTATTAATTAGAACAACCTTATTTTATCCTTTAGCTTTCATCAGAAGAAAAACATCTGGATTGAAATGACAACAAATAATAGGTGAAGAATGTTTCCCTGGGGTTTCACAGATCTGCTGTGTAACAGAAACCATTCAGCCCTGGGAGCCCAAAAGCTATGGTTCACATCTTCAGCTGAAGAAGCCTTATTTTAAAGAATGTTGTAGCATACCAACCTGATGCAGATGCTGCACTATAGGTGTTCCAGACTGTGAATTTCAGCCTGTGCCCTTGGCTAGGCTGCTGAGGACAAGTTGCAATACCTGTCCTTCTTGCAGAGGTCTCCATCTTCAGCCATGTTACACTATTGGTGAGCTCCCTGTTTGGTTGGGCATCAGTGGTTCATTTCTTTCCCTTCCCTCTCTTTATGTGCCAGTGATATGTGCTCTCACTCCACCAAAGTCAGAGATCTGGCATGCCAATGCTTAAAGGACTTAAGAGAAAAAAAAAAAAAAATCATTAATATTCCACCGATTGCACAACTCCCTGGTCTCCATCTTAATGTCTGCTGTGATTACTTTGGTTTTTTGGCTTTTTTTTTGTCCATAAGCTCAGTGATTTCAGCTTCTCTTTGAATCCCACCTGCACAAATATCTTGGTTTTCTCCTTTCCTAGTGTTAACAAGACACTGTGAGGAACCTGTTCAGACTCACTAGTCAGGCTGTCTTGAGGTGGCTGGCTTTTTTGAAGAACCCATGGCAGGAATAAGTGAATAAGTGAATTCAGCAGGCGCAGCTTGTACTGGTCTTCAGCTTACAGTCCGACTTATGCTTTTGTGAAACGCATTACTATTAGCAACTGCAATATAGACAAATGCAAAGGAAAATGAGCCAGATGCGTAGCCATGGAGCTGTACTTGAAAATAAGGGCCCACTATAAGGCAGCTTCACCTACTACAGTGGGGCTGTTCCAGCTCAGGGCAATATAGGACTTGCTCCTATCATGTTAATCCATGGTCTGAAGTTCCTGATCTCATTATCTGTGCAAACTAGATCATGCAAATGAGGATACTGGAGTTGCAGGGAAGTCAAGCAGATTTCCACTTGAGTACTGGTGTAAGAAGCAGCAGCAATTAGCTCTAAATTCACTCTGCTATCCTGTCATTTCCTAGCTCCTCCCCTGCTGCTCTGTAACTGGAAGACTTGCCCTCTAAAAGAAGGAGAGAAGTACATTTTGCTCATGTATTAATCAAGTCATCTTGTGAGCTGTTGTGGTAATGACTGTCTCCTATGAGGACTCTCTGGTGTCTAGTAACACAGTTGTGTTTCTGCGGTGGACACACTCCTAGGTTTTTTCTCCTCTGTCTGCCGATTTCCACAGCACTTGTAGGCAACTCAAACCTTTGAGACTTCCATCCCCTGTCAAGTTTGATCAAACTCGGCTCACAGGCTTGAAAATTATTTAGGAGGGACTGACTGGCGCTTGAACAGACAGTGTGGTCTCATGAGCGTCCTTTCCTTGAGAAAACTAGGCTACCAACCTAGCAGTGGGGGAAAAAAACACACCATCCTGCTAGCAAAAAGGACCTAAGCACTGTGAGGGAATTGGGAAGGTGGGAGAGAAAATGAAGATGTTTCGGAGAGAAAAAATATCACTGCCTTGTGGCTGCAGAACTCTTGCACAATTAAAGTGTCAGCCTTGGAGAGGTACGCTAGGAAAAATATTCTCTAGATGATGGTGAGTTCTCTTGGGAAAATTAGCAGGGGAGAGAAATCACTTGGATTCATCTCACTACCAGGCATCCTAAATGGATATTTTGTATGGTAAGAATAGTCTTTGGTACCCGTTTCTGTCTTCTGACTAGAGGAAGACACAGACACAACTAACATGCGTTCTGTGTACCTGCTGTATCTGAAGGGAGTTTGGTCCTCTTGCCACTCTCTCTTTCAGACCAAAGTTTTTGACGGTGCTTCTGCAGGGTTTGTTACAATGTGTACCACGTTTGTATTCTAGAAAAGCTGCTGTGTGTCTTAATGGCTGCAGATATATGCATGATTTTACTGGGCATTTTGAAGCACTTATCCTCTGTGCACTAAAATCTTTTCTGTCTTTGTGTCTTAAGGAATAAAATCCTCTAAGTGAATTTTAATGATTCTAGTATTCCTTCTTTACAAATTAGAGAGCTGTCACTCTGTTTTTATTTGATAACACACAATGTTTGAGGCTGTCAAAAGCATATAGTAGGTACTCACATAAATTGATATTTTATTTCAGTAATTATGTCACTAATTGTATTTTTGCTGTGCTACAGTTACTGACATTTGGCTCCTGAGCTCTGCTTTTTTTTCCCTAGATATAGGTGCTTCTCACTCTTTAATCTTCCCCACCTATGGTAGGTCATATACTTAATGAAAACTAGAAAATAAAAGCTCAGACCTTCCCATCAAACTGTGTGCTGAATGCACAGCTAATTTGAAACTCTGGGTGTACCCAGAGTGCAGGATAAGCTCAAAACCCCACTCCCTATTACTATGTCATTTTTGTGAGGCCCACAGGAGGCTGTATTATCTAAATGTTGGACAGTGCTTAAGTGCTTATACTTGCCTGTTGCTGAAGGCCTTCAGTTTGCAGGTTTTAGAGGGCTTTTTTTGCTTACAGCCTTTCACTTACACGTTCTGGTGCTGCTGTGGCAGCCTATTGGCCTGGTATCTCAATGGTCTTTTCCCCATGGCCTTGAACTGATACATTTGTTATGTCAAATTACGTGAGAAAGGGCTAGTTTTCCTATGCCTCAGCTGTCTTTTTGTCCTCTTGTCCTCTGCCTTCTTACTGCATTGCTGTATAGTTATCATTTCTAATCTACACTGAGTTTCTTCCACCCTCTTCACTTGATGTCTTTTACACCCTCTTCACTTGATGTCTTTTAGACTGACTACTCCATATTAGAACAAATACAATAGATAATGAGTGAATGATAGTAATTTTACTATATCATAAGCATTATGTAATTACAGATGTGTCCAAGGCTTAGCAGACAATTGCAGTGCAAAATTTGTATCTAATTAAGCATAACCCAGCAGTGCCAGTGCTGTTATCAGGAAAAGATCATTGAAAGGTAACTAGAAGAGGTTTTAATGAAGGGTATAATTTTACCAGAGGAAAATTATAGTGGGTGTTTGTTGGTATGACTATGATCCTCTGCCGCACTGGAGCGGACCTCCAGGACAGGATGTTCATCTGTGGATCTCCAACTATATCTTTTCTTGGTTGGACACTGGGGACAATTTTCCCTTTAACCATGGACTTGACGTGTACCATCAGCTACAAAGCCAGTGAATAAAGCATGTGTTTTGTGCCTTTCAGCCTGCCTCAACTTTATTTTTGTTAAAGCACAAGGTAAAAAATTACCTGGGTTGTCGAATTCCTGCCCTGTTCAAGCAGAGTTTGAGGTCAGTGAACCCTCTTCTCAAATATACCTAAGAGTTATATGCCTTGAGGTTACAGTCTATATCAAAACTTGGTTTGGTTCAATTTCATCAGTGGCAACCTTTTTGAGGACAGTATATCTTTATAATTATTGTCGTATGTCAGTATTTTTGTCTGCTATTTAATTTTTCCACATCAATTATTTTACTTTAGGAATGTTTTTTTTATTGTTTTAGCTTGAAAGTTGTTCCAAACTCTCTTAAACCAACATAAATTTAAGCTAACCTGAAGGGAATGGTTACCTTCAGATAATTGCTGTGCTCCTCTCTGCTGCTAGCAGTATGCATGGCAGCAAGGCTTCATGTCCTGTGACAGAGCCATGACTGTATCCAGACTGGAGTATCCACATGGCCATGAGTGCTGTTTTCACTCAGCCTTGCTAGTTTAGGTTATCTGCAAAAACAAACCCTCTGACTGAGTGACCAAATTTGGTACAAGTACACACGCTTTGTAGACCACAGCATAACAATGGTGCCTGAGCTGCGTGCCCAGTAAGTGATGAGGTATTCTGACAGCAGGTAGTTATTATGTAAACTTCTTGTTATATAGTTTTGCATAAACCCTTATGTTCCTGGCTCTTTGGAGCAAAGACTAAAAGGTCTGCAGGGATGTTAACTTGGAAACAAAAACTAAGGCAACAAGGAAAGGTAATTTGCACTGAAGCGCCTGGAGAACTCAACCTTAATGGCAGGGTGAATAACTAGAAGACCTACAGCACTCAAACCAAACACATCTGAACAAAAAAACCCTTGACCTCCTTACATCAAGACATTCACTACACAAATATCCTGAGCAGTACCTCCACAACAGGCATTCAGGCAACCATCAGAAATACGGCTTGTGTCTAGCAACTTAAAAACCACAGAATTAGAGAACAGTCAGGGTTAGACGAGACTTCTGGAAATAATCTAATCCAACCCTACTGGTAAAGCAGGCCCACCTAGAGCAGGCTGCACGAGGAACATGTCCAGTTGGCTTGTCCTTCAGAGAAGGAGACTCCATAACCTCCCGGGGCAACATGTTCCAGTGCTCATTCACCCTCACAGTAGAGGTTTTTCTCATGTTCAGGTGGAACTTCTCATATTCCAATTTGTATCTGTTGCCCTTTGTCCTGTTGCAGGGCACTATTGAGAAGAGCCTGGCCCCATTCTCCTGACACCTGTCAGGATATTTATAAGCATTGATAAGGTCCCTTCTCTCAGTCTTCTCTTTTCCAGGCTAAAAAGATTGAGCTCATGCAGCCTTTCCTCGTAAGACAGATGCTCCAGTCCCCTGATCATCTTTGTGTCCCTCAACTAGACTTTCTCCAGTAATTTCTTGTCTTCCTTTAACTGTGGAGAGCAGAACTGGACAGAATACTCACTGTACAGCCCCACTAGGGCAGAGTAGAGTGGGATAATAACCTCCTTTGACCTGCTTGCTAACTCTTCTTGATGCACACCAGGATACCATTTGCCGCCTTCACCACAAAGGGCACTCTGCTGGCTTATGGTTAGCTTGTTGTCCACCAGGACTCCCAGGTACTTCTCCATGTTGCTGCTTTCCAGCCGGTCAACCCCTAACCTATCCTGGTGCATGGGGTTGTTCATCCTGAGGTGCAGAACCCTACACTTGCCATTGTTGAACTTCACGAGTTTCCTCCCTGCCCAACTTTCCAGCCTGTCCTGGTCTTACTGAATGGCAGCACAGACTTTCAGTGTATCAGCCACTCCTCCCAATTTTGTATCACAAAACTTGCTGAGGGTACACGCTATTCCCTCAGCCAGGTCAACGACAAGTATGTTGAACACGACTGGGCCAAGCACAGACCTCTGTGGAACACCACCGGCAACAGGCTTCCTAATAGACTCTGCACAGCCAGTGATAACCCTCTGAGCTCTGCCATGCAGACAGTTCTCAATCCATTTCACTGTCCACTCATCTAATCCACATTGATGCTTACCTATAAGGATGTTATGGGAGAAAACATCAAAAGCCTTTCTTAAATCGAGGTAGACAACATGAACTCGATGAACTCATGTTGACCACTACCAGCAACCTTCTTTTCTTCCAGATTCTTGGAGATGACATCCAGCATGTACTGTTCCATCACCTTTCCGGGTATGGAAGTAACGCTGACTGGCCTGTAGTTTTCTGGGTGCTCCTTCTTACCCTTTTTGAAGAAAGGAATTACATTAACTGTTCTATAGAAATAGATTCATACATTCATAGATTCATAGAATCATAGAATTATTTGGGTTGGAACGTCCCTTAAAGATCATCCAGTTTCAACGCCCCTGTTATGGGCAGCAACACCTCCCACTAGATCAGGATGCTCAAGGTACCATCCAACCTGGTCTTGAACACCTCCAGGATGGGGCATCCACAACTTCCCTGGGCAACCTTTTCCAATGCTTCACCACCCTTGTCATGAAGAATTTCTTCCTAATGTCTAATCTAAATCTTCCCCCTTCCAATTTAAAGGCATTCCCCCTTGTCCTATCACTACATGCCCTTGTAAAAAGTCCCTCCCCAACTTTCTTGTAGGCCTCCTTCTATAAGATCCCCCCAGAGCCTTCTCTTCTCAAGGTTAAACAACCCAAACTCTCTCTGCCTGTCCTCATAGCAGATGTGCTCCATTCCTTTGATGGTTTTCATATCCTTCCTTTGGACTTGTCCCAGCATTTCCATATCCTTCTTATGTTGGGGATTCCAGAACTGGAAACAGTATTCCAGGTTAGGTCTCACAAGAATGTAAGAGAAGGGCAGATTCACCTCTTTTGACCTGCTGGCCAGGCTTCCCCTCATGCAGCCCAGGATACAGTTGGTCTTCTGGGCTTTGAGTGCACATTACAGGCTCATGTTGAGTTCCTCATCAATCAACACCCCCAAGTCCTTCTCTACAGGCACTTCTCTGTTCTCCAGAGTCTTTCAAATATGATGGGGGGCAGTTTAGCAATAACATCTGCCAGCTTCCTCAGCAGTTGTGGGTGCACCTCATCAGGACTCATGGGTCTGTGGATGTCCAGTTTGCCTAGATAATCTCTAACAAAATTCTCCTCAACCAAGGGACATCTCCCTTTTTTCCAGACTTTCCATCATTCCTTCAAGGTCTGGGATTCCTGACAGTTGGCCTGAGCAGTAAAGATGAAGCAAAGAAGCCACCTCTTCTCCAAACTAAACAGACACAGTTCCCTCAGATGCTCCTCATAAGATTTGTTCTTCAGATCCTTCACCACCTTCGTTGCCCTTTTCTGGATGCGTTCCAGCAACTGAATGTCCCTGTTATAGTGAGGAGCCCAAAACTGAACTCAGTATTCAAGGTGTGGCCTCACCAGTGCTGAGTACTGCAGCACGGTCACTTCCCTACTCCTGCTGGACGCACCAATTTTTACACAGGCCAGGATGCTGTTGGACTTCTTGGTCACCTGGGCACACTGCTGGCTCATGTGCAGATGGCTGTTGACCAGCAATCCCAGGTCCTTTTCTGCCAGGCAATTTTCCAGTCGATCTTCCCCAAGCCTGTAGCATTCCATGGGGTTTTTGTCCAGATCCCTCTATAGAGCCTTCCTACTCTCGAGAAGCTCAACACTCCCAACCAATTTGATGTCATCTGCAAGTTTACTGAAAGAGCACTCAATGCCCTCACCCAGATCACTGATAAAGGTATTAAACAGAACTGACCTCAACGCTGACCCCTGCGGAACCACCTGTAACTGGCCACCAACTGGATTTTGCTCCATTCACTACAACTTTCAGGGTTCAGTCATCCAGCCAGTGTTTTAGTCAATAAGAATACACCTGTCTAAGCCATGAACAAGCAGCTCCTCTAAGAGAATGCTGTGGGAGAAAGTGTCAAAGGCTTTACAGTTGTCAAGGTAAATAACATCCACAGGCTTTCCCTCATCCACCAGGTGCATCGCCTGGTCATAGAAGGAGATTGGATTGATCTAGCAATACCTGTATTTCTTGAACCCATGCTGACTGGGCCTGATCACCTCGTTGTCCTGCACACATCTAGTGAATGTGTTCAAGACGAACTGCTCCACTTCTTTCCTGGTATTGAGGTCAGGCTGACAGGCCTGTAGTTCCCCAGGACGTCCTTTCAGTCCTTTTTGTAGATGGGTGTCACACTGGCAAGCCTCCAGTCATCTGTGACCTCCCCTGTTAACCAGGACTCCAGATAAATTATGGAGAAGGGCTTGTCAAGCTCCTCTTCTTGCTCCCTCAGTACTCTTGGGTGGACCCTATCCAGTCTTATAGATTTGTAATGTCCAGGTGATGTAGCTAGTTGTTAACTGCTTTCTCCTGGATTATAAGGGCTTTATTCTGCTCTCTATCCCTGTCTTCCATCTCTGGGGCTGAATACCCTAGGGATAACTGGTCTGACTATTAAAGTCTGAGGCAACTGAAGTGTTAGGCATCTCAACCTTTCCTCATCCTTGGTGACAATGTTCCTCCCTCACATACAATAAAGGACAGAGATTCTCCTTGGCTGCTTTTTAGTTATTAATGTATTCATAAAAATATTTTTGTAACCTCTTACAGCATTGGCCAGATTGAGTTCTAGCTGGGCTTTTGTCTTTCTAGTTTTATCTCTGCATGACCTAACAGGATCCCTATACTCTTCTTGAGTTGCTTACTCCTTCTTCCAATGGTGATAACCTCTCCTTTATTTATATATTTGTTTGTTTGTTTATTTATTTATCATGAGCCTCTGCAAAAACTGCCTGTTCAGCCAGGCTGGCCATATTCCCTGATGGAAAATGTCTTATAGCACATTGGGAGAGTCTGCTCCTGTGCCCTTAAGAATTCCTTCTTGAAAAATGTCCTGATTTCTTGAACCCCTTTTCCTTTTGCCCTTTAGGGGTTCCTTAAGCTTGCCATCATTATCTTTCAGAGTTAACCCAGCCTGAGATACAGCTGTGCAGAGAGGGGGTGTTTCAAGCCAGTGACTGATCTTTCTGAAGTTTGGGTAAAACTTACCTAGGTGTATTATTCGTTATGGTAACTGGGGACAAGAAGTGAAAACCACTTTCCACTTTTGGGCCTGCATCTCCAGGCTGACATCCAGGCAGGAGAAGGAGAGAGCTGACATGCTCTGAGATGCATAGCATGTGTGCCTCCTCCAGAGACTTGCTAGTTACTCATCCCATTGGCCAGTCTGATCTGTACCATGACTGACTGTGAAACATTTCTCCATTGAGAAATGATGATAAATGTTGAGAGCTTCCTTGCATTTACGCAGTGTTAGCAGATACTCCAATCCCTTATGTGACAAGGAGGACACTAGAAAAAAATGCTGCTATGGAATCATTTTAGGTACCAGTCATACAAGCAAGGGCTCTGGCTCTGGCTACCTTCTTGCCTGGTGGCATCCATTCCCATAAAAGGTCAGAGAAACATCTCTAATCCAAGTGGACAGGTGGCTGATATCTCTCAGCTTCTGATCTGGGTGGAAGGAGAGTCTTCTAAGTCACATTCACCGTGTCCTCAACCGGCCACTCTTCCATCCCAGGGATCCTCTTTTCCAACACACCTTTCCCTAGCGGCTTTGTAAACTGTATTTCCCTCACCAATCATAACTGTGGTCCGCTGAGGCCTCCCAGTGTCAAACCTTACCCTAGACAGTGTCTCCTGACCGCATGTTCTGGAGAGCTAATGGGTTCTCAGAACAAGAAGCAGATTATGAGGCAATGGAGCTTTAGATTTTTACACTGTGAAATGGAAATCTTTTATCTTGGATTACTTACAGGAGCTGCTTCAGAACAACAAGGTGTAGGAGAAAACATAGTCAAGAGGAAATGGCTTACCCAGAATATTTCCATTTAGCATACAGGAAAGTTTCTTGCTGATGTGCAAAGTTTTGCCACAATTTTCTGTGTAGATAGCTTTTGGCTTTAGCATGTGGACTCAGCTCCTTTTTCAGAGGAGCCAGGGTCAAAACAGACTGGCACAAACTCTGAATTTGGCACTGAGAAAAGAAAGCCCTTGAGCCCATGGAGCCCTGAGATGAAGCTTTAAGTATGTACTTAAAGGTCAGATAGCAGCTTTAGCAACTCATTTTAGCACTTTTCCTCTGACACTTTCCTAAAATGGGTTTAGTCTCAGGATGCACCTGTTAAAGACTATAGTGCTAATAAAATCTTCTATGATCGTAAAAGTAGAGTTCTAAGTCCCATTATATCTTTGGAGAGATATAGCTCTGGAAGACAAATTTAGAGCAAAGGAATTCACTGACTGCAGCTAGGAGTATTGCTCTCAGTACAGGAGATGACCGCTTGGAAGCTGCCTGAGGAATACACAGAACATATATTCCATGTATTATTTTCCAGGTCAGTGAAACTCCAAATACAAAACGCAACCATCAGAAAGTTTCATTTGGTTTCTGGCACTAATGGAAATTCTGCAAGTCTCTCTGGGATTCATTTTCAAAGGTATGAGATCATCTCAGTTCCCAATGTTATCAGCTGGAGTTGTGGTTGCCGATCTTCAAGCTTAAGCAACTGTCTAGTTATGGACATCAAGACCCAAATTAAATGTTTTGTTCTTAGCCTGCTTTGCAGATATGCATCAGATGTAGGTTTTAGTCCCAGGTTTTAACTGCCTCAGTGTTGGATTGATGGGAAGGTGATTTTTGAAAGAAAAAAAATAGAAAACTGTGAAAATAGTCTTAGACCATTTTGGGTGCATTTTGTGCTGTATCCCATCACCTTTATCTATCCTCCTTGAAGTACAGACTTGTTTGTATGCACTTGCATTAAGAAGTTTATTTCCTTGTTCCTCCCGCACTTGTGCCTCCATACCCCAAAACTGTTCCACCAGCCTGTCTCTGAAGACCCCCTTCTGTGCCCTCTCTGGGATGCTCACGTCCCCAGAACAGGCTGAGCCCAGATGACAGCTGCAGTAGAGCCCTATGTGAGTTGCCCAGGAGGAGTGATCCTTGAAGTTACCTTTGGCTGGCTGCCTCTTGACAGCAGCCCCCAGGCTGGCTTTTACCCCACAGCACTGGAGAAAGAGGAACTCACCACTCTCCACCTCACAGGTGCTGTGGTGTAGAGGCCAGAACAAAAGCAGTCACAGATCCATATCCAGCTAACACAGGTCTGAATGGGACAAGTCCAAGTGGTACAAGCCTGTGTGTTCCCTGGAAGAACACAGCCCAGCCTGGCATTGCCTTCTGGAAGCACCTGCTTCCAGCAGCACCCTGAGCATCAACTTGGGAGTCTCTGTAATTGTCTCTGTAGGTACCTGTGATAGTCTAAAAAGAGCAAAGTGACCAGAGATGGTTTGAAAGTTTGAATAGTTCCCACTACCACTTTAATCACAACAAGGGTAGGGTGTTTTTCTGTTGCTGCATATAAATTAGAGACCAGAGACCTAATTCCCTCAAACCTTTCCTTACCAGGCTAGTAATATTTTTTTGAGAATTGTTTTGGGTTAGGTTAAGAGCATGACAAATATAGAAGAAATATAAATTCTGAGCTTTTTGTTTTCCTTTGTTCTGTTTTGTCATATTTCTTTTCCGAGGTATTGTGCTGAAGGACACCAGAGGAATGACTGGTGTCATCAACTGCACAAAAGGAGTAGGCACAAGTCAAGAGAGGTAAACTGCTTTGACAGTCAAGTATGAGATTATGCAATGATAGATGCTCCTGGATGACTTGTCAAGTACCTCTACTGAGAGGGGACAATTAGAGAATAAGGGCAGCATCACTCAATGGATAACTCAATAAAATCTGCAAAAGTAAAATATAAGGAAAGCATTTGCAACATGCTAAATCTTCCTTCGTAGCTTTGTTGCTTAACAACAACTTCGTTGAGCAGCAATACCGTCACCAGTCACAGGCTCTTGTGGACAAGTCTCATCTAGCTCTGGGCATTCATTTGCAGCTGGAACATTTTGTCAAATGCATTTTAATTTGCTTCACTGCTCAACAGGCAAGAACACCACCCTTTATTCTCAGCCATCCTTTAGCAGATAGCTCAACTAATATTAAGGATTTAAGGCAAATGCTGCTTACCTATTGCATTCCATAGTACAGACTCCAACATGTACAGTATTAATTGATATTATCTGTAAAAGCTTCAGCAATGCTTACCTGACATACTCTCCTGCTGTTGGCAAGGGCAGCTGGAGAGCTCTGGGAGAGGTTTCAGGGAGTGTATCTGATCCACCTATGTCACGACTTTGTGTTGAGTTGTTTCCAATCATCTATTCCTGATTAACACCTTGTGTGGATGCTGTTATTGAAAACCCAGAGTGCATTGTTCCTGCTTAACTCAACTCTTGAGCTGATCTTAAGAAACAGCAATAGCTCTTTATATTTGCACCTTACCTTCATCACTAATAACTTTCAAGTGCAGGCAAGTTCTAGGACACACGACTCATTATCTTAGAGGAGTGAGCACAATGTAATGAATAAGTTGATCGTTTTCTAAGAGAGGTTCTTCAGTCCAATCAGTTCATGAAGAACATCTGAAATGAATTTTACTGTGGAGGTTTTGGAAAAGAGAAATGGAATTGTTTTTTCTTGGGCAGTAAGGACAAAGGAAAGAAACCAAAGGAAATTAACTAGCATTTTGTTGGGATACGCTGTTTGCATCTTCCTTGCAGAACAAGTTGAGGAAAATACCTTTTCACTCTCATATAGACTGTTTCCTACAGAAGCTGATCACTATAGAGTGCTGCTTGTTTTGGTGGCATCCATGTCTATGGCAGTAGCACTCATGAAGAGCAGTCATCTATCAAATTCACAAAGAAGGAAGATTGCTAAGTTATATCTGTCAGAGTGAAGATGGGCAATTAGATATTCACTCATGTATGAGAAATAAATTGTTTTGGACCAAGTCTCTCATATCTCCAGTGAGGGACAAGCATCCAGAGGAATACAAACAATTCTGGGAAGAGAGAAGCAGACAAATGCAATACTGCTCTTTATCAAGTATGATTTGGGGCCCTGAGAAGAACTACAAAATTAAGGCTTTCCTGGTTCTTTCCACTCTAAACAAGCCACATTGCTAATTTCCCTTGTAGCCATCAGATGACATTATCTGGTGTTTGTCTCTCATTTTCTTCTACGTAGTGACAGGGTCAAGAAGATAGTGTTTTTCCTGTGTGGGCTATGGAGTGTTTCAGAGGAGAGATCCTCTGTGCAGATGGACAAAAGACATAGGTTATGTGGGCTCAGGAAAGTCTGTTGATTTTCAGTGCACCAGAACAGGCTGAACAGTACAGAATCACTGGCGTTTTGCAGGGGGTATTCCCTCTGTGCTCTGTTTTGTTCACTAAAGGATATGAGAGACCTCACAGCAGCCCAGATGACTTGTTTGTTCATTTTTTTGAGTTGTGTGAGTGTCCATTTTAATGGCTGGACTGGTACCTAAGAGGTCTTGCATCTGGTCTACTTTCTGATTCACGTGGGACTCTTCATAGCAAATTCCATGCTCCTATACAAGCTAATGCCCTTATGTCCTTCTGCAATTGTGGTGGAGGGCTTTTCCCTTCTGCCCCATAGTATCCTTGTGCTGCAGCAGATTTCTCTTCTGAATAGCTCTGTACTGCTGATACAGCCTGAAAACCTGAATGGAAATATCCAGTCCTTGTGCCCAGTGAGACTCAGTATCATTCATCAATCCACTAAAAATCAGCCAGCCAGCCTGCAAGGTGAGTCTGGGAGGCCCTGGGACGGAAGGTCCTTGATCTGTGCTCAATCAGCAAATCCCAAACACTGCTGCGTGAAGAGATTCTAGCCATGAGAGCTCAGGAGCAAACCGTAGAGTCGGTAAGATGGGTCAAGACAGAATAAATGAGTTTATCATTGACCTTGTCTCTTTTTCCCATTTGTGAATTGCCCAAGAGTGCCCTGGGCGTTTGCAAAGGGTAGGTCAACCACTCCTAACTAACATTTGTGCTTTTTTAGCTTTGCTGTTTTTAATGCCTAGAGGGAAGAAACAGGGCAGTGGGAATAATAAAGCGTCATGACCACAAACACCATATAAAGTTCTAGTGGGGAATAATGGCAAAAAACACAGCAAAAGTCAAACTCCACCATGTTCTTTTAATCTATTTTGTGTGTATGTGTGTGAGTATGATTTTAAATGACCTTTGTTTTTGTAATAGTTCTTTTAAAAAGATGTAGTGCACAGTAGGCCCCAGAGCTCTGTCACTGTTCGCTCTTGTAAGTCAGAAATGCAGTGGGAGAGAGGTGGTGGGCTGTGGGTTGGTGGGGGTGGGCAGGGGTGACAACTCCAGCATCGCACATAGCCAGATCCTGCATTTCCACCCTCCCTCATTTTTGCTGAGGTGAGTGCACAGGACTTGTGGGGTGATGACAGCTGATTCTGCAGGTGTGATGTCACTGTCGTGATTTACATCACAACACTATCTAACAAACAGATCTTCAGTACAATTAAGGAGGTGGAAGTGCATAAGCAAGGAGTGGGAATGGGTTTTGTACTGCCACACAGGACAACATCTCACCAAGCACAGCTTTAACCACAGGGACTTTGCTCACAGATGGAGCCCAAAGCTTCATTTCCTAGGTACTCTATGATGGGACATGCAATCCTGTT
This sequence comes from Coccyzus lansbergi, assembly GCA_033558105.1. NCBI lineage: Eukaryota > Metazoa > Chordata > Aves > Cuculiformes > Coccyzidae > Coccyzus > Coccyzus lansbergi. Next base: position 573,285 of record JAUMJK010000140.1, on the reverse strand, counting down.
CCTTTTCCAAACACTACTCCTTCCCACAGAGGTATATACAACATAAAAAATATATATGCAGGACTTCTAGATCATCTACAGCTACCTGCTTTGGGCTGCACTCTTAGAATTAACAGGTCAGAGAGGGCACTTCATACTGGAAATATTTCCCTGGCAGAACAATAAGGTAATTTGTGATGTCAGAAAGAAATCATTAATCTTTTTCATAAAATATCCTGGATACGCTTATGTCATCTGTAATCTAGCAGATGTCAGCTTTCTGTCACATGCTAAAATTTAGTTTGTCCATGCTTAGCTAGCCAGCATAAGGTAAATTAATTCTTTTTATTTAATAGTATGATGACAAAATATGGGTTACTCCACACTTGACTCTGTGTCCTAGATAAGGAACGCATGAATTTTTTAATAGGATCTACTTTCCTCATATTCAAAAATCAGTCATGAGTGAGTTAAATGAGGCTAATTATAAACAAACCTTGTAAAGGCCTTTGGGATCTTACAGAACCAAGGTTCAGATGGCTGCACAATGATGGAGATTCCCAACAGCTCCCATAAAGGAATGACTGCCAAATGTTAGCAGTCACACAGCCCCAGCTCCCAGAGGGCTTTTTTTTCCTCCCCAGTGGCATACCAACCTCAGCCAAGGGAAAAGTATGCCACAACCAGGTTAGTACGTCCCAGAGCTTCTTATTGTTTGATACTAAGATGTTCTTTCAGGAATAAAACTGTTCTACCAATGCCTGACACTGACATTCTCTCCCCATGACACTACAATAGTGATAGTTGAAGACAGACTACTGAGATTATTAGCCAGATCAGCTACTGCTGCTACAACTATCACTTGAAGTAAAGGAGGCAAAACAGTAATCTCCTTGGTAGTTAGCGATGGAGAAGATTTATGACCACTGCATATATTGACTGTTTAATTTATTGGGCAAATAGCCTTGTGATGCAAACAAATGTAAACTGGGTTGAAGGATTTTAGCAAAAACTTGTGTTGGGAAATCTCTTTCAATTACTGACCTGAATGTGTTGCACAGAGATGTAAGACTTTATCATTCAAATACCTTGTTCAGCACTTACTTCTGTCATGTCATGTAACCTTGAGTCTGATCAGGAAAGCATGGATGACAGTGGACTCTGGATAAGGTTCTAAAGATTTGGTGCATACAAAAAGGTAAAATTCCTTGTAAGAAGTGATCAGGCAGGTCAGAGGACAAAACTAGAGATGCCCAATTATTACAGATGTAGAAAAAATAAGGATCTAGAATTATTAGAGATTGTTAATAATTATTATCAAGATCTCTTAAAAACAAAGGTGTAAATAGATCTCCTTCCCCAATCTACATTTCTGTAATGCAGCATCCTCCCATCTCAGTTCTAGGGGAAAGCTGAAGGAAGGACAGGCCATTGGCCCCATCTCAGTCAGGCTGTGGCCTGGTCTGGTGTAACGGATGGAAATAGAGGGGAGGTGTTTCCCCCCATGGCACTTTATATGTGTCTCTCCACTAGCCCCTACGGCTAAGATGGAGAGAGCATTGCAGGAAGATCACTTAGCAGGTGGTGCATACTTCAGAGGAAGAAATGATGTTTTGGAGCCAAGCATTTGGTGTTCTGGAGTTTAAAAACATGAAGATTTTTTTGCAGGAAGTTCACAGGCACATGTCATAGACAATGTGGAAAAGATGTCACAAGATTATCGATAAGGCTAGGTCGTTAGCCAAGGGTGACATGTATTGTGAATGATTGCCAACTGAAATGACCATCTGTGTCAAATCAAATTAAACTGGCCTTCAGTACACTTGTCAGCTTAAACAAAAAAAAAATCATGGAAGAAAGTCTCTACTTTCTGCACTTCCAATTCGGTTCTACAGCCTTGAAAACCTGGGCTCACCACCAAGTAGACAGTGAGCACACACTTAACCTGTAGAATTCAGGCCATTGCTGCAAGGTTAGGAGAGCTATTGGTATACTAAAAATTCAGAATAGAGCTAAAATGCCTTTGTTGGCAGTATGCTTGACAGCTGGCAGGATAAAAATCTCTGTTTTTCATATCTAGTTTGTGTCTTTTGACGAACTCATCCAAAAATATGTTTTACAAGGAGAAGAAACTATTTTCTGAATTTTCTCCTTTCTCAAAAAAAATACTCTCAATGCAAAATATCCTGCCCATTAAAAGCAAATAAACAAACAATTAAGCATTATTTTAGCAGAAGAAAAATATATTTGAGGGAGTTTTCTGATTTTCTTCAACAAAGACAAAGGACCTTAGTTTATGATTGTTCTTAATGGAAAAAATATCTGTGAATGTCTCTTTTGACTGATGTTATTTCAGCCATGTCTACTTGAGAATGTCTCTTTTTTCTTTGAGGAATGAAACTGGAGGATAAGGCATGCCAGCCTAATCCCTGTGCCCTGTGCCAGTCTATTTCCTTGAGCCTCATGCTGTTGTTTATAGTTTTGGCTAAGCAGAGGTGCTACAGAAAAGGAAAGGCTGCATAGTTCATTTTTCCACTGCAAAGACAAGACCTCTCTACTGCCTCTTGGCCTGAAGAGCTGTGCATGGTGTTCTGTCTTTTATATCATGCAGTGAGGACTCCCCATCCTATTTCAGTCTGCTGAAATCACCTTTTCCTAGAGTGCTAGGATTAAAGTGGCTTAATGAGCTTGCATATGTTAGCCAAACATCCTTCAGTGACATTTAAGCTAATGCAATTTATCTCAGAGTTGCTGTGGACTAATGCACAGGATCAACTCCCATTCCTTACCTCATGTCTGGTAATAATCATTAAGTTGCTGCCCTTGGATGCTGTGTCTGAGTCCTTAAGCTATGGGGAAACAAGCTCAGCTGCTGTGCTGAAACCAGTGTCTTGCCCATCTTGTCCAATATTATCTTGCCAAGGGTGGGCAAGTTGAATTCCTCTGTGAATGGTAAATACCCCTAATCAGCCCAAAATCTTATATGTAGTGCAGCCTGCCTCTCCTACAGATCTCTTTCCTACTCCACTGAAGTTTAAATCCTTAAACTTACGATTATCTGCTTTTCAGCCTTCCTCTTCCATTTTTTTCAGAATTAATTTTTCTCAGTCCAGATGTCCTTTTCCATCTTGGAAATATGCCCCTTATTAACATCTCCAGACAAAGGAGAATATTTATGTGACAATCCTGAGAAAAATGGGCCATCTTGCTAAGCCACTTGCTAAGCTACTCTAAGTCCAAAAATTTAAAGAGTGAACATCAACAGGTGTGAATGGAAACTCTGACAACCTAGGTCATACTGAAATCCTGATGTTCTCCTGTATGTCTTGTATGAGTACATTTATCGAACCTTTTGATTCATCTGACTTTGGTTGCCTGTGTGGAATATTGATAGCCTTGTAACACAGACCCCATCAATGAAAATTTCACTGGGTTTGCACTACCTATACCAAATCAGATCCTGAATAACAACTAGCCTCCCACATCTCTAAGTATTTGCTTTGAGGCTAAAACATTTCACATTTCATACAAATCTACATGCAGTTAGAAGAGTATGCATACAATGTTCCCACAAATACTTAACAGCAGTGTTCATTTTGTCCCAGCTTCAAGGATGAAAGGCTCTTCTGCAGAAGAGGGGTACAACAGCAGCATATCTCTTAACCTTAGAGGATTTAGAGAGTGTGACAATTATGAGATTAATTTTCTGAAAATACTCAGAGGTATATATCTGGGAGAATGCAGTGAAACAATTTTTTCACATGATGTCCATGAATATTTGCTGAAATTGGATTTTGAATTGGTTATTACAGAGTCAGGCAAGATATCTAGCTCTTGGTGTGAATCCCGTCCAGTCAGACAATACAAATGTAGTATCCAGCTACTGTTGGTCCATGCAGTATGAAGTTCAAATACATTTAAATACTTCTAAAGCAATTAAGAGAAAAATACTCCTAGACGAGATAGGTAAGACTCATTCTCAATAAATCATTCACATGATCAATGACTCATTAAAAATTAGTCTACACTATCCAATGGCAAAGCATTTCCTCTTAGGCACTCAAGAAAGGAAGTATAATAATCCTCATTACAATTATGGTAAGAAGACATTGAATGATGACGCACTAAAAAACTTCACGTTTCCATATGGTAAAAATTAGTCTCACCTTTTCCCCCTGCTCTTTCATAATTTAAAACTAGCTTTCTTTTAAAAGTTCAAGCCTGTCATGTAGTTAATCCTCAATGAGAGCTAGTGTAGATAACATGTTTGAAAATAATTGGTTTTAGGAACAAGAACGTTACCAGCACTGAAATTCCCTGTCTTCTCTTAGTGTTACCCAACTCTTGCAAGTAGATTCACTGAAACACAGTTCAAAGCAGTCCAGTTATAAATTGTCTAGAAAGAAAATCAACGGGTTTTTTGTTGTTAGCTTTTATTACCTAACACTATGAAAACTTTTTATTATCCTAGTGGCACAGCACTGGGGATGAAAAACTGTTTCAACTGACCATTCTTGCAGCCACCTAATCATTACTACAGTCAAATCCTCTCTATGGTTAAAGAATGATAAGACCAAAACCTCAAGCATTCATGTAGAAAAGGTGTGGAAAAGTTAGAATCACAGTTAGACTTGAGGTGTCCCAAAAAAAAAAAAAAAAAAAAAAAGTTAGAATCATAGTTCTCCTCTTAGAAATACAGTTCTGGAAGAGATCTCATAGATCATGCAATCTAGGGTCCTGCACTTGAGGCAATGTCTTTGCGGATCCCCTTTTATCAGTTATTCAAGCTTCACCTTAAAGCTAATTGGGTTGTTTTCGCTTCATAGCATGCCACGGAAGGCTGTGGGAGGACCTTGTCGCTGATACTAGAAAGAGCTTTTCATTTCCAGTCTAGACTGAGTCCCATACATTTGAAAACTATTTGCTATCACCCTAAACTGATTTTTTTTTAAGAAACTCTTTTCCCTCTCTGAGGTATTTACAGATAGCAATTCTAGCTTTTCTCAGCTTTTTTTGTTGCTAGTCTAAACAAGACAAATTCAGTCTTCTCTCAGAAGACAGTCAGTCCACCCCCTCTGTTTCCACTGGTGTCCATCCCTTGCTGCTGTTCCAGCTGAAGTGCCTTGTTCCTAAAATGGGCAGACTTGGTCTGGACATATGAGCCTGTCATATGGTCATCTAATCATCTTCCAAAAATGTATTATGCTCAGGCTAAGTTATAAAGAAATGATAACAGGAGTTTAGCACAGAAAGGGTCAGATGGCCTTGAGGTGGCAGAACCAACTTCTCAGGTAACACCAGAAGTTACAGACCAAGGATTTAGCCTGAGTCTCTGCTTGCAGTGAGGCTGGGCCACTGACCCGATATTCACAGAGACATCCAGCAGCAGAAGGGGCCAATTACTGACCTCATCTGAGGGGAAGGGGTAAAATGTTCAATTTTTTCCTTTATGCTTTTAGTTATTATAAGTAAAGTCAGTGGGTCTGTGGATCTGGGGTTGCAGAGTTGCTACAGTTTAGGGCTTTTTGTCTGTTACCTGCATGGGTTTCCTGACAGAGGAGATGTACAGGATAACATATAGCATGGCACAGGACATGAAAAATATCAGCTGGAGAGAAAAAAGCATTCCTAGATGTCACTGCCCTCTGACCAGTACTCTGTCTTTTTAGCATTATCCATACCTTGAGTCATTTCTCCAAGTAAGTAAATGTTTTACTCTCTCTAACTGTGTTTCTTTCCATTTCTACACTGCTTTTGTAACGTTGTCAAAAAAAGCAGTCAAGCTTTGGGGATGTTGGGAAAGCAGGGTAACACAGGCACAGATGCATCTGCTGCCACTGCCTCTGTGAGGCCCTAGCAGCTTTTACAGCTCAGACAATTATCACAAGTTGGTGGTTGCCAAAGCTTCTCTATTCATAATTTGCAATATTTCAAATGAGAAATGTATCCAAGCAAAAATAATATCCTCCAGGATATAAGTACAGAAAGATCAATGACTTACAGGTAGCCAGGAAAATAAACCTTCTGGAGATGCTGCTATGCAGAACAACACATAAACTCAGTCAACATGTCTGACATACATTAAAGTTTCCAGGAAAGAGTCCCAGGCATTGACAAAATTACTATAGCCAAATCTCTTCTCTGAAAATCTATTCATAAAAGCAGGTATCCAGTTGCATGAATTGTTTCCCCAGGAAGGGAATGATGCACTGCAGAAGTTTTGGTCTGGATGGACTGTTGCTTGCTTGATCAGCATCATTCAGTGCTGTTAAAATGCCCTACTTCATTCTGGAGATACTGGATGAGAGAAATTCTGTGTCTATAATTTCCACACTAGCTGTTTATGAGTTTGAAAAATATATAGAGTGTGCATGTATAGATACAAATATATAGGGGTCTTTGTATGTATGTGTATAAGTATACACATACATAAAATACACACAGACATACGCAGTATGCATTATAGACATGAGCCAAGTTTATTATAAAAACTACATGCAACAATCAACAGAGTAACTACAAAGAACTGTAGGAGTCTATATTAGACTGGGTAATGCCAAATAAAAGTTGGTAATTCCAGTGCTGACAGGTTGATGAAAATAAAGATTTCTCAGTCACTGAACAGGACTTTCAATATCTACCTGATGATCTGTCTAACTGTCTATCTAGAAGTGCACAAAACAAATAGGTCAAGTTACTTGCAAGCCCTAAGAGCTCCAACATGGCAGATATGTATTCGACAAAAGACTCGTAAGGATATCTGCTGCTGCTTGTGTACATGGAGAGCACATACTTTGTACTCAGTTAGTGAGAATACAGTGCAATTTATTAGAAAGAGCATTACATACATTCTACATGTTTATCAAATGCATGTATTCTACAAGGCGTGACTCATATTGTTTGGGTTCTAGCTGCTGAATGGTTAGACCTCACTGGTAATTTTTTTACTAGCAGTATACTATAGTTCAAGAGTTACAATGCTTGCCACACTACCTCTGTAAAAGAGATTTTACTGAATCCCTGATGGTCAGCTGAGTCTCTAGTTAGGTAAGTCTGAAGGAGAGGTAGATCTTGGAGGAGGAGACAGGCAAACCCCTGAATATATTTCTCTCTTATTTTCCTGTGGAAGTCAGTCAGACTCCTGGGCAACATCAGCACCCTTTAAAACGTTCTGAAATTTTGGTACACATTTTGGACAAAGGCAGCTGTCCTAGGAGCAACTTGCTGCCTGGCAACAGTTTCATGCAATAACTCATACCCTAGTGTGAATGCTGCCTGCTCCTGTCTATACTGACAGACATGAGGAGACCCAAGCAGTTTGTGAGGCAAGACTTTCATGGAGAAAATGCATAACTCCCGCCTTTGCACTGCTCGAGCTCTGGTTCAGAACACTAAGGAATGTGCTTATGTGCTATCATGGATAGAAGATGTCCCCTAGATTGGGGGCCTAGCTATAAACTCCAAACCAGAAGAAATGAAAACCACGTTTTTAAACCTGTAGCTCCTGAGGAAATGTCTCTACTGAAAGATGAGCTCTAACATAAAGCTTCCTCTTCCATTCCTTAGATCTCTCATTGCATCCATGTGCACATGTGCACATCCCAAGCCCAAGACAAACCAGAAGCCACATGCTCTTCATCCAGCAGTTCATAGCTGCTCCTAGCACCCAGCTTACCCTAAATTGAAGTAAAACAGTAGCTGTACATCTGGTGCACTGCAGGACAGGTCTGGGAGCCTATGTGGACAGGAAGGGATGCCTCTGATATTCCCCATATGTGAGCTATCCCTTGGAGGGTGTGGAACCTGTTAGTGGCCTTTGCAGTGTCATGCACACAACTTTGCAGGCTGTGAGTGCATCGATGCAGCGTGATCATGTTTCTGTGACTCCCTTCTCATGGACTATCAAAGTCTTGGGTGGCTTGAATCCAAAGGGCAGCCTGAGAAGGGAGATACAGCAAATCGGTAGACTAACATTTTATGCCTTTGATTATTTTCATGGCTTTAAATTCACCTGGGTGGAAAAGACCCTGTGGGACAAACATTGGCAATGGGTACCCAATGAGGCACTAGCAAGGCAACAGTGATGGAACAGCCTTTGCCAGTAAGTTAACTGCAGGAAGACTAAAGAAGACATTGTTAGAAACAGGTCAGCCGATACAGCTACATTTAGATGGGTAGCATAGCACTGTTCCCCACAGATGGGTGTTTGTGGGCCACTGATCTAACCCACACACTGGATTTATTCTGCTGCTTCTTTCCCCAGAGATATAGGTTATGGGGACAGGGAATAGGAAGGATTTCAACTCCTTTTTTTATTGTGAATTTATTATCCCTGTTATTCAGTGGATAACCATACAGGACAGCAAAAGGAATGGGTACTGGTAATATGCAAATAATGAAAATGTATAGCATGCCTCAAAAGCCAGCAGGATAGACTTTGTGCCTCAGACAAGAGATCTCACACCATGGTACCTCAGGGCAGCTTCTCTGACCATTTCTGCCTCTTCAAGGTATTTTTCTTCTATATCAGAATAGACACAATATTTGTAGCTGGTGAAAGACAGGATAAAGGGCTGCTGATACCTGCAGATGGCTACATGAGTTATGGTACAGAGCAAACTAATCAGAGATATATGCACAGCAGATTTTATTTTCCCATCTATGAGATGCACATTGGGGTTCATATTCCTGTAAAAGAAAACATTAAAACCATCCACTGCCTCTGGAAAATTGCTGAATGACAGTGTAGGGAAAAAGGAGTTTCTCATGGACAGGGCTGTCTACTAAATAAAAACTAGCTCCAGTTAATATTACCTGTGATAAGCAAGAGCAGATGAGTTGACTATGTATGTGTTCACATCCCCATGGTGAAATGTAGCTCCTAGGTGCTGATGCAAAGAAGGATATGGGATTCCCCTAGCCAGCTATTCATTTATACCTTTCCACCTTCAACCCAGCACCTGAGCTTCTCATATCCCTAGGACACAGTGCAGCTGAATATCTTACACCTGAGAGACATGCTGCTGCTGTGGACACATTATGGTAATCTAGTAAAATCAACCATTTCACAAACTGTGGTGCTTGGGCTTTTTGCCATCCACCCATTTTGCAAGTACCACTGTGACATGCTAGAGTTGCTCTTCAAGGGACTCATTTTTCAGAAAATGCAGAGCAGAGAGTGCAAATACTTTGTTGTCCCAGAGTAGATAAACTCACCTTCCACAAATGAGTCCCCTGAAAAAAAAAATGTTATCTCAAATCCACAAATAAAGTTATAGTTTTGTGGAAGCCCTGATACCTTCAGTCATTTCATGAGAAGCAGCACCTCTGTGTATAAGCAGACACATACACACCAGCCACACTGCGTAGGCATATGTGTATACGTGCATATGTACACACAGCTACTGCGTAGATCTATACATTCGTATGCTATAGATAGGTACAACATCTACATGTGGTCTCATAGTTAAATGAGCAATTTTTAGTACGCAGACGTAGGTGTGAATAGTATGTGTGTCTCCCTCCCACGGGCATTTGTAACCGTGTGTCTGTCTTCTCATGCATGCACAGCCTGTATCTGCATAAAGAGGCTAGAAGTCTGCATTAGCAGCATTCTGCTCTTCCTGAAGGAAGAGATGATGTGTGTAATAGCTCCAACTGGAGCAGGAGCAGGCAGCTTGTCCCAGCAGTACATTGCGGTTTCCTAGGTAACTGAACTTGAAATAAGGTGATGTCTGGAACTGGTTTTTATCAAATCAATTTGCTGAAGGTGCACACATGGGGAAAAAAGCCCACAACACGTAGGATTCTACTCACTGTAAGAGCCAACAACTTACCACTTATTTATTTTGGTAATTGAAGAGTTTGTTGTCTTTTAATGATCAGCAATGACATTTTCCTACTGAAGCTATCTGTGCCAGCAGGGACATGTAGGAAATATGACTGTGCATGTTATGCATTATTTACACAAGGTCACAGCTATGTGCTTTGCAGACAAATGAAGGAAAGGCAGACCCCTGCCATGATGAGCACAGGTCCCACCTTGCCTATTTCTGGCATCTCGCTTTATCCCCTTGAGCAGCCCGAGTACATCAGCCAGACTAATGCAGGTTAAGTTTCTTCCTCTGTCATAGATTTGCCACATAATGGTGGGCTATATGGTTGGGACAATGTCTACAAAAATATTTGTGTGCTTACCTGGAGTGTCTGGCTGAATTTGAGATTGGTGGGAAGGAGAGAGGGCAATATATGCAGTAAAACAAGACACAGCTTCTCTGGTTATACCTCTGCCCAAAAACCTAAATGAGATGAAGGTTTAGGATCAACAGCACATTTGCCTCTACTGTTTAATTACATCCATCCTTGTGCCAGGTAGTACTTAAACCATTCCTGAACACTGTGTGAGCATGGCATGGGCCATGTAACATAGGAGGCAATATGGAGTGAGCAACTTATTGTGGTTCCATTTAGGGATGACCCTGTGATCAATCACAGCCTGTGTGGTGCTTGTGGCCTTGGAGGTACCAGACAGCCCTGAGAATGTTTGTTACTATTATTAACACAGACCTAGTGCCTGTGCCCATCTGCAGCACTTCCCTTGCCTCACCAGGGTGTTGTGAGGACAAGTGCCTCAAAAGACCGAGTCAAATGAGATGTCAGTGTAATGGAGATCATGACAGAACTCGTTATAACAGCAGAAGATGATGACAAATTGTTACCTATCTTTCCATATTGTTTTTTTTATTCTGATATTTCTAATACCCATTACAGCCCCATGTCTAGGACAAAGCTCCCCAGGAAGGCTGTTACAGTCGCATCAGGAATGTTTTGTGCTGTTGTCACTGCTGCAGTCAAAGGAATACATGCAGGCTTTCAGTAATCTGCATATCCCAATTTGGTCTGAACACTCTTTGCATTTAGCCCCTGCCTTTTCTTAGTACTCCTGCCAGTAGTTTGGGGTGCAGAGAATGCTGCAGTTGAAGTTCTGGCAGCTGCTGGATAGACACACCTCCACAGCATCCTGGAACATTGCCTACTGTGTATCCCATGCACCATGTACCCCATAACTGCCTGACAATGCAGTTCCCACATGCTGGCAGGCAAATTGCTGGCATGCTCTGATATGGGGTTGTTGGCTGAGCTAGGGGCTTGCCCATCATGCCTACAGGTGCAATGCCTATACAGCCCTTGAGTCCAGTGTTAAAAATAAATGGCCTCAGGTCTTCCTTTAGCTTGCAGAATCCTCCAAAGCTATTAAACACCCTAGGGTGAAGAAGTCTGTAAAAGACATAACACTATCTGAGTTTATGCTGTGGCAAAGTAGGTTAGAGCAGATTAGCAATCACCAGTGCCCATTAACAGAGACACTATATGATTTCCAAGGATGAATCCATGTTCCAACAGCTTCTTCCAAAATAAATTTGCTTTGGGATGTATGATTGCAAAATTGCAGCAATTAGCAGATGGCTCAAGATCAAGTCTGGGACCTGATGTGACCTCAGTCAAATGTGGAGGAAAGTTTCAGCTTGCAGCTTGGTTCTGTGTCATCTTAATATGAGTGGGGTTTGGGTTTTGCTTTTAATTGATGTCTAAACAACAAAAAAAAGTAGGTATCTATTTTTATTTAGCAAGATATGCAGAAGCTCTATCAGCAAAAATATTGCCTGCAGTGTAGAGATGTTACATTTCATTTCAGGCAAATGCTGCTAGGGCTGCCTGGGATGTGACAAAACATCTGACTGATTGTTCTCCAAGTGCTGCTCTGTAGCTCTTGGAAAATCAACACATCAAGTTTTCACTATAGGCAGGCAATTAGGCACAAACCCATTCAAATGAAATCAAAATCAAATCTGGAGAGAAAACTGCAGAACATTTGTTTGGCATTTTACCTCAGGAAGTTTCATTACAGCTGTGCTCAGCAATAGCATGACCAGCCTTGGGACAGTGCATCTGCAAACCGGGTCCACAGGACAAGACTGTAACCCTAGAGAGGGCTCAGAGATTAGCCTGGGAAAAAAGTTCACAGGTTACTGAGTGCAGGTTAGGGTAGGAAATTCTGTGCATCCCCCTAGATCAACTTGGGCATACATTCTGTGGTACATCATAGGGTCCTCAGTCCCTAGGGACACAGATGAAAGGACTATCTATCCAGTCAGTTTCCGTGGACTTTTCTGGCACAGAAGCAGAGCACAGAGAGCAGGAGCAGGCTGTGTGCACCTCTGAGCAAATTGAGTTCATAGTTCAGGCGCCCACCCAGAATCAATAGTTGAAGAGATCTTCTGGATCTCCTGGTTCACCCATGGCTCTAGGGATCATTGGAGTTAGTTATCTTAATAAATTAAAAAATCTATGCAGTGACTTTAGTGATGCTCAGAGTCCCATGCCCAGGGAACAGAGTTAGGATGACATTGTGCCCCTCTAGTTAAGATACCAGCATGAAATAAGTCAGACTGTCAGGAGCCAAACCAAGACAAATTGGAACAAGAAATACACATTTAATGGAGAGGAAACAACTTACCAAGGGCAGTGGTGGATTCTCCCATTTCATTTTCTTTCCAAGATAAAGTTGGGCAGTTTCTCTTGAAATACTCTGGTGCTCTAGTTCAATCACAGCTCTTGCTCTGTAGTAGGAATTAGTTAAGTCCTGAGGTCTGTGCTGTGGGAGAAGTCTGACTGAATTGAAACAACAATGTCTTCTGGGCTTAAAAGTGGGTGGATCACTATGTGGTCCTTTCCCTTTTATCCAGCTGCATATTTCACTTTTGTTTCTTTTCAAGTCACATTATGGCACCCATGTGAAATATCCAAGTATGAATCATTTCTGATTCAGACTCTTAATAGAGTGCCATCCTTTTCTCTCACATGCAGAACTAAAGCCCTGAACATGCAAGTCCCAACTTGCACCAAAACTCTGGGTTGGAGCTAAGGAGAAGATGTGCTCCTGCACCACCACCTCCAAATCAACACATATGACTCTGGGTTTTCCCTTCTACGAAGAAACTGGATAGCAAACTCAACATGTTTGTCTTGTTTTAATTGGGCAACCTCTCTTCCTGCTCCTTTCCACAGTCTCTTGGCCCAACTAAAGACTGCCCAGATGCCCATTTCCATCTGACAGGAATCAGAGAGAGAATGCAGGTCTGCACTGTCATTGATTATCTTATTCCTGGGCCTGGACAAAGGCTTAAACCTATAAAAAGGGTGAACCCAGGGGACTTGTGTGAAACATGTTACTCAAGGGAAGCTTAAGCAAAGTAAGCAGAGATACTGGCTACACGTGGAGCCATCTTCCAGTAGGCTGGTGCAGAAAACATACCGTATTCACAGCCTGGAGAAAACAGTAAGTTTGGAGAAGGGATCCCTCTCTTGCAAATGTGGAAAGGAGGTAAATAACAGACATGAAAGTGTAGATGGAAGTCAACTAGATTTCCACAGGAGTAAAGATGTGTTTGCCTTCATCACATTCAGGGGCACACATGGGCTCTGGGCTTGTTTATGTCCACCATCTCAGCTGCAACGGAGCTCCTGGAAAGAGGTTATCTGATGGTGGGCACTGGCTGTACATCCCTTGACCGCAGAACTATCTGCATCCTCCAGCTTCTCCTGCTATTGAAAGTTGTTTCTCCATCTGTGCCAGAGACACAGGCACCCCTGTTTACATAAGGAAAAACGAAAATATTTTATTCCCAAGCCCTAGACTCTATTCCCCTCCACAGGAGCATAAGCCACAATGGTTATTTCTGTTTTGCTCTTCCTTAAACTTGTGTGATCATATTTAATCTAGCAAATAAACAACTCTGGTTGGTATGCTTAAGTGCACGAATAGATAATCGAGAGGTTTAAAGTATATGGGGATATTTTACATCTGAATAAAAAAATTCTTCTGTGGAGCAAGGGGTCTCAGCCTGAGCTCCAAACACCCAAGTGGTGCCAGGGTGGGCTGAGGCAGTTCCCACCTTGGAGTATAAATCTGCTCTAAGCTGAAAATGTCTTTCCACTGTTTTACCTTTCACCCTTTCCCAAGTGGCTACTGGGAGCATCCCCTTAATCAAGTCCCACTTCAGCTCAGACTGATGGATAAATACACAGAGTTGATGTTTCTGAAAATCTTATTAAGGATCAAATTAAAAAAGTCTGTAGATGACTTTAATGGATCATCTATTCTGTCTACTACCTTGTCACAAAACTTGTCCCAGTGCTTTGCTGTCACCAGCATTGGAAAGTTTTTTTCTTTTGTCTAAAATTAATCTCCCTTGCTGCAATTTATAGCTATGACTTCTTGTCCTACCCACTATAGAGGTGATGATAGATTGCACGATGAAGAACTGATACAATACAGACTAGAGAAGTGGACAGTGAGATGAATGCAAAGCTGGCTGAACTGCCAGGCTCAAAGGATTGTAATCAGTGGCATGAAGTACAACTGGAGGCCAGTCACCAGTGCTGTGCCCCATTGGACGATGCAAGGGCCTGGACTGCTTAACGCCTTTGTTGATCACCTCAATGATGGGATAGAACACATCCTCAGCAAGTCTGCAGATGTCATGAAACTGCAAGAAGTGGCTGATACATCAGAGGATTGTACTGCCATCCAGGACTTTGACAGGCTGGAGAAACGGGCTGACAAGAACCACACAAAGTTCAACAAAAGAGCAAACCAAAATTCTCCCCCTGGGAAGTAATAAACTCAAGCCCCAGTAAAGGCTGAGGACCAAGTGGATGGAAAGCAGCTTTGCAGAAATGAACCTGGGGGTCCCGAAGGGCACCAAGTTGACATTGAGCCAGCAATGTGACTTTGCAAGAAAGCCAAAAGCCTTGTTTTCTGCAATAGGAAAGGCATTACCAGCAGATTGAGGGTGGTGATCCTTCACCTTTGCTCAGCCTTAGTAAGGCATATCTGGAGTGCTTCATTCAAGTCTGACCTTTACAGCAAGAGAGAGGTGTGGACATCCTGAAGCAAGTCCAGTGATGTGCCATGAAGAAGATGAAGGAATAGAAGCACCTGACATGTGAGGACAAGCTGAAAGAGGTGGACCTGTTCAACTTGGAGAAGGAAAAGTTCCACGCATATAAATACCTCATGGAAAGGAATAAATAAGACAGAGCAAGACTCTTATCAGTCATGCCCAGTGACAGGACAAGAAGAAATGGATACAAACTGACATACAGGAAATTACATTTATTATAAGATCAAAACCTTTCTAAGGATAATTAAACACTGGCAAAGGTTTTTCAGAGAGGTTGTGGTGTCTCCATCCTTGATGATATTCAAAACCCAACAGGACATGGCATAAGCAACCTCCTTTAGTTGACTGTTCTCATAACAGGAGGTTAGACTAGGTGATTTCTAAAGTTCCCTGCCAATCTCAGTATTTCTGTGATTCTGTGACTATATTTTTTTCCCCTCACAGTAGCCTTTCACATTCTTGAAAGCAATTGTCACATATCCCTTCCATTCTAGTTAGTCCAATCTTTCTTCAGAAGATATATCTCATTGTGGGCTTCAGTCGGTCTTTGCTCTTCTTAAAGTGCAGTGACCCACACAGGACACAACACTCTAGCTGGACCTGAATGACAACAGTAAGCTTCAAAGTTAACAGGCCACAGAGAGAATCAGGTGAGCAGACAGATCTGAAAGAGAGGGAAGAAAAGGCCAACAAGCAGACAACAGCTGCTATTTACCCACTGAGTGCTAGCAGACAGTTAAAAAGTTTCTGTTCTAGGTGTTATAACTGAGAGAGCTTTGGAAATTTTCAAAAACTTTTTATTATACCCATTTGGGAAAGAATGTGTTAGGTTTGGCTTCTCCTCACCCCTGCCCCTGCCTTCTATACTAAGTCCTCTGATTGATAGTTTTTTAAAACAAGGGATTGAGCAGCAACCTTGGCTTTCTATATCCTGCCACCTCACCTAGACCCAATTTCCTCCATATGCCTAGCAGAGGACTAGCCTTTCAAGGGGCAGACAATTCTGGTGAGTGAGCTCCCCTGCACCTGGGAGACTGGCAGGGGGTGGACTCTTCTCTGCACTCCAGAAGCCAGGATTGGAGCCAAGAACCAGAAGCAAGAACAGCCAAAACAATCAACTTCTATGCGCTGTGCTTGAAAAAATATGAGCATGTGTCAAAGTAGGAAGGCTCACGACAAGGTGCTGTCTTGTTTATAGTTTCATTCCTCAGCCTTACCTTCTTATTCCTCATTTCAATTGCCAAAAGCAGGTATGTAGCCTATTTCAGAATTTACAGTAGAATCTAAAGGAAGAAAAAAATCTTAAATTCATACAAATATGAATTCCTTCCTCATAACGAAGGCCACCCTCTTAGTTCCCTGTCAGCCTATTATGCACTGACAGTTTTCACCCCTGCAGGGCAGACACCAGATGGGTAAGGAAGGGAAGAAGTTGTGCTTTTCCTTGGCTAATAACCTTATTCTGAAAACCTAACAAGGTTGTTTTGAGCTGCTTGATAGTTTCTGCCTGCTGTATTACTAAAGAAAAGCCAGTGAACAGCACAAAAAGTTATCAGGCTGACAGATTTCAAAATGAAGTTACAAACTGGGAGAAAGCAAGAGAGGATGCTGCTGGCAGAAGATGGCAGTAACCAGTGGCTCTCAAGCAGCCCAAGTTTTTTACATGTGAATAAACAAGTGCAATTCCAGTATAGCCCAAAGTCTTAACTGCTCTCTTTAACCCAGAAAAGGGTTTCAAACCTGCTAGCCTGCTTGACAATATTCCTTCTAGTCAACGAGGCTGTTCCTAGAGCAAAGAGACAAAATCAGATATCTCGTTGTTTATAAACAATTTAGCACTGTATTTGCAAACTTAGGAAAGGGGGAAACCTTAGCTTAAGTCTTATATATATACTCTGATTTTGCATGTATCTGTGTTTGATGGATGGTTTTAGCTGCAATCTTCCTCTGTGAATTTATTCTGAATGTTAATACCTGGCTGTAGTACCAATGTGTAACTCTATAGTACAACAACATAAGATCTAAATCCAATGTGGATATAGGAATCAAGAAAAATAATGTATCATTATTTTGGGTGAGGCCTAATAAAATTGGAATTTAAACCCTGTTGTTTTCTTCCAAGTATAAAATGAAGAATTCAATTTTAAGGCTTCCCCCAAACCCCCTACCCCCCGTGATTTTGAGTGAGAAGACATCTGCTGATCTTTCTTTAGAAGGGCACCTAAATCTTTACCTGCTTGGCTGGTGACAGTTAGATCACTGGAGATCAAGAGGTCTCTACCAGCACCTTGGAGGTTCATTTTGCAGAGCACACTACCAGTCATGTCATCCTTGATGTGGTAAAAGACTTACTGATGCATATTTCCAATTCAAGCTTTAGTGGAAATTAATGGACATTTGCTTTCTGGATCAAGCTTCCATTGCAATCCGCAAAGCAGAAGATCATAGGGACATAAGCTGTTTTCCTGAATGGATTCAGGGTCTGGTGTTGCAAGGATTATCATACTGCTATGCCCGCTGCAGAGGACAGGACCACTTCCTTGGCTTCTCTTCTAGGTGAAATGATCTCTATAGAGGTGTAGGTGAGGCCTTGTGTCTTCAGCTTCCTTGAGAGCACTTTTGATACCACAGCTAGTTTTCTTTCTGCTAAACTTTTCCAGCTTTATTGAGATCTTCAGTCTGAGAGACAGTGATAAATATAATTGTCCTCCTCATTTCCTTTCCATTTTACAGATTGCTGGCTAGGCACTCCTGAATTAGGATATCTATTTCCAGAATAGAAACAATGGATTTCAATCTCTGATGCATTTAATGAGAAATTATAAATTAATAGTCCTTCTTCACAGAAGATCTATGCTAAATCCATGTGGGATCCTTAAGAACTGCACAGTGAAAATAATTGACTGGCTGTACAGTCATAATAAACACAATTTAATCTAGGAATATCAGGATGGTCTAAAGTTTTAAAAAAGGCACTAAAATCACATGGCAAAAGGGTTTAGTGTGTCCTCAGCAGACCTGGCTATGCCAAATTTAATTAGAGAGTTCTATTTGTGTCAATAAATTATCATCTAAGGTAAAATAAAAGTAATTAAATTTGTTAAAATGCAATTTTATTTAGATGCACAATTAATAGGTTTATCCTATTGCAAAATAATTCAGCCAAGAAATCAATGTTTGCACCAACAAAGTACAACTGAGTCTATACAGTCTTCCAGTACTAACTGGATACAGCTATGGACAGGATATTTTATATAAATGGTGAATTTCTCTTTCACATACACATAGAGAAATAGATATCTCTAACAATTTCCTGAAAGTCATTAGCTGACTGCTACTGTAATACTCCTAAAACTAACAGCAATATCTTCTTATAGAAATTGCTGAAAGCAGTTTCATGAATAAGAAAAACTAAAAAAAAGTACAGTGTTCATAATCTTGTCTGCACCTCTTTTTTTTTTCAAAGGCTATGATTTAGCCCTATGTTTGTTCTGCACTGCTTTCCAGTAAAATATGCATGAAATCAGATCAAGCAAATGGTACCAAGAACAAGCATAAAGGACACTTGCAAGTAAGCTCTCCACCACTGCATTGGTACAGCAAGGATGAAAAACGTTTCCATTGCTGCCAGCTACATCAGGATACCTGCTAACCTGTTGGTAAGAGAAGCCTGGTTGTGGAGGATGGGCAAGATGTGCTCATGAATATTTTATCTAAAAGGCCTTGATAAACCCACCAAAAAGTGAATCACAACCTGGAAAGATAATTGCTGTCACTGGGAAACTGTCACATTACCTAAACTGAGACACCCAGTAGGTAATTAAGATAGTAGCTGCCTAATGTGTCTGTACTGGCAAATTGGGTCACTCTTTGTTTTGCCTGGCTTCACTGATTACATATCCTATATGCATGTTAGCTCCCTTTGGGAATGGGGGGGACCTCAGGCACCTGGAGAGGACAGTATCTTCCAGGATCTGCAAAGAAGAGGCATTTGGAAAGCAGGAAATTCAGCTGCCTCCAAAGGAGGCACTCCTTTAGTTCTGTCTCAGCAGACTGCTCATTAAACCTTTCTTTATAGGGACAGAGAAATAGGACCTTCCTATTCAAAAAAAAAAAAAAAAAGAAAGAAAAAAGTAGAAAATACCATGTCTGTGCATGTGAGTGTACATATGTGTAAGCATGTGCTTTTAATGTTTCAGCTGCTGTACAAAGAGGTTATGATCAGTCCAGAGCCTTGAGTGGTCAGGAATTAGCCTACCCACACCCATTTGCTGCAGGATTTCTGATGGGTGCCATCCACAATGACAATATACCTATTGGGAGCTTTAGGAGGGTAGTTCTCTACAGACTACCTCAGGACCCAAAGCTGTACGAATTCATATTCTCTTTCACTGTGTTTATTAGCTCCTGGGGTACAAGGAGAGCTGTTGATAGGATTTGAGCTTATGGTAAAGTACAATGTAATGCTCAATTTCCTTCTGTATTCTATAGAGCCCCAAGAATTAGGCAGAAAACTGGCACTAGGGACCAATTTCTTCTCTTAATTCTTATTGTAATCCTCTTGCCACAGTTAAGTGTAGACTTGAGATTGGAATTAAGGTGAGGACAGTGACAATTTCTAGAGGCCGGTCTATTCTAGAGAGCATGGAAAGCTAGGAAAAGAACAAGTGGAGCTGTAACAAATGTCATGGGTTCTCTTTTCCCAGAGAGTATACCTTGGCTATTGGCAGGTATAAGGCTTAGCTTTTGTAATTCACCTTAATGAAGCATACATTGTTATAGGGCTTTCAATGACATAAGCACAGCTGATGTTAGCACAGGTAAAACTAGGTGCTCCTTTCAGGAGGGTGATCACCTCCTCCCCGCAAATAACATCAGGGTTTGTGTTGGGATTATAGTTATAGCTTGGGAAATATAATATATCAGAAGTATAGCTACTTCTTTCAATATGCAAGTTCTACTGACATAGTGAGAGGATTTACACTGAGAAGAGGAAATTATCTTCAAACTCTTGTACAACATGTATTAGTTCTCCAACTAATAACTGTGCTCAGGGTTTGAAGAACTTGGAAACCTTCATGAGCCCAGCATATTGCTGAATGTTACAATATTTATACAGCTCCAAAGAAGACAAAGGTTGGAGAGGGTCCTTCCTTCTCTATACACTCTTTCACTGCAGGGATTTGTCTCCTGACATCAGAGTTAGGGGTGGGGATAAGGTCTGCAAATGTCAGACACAAGTGCCCCAGATTACTACACTATTCTTTGACCAGAGGCAAAAAGCAGCTGGTTTCTGCTATGATCCATACCCTTTCAGTGAAGGAAAAAAGTGCAAAGGCTAAAGCAACAATGGACAGGCCTGTTCCCACATGTGGCAAGATAAGCTGAGGAAATGAAACCCTCTGGTATTGCCATGACTGGGCAGGGCCCACTAGGCTTTGCTATCTTCTTCTGCTTCTTCTTTGCTATCTTCTTCTACTTCAACCACTTCGAGTAGCAATCATGTGGGACAATTTATATTTTTTTAAGAGTCCTTTGTGTGTCATGTGGCCCATAGACACAGTAAGAGTAGAGACCAATTCTCTCTTTTACTGTGGAGATTGCTACCCAGGGTACAGTTAAGATAAAGATTTGAGCTGGGATTACCTTTTCTCTCTCCCTAGCTTGTTTCTGCTGCCTTCTGCAGTGCCTATGTGGCAGTTCATTCCTTCTGGAGTAAATCAATCATCTTGCTCCCAGAGGAAATCTGAGCACAAGTTAAGGAGAAATAGTGCAGAGAGATATTGTAGCCACAGATGCCATCGTATTCAGCTCTTCCCTCCCAGGACAAGCCCCAGTAGTGTCCTAGCAAGCCTTGTAGCCTTTCCCCCTTTTCATAGGGGGGTCATCACCAGGCACCAACTGAGGATTCTGTAAGAGAGTGGTCCTTGATACTCACAGCCCTTTGGATCAACACCCTCGTACACATACGTAATAGCGATCTCCATCTCTCAGAGTCACAGATGTTGCAAAGTGGATCAGAGAAGACATTGATAAAGGATTATCCAGAGCTGCAGTCTTAAGCAGCATGGGCATGTCACAACACACCAAACAGCAACATTTCTCTCCATCACACCATTCAAACACAGTAGTGAGAAAGAATTCAGACTGCTTAGGGAAAAATAATATCCAGAGGACTTCCCTCCTACACCAGCCACTGAGCCTACATTAGATGCTCAGGTGTTACAAATGTCTTTCTTATTTATTTACAAGAATTTATCCCCTCACGTGGTTCCCAATTTTAGTTTTTTGGTCCATGCTCAGTGGACCACCTCCAGGGTGATGCAAAGCTGTAGAACAGTTGATGTAGCAGCAGGATAACTTGGTCTAATGGAAAAGAGGGAAATAATATTACTACCTCCCAGAAACAGACAGACAAGAAAGTGATTAAAATTGTAATTTATATGACAATAATTTTCAAGTTAAAACAACTCAAAAAACCCTGTGCACTGAAAAAAAATTTCATTTTTCCTCTAATTTCTGCTCCAAGTCTTCTACATGCTTATTATGTATGACACAAATACCAGCTCTTCACAACACCACATCTGTAACACTGTATGACCTAGAGCTACTAGTATCATACATGTGTATAATTTTTCTCAGCAGGACCTTCTAACTCATTAGGAAGATTCACCCATGAACAAGATCACAAAGATGCCTTGGAGTGGACTATCAAACATGGGTCAGAATCTCCTACTAACTCTGGCAGCTTCAGGATTTCACCTTATACCACAGGCAAAGCCATGATGCAATAAACAATCTTGAGTCCAACAAACACAAAGGAGTTTAGGATCTGTGAAGATCAAGAAATGAGGTCACTTTGGCTCATGAAAGAAGCTTGTGTCATGATCCCTAAACACCACTGATGCATTGCTGGCATTTACATTTTGTGCTTCTAGTCCCCAGGCCACCTTTTCTATCACTACTACACAGTTGTCCTTACCCACATGGCAAAGAATGGATGAGTTAAGTTTTATTCTGATTGCAAGCCAGCTCAACCATCTGTGATGTTGGTGACATTCATGAAGAGAAGTTGTCTTTGAACACTGAGGTAACTTTGTTCATGCAAATACTCTTGATTATTAGCATTGATTGAAAAAGAAAAGAAGAAAATCTCCCTAGTTCATTCCTGCTGAAAACAGCTATCTTGCCACTCTACAACACATTCAGGAAAAGACAAAACATTTGCTAAGCTTTATATTCAATCAGCCTTTGTGTGGTAGGTAGCTCTAGTCTTTTAGACCTTCCACAGCTTTCTCGAATGCTGCTGAGCAGGAAAGGTCTTTGCAGTGATCCAGTAACAGGTGCAGCTGAAGCAAGAACCCGTTATCTCTTAGTGTTCGCAGACAAATTTGGATATACATAGGAGTCATGTGTCTCTCACAGCCAGTTACATTCAAAATCCTTTAAAGAGGACATTGGTATCTAAGACCAGAGACAGTCTGGAGGAAGTTTTATGGTTACAAATGCAAAGAGCATAAATACATTTTGATTTCTATTTTAAACACTGATTACCAGGAATCAGAAGTATTTTTAAATATGGCACTTGGCTCCAGTGTCTTGAGATTTTTAATGAGAAGTGAAAATGATGAAGGTCATGTATTAATATTGCTTTGACCACTGTTCAAAACAGGTTGGCTGGCAAACACTTTATGCCTTCCCACATGCCCTCCATTAGGGACCTCATTCCCATTACCTCCTTCAGATTGATGGGGGGAAGGGGAACATGTTGTGTGTAGCACTGGAATAGGGAATGAGATTTTTGCAACCTTTGATTTGAAAAAAGAAATCCTGGGGGGGCTGTGAATGGCAGGTTGCATTAATGATCTCTCAGAGCCATTCAGACCTAATGGCATGATGACACCAGAGCTAACCTTTCTTCAGCAACTTCCTCTATGTTGAGGGTTGACAGTGTTGATTTCAGAAAGCAATGATTGCTTCTCCCTTAGTTTACTCTGTTGAGGAAAACGCTGGTCAGAAATCACTGTTTACCATTTTGATTGAAGGCATCAGGACTCTGGATATTTCTTTCTTTAAAAACATACATTAGGATGTTGCCCATCTGGAGATGATTATGGAAAATATTATAGTTGGGGTGAATAGCCTGCTAGAAAAGACTGATGGTTTACTTCAGTAAAGGAAATTAAACTAAAATAAGATCTGAACTTGAAGCTCTGGCCACAGCCTGAGTTGAGATGTATTTATGTTTCTAAAGGACTCCTAAAGAAACCTAATTTAATCCTAAACCCAAAAGAAAACATTTTGTGTTTGTGCTTATTTTTTTCTGACTCTGGCTGAGATCAGAATAAATGACATTCACAAAATGACAGTGGAAGATGTTTGTTTTGAAGCAAAGTTAGGAAAAAATACTAGCTCTCTCCAGAACAATTACACTTATGAGGCTGTTGGACTAATTTTGCAGACATGAGAGCTGCAACTAATCACACTAAAATCAGACAGTTTGATGTAAATCCATTGCTACCTCAGACACATGTTAAGGCCTTGAAACCATAAGGGTAAGTGCTGGTAAGACTTGCAATGTTTTCAAGAAGATTGAAGCACCTATATGAAAACCACATGTCTTTCTGGATCTGATTTACAAGAGTTTTTCCAGATTTGCTCCACTCAGCCCTTTCACAGCTCTCTGTGTACTCTGCCCTGTCCTTGCAGTCTTCTTGTAACTTTTCAGTACATTTCTGTCCCTTTCCAGGAATTCATCAGTTTGCTGTAAAAACATCTCTCACTTGAAACTCAAAATCTTTCTCATTTGAAACCCAAAAGAGTACTTAGATCAGAAAAATAAATCAGAAAAGTACATTTATTTGCCCCAGAAATCATTAACATTAGAACTGATTGTAAAAAAAAAAGGACAGCTTCTCAAAGACCTTCAGTGCAACAAAATGAGGGACATGGCAGGGGATTCTTCCATTTAACTGTTAGGGAAACAAAATGATGAAAAAAATCTATAAGATCTTCATTTTCTTTGTTTTTGTAGCCTCATTTCTGGTAGTCTTTCCATTACCTGCTCTGTTCAGAGAATCATTCTGCTGTTAAGTAAGACCTTTTTCCCCATGTTATTTTGCATCATATATTTTTATTAAATCAATTACCATATAATTTACATCATATTGCTTAATTAAGGAGAAATTGTATTGCTGAGGAGCCTGTTGGAGGATGAATGGAATTAATCAACTTTAATATAAGACTAGCCTCTTCATAAAGCCATTAATTTCCAAGTTTAGTCCTTGGGAAACAATAAATGGATTGCTATTATACTGCCTAGAAAATATGACACTATAGTACATCTTAAATGCTTATGACAAGTCTACTGTACTACTAGAACAATTTTTTTTTAATAAATCAGGCAAAAAAAAAGGCCTATTTTAGCAAGGTCTGGGATGCCAGTTGGTGGCAAGTAATTGTCCACTGATGATTAAGAGAAAAGTTAGGCAAAAGAAGAAGTTTCCACACTATCACTTCTACCAGGAGCATCAGGATTTCAAATACTAGTTAGATTTATAGTTTGTATTTGTAATATAATAGTATTTATGAAATAAAAAGACATTTTACTCATTTCCCTCCAAGAAGATGTCAACTTTTCCATACTTACTTTTGTACAGCAGTCATGCAGGAAAACTGGTAATTATAATTCTACCAGACCTCAGCATTTTATGAGTACTATTTGTTTCTGTGGCACCACGCAATGCTAGGCACTTGTAGGCATTATGCACTGCAGCATAGTGTGCTGCAGTCCTAATATGCTTGTTATCTGCACACTAGGAGACCCCAATGATAATTGCTTCCAGAAGAGGCATCATGTGTAATATTGCTGCTTTACAAAGTGATAGAATAGCAGCTGTAAACCTGTTCTGGACAGAGATCTCCTAAAATCTTTGCATAGTCCTCCCTTGTTTCCTCCAAAATTCCTGTCTCCTCCTCTCTCCCCTTCTTTGCTACATGCCCTACAACAAAAACCTTGACAAGACAATTCCTTCTTACATTTACAAACATCGGGGGTGGGGGGAAGAATGTTCCTCTGTCGTCTGCTTTCCACCTCCGCTCTGAAAGCTTATGAGATAAAACAGTTTGCTTGACTAGTTCGATTCCACAAT
Organism: Coccyzus lansbergi; assembly: GCA_033558105.1. Lineage (NCBI taxonomy): Eukaryota > Metazoa > Chordata > Aves > Cuculiformes > Coccyzidae > Coccyzus > Coccyzus lansbergi. The sequence continues at coordinate 548,189 of JAUMJK010000140.1, read as the reverse complement.
GCTGTGTATGAATTTTCTTGATGCTACTGGAAAAGAAACTCATGATAAATAGTACAAAGCTACGAACCTCTATTGTTCACAAGGCAAAGGAGAGTGAAACCAATCATAGCTAAAGATAGCCATGGTGCAAACTGTGTGGACAGGAGTTGAGGTCCATGCAAACAACAGCAGCAGCCCTGGTGATGAACCTGGGGCTGGGACACTGCCTCAGCAGCAGCCTTTCTCATAATCCTTAACACCACAGTTTTATCTCGGCGGTTACTTACCCTGTAAAACCTCTCCCATGGGTTGCTTTTATTCTTCTTTTTCTTCTTCATTCCCATCCTCTCTCACCTTCAAGGCATTTATTTGTTGGGATAGTAAGAGTGTTTCTTAATGTCATAGAAAACAAGATTTTTTAATTTTTTTTTTGCCTAATGACAAATAGCAATAGGTCTTCATTTTTAAGGCAATAAAAAAAGAAAGAGAAAGGTGAGTGAAGCCTCAGTAGCCAATAATAATTCATAACCAAGTTTTACCTTGATAAATTATCTTCAGCAGGCACTTGACTAAAACAGCCTGCAATCTGATGTTGTAGCTTCTGCCTGGTACCTTACCCAAGCATTGACAGCAGAACAAAGTACAGGTTATACTGAAAACAGGCACTCCTGAATTACTTTCAGCTGTGTATTGACAGAAATAGCATATCACAAGTAATGTGGAGTTTGGTTTTACTTCCAGTTTCTTTGATAGTGGTAACTCTCTGGAGCTTTGCTGCTGAAAAGGAGATATTTCTGATTTTGTTTCAGTTGTATTTCCATATATTTAGTTTTGATTTTGCAAAGACAAAATGGGAGTATTCAAGACTTTTGCTTGCCTTAACTAAACATCTCTATTTCAGTATGTCGGTCCATTCTGGACACTTTAAAAATGTTTATTAATCATGAAGGAGAGATTATATTCATCACAGCCCCTAAAGGGAGTCTAAAAAAAATCTTTTGCCTGTACTCCCTGAGCAGGAAGAGAAATAAGTAAATTAGTTTCTGGGAGCATCTGCCTTTCTCCTTGCCTGGGACTCTACTCATTGGAACATCATGGGTGAAAAGAAACTTCAGGGCAGACTGTGTACTGCTTTTTCGAGCTGGTCTATGAGTGCAACCACTCATGCTTTGTGCTGTGGCAGGAAAGAGAATAGCAATGACAGAACATGTAATACCCAGCAAAGGATTACCTTTTAAAAACCTGCATGTCTCCTCAACAGCTAGCTAGGAGATACTGGGGCAAACAATAATTTGCTATGATTAGGTCATGACACAAAATGGAAAAATGCCATTTCTCGCCACCAAAGAATTTAAGCACAGCTGATGGAAATTCAGACTATGGGTTTTAGAAAACAAAGAGAAGAAAATATATTTTCACATGAGATAAGGTTCACCCATAAACTGCCGCCATCAGGGCAAGGAAGGTTAAGAGAGGGACTAGGCAACTTGTATGAAAATGGGTGTATGCATGGCTTATGGCACAAGGAGCAGGGAAGACCATTGTCTGCTGGTTGGAGTTATCCTTGGGCTCTCCTGGGTGAGATGTTGTGTATGCAGTATTTCATGATGACATGGTATCCTCTTTATCATGAGAAAGACACCTAACGCAGAACATGGAGAGTCAGGTAGATGTTGTGAAACTTATATTGGCTTTGCATTTCTGAGTTTCCCTGCTTGGGGGAACTGGTTTGAGCTGACTTGTGCCTATAGATGATGCTCCTTGGGCTGGGAAGAGTAGTCGCTTCCCCATCTGACCTCCCAGGTGTTGTCTGACAAGATATATAAGGGACTGAGTGTTCCCTATTAAAACCTTGTAATGATACTGCAGCAAAGACAGATTCCACATGTTTTTAAAGACTGTGCTCTATCAGGTGATTTCAGAGGGAAAGCAAACACTTTCCCCTCTGGAGGAATGTTCTGGGGGAATATTCGAGTGAGCCATTGGAGCATACCATGATATACTCAACTTGAGACCAGCCCATCCTAATCTAATACCACACTGAGTGAGCAGAATCTGCTCCTCCTTGCTCCCACAGCAAGTACACAAGTTTTAATGCCTCTTTGTCTTTGCAACAAGTGTTTAGGCAAGGAAGAAGAATGACAGGGAGAAAAGTAGTTAAAAAATCCCCCAGCGCTGAGGGATTCTTGTCTGGAGTCAATTGTATGACAGGAAAAAATGTCAGTGAGGATGCCAGATGACTTGTGGGAAGAAAAACAATTTGAGAAAGCATATATGCAATGCCTCCAGATGAAATGGGCAATGAGGTTTTAGTTTGTTTATGGATAAGATAGGAGGAGATGAAGACAAGAAAGGCTCTTGCATCATTTGAGGAAAGAAGCAAGAGCAACTTGGTTATCTGTGACTTTCCCAAATTTCATCTCCAGGAATGGAAATTCCTTCCAATTGCCATTGCCATGCCACCAGTTTTCTAAAGGGTTTAAGTCATCTTCCCAACTTCCTTTAAACTGCATAGGGTAGGGAAAGCATGAATTTCAATTTCTGTCCTAAATCTAAAGAACTGTTAGAAAAAAAAATTTGAGGAGTCAGATTCTGGGTTAGTTACAACCATTCCCTACTGTCATTAAATGCTGGAAAGCTGTGTGCTAGGTGCCCCGCAATTGTTTAGATGTTGGTCTTGTGATGCTGTTGCTCAAAAAAGAGCAGCGTTTGCAAAGACTAATTTTGCTTCTAAAGATATAACACCTTGTTCTCATCTAGGTAATCTGATTAGGCTCCAAATTTATGAAGGCTGAGGTACATAATAGCATAATCATAGGGTAACTCAGGTGGAAAGGGATCTCCAGTTGTCACGTGATCTCACCCCATGCTCACAGCACAGACAGTTTTAAAGTTAGATCAGGCTATTTAGCGCTTCAGCAAGCTGAATTTTTAATATCTCTGAGGATGGAGATCTTGTAGTGTTTCTGTGCAACCGTTGCAGTGTTTGACCAACCTTGTGAAGTGTTTTCCCTTAAGATCTATCTGGAATTTTCCAATCCCAACTCATGTCTTGTAAACTTTTCTCCTGTCACTGTGTGCCTCTGGGAAGAGCCTGGTTCCATCTTTTCTCACCCTCCCATCAGGTAGCTGCAAGCAGTAATAAAATCCCCTTTCTGCCTTTTCTTCCTAAGACTGAATAAATCCTGTCCCCTCAGAGCTACAGTTGGAACAAGATTGGGAAAGTTCTGCCAAAGGGAAGGCAGGAGCTTGAAACAAAAGCATCCTGGGCTGCATTAGGTTTCCAGCAAGTCAAGAGAGGTGATATTTCCCCTCTGCTCAGTGCTAGTGAGGTCACACCTGGAGTACTGTGTCCAGTCCTGGGCTCCTCAGTATGCTGGAAAGAGTCCAACAAAGGTCCACAAAGAGGACTGGAGCATCTCTTATATGAGGAAAGGCTGGGAGAGCTGGGTCTGTTCAACCTGGAAAAGGTAAGACTCAGGGGTTCTCATCAGAGTGTACAAATACCTAGAGAGAGGGTGCAAAAAGTACAGAGGCAGGCTCTGTGGTGCCCAGTGACAGGACCAGAGGCAATGGATACAAACTGAAATGCAGGAGGTTCCGTCTGAACATCAGAAAACACTCTCTTATGGTGAGGGTGACTGAACACTGGCACAGGTTGTCCAGGGAGGTTGTGGAGCCTCCATCCTTAGAGATATTCAAACGTTGCCTAAACATGGTCCTGGGCAACCAGCCCTAGGTGTCCCTGCTTGAGCAAGGAACTGGGTCAGATGGCCTGCACACGACCCTTCCCACCTCAACCATTGTGTAATTTTTTATGGACTCTCCTCTGAGGAAAACTGAAGCTCTGGGTGCAGCAGAGTTCTCAGCCTACCAGGGAGCGGCAAGAGCAGGTCTGGTCCCCTAGGGACATGAGAAGTGAAAGCCCAGAACTATGGCTACATGGGGGATGGCAGGAGGACACAAGGCAAGAATGAAATCTGGAAAAACCCTCTGCTAAGGAAACCTACTCTGGAGGAGGGCTAGAATATTGGGCTTAGGGCTCAAACTAGGGTGAGGACCAGTGTAAAGGAGAACTGATCTCTGAGGAATATTGAGTATCTGGACAGTGAGTACTGACAGATAAGCCAGTGGTTGAAGTTGAGAAGTCAATGGAGTTGACAGAGAGAGCTCAGAGCTACATTTACTGTGACGCTGGGCAGGGGCTACCATAGGAACTTTAGGGTGTCAAAAATAATTAGGGTGCCCCGAGGAGCTTTCAGTTGTTGAGAGGGTAGGGTGCCTGCTTTGAGATCCAGAATAATTAGCATTATGGCTAGGATTGAGAGAATTTATTTACTTTGAGTGGGGTTGATGCTAGATGCCTATGAGATGGTATTTACACTGTGATTTCCCACTGACAGTTTTACTGTATGCATTAGGTCCTACTCAGTGCAATCTTGCTTGATATTTCTTATTTAAAATCTAGAATATTCTTGTTTCTATTCACCTCCTCAGCCACCTGCCACTCCGGGGATGGTTGCATCTTAGTGATGGAGGGACCTTTCCATCTTTTCTGTCTCTGCATTAGGCACCTAGCTGCTTTGTTTGACATATAGAATAAAAGAAAACAACATAAAGGAATCAAAACACTTTAAAACATCCCCTTAGGGTAGTGGTGGATCATTTATGAAATAATGTCTTAAGTCAGAACAAAACATTAAAATAAATATTAGGGGTGGGAACTGGAGGCTCAAACCATATTTTTCTCCTGCCACACACAGTGTCTGCTTCTGTCACCAGCTGCATGCCTGGGGGAACATAAATCCCTGACACACTGTAACAGAGGCCTCCACAACAAGGGACTGAAGCATCAGTGCCCTGCAGGTGAAAGGTAATTTTAAGAGGTTTTATAAAGTTATAGACCAACATTTTACTGTGCAGATCCCTCTGTTGAGCACCTGAATTCAAACGGGATGTTGGATCTTGCAAGCACTTGCATGAAGGAGAAGCTTTGTGCAGGTGAGCAGGCTTACCATGCTGCAGGGATTCCTTTGGGGGTCCTGGAACCATTTCATTCAGCAAGGATATGGTGACACCAGATGTTAGTGGCCCTCAAGCATTTGTTTAGCATTCCAAGGGCTTTCTGCTGCTGCACAGCAGTGGCTGTGGCATGGGAGATGGGAAATCTGGGTGTTTTCTTGTAACTTGTGTCGTTTCAGACAGCAGCCTGGTTGGAGAGAAGTGCCAGGGCACTGGAAATTGCAGCACAGGTGTCAGCAGGAAGGAAATATCCTGAACAGTTTCTTTCCCTCCAGGGAAGTGTGTCATGCCACCATAACATGAGCCCTCACCTCTTCTGCTGGGGGGCTTTTTTTCCTTACCTCACTCTCTTCTGCTTCTTATTCAAGCTGTTTAGATGCCGTCCAGTGATCAGGGACATAAAGTGACATCCTCTGGTATTTAACCTTGATGACTCTCAGGTATGAGCTAAGCCAGCAGGATGGGACAAACCCACATGTAGTACTAATAATTAGTTTAAACTAGCCCAATATTTTTCACCCTGTCTGTCAGCTATAACCTAGGGTCTAGTAGGTACACCTCACTGACAAGCCTGTTGTCCTTGGTATGAAAACAAGAATGATGTCTAAGTAGCAAACTGCCCCATCCCACTTATCCCAGTGCTTTACTCCAAAGAGGGCTGTTTGTTAAGCAATAGCCATTTCTCCCTTCACAATGATCCCCTCTCATCAACGCACATTCAGGGTTAGCATAGGGCTCTGCCCACTCGCACCAACATAGAAGGCATGTCTATTCTCCCTACATTTGTGTGGAAGATCTATAGCTTTCAGTGCTTCCCTGTACTGCAGAGCAGCTACATTTGACTATACTGCTCCCAGCCATGACAGTGACATGCAGCTATTAATTAATCTAAAGAATCTCAACTGACAAGATCCTTCTTACCTGAGAGGACCTTGGTGAAAGTTGCCCCTGGATCAGGACTTTCTTATGTGCATAAATCACAGGAGAGCAAATGTCTGAATGGTGCTCAATAGGATCAGCAGGGCTCTATGGGCTGTTTCAGAGCCTTGCCCTCTCTTCTGTGTTTCTTGCATCTTCCTTGCATTGGATCCAGAGACTCTGCAATTACACTGCAACGACACCATTCGAAAATTACTCTTGGCTGCGGCACGGGTGTGTGTTTTCAACCACTTCATCACATTAGTGGTTTCATCATGGTTCAACTAACTCAAGAGAGTTGGAAGGAGAAGTAGCAGTGGGCCAAGGGGGAGGGAGAAAGCCACAGCTGTTCTTTCCATAGAAGTCAGCATCTTGGTCAGATTAAGTATGTCAGCAAACAGGAGACCCTAGTTCACCTAAAAGTTTCTGGAAGTTCAAATCACTCTTTTAAAAATATATTAACTGATCATTCTCTCTCTTTTTTTTTTCTCAAATTGAAGTCCTACTTATAACAGTCAAATACTGATGCAGAGAATAGTAAGTAAAAAGTTGCCTTGAAAGCTCACAGCAGGTTTTTTTTGGATCCAGACTAGGAGGCTGTGTTTCAAGAAATGTGAGGGAAAGCCAAGCTGTCACTAACATCAATTAATCTTTTCAAGGTCATATTTTCCATATTTTTAATTAACTTCTATTGAGTGTTGATGTTCATCTTCCAAACAGAAATATGTTCAACAGCATACTTCCTAAATACTTCTGCTACGCCCTCACTGAAGACTGTGAAACAGTAATGACCCTGAGCTTGAACTCTGAGTGGGGTTGTCAAGGTGAGCCCTGCCAGCCCATGTGCCTGTCTCACCTCTTCAAACCTTTCTCCATTACCTGCTCCTGGGCTAATGCACAGCAATGCATCTCCAAGGAGAAATATTTCTCAAATGGTGTTATAAACCATGCAGAGGAGTTTTTTGGGGTTTTTTTGTTTGTTTGTTTTTTTAAAGAGTAAGTTCACACTGCAGTGGGTAGAATGAGATTTAAAATTAAGCCTTGTTATTAGAGCAGCAGCAAGCATTAAAATAAATAGCTTTAATTTACTTGGCCTCTTACCACACTGAGCAGGCACTGAACATGGTGGAAGAACCAGGCTGGTGGGAAGAAGCAGGTTTCACTGCAGGTTCTCCTAGGGCTGGTGTCTTCCAGCACTCTCCCTGATCTCTGTGACAGAGCCATGAAAATGCAGCCTCTCACTAAGAAGCCTCAGAGTGATAGGGCAAAAGGAGATTCATTCTGCAAAGTGATTTAAAGATGAGGAAGCTTCCAGTGATCATACTGGCCCCGCATCAGCAAGCTGTGTCCTCACAGGCATTTAAATCCTCTCTTTTAAATTTCAGAGAAGTAGTGGGGGATTTTTTCCATAGAGGTCACAGAAAACAGACTAGGCATGAATAACAGGCCAAAAGACATTCAGGGAACTTATCTGCAGAGCTCACTGCAGAGTGATCCAGGGGCTTGGGTTAGATTTCAATGTGCAGGGAGCCTGGCAGCACCCTCCATTAATAATTACTCCCTGCTCTTCCTCCACAGCCCCTAAAATTTCATGCACATGATCCTCAAAGGAGAAAGGACAGCTGACCTGTGGCAGTAGGAATGCCAGGGCTGGGGAAACCTCTTGTCCTCCCAGATGTGAAAGAACAACATGGCTGAAATTTCCTCTGACAGGTTGGGGGTTAAACACACTGGGCTGGGATCAGGGGCTCCAACAAGCCTAAGCCTGGGGCTGTTGGCTGAGCTGCACTGGCAAAGGGTGACAGGGAGTTCAGAGACTAAGTGGGCATTTCTAGATTTGCACCAAGGATAAGGCATAGCCCTGGGCCACCTCTCTTTGCAAGGATGGCCATTTCAGTTTACCTGGGCACAAGCACTAGGGAGAGAAATAAAGGTAAGGTGGATTACCTGAAATGGTAAAGTCACACCACTCAGAAGATCCCATCAAATAGCTTCAGGAGAAGATAAGGTAACTTCATTTTCCACTGCACTACCAGAGAGTATTAGCCTCTAAGTTTGCTGTGTGCATCTTAGGTGACAAAATAAAAAGTTTTTTGAGAGGCAGAAGTTTTTTCAGAGCCCTAAAGACAGAACCAAAATGACTGACGTTTTCTCATACTCTCTATCATGCATTTGACAAAAGCAGCATTATGCAATCACCTTTACCTGGTATCAGGAGAGAAGGAATACCCTGTATAATAAGAAGATACAGAAAAATTGAAGGACTTACAAAGGGCATTGGTGAATCCTGAAAAGCAGGTGGTGTTCATTATCAGTGCATCAAGACAGTCTATGAACCAAGAGTTGCAAGCCTTACCTCGATCAAGTAATATCAAGTGGTTTTGTGACCTGACATTCTTAGCTGTTTTCAGTTCTCTCAGCAATGACAGCTCCAAAGTCCCAGAAAATTCACATCTCCTCTGCCTGACTGTGTGAATTCATCTGAAGGAACATTGAAATGACTGCATAAATTCCATTCAGGCATGAACAGAAAACATGCTAAACTCTCTCTCTGTGCCTTTGTGGATAGAATGTGGATCACATTACCCAAAGATTCCTATTGCAAACTAATTTTTCCATCCAGGCCTTCCTTTTTCTGTTGTATGATACTGTCTGAATGAAATTGTTGGAACCTTCTGTTTGAACATGAATTATCCACCTGTTTGCTTGTCAAGGAAAATTCCAGCACACCTTACCGCTAAGTGCTTCCTACTAAACTAAATTAAATTAAATTAAATTTAAATTATTCATCCAGGCTGCAAATTTGTATAGACTAACCAAAAAATATCAGACTTGGAAATTTTACCTACAGGAATTAAGTTATTTCTATTTATGTCTATGGATATCCTACTCAATTCAGTTCCTAAACCTGCCCTGACCAAAGTCACTGGGTGGTTTTCTGTGTTGTTTGAAAAGCCTTTCATTATTCTTCCATTCCATAGGCCTTCCCTATAAGAATAAGCAAGTTAATTACTTCTTAAGTAGTATCTGATTTGTATTATTATTAATTATTTAGGAATTAATCATGAGGCATTGCCTCTCAGGGATATGTGTATGATAATAGGCACCAATAAAGACAGCCTTTGCCCCAAGGAATTTCCATTTTTTTTCTTTTTATTTGTATGATGAACAAAGTGTAGCTTCATTTATACAGCAGCTTGACCAAAAAGAAATTGGAAAAAATATCAATCCATCTTAAGAATGAGGGATCAGAGTTTCACATGGTGTTTAATGTATGTACTTTTTACATCTAGGTGATAAGTTCACACTCCAGAGAAATAAATACTCCACCTCCAATAACTCTGCACTGAGAAATACACACCTGACATTTGTTCACACGATCCGTCTCCACAGCTGGTTGTTCTAAAGGGAATGCCCAGCTGGCACAACTGGAATTGAATATGAGACCAAAACCCAGAACTCTCCAGGATGAGACTGAAAGATGTTACCAGGGAAAATTGCTGTCCACCTTACATCCCTGCTGCAGTTCTGGATGTGAGCTCTGACTATTGAAAGGCTGTTAAAAATATATCTCATATAAGAAGATATAACAGAAATAGCTTCCAATCATTCTTCAGCTCCTGCCAGTCTGTGCTGCAGTCAGATGGGGAGCTTCTGAGCAGGGGCTTTGCTCTACCGCCTACTAACATTGTTTTGGCACCCGCACACTGATAAACACAGAGGGTAAGTATTATTCCCACTATCAGGCTGCACCCTGAATTACAAAGAAGAGGCATCCCAAGGGCTGTTCTTCCATCTCTGAAACCGGTCGTGAGGAAAGGGAAGTTTAGACATATCAGAGCCAGACAGTACACAGCAGACTGTCAGATTTGATACCAGCTAGGGATTTCACTGTTTAAATCTGAACTTCAGCAACAGGCTGAAAATGAAACAGCAGGCAGGTTTTTTTCCCATACTTCCAAAGTCCAGGTACCCAGCTGTTACACCCACTTGCTAGTCTTCTTATTTTTATTTCTGTGCAGCAGACAAGCAATTTAAAAAGCATCACAGCTTAAAACTTCTGTGTAGAAACAAATCTGCTCTTCCTCACATTTAGGAATTCACCAAATTAAAGTCACACCATCCTGAGTCTGATGCCCTTTCAGAGAGTGTAGTGATGCTACTACCAGGTTCAGCTCCTCCGCGAGGCAGAGACATTCCTTTGGCACCATGACACAGGTAAAGCAGCGAGCAGCCTCCTGTGCATGTCAGGCTGCCCTACTTTCTGCAAAAGACTGCCCCCCAACCATCTTCACCAGGCAGTCTGATTACATTTCTTGTACTGCAACACAGATGTTCATAACTTGTCATCTGCACCAAGAACACTAGCCAAGTATTCCTGCTGTATAATAGCTTCAATTGTTAATTGAATAGTCTCAGCATGAATTGCTTTCCTTATATCCCTGCAAATCACCAAAGCATCGCACAAGGTAGAGGGTAATGCTTTTAGATCCACCTCTGTGAAGTGCCACAGCAATGTTTTAACACAGGTTGCCTTCTTCCAAGCTCTTAGCAGTTCCCATTTGCCAGAGATCCTTTTGCTCTCAAGACAGATGAAAGATGCTGTTGATGCATCATTGCTGCACACACTTTTGAATGTGGAGGATCTTGCTTTCCTGATTGGGAATTCATCACAAAAGGCAAGTTATTTTGTGATGATTTGTTGTCTTTAATCCTGAAATCAGCAATGCTGAGGACAAGGGAATTGGTGGGAAAACAGAATAACCTGGAAAACCAACAGTACAAGAAACAGATGTCTTTCTAAGGGGTTGGGGTTGTTTAGTCATTGTCCCTCTCAAGATACAAAGCAGGGGACATTAAGCAAAGCTGGCAGGTGGCAGGTTCCAAATAAACATGAGGGAATAGTTTTCACCAACAGTCTAACAAGGCTATAGAACTCCTTGACATGGGATGCTTTGGATGCTAAGTTTTCCATGGTTCAAAATGGACTGGATTGGATACATGGAAGAAAAATCTTTTGAGGACAGTTAAATACAAAGACAGTACATCTGACCTAGGAAACATCTGATCTGCAATTTGTTGGAGCCTGGGGGTGCATCCTTGTACATTTTCATTGTTCATTCGCTGTTTCCAAATTGTCCCCCGTTGGTCACTGTCAGGAATGGGATACCAGAGTAGATACATCTTTCTTTTAATCTTGCAAAGCAATTATTCTTGTTCTTAGTTTGGATAAATCCAGTGAACGTCAAAAAAACCAAAACCCAACAATGCTCAGCTCTTAGCTGACCCAAACCTATGATTCTTACAATGATAATAGGATCCAATGTGTATTTCTCTTTACAAACTATAGCTAGCAAGAAATAAAGTAAAGTTGCTGGGGCTGACTCTGACGCCATTTGCTGAACTCCTGGCAGATCACACTTCCAGCAACATGGTTATGTCCGTTGCCAGGGACTGATTTTCTCAAGTCTAAGAAGAGTTTGCTTGGCAATTATGCTTTGAGAAAGTGATACCTCAGTAAATACAGGAGCTCGCCCAGAAGCATCTGTAATCAACTACCCTGAACTTTTCCCAGAAAACCCTTTGGGATTGAAAGCTTCCTAGCAACACGTCAGAGAGCTGCTTGGGCACAGCCATCAAAGATATTTTGATAATGATGTTTTATATAGTTCACAAGGATTCTGCAAAATGTGTTGCTGCACATTTTTTCATTGGCAGGCCAAGATGGGATGGAGGAAACTAAGATGTATTCCACTTCACTTTTCTTCGGTAGCTGTACCAACACTGAAAGCTGAAGTCTTATTTCTTTAGCCAGGATGAGACAAGAGTGTACACTGTCATCCAGCATACTAATAATTAAGATGTTGTGTATACTATCACCTATCCTATTTGAGTAATCCCCAAACCACATTTTTGCTGCAAGGTCTTAGACTTATTTCCTAAAGAAATAAGGTCCACTATTAAGATCTCTGATAACGTCTGTGTGTCTGTCTAATCAGTCCCTTCCACAATCAATTTTTAAGTCATTGTCCAGATGACAAGTTGGATGATTTAAAAAATCTGAGGAGAAAACAGCAGTGTCAATATAGGTTTTACTAGACAAGCAAGCTCAATCTCTACACAGGTCCTTCAGAAACTACATCATATTGCTTCTGCTGCTTATGGACAGACTTTTTATGACTTAAAGGCCGTGTATTTCACCACCTGCAATTCAAATGAAAAAGACCCCACCAGGCCTTGATTAATATTCCCTACTAATTGTATAATGAAAAAAGTAAGTAGCTGCAAAGCTAGATCAGGGAATAAGCAGACAGGGGTTCTCATTGCTGTACAGAAGGCAGAAAATTGTTTGCTCTGAAAACCATAGCAACATCTTAAGTGAAACACTAGAGGATATCTAATAAGTAAGAGAGCAGGAGCACTTCCCATACAAGGACAGGCCAAGACAGTTGGGCTTGTCCAGCCTGGAGAAAAGAAGGTTCTGGGGAGACCATCCAGCAGCCTTCCTGTGCTTAAAGGGAGCCTACAGGAAAGCTGGGGAGGGGCTCCTTGTCAGAGAGTGCAATCATAGGATGAGGGGTAATGGCTTTCCACTGCAAACGGGGAGATTTAGATTACATATTAGGAAGAAATTTTTTAGTGTGAGAGTGGTGAGGCACTGGAAGCAGTTGCCCAGAGAAATTGTGAATGCCCCTTCCCTGGAGGTGTTCAAGGCCACGTTTGGTGAAGCTATGAGCAACCTGGTCTAGTGGAAAATGTCCCTTCCCATGGCAAGGGGTTTGGAATTAGATGACTTTTTTAGATCCCTTTCAACCCAAACCTTTCTGTGATTCTATGATGTTGACGTTTTCCTTGTCATTTTGCACTTTCTCAGGCGGGAAGACTCATTGCAACCCCACTGGCAAGGCAGGAGCAGGCTTGGGTAGGACTTCTGCCTGGTGGCACACATTGAACCAGCAATGCTGTCCTCCTCCAGCTGCAAGCAAGACATATCCCCACTCTGTTCCTACAGGATGCTCAGTATGAGTATAATGGCAAGGTCTTTCTTGCCCACTTCTATGCCTCGAGTGTCAGTTTTTCAGATTTTCTAAGTCTGTTCCTGAAAATGGGCTCTGATTAATTTGCAGTTTTCAAAAGAAGGTAATTTAACTAATGGATTTATGTATTATCCTGCTTCACTTCCGTGACACTTTTTCTCTGGTAAAATGTCCTCTTTTTCAGGTCAGTAGTAGTGGGATAACAACTCAACAACTCACCCATGTGCTATAAAATCCTCTCCAGTTCAAGGGTACAGTCTTCCCCTTGTTTTAACTCCCTCATGGATATAAATTATAAACTTCCCCAAGATGAAAGTAGGCATGTGTTGGCTGCACCATGGCTAGTTTTACACTGCATTAACCTCTTGAATAGGGATGATTGAATTCCGATTACTCTGGTGAAAGACCTAACTAAAGTTTTTCATTCTGTATGCTTAAGTACAGCCAATCTGAGCACACTTACCCCCTCATTTAAACAGTATGGTGAAGTCCAGAGACTCCTTCACACAGTTTTCTTTGGAGTCAGCCACAGCCTTCACTTGCCTCTGAGACAATCTAATTCAGTCCTGGTTGCCACAAGCACACCATGTGCAGTTACAGAGGTACCTTAAGGACTTTTGCCACACATCCTCCTGTCCCCAGGGCTTTGTTGTCTGTGCAAGTGGTCCCTGGCAATTCTAGGCACATTGTGTATCCATTGCTGGGTGTTTCAATGATAAAGTGTGAGAGAGGAAAATGAAGCCAAAACTTGCAAGAATTCCTGGGCAGACGTAACAGATGGATGAAAGGATAAAAGGTTACACCCAGGGTCATTCAACTCAGGAACCAGAATGGGCAATCAGGGATGAAGTAATAGAAAAAATATTTTTTAAGTCAGCCAATTGAGTGTTTTGAAAAGGTGTTGTTGCTGTAGGAAAACAAAAGACTTCAGATACAGGTGAACATATTTACAAAGAATCCATGAGTCCTGAAGTTCAGTGAGGCTTAAAAGTGGTGTCATGAAGCCATCAGGGAGTCTTCTCAAAAATGCATCTCTCTGCATTCCCTACTTTCCCAAGTTTCTGAAACTTTCATTGACACATATTTTCTCCTAAACTCCTGTCACATTTTTATATTTGTAGTCCTCTCCTGGCTTCAGTGTTTTGTCCATATGGCCTGTCTATTTAATGAAATCTTAATTTCCATAGTCCCTGGAAGAACCTCTTTATTATGAAATCAGGCCCTTTGCACAGAAGATGGTGTGTGGCTGCTTCTGTGTAGCTGCATTTTTAGTCCCACGCTTCAACTGGTTGGCATAAAGTCATTTGTAAAAGGACAATTACAAGCATGATGAATTCTAATGCTCTGTGTGTCATGGTGCTTAGATGGCTCATAGATAACTACATCACCAATATTTCACAAAGCTGCAGCAACTTAACTCTCTTAAAAAAAAAATGCTTCCACAAAACCAACACTTTATCATAATATTCGAGGACAGGTACCAAAAAAATCAATGGTTGAGGATGCACATCTATCATAGCTTGCAGAAAAACCTCTGCTAATATTGGGTCAAGGGAAGCTGCTCTAATTGTTGGATTCTTATGTCAGCTCATATTCACCTGACACCACTCACTGGCATTAAAATAGATTTTCAGCCCCCTGCTTCATGCATCATAGGCAGCACAGAAAATAAATCAGCTCTTTTAGAGACAGTGTTCATGACAATGAAGCTGATGCCACAGAGACTTTCCCTCATTAGCTGTCTCCCTTCTACCTATTGCATTTCAAGTCCTTCATGGATCATGAAGATCCCAGAAGGACGTAACACATACCAACACCACTGACATTCTGACATGCATTTCTTCCCTTCCAGCCTAGGAAGATAGCATATCCCACTAAGTTTTGAGGTACTGAACAGTGCTGCAACTTTGCCAATGGATCTAAGCCAATCTCAGCACCCAAAATGCCCCAAGCATCACAAGAACTTACTATATAAACATTATAACTAAAACTTAATAGCAATTACATAGTAATAATAATAATGTAGTAATCACAATAAATATATATAGCAAATAATTGTAATAGTATAATAGAGACTGATCAGTGGTCCTTTAGCAGGCACCATTCACTGCAGATAAGTACAGTGGCCAGCAAAAAGGGAAGGCTTCCCATACTTCAGAATTAATCATATCTCAGGCACATTAAGCATCTAATATTTAGTGGGTGCTGCAAGTAATTTCTGTCAGTAAAATGCAGACCGGAAGTCCAAATGGAAAGGAATAGACCTTAGAAGAGGGGCAGATTTGTAACTAGAAACAGCAGCTTTACCCTGATGAGATGATGATTTCACTAGCCCAGTTCCTACTGAAGTCTGCAAGGTAGTTTAGCCTCAGTCTTTTCACACTAAGGGGACTCTCAAACATGTCACCACAAGTGCTCCATTGACAAGTGCTGTCATGCTCAGCTCAAACAATACTTCAGGGAAGCCAGGGCACACTTCTAAGGAAGTGCATGAGAGCCCAGTGAGATCTCTCCGTTTAATACATTACAATGAATTGTTAATGACAGGGCACTTACAATAAATGGCAATACCCACTTCACTGCGAAGCTCCCCTGGCACAGAGGGAATCCATTGTCTCCCTGGCAATTTCACCTAGCTCTTCGCTTTGTTCATCCCGTGGAGAGAGATACCTCACACTGCAGAAGGTGATGCTGAAAGACGACACTCATTTCAATAGTCACGTAAAGGCAATTCTTCATAAAAGATCTCATTTGCCTACTAAAAGGCAGCAAGGCTTAACCTCAGGTGGTTTCACCCCCGCAATCTGAAAGCTAATTTTAACCTACAAAGATTTTTATTTTTCCTCCTAGAAAATCTAGACATTTACTTCTTTCTTGAAGCTCCCTGCTTAATAAATAGCTATTTTTAACAGAAAATGTGTAACATCAGCACATACTCTGGGTGAAGACCTTTTTAGCAAAAGACTGTTTTAACAGTGGAATAAGGTGATAATGTATGAACAGCAGCAAAATTTGCAACCCCCAAATGCAGTTCATCTGACTACTGTTTCGCTAATAGATATGACATTAAGCAGAAACAATTTTTACTATGGCACAGAAAAGGGAGAGAGGATCGATATTCCAAAACTTTCTTAGCTGATAAGACGCCCACAAACAAACGTGTGCAGATCTAATGGTATCTCAAGACATTTAAGTCCCTACCACTTTTTTCACCTGCCTTGTGTTGCTCACTGCAGCTCAGCTGTTGGTGGATCATGAGGTGATTCCTTGCCTGCTTTTGCAACAAGCCTTCCAGGTTATTTAAATCACCATTAGACACATCTTACCTGTCTTTGTGCTGGTGTATTATGAGACCGCAGTCTGCTAACAGGCTGCTGGCACCAGTAGTATGGTCTAGCTGGCTACAAGCATATGCTTGTGTGGGGGCCCTACAGACCCCAGCCACCAGTGCTGGTACACCCATGTCTGCAACGTAATAGCCTGAACATCTGTGGATTTGATTTCACAGAATCACAGAATCAGTAGGTTGGAAAAGACCCATGGGAATTTTCTACTGATGTCAAGCCTGATCCTCCCCTGGTGGAGCTTGAGGCCATTCCCTCTTGTCCTGTCTCCTGTCACTTGGGAAAAGAGGCCAGCTTCCTCCTCTCCACAACATCCTTTCAGGTAGTTGTAAAGAGCAATGAGGTCTCCTCTCAGCCTTCTCTAGGCTAAACAACCCCAGCCCTCTCAGCCACTCCCTATAAGACCTGTTCTCCAGCCCCTTCACCAGCTTTGTTGCTCTCCTCTGGACTCTCTCCAGAGCCTCAACATCCTTCTTGTGGTGAGGGGCCCAGAACTGAACACAGGAATCGAGGTGCGGTCTCAGCAGTGCTGAGTACAGAGGGAGAATAACCTCCCTGGGTTTGCCAGTAGTTAGAGGTGTTTTAATTGATAGTCCCCTAGCCACAGGACACAACGTGGCATCCTCACTCATTCTCCCTTTCTCTTCTGAGTGTTGAGAGCACCAGGTATGTAAGGCTTTTGCTCTTTTGGCAGACCCCTAGCCAGAGGATAAACCAGCAGCAGTAGAGAGCTGTGAGCAGCTTTAGGGGCAGCACCATCAACCATAGGGATCTGGTTTTTCTTCTGTCTTTTTTGCTGCTTACTGTTAAATATGCTTCCAATACCATGAATTTTCCTGGCTGGGAAAACTCTGCAGCTTCTTTTTGTCTTGTGGTAATGAGCACCTTAACTGGTTCTACCTGTGAAGAGCTGAGCTGATCCCCTTTTCAGCTGGGTCTGGAGTCAGAGAGTTGCCTGCAGTCAATAGTGGAGTAGCTGCAGCAAAACTTTGAAGGATAGCACCACAGGGCTTTACAAGTGCTCCTGAGTTATGTGATGCTCCTTGTTCATGAATCAGAGGATCTTAAAGGACACTGTTTCTAAGTATCCAGATGATGACTTGTAGCCTCTGTCACTTAGCAGGCTATGCTCCAGGTATCGGGGGCTTCCATCACTCACTCAGGCAGCTGCCAGCACAGGCAAATTGTCTCAGCCTGGCTGCTGAGTCTTGAATGAAGCTCATCCTCTGTAAGAGAAGTCTGATATCCCTCATCTGAACGTTTGCTTAGCGATGAGATTGCCTCTGGCTTACTAAGTGTTTCTCTCTCCATAACGCATATCCAGATGCATACACACACACTCCACCTGACAGCTGTGGGAAGCAGCAAAAGTGCAAGACGGCCAACGATGAGTTGAAGGAAGAACAAACTGGTTTTCCTTCCTGCCGTAGTGGTTACAGTGACCTTATGTATTACAGCTTTCCAATATTTTTTGGCAGAGATGTACAGCATCCTCTGATAGCTCATCACTGGTCATGTCTTTAAAGCCAAACCAAACCCCATACCATGACTCTATCCTTGCTCTGCATTCAAAGGTCAGGGCTTACCTGCTTCTGGAAGAAAGTAAAAAGTGAACTTTCAGAGGCAGAACTGCAGTCTTAGCTTTATACCACCTCCTTCAGGAGTTGATATAAAATTATTGTTCCGGGTTTGCCAAAAGCAGGGCACAGAACTGGTTCAGTCAGGGCCACGGAGGGAGTGTCACAGCTGCACCACTTGTTTGGAAGCATGGGAGACACCGGCACCACCAGCACTTCTGTCTTCCTCCTGCATACCTGCATATTGATCAGAAAGGATTTGCAGTGAAGTGGATGAAAATTGCTGGTGTAAATCCCCTTGCAGCCTGGAGAAAAGAAATCCTTCCCTTCTTCCCTCCTCTCTCACAGCCAGGAATGATATTAAGACTGTGGGACTGAGGATTTCCAGATTTCAAACATTAAAGTATGTTAATTGCACTTCAGGGTAATTCAGCACGGAGCACATGAAACATTGCAGGCAGAGAAAATAGCTAGTCTGGAAAATGTTTATAATTTTCAGGGATTCATTTTATTGCTAACTGCATCCAAATATTTCTGCCCTTGACTAAGTGCTCCCTGCTCCCCTGTGTCTCTTTGCAGTCCCTGCAGTGACAGAGCAGAATAGTACTAGAAAGGATGAACAGCCAAAGCATGAACATAATGTCCCTCAGTTAATGAAAGGGGCTTCTCTGCTCGCTGATTTACTACTAACAGGGCTCTCACCACAGGCTCAGGTAGAGCTGGCCGCCTGCATTTGCTGAATTGCAACGAGGACACCAAGTTTGGAGGAGAAACACCAGTAGTACAACTTATGGCCCCCTGCTCTAGATTTCCTCCCTTACAGCTTTTATACCTCTGAGGGAAGCCTCTGCTCAGTCTGACTCCTGTTCTTCCTTTTTTACACAGTGATGCAAATATGTCTAATGCAAGGATTATTTTTTATCCCTAGCACCTTTGGGGACATCAGAAGCAGAAGCAAGCAGAAACAAACTCCCCTCTGATTTCCCTCCCTCCTCCTATACCCTGGGCAGACACAGGAACATGAACTGCTCATACACTGCTTTTTCTAGTGCCATTTGGAGGTTGCCTTCTCAAGCTCAGTGACTGGGCTCTCTCCAACAGGTTGAAACTCCAGTCTTTCTAAATGTTTGTGATGTAGACATTTGACATTTATTTTAGACTGACCTTAAGGTCTGGTGCAAATCTTTGTAGCACAGTAGCCTTCAACTCCATCCTCTTTGAGACAACAAGGATGACTTTTGACATGGGTTGATGCGTAGGTTAATCCTTGTGTAGATGGATAATTTATACTTTAGCTGGCAGCAGCTGGATAAAGCAAATTGAGGGGGCCAGGAAAGGCTTACTTCAGATGGGTAATGCACCTTAGGGACACGGTTTGTTTGTCACACAAAGAATGTATAAAATCTGCTAGCAACATCATCTATCCCAGAGAAGACAGTTTTTGTGTCTGCCAGATTACTCCTGCAATCACTCTGATGACATATGTGACAATTAATGATTGAAAGTGCACACACACATATACATAAGCATGTGCACACTCTCTGAGGTAGACTGACAAACAAATAGTTTTAGAAGAAGAAAAGAGGACATCCCCAGTTCAGCCTCTTTCAAGCAGGTACTGTCAAATACACAGAGGTGTACGCAGTGCCCTCTAGGTAGCGAAGGGAATTATTTGTGTCATGATTTCCTTTATTCTAAAATTAGCCCTGGGACTAATGATTTTTCTCTAGCTCACAAGGCCTTCCCCATCCTCTGTCGCAGATGACACCGCTCTGAATGCTGGAGCTGGGTTTCTCCAAAGACCTACCATGCCCCTTACTGACAGAAATCCTCTCTTAACAAGATTCATATGAATGAAGAGCTCCTAACACACAGTAGAGCTACAGGGGATGTCTAGCCATCCCCATGTGCAGAGGCAGAATTAATATATCTGACCTGTCTCTGACAGACCTTCATACACTGTGTTTGAGGAATATTATTACACTTCACCTCCTCGTGGCTACTTCTTGCCTTTTCTGCACTAAACAAACAGTTACTAGAACCTTTCCTTGTCTGTCAGGTTTCTGAAACTTAAGCCAATATGACCTGCTCTTCTTTCCCACACGTACCAGGCTTGTCCTTCCCTGCATTCCTTATAAGTAAGTGAGTTGTAGTCTGAGCTATTTATTGGATGCCTCTAGCCTTGGAGCCAAGGAGAGGAAAGCTCACATCCGTATTGGTCCTTTGGGGCATCTCTCATCACAGTGAAAGTGGAGCCCTTGCCTTCCCTGCTGGCTTTCTGCAGCCATTCATCAGGCAGTGGGAGGCCACATTACGTTACTCTCTTGTTTATTGGTCACAGGGTTCACATCATTCTCATAATTCTGTGTTTTGGTTTGTGGGGGTTTTTTTTGTAAAAAAAAAAAAGAACTACAAGCTACTAAAAGGCATGGGGAACTCCTAGCTTCAATCTTAACCCATGTCAAGG
Organism: Coccyzus lansbergi; assembly: GCA_033558105.1. Taxonomy (NCBI): domain Eukaryota; kingdom Metazoa; phylum Chordata; class Aves; order Cuculiformes; family Coccyzidae; genus Coccyzus; species Coccyzus lansbergi. The sequence goes on along the minus strand of JAUMJK010000140.1, from coordinate 527,845 downwards.
CAGGTGATTTCTGGTTTACAATGGCAATAAGGCATCCAAAAAAAGAGGAGCTGAGGGTTCTGAACTGCAATGAGTGGAAGACAGGGGTCTTGCAGCAACAAAAAAATATCCAATGGATTTCTCCTCCACATGCATTCAGCAAGCTCAACATGAACAAAACCAAGCAAACCCCTTCCTCTGTACATGCATATGCATGTACAAACACTCATGCATAAGAAATTACGTCCTTCGTGACATCTCCTATTAGGTGGCAATACAGAAATCCTGTTGCTGCCACCATGTTCTACTTGCTCTTTATCCAGTCAGGTTTGCATCCAGTCAGGTTTACACCCTGTCAGATGCACAGGGCTAAGATGCCTACTTCTGACTTCTTTCATCATGTGATTCGGGAAATATTTATCAGAAATTATTTCACCTAGCTACTTGCAATCACACTGCAAATTCCCAAGCATTTTTCCTTCTTACCTTTGCAATGTCTTTCTTCCTGAAAGAGCAGAGTACTGGTAGAAGAGTATGGGAGATTTGGTTTGAGCCATTTAATATATCGGTAGCATACTTTGCCCACCTAGAAAAGAACTACAGTAAGAACATCTGTATTGCTCATTGCTAATTGCTGATGAAATGCACTACTAAACCTAAAAACAAGAAGATAAAAATATAAACAATGTCTGACAGGCCTGGAGCTGTGGTCCATGCAGAGGAGTGCTCTGTCTCTTACAGTGGCAGTAGAAGATGCTGTGTAATAAAAGCTGGTCAGCCTGGTCACCATCTGTGGCCCATTATTGACACCCTTCCCAGGATCTACAATCATTGGACTGGAAGGGTTGGAGGGTACATCTCTGCATATCCAGTTTAGCAACTGTTTATAGACCTGGTGTCCACAAATGTGTGCCGTATGGAGAGCTGGCAGAGCTGCCTTAATGACATACATTGTCACAGACGCTAGACATGTTTCTGCCTCATCATGGTCTGTACCTTGCTTTCCTTGCTTTTCTCACATGCATTACACCATGTAGAGCTACGGGCAGTAATAAACCTTGGCTGTGCTGAGGATAAGACAAAATCCCAAAGAGGGTCATGAGTTTAAGAAACCAAATCAGTACTAATTAAAAATAAGCGGGCAGAGGTTGTACATTCCCTTGCTCTATCTGGATATATAGCAGCGGATTTAGTATGCCAATATTGACATTTTAATTAATTGCTGCTTCTAAAATGCTTTGTGGGTGAAAACCTAACACAGTCAAAATTATTATTATTATATTCTAGCAGCATTTCACTTCTTAGTATTACATTATCATGCATTAATATTATATGAGATTATTAATAAAAACTATAGTCTGTCCCTTAATATAAGGAGGGGCATTTTATCTCTTTCCAAAACAGAAAGACCAGTACAACTTATTAAAGGCTTTCCCCATATTTTAGGCAATAATCACTTTATAATTTTATCATTGAAATTAACCACATAGTCACAGGCTGCAACAGTCATAATTAACTACAACAGAAATGAAATCCAATGCACTCCGGTAAATAGAAGCAGTCCCCTCTAACCCCACCCCCCCCTCCCAAATGTTGCAAAATACATAGGGGACCCCGTTGTCTTGGTAACTGGCATTACAGCTTGCTTTTGATAATTAATGGAAGGCTTTGCTATTACAGTATTCTTGAAATTTCACTTTCCCCTGTGCTGCACTGCAGAATGCAGTATCATTTCCCCATTCATAAATATTTCATTACCACAGTCTGCTGTGTTTCATCATCACTGATAACACCCAGCCTAATCCACCATTCATGTAGCCCCGTCGGTAGAGCAACTTTCATTTCCTCCTTCCACTTCTGCAGTCTTCATTTTTCTTGTTCAGCGTTCTCCTGCTGCAAAGCTGTCATTGCAGGCTAAGTGCCCAGACCTTTCTTTTTTCTTAAAAGTAAATGGAGGGGTAAAAGCTCTGCCCGAGAAAATGAGATACAGACACACATAAGCACAATGTTTGTATCACGGGTATGATTTGTATGTATCACTGACCAGAGATACTTAGATCAATGATGGAGAGGAGAACTGCAATACGTTACTGTAGAAGGAAACCCATAACCTGATTCAGCAAAATATAGGGGTACTTTTAAGACACATGCATTGTCCCTCTGATGACAGCTGTAAGCAACAGAAGTGATAGTCGCATCCAGAGGACCAGTTGTGGCATAGTACGTTTTGCAAATAATATAGATAGTTTAATCTTTTTTCTTTAGAATAACAACCCTCAATCAAATTAAATCTGATATGCTTACATACAGCTTCTGATATTCACATACAGGACATTTGAGTTTCTTTGTTGAGCCTTGCTTGACTTATTTTTCTTCTTTTTTTTTTTTTTAACACTTTTCTCTTTTATGTTGCTATTCCTTTGAAACAATCCAGTAGCTAAAGACTAAGAGACTTTAGTGCTGGCCTCCCTAATGCCAATTGCAAGGTTTCTCTCCTGTACTTCTGTGATAGTTGTGCCTTAGGCTGCCTTTACAGAGGAGGAGACTAGGGAAGCTGAAGGGAAGGAAAATGCCACATGTAACCTCAAACAGAATGCTGCATAGAATCTGGCTTCTTTTGGAGTAAGTATCACAGATATGATGCAGTTTTTCTCTGGGAGGGGTTAAATCCTGGATAAGGAATCATGGCACAAATGAGCATTAATGAAGACCACTGCATGCATCTCCTGACAGGCACTATATAAATGCACAAGGAAAATTTGTTTCATCTAATCTGCATATAGCTGAAATAGCTAAGTAAAAAATTGCACAGTCCATGCAATAAATAGTAGTTATTTGCCTATGCCATGCAATCTGCAAGACCTGCTAAGATGTCATTTATGTTGACACATTTAAGGACAGAAGCTCTGCAAATCCATTTTCTTCCAAGCATCATAAAACCCCCTACATTTCTTTTATGCATTCTCAGTACAGGCTGACTATTTCCATGCAGTGAGGGGAACACTGGAAGTGGACTTGAGGGAGTCTCAGGTACTTATTTAGCCTTTTGACAGATAAAATAAAATAAAATAAAATAAAATAAAACCTTCTACTACAGAATTCCTTTCTTTGCCAAGAGATATAGTGATCTTCTCTTGCATACTAGAAGTTCCTGACCATCAACCAAGAATGAATATACAGAGGAATCCACAACAATACAGAGATCTTTTTCCTCTCTGCATGGAATATGACTATGATGAACAAACTTCATTTTTTCAATGAGCTGGTGGAGTCTTTCACCCAAGAGTTTTGAGATGAAGAGTCTCATGGAGCCACACAAACACCAGCTGAAGCCAAGAGGGCCCACGTCAATATTCAGCAAGGGCACTTACAATATCAACTGAACACAAGACAAAGACCCAAACTACCTGTAACCTGCTGTATGAATGTTCAAGTCTATGGAAAAAGTTCACCTCTGGAAAGGTAGATTTCAATTACACTTAACACAGGCCCAAACTTTTGGTCATGTAATCCAGGCAGACTATACCAACTTTACCTAAGCACACAATGGCCTCATCTCTCCAGAGACACCTAAAGTTCAGCCCTTCTGAGCAATTAGTGCTATTGTCAACTGCCTAGAGGGATGATACAAGTTTAAATCCCACTGGTAGCCACCACTCTTCATCCTGCTGTGTAAAATTGCTGTGCAGCCTGTACAACAAAAGGTCTTATGTGGCATCTCACTCCCAAGCCAGAGCAGCCAGCACATTATTTTCAGAGATGCACCTTGCAGCCTGAACACGAGAGGGAAATTTTCCAGCTTGCAAAGCACTTCAGGAGTAAAACATGTGACAGACCTGCAGTCTGATTCCTTGACTTTTCCAGACACAAAGGGCACGGGCTAAAAGCCATTCCTGTGAGGAAAAGAAAGTCCTAGTTCCTCACACAATCATCCTGATGCTTTTTGTTGCATTACCAGAACACAAATACTTGTGTTCAGCCTTCATTCATCCAAGAGCTGTCAGCATGCAGCTCTTCAACTCAACAGTTCATGGGGGCTTTTTATCTTTTTTTTGTTCAGGTTTAGAAAAGGAAGAAAGTAAGCAGATGAGTTTTAGCAATATACTCACCTGCTCTGAGAATTTGATGGTACTGACACACGAAGAGAAATTACTCCTGACAATAAGGGCTATGAAGTTTTTTCCCTCCTATTTCAGACAGAAAGATGTGTTTGAGTGTGTGGGTGTAAGAGAGAAAGCAAGAGAGTAAGTGCATGTGTGGGCTTATATGCAATTGCCATTTTATCTTTTTTTCTTTTAAGTTTCCCTAAGCTTTCTCTAGATTTTAAAGACATTTCTTATACCCCTGCCTTCTGCCTCCCATCTTCAGAACTTCAGTCATACTTTCACCATCAAGCGTGGTGAAAATTTATGATTTCTTACAAAACCTGTGGCATCCACCCTGCAACCATGTCCTTTTGTGTGATGTTTCATGAGTTTTCCCTCCAAACTATAAAATAAAAGCAGCAGAGTGCAAGGAAGTTCGTGTCACTTAACTTGGAACCCTCCAACCATCAAACACTTGTCCCTCTTCTCATCTCAAAAATGGTTTTTCTTCTACCTTACAGATTTCCTTGCAGCAATTTTTAGCATATGCTACCACAAGACCATTCAATGCATCCTTCCAAGCAAATTCTAGTCCCACAGGCCTGGGCCAGCAAGGAAAAGGCCTCCTGTGCCCATCAGGATGTGGCACCCAATGACCTCTGCATGCTCCTAACCACTGCCGCTGCCTGAAGAACCCACTCCTGGAGTTCAGCTACAGACAATTCTGGAAGCAGCAGAAAACACCCAGGAACGGGGCCCACATGTCAGATGCTAACACAGCATCATTAGCCAGGGAAGTCACACCTGATAACACAGTGAAAGTCACTGCAAACTGGTGTAACGTATAAGCCTCCCAGATCCCTTCCAGTGGTGAGCTTGCACTGTGCTGGTCACAATGGTTTCAGGCAGTAGTTTTTCCATTTCAACACAATGGTAATATTCATGCTAGGAATGCTTAGGTCAGTGATGTAAATTTACCCCACCCAAGAGAAGCTACTGAATTACCTGTACCCTTTAGACAACAATTCATCATGTTGATCTGGTTATGGCATGAAGTTTCCTTGGTTACTGCTGCATGTTTCAACAGGCCTTTGGCAGCCAAGGCACTGCCATTCCCAACCCTTCCTTCTTGTGGAGGCACCTGATTTTGAACTTGTGCCACCAAGCTGGGTCCCCCCACTCGGCCTTTTTGTAAGGCCCTGACTAAAGACAATGAAACCTTTAATCCACACCGTGCTACAGATATCAGGGTACTGCTCCCTTTCCCTTGCAAATCTTCCTTGGACAAACACAGACAATGTGAATGGGACCCTCTAAGTTCTCCGTAGTCATCTCCCCAAGGACTTGCTCCCATTGCACCTGGTGCTTGCTACAAAATCCACTGTGAGGGTTTGGAATCAGGTCTTTCCAGTGCATGGCCATGCCAGAGCCTGCTACAAGGTGCAGGCTAAAAGCCTCTTGCTATCTACGAAGCCTGAACCATGAGGGCATCCCTCCCTGCTCTCTGCTCAAGGTTCCAAGGGTGAGTAATTCCCTTGGGGCTGGCTGGCGGAGAAGTCCTTGCACTAGATATAACTTAACCAGAGGCTAAAGGAACACCTGGCAGCTGCATGTATGAAATGATGTGTAGAAAGTAAGCCAGCAGATGGTATTCATCACCACTCAACACCAAGTCCTTCCAAAAGGGCTTTGGAGATGCATATTCCCCTCCCATCCACCCAATCAACAAAAAAGCTATGGAAAAGTTACCCTGCAGTTCTCTCACCATCAAGATTTTCCCTTTTTTGGTCTGTATTTTCTCATTCAAATTGAGCTAGAGAGGAGGATTCAGAGAGAGGAAATCCCAAAGCTCAGCAATGTGTCCAGCAAGCCTAGACCCAGAAAATCAGAGATATTTCAAAGTGCAGCCTTGATGCCATAAGTTATCCTTAACAGAATATCTTACTTTTCTGTTTGCTTGCAGCGCTAAGCTATCTGTTGCCATGGTGACTGGCTGATGTTCAGGGACTGTTTCCGAGTAGCCCTTCCCACTGTACAACACCAGGTACTGTAGATAGTCCCTGTATGACTGAAATATAAAATGATGTAAGTGCAAACATTGTCTCATTAAATATACAAACTAATAAAGTAATCTTACACAGTGTGTAACCACTGGAGGTCTCAAAATATGTGGCAAAGGAAAACTGGCATTGAAATTCCCATTTTACAGACTGGCAAACTGAGGAGAAGTGAATTCTTTGTGATCTAACTGGTCAATATCACTATAGCAAGTAAAAAGCAGAGATCCTCCACTCCTTTTCAGTCAATCCTATCATATTTTATGGTACTTAGACCTCCTTGACCAGTTAGGATTTGCCCCATGCCTGAAATTTGAAATCATATCCTTCATTTTTACCTAATATGAATTTAGTATTTCAGTAAGAAACAATGATCTCTGACCTACCAATGCAATGGGTTTGCTGCTAGATCCCAGATAAGGTCCCTTCTCATCCTTTGCCAGCATCCTCACGCCAGCAGTCACCAAGCAAACAGAGACAAGGGATGTATAGTCTCTTGCCAGAGTCCATCCTTCTCCTGAAACATGGCAGCATACCCAGACTGAATGTTGTGTCAGTTAACAGCAGTTGAGGAACAACCCACAGATTCAGAGATTTTTTTACCATGTTATTAAAAAACGTAGGATTGCTAAGGCACCTACATGAAAAAGGAATATAAGTCCCATTCACAAAAAAGGAAATCTAGAAACATGTGTCCTACTGAAAGTCACGTACTAATCTGCAGTCTAAGTCCTGGGAGTAGATGAAAGTTTTTACATAGAAAAATTATCAAGAAGATCATCCAGAAAAAAAAATGGAACCATTTTAGAGAAACCTTGCATTCTGGCAGCTCACATGGTGCGAGTTGTTGGTGTGACCATTTTGTCAGCTGCCAAAACATAAAGAACCTGCAAGTCCTGGGAAACCCAGACCATCACGGTTTACAGTGGCATTCACGTTGACTTCTCACCAGTATGCAAGGAAGTAGCAATTCCTCTAATATCTCTAAATGCCTCATCAATCTTAGGGGAAAAGGAGAGGACTATCACATCAGTTGTTTTTAAATAAGTATTTTTTGGGCTCTGATATTGTGGAAGCATGACAGCCTCAAGATTTTGTCTCAGGCTGGAATATGTATTTTGTTTTGTTGAAATGCTAAGATTTCTGGTGGATATAGTAACAGCTCTAACTCCAACCAATCTCTACGAATGATAAAAGCATTCAAAGTAAAGTTTTGACTGATTTATGCATGACTAGATAACAGCCAAATAAATAAATCTGTAGTGACTACTGAACAAAAATCTTGAATATTGCATAAATCTGTCTAGTGATTTGTGACAAATAGAGGTAGTCAGACTATACAGTATCTCAGCTATTCGGTAGTCAATGGCACTTTATACAAGAATATTTGCAACCTTCATTAACAAACAGATTGTGTTTGATTAATTGTGAAGCTAACAAAGATTACGTTAAACATAGTGTTGCAATCAGTATAAATGAGAACAAACAATTTTTAATGTCATGTGAGTCAGTGCCAGGGCAAGCATATGGCTCCAGAAGGACGACATGTTCAACCTGCATGCTCTCACATAGCTCATTTCCTTCCTCTTTCAACTGATACGACACCTCAGAGCTGTTATCTAAGAAAGTCGGATTTCAAGAATAAGCAACACAGTTCAGTCTAGTCTCAAGGCTAACCAACACAGTTCACTTTAAAATGACAAAAGCAGTTAATAATATATTTCAGCTTTCTCCAAATTGCCTTTTCTGGTTCCATACAGAGATCTTATTATGTCACATTTTCAAACTTTTCTAATAGGAGAGCTTGTTTTTTGTCCTTGCTAAACTAAATGGAGGAATTCTGAGCCTAGAAGTCAGGAAATACAGAAAGCCAACCTTTGCCTGTAGCAGCTACATTCAGGCAACAGGCCCAGAACAAGATATTATAACATGATCTAAATGTCTGGAGTCAACAGACTGGAAAATGCAGCATCTGCGGGAAACCATTCTTGAAAACCTTCTAAGAGGTAGGTGCGTGAGAGTGATGACGGCCAACAGAACCAGTGATATCATGATCAGTAAGAGTGACTCCATGCCCATCCTTGACGTCAGTTCAACGTGGCTTGACTATAATGCTAGTTCAGTAGATTTCTCCCTGCCCACCCAAAAGCAACCAAGGAAGTCAGGTCAATATTGCCAGACCCTGCCTTCTTAAAAGAAAAGGCATAGCCAAAGGCAGTTGCAAAAGAAATTCTTGTCTAGATAATTAATCAGCTAATGAAATTCTGCCAAACCAAAGCACTTCTTTTACAGTTTCAATTACAGAAGCTATTGCTTATATCTGATCATAAACTGCTGTCCTAGGTTGCTGTTTGCCACTAAAAGAGGTTGTTTCAATACAGTGGTTGCTACGTTTCACTGTCAGCTGTACCAATTTTCGTTTTACGTGGATGCACATGTGTACATTTCCAATCCAAAATACGCTCTTGGATCATTCTGGAGCCTTTCTAAGGCTCTATAAAAGTAAGTGTAACCATTTTCAGTTTCCCATTTGCCATGCCATTTTCAAATAGCACCATCGGCCTAAGGAACTCGCAATCTGGCACTTTCCATGACTGTTAAATAAACCTACAGTTTTTCTTAGCTATATCGTTAATTTTTTTTCATTTGGCTTTATATCTCCATCACCTTCTGAGCTTAAAACCAGTCAGAACTCATTACAGAGAATATCATATTATAGGAGCTAGAAATGGGAGGGACCTATTAGATCACCAGTTCATCTCCCTGCCAACTGATGCTTAAACTCTGAAGCAATGCTTTGCTCAGTCTGGCTTTAAAACGGACGAAGCAGTTGGTCTCCTACCCTTTCCCCTGGGAGACTTTTCCACAGCAAACTATATCTCACTGTCAGGAATTTTTACCTTACATTCAGCCTGACTGTCACACTATTAGCCCTTGTTACATCCCTGTGTGTCACACTAAAAATTCCTCTCTCGCGCTCTGCAGAGTGGGAGGGTGTTCGTACTCATCAGAGCGCTGCATGTCTCACAAACCACACATTTGTTAGTCATTCCTTAGCTAAGCTCTGCATCGTTTTTAATTTGAACTCATCTACCTGTACTTCCACATCTCCTGATGAGCTTTGTCACTCTCCTCCAAAAACTTTCCAGATTTGTCAGTACCTCTCTGGTTATCAAGGGCCGGGTGTTGACTGTACCAGTTATTTTGGGATCTGGAACACCAGGCAAAGCTAGATGGCAGGTTCAAACCAATTCAAAGCACATTTTCTTTTTAATATAGCTTAGTTAAACTGAGGCTTCTTGCCACAGGACATGAATGACAGAAGTGTGCATGGGTACAAAGGACAACAGAATAAGTTAATGGAAGAAAAACAATGCATTAAGACCTCCTACATATATGATCTTGTATTTAATTGCCTTGACTGAAAAGCCACGCTCATAGTTTTGAGACAAGAAAAACAAAACACCATTTGAGAACTTTAAGGATGCTTTCAAGTATGCTTACTAGCCTTTCACAAGAGAAATATGTTTCAGTCACCACCACATGAGTCTTATCACTCATGGAACTATATAAAGATGTGACTGAGTTCAGTCACTTCAATGGGGGCACTGGCGACGTGCACTGGCCTCAGTGCAGGGAGGGACCAAAAGGAAGAGATGCACTGTGGCTCTCTGCACTGTCATGTGATGATGAGTGATGGCCCTACAGGGCTAAGACTTACCACTAAGCATTTTATCTCCCTCATTACAGCACATCCAAGGTACCCAAGAACTCATGACTGGGAATGTTAAATCTTCTGGCAGACCAGGCATGCTAAAGCCCAAGGCAGCAATTGTGTAGCTCCTGGTATAGTTTTAGTACACAGACTAGACTGAGGTCCTTGCAGAAGACACATCTCCAGAGGACCAAGGTCCTGTGAATGTGCTGCCAGTTGCCCCTTTAGCCTCACTTGACATATTCTTTGAGAAGGAGAGAGGGTTGGGGAGGAGTGGGGAAAACTAAATGCTTGGTGACCCTCATCAGACAAACAGCCTCTTCCCTAGCAGCATGTAACCGTTTCTATCTGAATGCAGGGCTGACTGTCTCACGTGGACATCTACTGGAGTGAGTACTCACCAGGACTTTTTCTTCCTGTTCATCATGTCTTCATTGAATTATCCATGCTAGGAAAGGCACCATTGTGCCTTGACAACCCTCTGCTCCAGCTGATCTCTTTCATAGCCCAGAGAAAATGGTAGCAATCAACAGGCCCCGAAAGTTATGAGCCACTGTCCCATGCATGGCCCGATCCTCTGCAGCGCCTCTTGGCAGACGATGAGGTTCCTTTAAGGCATGCATCTGATACATCTTACAGTATCTCTCCTGAAACACACTGAACCCAGGACAAGAATTTCTCCTCATTATCCCAGCCGTGTGTTGTCATCCTTGACTTTAAAATAGATCCTCTTCCAGCTGCCATGGGCAGCCACTCAGCTCGCTGGGCAGAAATGCACTCACAGATGCACTGGGTCCTGATCAGCTTGGCAAACCCATGCCTATGCACAAGAGTCCTCCAGAAGTCTATGTTGCTCCTGAAGAACAAGCTTTGAGGTGCAGGTTGGGCTGCCTGGGCAAGGTGGCTGAGCTGGCACCTGTCCTGCCCGCACAGGAGCAAGTGAGTAATGCAGATGGCACTCCAGGAGCTGAGTGCCTGAATCCCCTGGTAATATATTTCACAGAGGCCCTAAGGCTGCTTAACAACTCCAACACTGTAAGGAGTCGAGGAATTCAATCTGTAAATATCACAGAAGGTGTTAGGAAATAAGCAGAGAAGGCGTAGTAAATGAATCCAGATGTGTGACCAAATAGAAAGGAAACCAGAAAAATACCAAGTCATTTTCCAAACATGAATGAAAGAGCCTTCAGTGGCAAAGTCGTCCTCTGTTGGAATCACATGGGCTGCCCCGACGAGGAAATATTACCACTGCACAAGCCTGCCCTCTAGCAAAGACTGAAATGAACTTTTCTTAATAATTTTTAAGACACCAGGATATTTTAAATTATTATTATTACTATTACTATTATTACTGCTGCAAGACTTTTAAGTCGTTCAAATTTCTTTTACAAAGGTGGAATTTCCATTAAGTGACCGTTCTCCCCACAAGGCAGAAAAAGACCTGCATTGTCACCAGTACCAGGTGTTGCATAGGAGCCTGAAACAGATGCCAGAAAGTCTTTCAGGCTGAAAGGAAAACCTCTCAAGTGGGAAAAGGAGTTCTCTGCCCAAAATCTGACTGCTCTTTGAAGGGAGAGTGCTCAGAAGACTGTTGTCTATTTGACAGCAGGAGACATCAGAAAGGATTGATTTTTTTCTTGGAAAAAGGTGATTTTCTGTGTATCGGAGCAAAGCAGTGGGAGAGAAAAGTCTCTAATCACACAGAGTATGGGGAACAACAACTCTGTGTATCTGCAGGAAAGAAATAAGGCTCACCTCACCCACTCCAGCCGATTTTATATGTATGTGTGTGTGCAGCACACAAATAACATAATTTGTCAAGATGCTGAAGTCCTCAGCAATGCTGGGCTGCCCTCCTTGTTCAAAAAAAAAGAGATAATGCTGCAAAAACAGGAACAACAAGAAATAATTTCATTCTTAACCAAATCCAAATTTTTCAGTTTCTAGCAACTGGAAAGGAATGAAAAGTGATGCTGACTACACAGTACAATAACACAGCAGCTTGTAAACATACACACAGGGCTGCTGTTATTATCTATAAAAAAATATATTTGTTATCATTTTCTGGAAGTACATGCTAGGGACCATGTTGGGCATCAGATTCATACTAAAGTGCTGTCTCCCTGTCTGAACTTTCAGTTAGGATACACTTATTTACGTTGACAGCCTTCATTACAACCCTGTTATTTCTGTCTCATTGGAAGCAAGGGTGTATGCAGAAGTGATGATGTCCATCCTCCCACTGTCAGTGACCTTTGCTGACTTTTGAACTCCTTGGAATAAATGCATCCACACCAGATTTTGAAGTGAGGGTCTCCAAGGCATGATGTACTGGCAGATTTTGTGGAAAACAACAACTATGCTGAGAGGAGAAACCCAAACATTAACACATGTACAAAGGGGTCAGCAATCTGGTTTGCTTGGCCCCTTGGCCAGCCACCATGAAAGCCCTTCAAGTAAGCTTCTGGCAAGGCACTAGGCACTGAGCAGGTGCAGTGGAGAAGAGCTGAGGTTTGGGGTCATGGGAAGGAGCTCAAATAGCATTTAAGAAGCCATAGAAGCAAAGCAGCATTTCAGCAGAGGATCCAAGGAAGTTGGCTGCCCTGTAGTGTGGGCACAGGACAGACATTTGAAGGCAGTCAGGTTCCACCAGTGTTCCTGTGAAAGGCACGGCATGTGTCCAGAGTCCCCAGGACCCAAGCTAGGGCTTCCCGAAGGACACCAGGCAGATGCCTCTGGAGAGTTGTTTGATAGTCTCAGATGGTCCTATCCCTCCTCAAAGCACCTACCAGGCTGCTAAGCACTCAACAAAAAGGGCCTCGGAGTGGCTACATGAAGTTAGACTTTCAACTGAGTTAAGCCTCTGTCAATCCCATCATGATCAGGAAGACAAAACCAACCTACAGACCTACACATTCATTCCCACACCGATTTATTCCATTCCTACACTTAGACCCCATGAGTGACTACTAGTTTCTCTACCACCAGTGAGTAAAGATTTGGCATGTGAATCAATAATCCCTTAAATTAATCATCATTTACAACAACTGATGACCAAAATGCATGGCTCTGCGTACTAATCATTTACTGTGATGCCTATGCAAAGACAGGCAGCCAAATTCACATTTGTGCCTCCCAGTAGTGCCATGGTGAAGGTAATTTGGCACTTTGAGCCCAGAACATCACAAGACAACTCCTCCAGCCTTATCTCTCAACTAAACCTGCTCCCCTCTTGCGAAATGACATCATTGTTTTCAAAATGTTTCAGTGACAAAACATTTGGACAAATGCCTAGTGGGACTTTTAGATCCTCACAGACATTGACAAAAAACCAACAAGAAGTTATCTGCACTTGTGAAGGTCTAATAATTTTTTAATCCTGACCCTCAGTCTCAGCGTGCCTCATGTCTGTAGATAAATATGGTTATGGCCATTGACAAGTACACAGTGATTCCACTGAAAAATGGCTATGCAGGCACCACATCATGAGATGCCTCTAACTGATGCTTAGCTGCAGCAAATACCAACACAGTGCTGCTGGCTGCATCCTACTGTGATATAAGTGGAGCAGCAGACACTAAAATAAAAAAAGGACAATCTACTGCCCATTTTAGAGGCAGCTGCTCTAGATGGCTGTGGTGCTGCCCAGCAAATTATTGAGCCGGTAGATGTTGGAGTGGAGAGGGAAGCAAGACCCTCAATCAATACGATTGATAAGCAAGCTCCAATTTATTAACAAGTTCGGTCAGATTATATAGTTTCCAGAACAAAGGAAAGGTGTTTACGTAACATCAGACTTCTAACTGGCTACTTGCTCAAAGGTTGCTGTTCACATAGCTGTGGAAAGTTTTTATACACCCTCAGGTTCTTTCCCAGGGGAACTCACCCTCACTTCTCAGGCCCAGTATCTCCTGTTTTGCAGCCTGTTCCGTGCTTCAAGGGCACCTTGTTCTTGTGATGTTACTTGTGGAGAGATACAAAGTTGCTGGACGGGAGTCCTTGATTAGCTGTTCCAGGGAGTTACGGCCTTGTGCAAGCAACCATCCCTCCACAGGCAGAGGCACAAAATTCCCTGGACTGCATGTTAATCACCTGCATCCAGAGGGTGAGCACAGAGAGACCCTTCAATAAAGCAGTGTGGGAGCATAGGCTTTAGGGTGTGGTATAATAAATTTCCCTGCCTACAGGCTGACATGGTTTCTTCCCCAAGTTACACCAAACTTGAAGAGCAAAAACTGGAAGAGAAGGTAAGCAATTAGAAAGCTAGGTCATGGCAGAAGTGATTTAGGCAGAGTTTTCTAAGTACAAAAGGCAGACTAAAACAGACTCTACTTAGTTAACAGTGGCATAAATAGAATAACAGAGGCCATCTGACAAACACACAAAAGCCCTAAAACTGCCAAACATGCACATGCATCAGATGTTAATGATGATCAAACCTTATACAATAGATTCTGGAGAAGTCAGAGTCTTCACCCAGCATATGTCTGTGCTCTGCACTGAACCACAATCATCTCCTCTGACATACTCCGTAAAATTCAGATGTAATTGCAGTAACGCTTAAAAGCAGGTAATAAGTGCCAATGACTGATTTCTTGTGACTCCTACAAATTTGTTCAAGGTCTTCACAAGATTGCTTCAGATCTGGTGGCCCTTCAGAGACAAAGCTCACGTCATAAAATTTGATCAAGGTGTGTATAATCAGTCAATATGGTGTAGTCTACATAGAAAGCAAATCCATTTTACATGAACACTATTCTCTTAGCAAAGACAATATCTGAAGTGAACTCTAAACTTTGGAAAATATTCCAGAGAATATTGGGAAATATTCCCATTTTCTCTCCCAGATGGTAACAATTCTGATGGAGATAGATCAGCACCATCAACTACCAGGTTTCAAATATCCTGCACAACCACTTAATGTACTCACACTTAATGAGACAGAACTTTCTACTTTGTGTGTTTGACATGGTGGTGGCAAGACACAAAGTGCTTTCTGACTTTGGTTTACCTAACAAGCACCAGCCAACCTTTAGTCAATTCACAGTGAAGACAAAATGCTTTAGTTCTACCAAATATGAGCTCAATCAGATGCACATAATTCTCCTTTTTGGGATGAGAATTTCCATGTTTCCTTCAATGGACTACCAAAGAGTATTGTCTCGGCCATGGATTTTACCTGGGACAGCTGAAATGCATTAATCACTGCAGATAAAAACTACTAACAAAGGAACAGCCCACAACTTCTTTTTTTCTATTTAAAAAGAAAAAGCTAACCCCAACATGAAATTATTCACTCAATTTGTCAATGCTTGAGAAACTCAGTACCGCTGCACAGAGTACGAAGACAGTCAATTCAGAGCTGAGGTATGGTCACTGATCTGCAGAAGAGACAGAAGTAACACCCTCAGTGGAAGGTAAGTGACCACCATGAGTGGTTTACTAATCTAGTTTGGATTCTCAGTGCAAAACTGCTTTCAGATTAGTGCAACTGTTTGATTGTGCCTCGCAATACTATGGCAGAGGTCACTGAAGTCTCCAGGTAAAAACACAGAGCAATTTACCACTTACCTATCTCACAACACTCTCCCATAGCAGCACCTTTAACGAGATCATCGAGACCAGGTCTCACTACATTGTAAATTTGCTGCTGGTTTACTGGGAAGAGCCCAAACTGGGTGTTAAAGCAAAATCTTTAGTCTTCCAAGAATCACAGTTAGCTTGAAAACCAGTGGCAACTAGCAACAAACCCAGCACCCAGAAAATTAAAACAGTACATGCTGCTCAGTCAGAAAACCCCAGCAAGTTCTCCTGGGGGTGTATAGCTTCTTTCGTTACAATTGATTTTTTTCTCTTTTATTAAAGGATGTGGATATAAAACCCGGCAGCACACCAAAAGATAAACACAGGCAGTTGATAAAAACAAAAAGTAGGGCCCTGTACCTCCCCCTGCACTAGACAGTAAGTATGCACACTACCTACTCAAATGCTGCTCATCTTTATGTTTCCACATGGCACGGTGTCATTGTGATATTTAAGAGCTCATACACCTTTGCTAGACTTGTAGCTCATCCAAGACTGAGGGATGTTCATGAGACAGAATGTAGGGTAGCATAAACTAGCAAGTGAACTTAATTCACTAATTATGTTGCTCTTGGTCTTAAATCTATTTTACCTACCTTTGTGCTGTCTTAGAAAAGCTGAATGACGGATGAAGGTAACCCTTTCTTTGACTGAGCTAGTTAGTGACTGTACTGAGGGCCTTTCTCAGGTGGGTTTCTATACTCTCACCATGGATCAGCCCAGATCCTGAGATACTGGTAAAATCATGTATGTCTAAATAGCGATAAGTCATGGCTATTACACCTTCAGATACTCTCTGATGGTATCCACAAAGAACTATATGGTTTGAGAGTCTACAACTGCCCACAGCAAATTTCCCCAGTAAAATCACAAAATCATAAAATCACCAGGTTGGAAGAGACCCACCCGATCATCGAGTCCAACCATTCCTATCAAACACTAAACTATGCCTCTCGGGACCTTGTCCACCCGTGCCCTAAACACCTCCAGGGAAGGTGAATCAACCACCTCCCTGGGCAGCCTGTTCCAATGCCCAATGACCCTTTCTGTGAAAAACTTCCTCAAGGTTTTTGAAGAGAAAATCAAGGATTTTGAAGAGAAAGTCATATATTTCAAAAGTCAGAAGCATACAAATGCAACTGTGACACCTTTTGATGTATGGTCTGCTTTGCTAGTGGTGATGAATCTTTGCCAGAACAATAAGTCTTTAGAGTATCACAGAATCACAGAATCAGTAGGCTGGAAAAGACTCACAGGATCATTGAATCCAACCATTCCTATCAACCACTAAGCTACGTCCCTGAGCACCTCATCCACCTGCCTTTTAAATACCTCCAGGGATGGCGACTCAATCAATCCCCTGGGCAGCCTGTTCCAATGCCCAGTGATCCTTTCAATGAAAAATTTTTTTCTGATGTCCAGCTTGAACCTCCCCTGGCACAGCCGGAGGATATTCCCTCTTGTCCTGTCCCCTATCACTTGGGAGAAGAGGCCAACTCCCTCCTCTCCTGAATCTCCTTTCAGGTCCATGTGGCAGCATCGATCAAGCTTTGCCATGGAACAGCTACTGTTTAGTGCAGTTAAGGGGAGTGCTCCTCCTCCTCAGTGGTCCTCATTGATAATCCTGAAAAGGCAAAGGATAAAGAAGACAGAAAAACATCAAATGGGCTAGGCAGTGTTTTTGGTTCTTAGTAGATCATGAATTAAAAATAAACAAGTAGGTTTTTCTGTTGCCTAAATGGCATCCATTCTTTTTGCCTTGTAGAAAGTCTAGCATATTGTTTACATAATCAAGTTATTTGGATAACACAACAGCAATTTAGATTAGGATTTGTTTACATGGCTAAATATGTTGAGTAATGAAATTAAAATGAGCTGTCTGCTTCAGTCACATCTGCAATAGAAGCTGGCTTCTTATGGTTGAGTACAGACCTGCTGCACAGATGTTTCTTGATATGGTATAAATCAGTGTTAGATGCTGTTTATTGCAGCACTTTTACTGCCTTCTTCCCTGAAGGAGAGAATGTTGCCTGCACAGCAACCAGATGTGACCTGCAAGGCTGTATGAAATACCATTACAAGCAAAACCAGGTCTCATATTCCATATCAGCATCTGCAATGGCTTATCAAGTATTTATCAGACTATTTGAACACTTCCACAGGTCTTAAGCATCATACCATTGCCCAAATTTGCTTATTATAACCTGCAATTAAAAATCCAAGCATCCTGTAAGGCAACTGGTACCTGAAGTAGCAGGAGATGCCATTTTATTTGGTTGACTACCTTAAAGATTAGATTTCTGAGCAGACACTGCTGTTAGAAAGTAAGATACTACAACAGATCAAGGCAGTTGCTTTTCAGGGCATTATGGGGAAGAGTTTATCTTTGCTGTCATCTTGCCCAGTGTGATATAAGTCCTTTGATGGTGACAGGGGAACAGACTTATCTTGCACTGCTGCCTATGTGAGGAGACCTGAGACAAGGGAGCTACTCAGCTGGGGAAGGCGGCACAGCTTGGTGCGCCTTGCTAAATGGCTCTTCTCAGCTCTGCGCAGGCAGAGAGATCCAACAGGAAAGACTCACCAAACATCCAGAATCTGAAGACAGCCAAGCCTGACCCCAGATTTGCATTGATTCCTTCTCTGTAGCAGATGAAAGCAATACACATGGGCTCTGAAGGTAAGAGAGCCAAACTTTGCAAGATGTACTTCTTGGAATGTTTCTTGCAGCAAAACTTGCCATTTCTTATTTAAAAAAGATGGAAGGATGGAAGGTTAAAATAGTTCTTCTTCCCTGAGCTAATCTGTGTCTCTGATTTGCTTCACTTGTTATACGGACAGAAGATCCTGTCAACAAAGAAATAATGCCAAGTATTTACAGTTTAATGGAACCCAGGGACCAATTAACAACACAGAAAACCACCAGGCAGTGTACTTCTTATCGTAACAGGAGGGAATTATTACACTATCACCATTCCCCTATTTCTTAAAATAAAGCACCAGCGCTTTGTCAATGATTCATCAGTAGTAATGTTTATTATCTGGTAGTTTTACCCTTGCCCATTTATCAATTGTTTTCCATGTGTTATGTCACAAAATACCTCTCTCTATTTATAAACCCCCATGACATAAAGGGAAAAAAAAAAAGGAAAAGCAACTGTCATAAGGGCTTTGGATGAACGATACTAGAATCTGCCCTCAACCCCAAGTTCTCGAATTGCTGATTCTTCAATAGCTTGATGGATGCGATGCACCTCGTTCTGTGTTAAAGTCCTCTCCGGGTGGCGGTAAATGATACGGTAGCAATGGCTGACCTTCTTTGTCCTACAAAATATAAACCAAAAGAGCACTCATAAATACACGTGCCTACAAATGCAAATATATGAGGCCAAACACTTACTCTGCGGACCATTTCTTATTTGCAGTCTAATTTTGTTCTTGTTGCTTGAAAATCACCTTAATGCTAAAATACACAGTCTGGAGAGGTAGGACTGAGCTGAATTTTAATTTTGGTAGAGGACCTTGCTGAAGTCCACCTTATACCTCAACTTGTATTGCAGTGTGATAGTTTCTTACAGAGCAAACAAGCCCAGGAGGAATGGTATGCCGACACCACTGAACTGCTGCTGACACCTCAGTTCTCTCATTTTGGTGCTAATAGGGCTACCTTGTGGAGCACTAGGCATATATCCCCACCTCAGACCAGCAGGGCTGGTGGTGACAGGCTTAAGGAAAACACAGCACAACCTCTGTATACTGGAGAGCAATGTTGCTAGCTAACATGGGGTGTCTCACAAGCCTTGCTATCCAAGCTCCAGCATGAGTTAGGCAAAGACAAGTTAATGGAAAAAACAGGAGCAAACCAGTAAGTTGAACAAGAGAGCAAAAACTCTTGCTCTTCATCAAAAGCAGGCTGGAGCACATAGCTCTTGCAAGGGGCATCTTTACAATTGCAGTGGTTGTATTAGTGAATTTAAATGACAGTTGTGACTTCCTTTTTATCTTTGGTTTATCTTTGGTTTATCTTCTTCCAAAGCTAAACACTCACTTCAGTGAAAGAATCTGAGGGGAAAAATAATAGGAAACCAGAGATCAAGTACTAGGCAGAGGGACCTCCCAAAATAGCAGAATTTCACATTTAATGACACACAAAGGCATTCAGAAAACTTCGGGTCATCTTTTTCCTGAAAATAGTTTCATGTTAGAAACTATGTTTCTTATGACTATTTGATTAAAACTAAGGTTATACATGCTCATACACAAAGCTAAGTCTCTCAAACCAGTAATTTCAACTTCAAATCCTATTAGAAAGAGGCACAAGTAGTTTTGATCTCAGAAGACCTACTTGATACTAACTTTGACCCACCCAACATCGGTGGGAAGCTTGCCCTGCTCCCACTGGCAGTTCACAATAAAAAGGTTACTGCAAATTAAAGCATTCCTCCATTTCTGTGTGCTCTGAAGATAAAGAAAGTTAAACCTGCCTAGCACAGGAAAGGGCAAACTGCATTTCATAAAGTGTTATGCTGACTGCAGTTAACTGCTAAGAACCATCCGAGAGCTTTCCCTGGGTGCAGGTTAAATGCTGTAGAAAAGTGATCTTCAAGAAAAGAGGAGGAGGTGTAACTGCAGAGAAGGTGTTGCTCTGCTCTACCTCTGCAAAGCAATTGAGAGGACAGAGCTGGGAGAAGCAAGTAAATGGAATAACAAGGGTTTTGCCAGATGCTACACTGTAAGAGAGAAATTTGAATAAGAGAGAAGAATAATTAATTTGGGCTCAACAGAAACAATTTTCAAAACCAGGCTGGCAAATACCATTACAGCTGGTAGTATTTCAGCTTTTAACAGTGCTACGGCATCCTACCCGAACAAAAACATTTGCAAATTTCTTTGGCTGTAAAACTATTTAGACGATGTACAGTCACAGGCTTGATCTTGCATATACTGGGAATATATCCCATAATGGAAAACTCATTGCCACCGTTTAATGTGATGTAAACACAGGTTTGCTTAACATATGTAAGCTGTCATAGGGATAACTACAGCTCTGTTTCTTCATTGGTCGTGGTTAAACTGAAGGCAACAATTTCTCTTGACCCACGTGTTTATGTATCCCCCTCCCTCCATCGTGGCTGGCAGCTCATTCATAAGACAAATTAAGCAGGTCAAAATAGGATGCAATAGTTTCTTGTGGATGTTGTGGATAACCAACATATTTAGGAGGCATTTAAATTCAGAAAGGGCAGGGGTCTTACAGAGCAGCACTGGAACAAAGTTCTGCTAGCTGCAAATGAAGTTAAGCATTGTCTCAGGAGAAATAAAACAGGAATAGCATTAAATGTAATTAATTAAATTTTGAATGTAGCCAAAAATAGTGTAAATACTACTACACACAGCTAGCTACAAAACCTCATATGGTTGGTATGTAACATTTTTTCTCCCATCTTTTAACTAGGTTTATTTGCATCTTTGTTGCTAATTAGAAGGAATAGAATGGTTCAATACTATTTCAATAAAAGACACATTGAAAGTTCAAAACCTTAAGTATTGGTTTCAGAGCAGTATTAGCTAACTTTTCAAGGAACATGGAGAAGAGTATTTCTCAGCTTTTCCTTCCCCAAGACCTACTCCCTGCCCCCGCCAAAATTCTCAGATAATATGATTAATCACTGCCATCAGCTGCAACTGGAAGCAATTACTGTCAGCAAATAATATATTCTCTCTGATTCTCTTTCTTGCTTTTATTTTATTCTGCAGACTCACAGAGTGTTTCCTTGCCTTAAAGATGGCTCTGCTAATGCATAATAAACTCTCTCCTGCATATCATGCTGCAGCCTGATGATACAGAAGCATTAGCTCTTTATCCTGAGCAACAGAAAATTTGAGGCCAAAACCTAGAACAGCAGCTTTACTAGGAATGAAAAAAATTAGAAGCTTAACAGTGAGTGTGTTGGGCTTTATTTATCTAAACTGTACCACGAGACAAGTCCATGCAGCTCACAGTCACGTGGACTTGTCTCCCATTAGGCTTCAGCTGATGTTAGTGTCACAAGTCTCCTCTGCACCAGCCTGCAGCTTTCAGGTAATGAAATACAGTGAATACAGTGAAGCAGTGCTCAAAGAGAAAAGGAAGACAGGGATTTATTCTGATGCCACAGGATGAAACAAGAACACATTCTGTGAACAAACAGTGGAGTGAAACAACGCCTAATGCACTTTTTTTTTTTTTTTTTAAGGAAACAGCTATGCCTCACGACTCTTAGGAGCTGGCACACAGCTGCCTCCATGTGCTACAGAGATGCCCATTGCAAGATCAGATTCAGTGCATGAGGCCAAACTGAAGGTCAGTGTATATATTTCAGCCTCATATCTGAACACAGCAAGAAATTAGGGACCTTAGTCTCCCACCAGTCTAATAAAAAGAACACGAAAGTAACCTGACACTGAGACCAGGGCTAGAACGAAAGGTTATGTTAGGCAACAAAGATTAATAACTGTGTGTTGATTTTCCCTGCATGGAAGTTTACTGAAAGATGTTTTAAATACAGCTTGGGAACAAAGCTGATTCCAGAAGCCAGCAAGAGCAAAACATCTAAACATACCAGGAAACCTGACTTAATGGTTAGATAAGACTAAGACAACGGGGTCATGTGGTAACCAAAATGTTGTCTAAAGAATAAATGCCCGGTATTGGCATTTGTCTCACTCGCATGCAATACCATAACAAGAATGAAATATTCTCCACCCTGTTCCTCAAGAGAGAGACAAAAGGGGAGTACTGAGCTGGGGGAGGAAAAAAATCTCACTTTGAAACTGTGCTCTGCTTTCCATACATCTTAAATAAAGCATGGAAGCACAGAAACTTCTATAGGGAGGTTACCCCTGCTCTTAGGTGGGTGAGGACAACACAGAACCAGACATTTTTTTCTAGAAAGTTGGATTTATTTTGAGTAACAGAAAAGCAGAGAAGACAATGTCTCACAGTATCATGAGTCAAAAAAGAATACTA
This sequence comes from Coccyzus lansbergi, assembly GCA_033558105.1. Classification (NCBI taxonomy): domain Eukaryota; kingdom Metazoa; phylum Chordata; class Aves; order Cuculiformes; family Coccyzidae; genus Coccyzus; species Coccyzus lansbergi. The sequence goes on along the minus strand of JAUMJK010000140.1, from coordinate 505,417 downwards.
TCTCTCTTCTATTCTGAGCAGTGCACAAAGCAATGCTACACACCACCATATCTATATTGTACCTTTTCCCATTCAAAATGAATGATCTGCAAGTAATTGAGGTTCTTTTCCTTTTGTTAAGTGAGTCATGTTAATGAGATTCTTTGAGGCTCTCCCAATTCCTGCTGTAATAGTTTGCATCCTATATCTCCACAAAGATTGATCACGTCAGGGCTGGAGCACCTCCCGTATGAGAACAGGCTGAGAGAGTTGGGCTTGTTCAGCCTGGAGAAGAGAAGGCTCTGAGAAGACCTATAAGTGACCTTCCAGTACCTGAAAGGGCTACAAGGAAGCTAGGGATGGACTGTTCACAAATGTTTGTAGTAATAGGACTAGAGGCAATGGCTATAAACTGAAGAGGGGCAGATTTAGACTAGACATAATGAAGAATTTCTTCACGATGAGGGTGTTGAGGCACTGGAACAGGTTGCCCAGGGAAGTTGTGGCTGCCCCATCTCAGGAGGTGTTCAAGGCCAGGTTGGATGGGGCCTTGGGCAGCCTGATCTAGTGGACCTGTCCCTGCCCATGGCAGAGGGGTTGAAACTGGATGATCTCTAAGGTCCTTTCCAATTCTGTGATTGTATGATTCTATGCCACCACTTTACATAAACCTTCATATTGTACTTAATGATCACTACATGCTCCACAGAGATCAAGTCACGCTCTGAGTATATGTGGAATGGCCTTAGGGAAGAGAAAGGCTTGTTTTGTTTGCAATAATATCCTGAAAGGGATGATGATGTGAAAAAAAGAAAACACTGTGTCATATTAACAGCACCATAGTTGCTGAAACCATGTATGCAGAGAGCGCGGTTTTGGCATTGCCTCATGGCTCCAACAGTTCCAGAATGGTTCATGTTTTAAGTGGCAATGGGGAGAATATATTAAACTGCAAGAAGAAGATGTACCTTTTCCTTTTTGTTTCATGCTTTCAAATCACATCCACCTCTATGACAGTAGGCAAAACTGCTATATGTCATACTATAAATTTTAAAGTGACAAATAGCACTTTTTGCTAGGAACCATATCATGGAAAGTGGCAAAAAGCTTGTGCTATATACCTTACTGTCAATGGCAAATAATTCAATTACCATAGTGATACGCATGTAGAATATGGCAGTAATTCTCTGAACAAAGGCCTTTCCCAAAGATGCATTCTCATCAGTCCTTTCAAATGCTAATACTCCATTTCTCTGGAAGAGTGCATTGTATACAAGAGCGTATTTGAAAAAATAGATATGTTTTTGTTTAAGGAGATTTAGATGCTAGTAAAAGGTACTCAATCAATTCCAGAAGAAAGAATTGTTTTAAACCCACAGAAAGCAGGGAATGGTCATTTCTGTTACATATCCTTTCCACCTGACACATGGCAAAAGGATGGATCAGCTTCAAAGATAGTTCAGGTCAACATAACCATGTTGAGACTGTCAACACTATTTGACCACTGTGGATTTTTCTTCAAAAGACATATATGCTCACTGTCAGATGGCTGGACATAAATACTGTTATTCTATTTCAAAAAATTGAGATACTTATGGATTTTTCACTCTTTTTTAATTGGACTTGGTGAAATCTCTACTTGAATACAAAACCCTGAACCTACTTTGCCTTTTCATTCTTTCTTTAACATTAATTCCATTTTAAGCTTCTCTCCTTATGTAGACAAAGAAGTTGAAATTCTGTTCATAATCAGATAGAGAACATGGTATGGGATGCACTGGACATGTACATAAAAGATAATGAAAAGTAGATGAAAAATGAAACCACTCAGAAACTTTTCAGCTTCTCAGCCACTGAGACACTATTAAATAGCCATAAATAGGACTGAAGCCATTGTCAAGTACTTGAAAACTTTGAACTGGTTAGAATGTTTTAATCATGATTTTCATTTTCTACCTAAACTTATTTCCTAATTTTTTATGTGGAGGAAGAGATACAGATATATACTGGAAAAAAAAATCATAAAGATCACTGGAAAGCAAAAGCCTCCTGGCTTGATGTACTCATCGAAAGTTTAGTGAAACAATTCAACATTAACTTGTTCTTAGGGCCAGCACTTTGGCCCTTGATGACCTTTTCTCATTCCACTTTGTTTTGCTGATAAGTGCCAGCCAAAGAACAACTAAGATGTGTGGTGCAGAGCTTTTTTCTGCCAGCTCCTGAGGAGAGGGAACTCGTGTAAACAAGAAACTAAGAGAGTATTTCCCATGTGCACTGCTACAGTCACCTCAGTAACCAGTTGAGGATACAGTCAACCCATCTCGGATCCAAGCACTTCCTATTAAAAAGCTCTTAACCCTCACAGCATCAAAAGTAATGGAATCCATTACATGCAGACAATATTGAAATATCACTAAGGTGAAGAATAAAAAGAAAAATATTATTATCCATTATACAAAAAGAAAATCCAAAGCCCCCACAGGATCATAAGCTAACTGTGCCATAGGTCAAAAAAACCATACAAAGTGCTGGGGTTTGGGATTGTGTTTATTTGGGTTTGTTTTTCATTAAATGACTCATTGATTTCTTGAAGAAAGCAATGATCAGTGGTTGTATGGCAGGTATGAAACCTGTTCTCAAGGGGATGGATTCCAAAATTAGTGATGTCTGCTTCTCCTCCAATCTCCATCTTTTTGGTAAAATGATCTATCAAGCCCAGACAACAGAATTCCTATTGTATCTGACCTACATCAATACTAAGAAATTATGTCCACATGGATTTAAACTTAGGTATGACTGTTAGCTGTCCATACTGGGCTTCCTCAAGTTTTAGGGCCTCACTGCTCCATCCAGTGAGTCAATTAAAAAACCTATTCTAAATTCAGGAAGATTCAAGACAATGCCAGAGGCTGAATGTCCTCAAGACTTGCCTTGTTTTTAGCATTGTAACCCTGGAGCATTCATCATGCCAATTACATACTTTTAATGGAATATATCTTAGCTTACTCGGGTTAAGGGTTTCAGGAATAAAAGAAAGCTGTGCAGTGGGCATGTGCCTAAAGAACAGAAGGTGTGCAAGCCCATAAGGCTCAGAATAAGGTAGGAAAACTTACTTTTTCTTCAGGGTGACTGCTATGGCATATACAGGAACTGAATAGGTGGAATAAAGATATGAAAAAGCAAATTTCCAGTACAAGTGCAAACATACAAAATCCAGTGAAATAACTTCTACCCATTGCAATGGCAAATAAGAGTAGGTCGTTCAGTAAAATACTTGAGACAATCTTATGCATTAAACATAGAAAAATAACTGGATGCTAAAAGTAAGAGGGGGAAAAGTGATAATCTCAGCATCAGATAGGACAGAATACCTGTTCTGTGTACAGCCCAACTGAGGCTCTGGAGCGGGGCTGGAGAACAAGTCTTATGAGAGATCTGGGGTTGTTTAGTCTGGAAAGGAGGAGGCTGAGGGGAGACCTTAATGCTCTCTACAACTACCTGAAAGGAGGTTGTGGAGAGGAGGGTGCTGGCCTCTTCTCCCAAGGGACAGGGGACAGGACAAGCGGGAATGGCCTCCAGCTGTGCCAGGGGAGGTTCAGGCTGGATATGAGAAAAAAAAAAAATCACAGAAAGGGTCATTGGGCACTGGAACAGGCTGCCCAGGGAGGTGGTTGAGTTACCTTCTCTGGAGGTGTTTAGGGGATGGGTGGACAAGGTGCTGAGGGGCATGGTTTAGTGTTTGATAGGAATGGTTGGACTCGATGATCCAATGGGTCTTTTCCAACCTACTGATTCTGTGTGATAGCATGCAAGCAAGCTGACGGATGAGGCTCTGGTCCTGCTCCTGCGAAGCAGTCATACTAATGATTCCATCATTAGTCATTAACCACAACAGCATCACTCAAAAGTTTCCAACCATTGACAAATGAAATGCCACCTTGAAGCACTTAAGAGTGACAACCTATAGCAACACTCTGAACAAATCCAACACGAAAGGTGAATTTGGACTCCTTCATATGCTATCTAAAATATTTATAATAAAAATGTTAAGTGTGATACCTTTTAAGTACTTCTGAGTGAAAGATCAAAGAAAAGAAGTATAAATATTTAGCAGTTTTTCCCCCAACTAGATGTTAATGCTAAGGGCTACAAAAATATTACTAAAAATAACATTGGTGTCAAATTAAAACATATTTCATAATTGAGTAAAAAGGGAATTTATATGACAATTTAAAACAATTTATACTCCTAAGAAATGAATGTGCATGGGATTGATGCTTCAGAAGTACCTCTGAAGTGGAGAAGTATCTACAAAGTTTGGTGGCAGACAAGTGCATGGAACAGACTGGATGCTGTTTCAGGTAGTTGTATAGATATCATCCTTAAGATTAGTGGTTTTGTCCAGGAGCAAGGTGTTTAAGTTATTTTTACTCTTGAGAGCTGGAGTAAAGAGGGACATGGCTCTGGACTCAGATCAAGAACCGAAATGATTATTCCATTAAATGATAAGCATAGTTGCATATCCTTTGAATTACTCTTCTTTGAAGTTATTCTTTCCATGCTCACAAAGTCACCCTTCTTTTCTGCAAAATGTAAAGCAGACCTGGAAACAAAACAGGCTACAGAAGGAAAAAGCAACTCATCCCATACGCAATGAAAAGGGCAGGGAAATGTGCAGAGCCAGCATCAGGATAACCACATGTGCTGTTTGTTAAGTAACAAACTAATCCCAAATCAGGAGAAAACAAGGAGAGGAGAAAAAGAAAGGAGGAGGAAGAGTTTAATTAACTGGAGAGCAGTACACATTAGTGACTTAAAAAAAGGAAAGCAGAAGTTAAAAGAAATCACTTGCTTTTTATATGTAAAACTAAGAAATAAAAAGCACCTGCCCCCTGAGCAGACTGTAGTACTACAAGGCAACTTAAAACCATTTGTACCTCCATGTGTGCAAATGCAGGGGGGTTCTCAATGGAACTGCTTACAGTATCTGTTAAACCTGGTAGGAGTTCTGCAGCTGCCTGCACAATAAAGTATTGTTTACTATCTCCTCCCAGTCCATACATTATTTTTCCTCTCAGAATTGTCAGGTTTTATGAGCCTTAATCTGGCTAACTGGATTTGCTTTGGAGATGCAGAAATTTCCCACTTTTCCTCCCCGAGGGTAGCATGGTTCCACACAGACAGTCACAAGAAACCTGTTCTCATTGCTTTTCTGACAGTTTCTGCCTTAGGAAGACAACTCAGAAAAAGTCCTCAAAGTAAGGAAAACTACTGCCTAGCAGCTTAAACTACTGTTAACACACAGGGAAATTGTCTGTCTGGTAAACATATCTCTTGCTGGGTCCCACTTGCACAGAATTGCAGATTTGTATCAGAACGAGAGACTGAGAGTCTGTCTTACAGATGAGGCTTGCCTGGTTCTTTTGAATATAATGATGGGGGAAATGTCACAGAAACCACTGAAACTAGACAAATGATGACAAGATACACCAATCAGATGCACAGGCCAGAACTTTTGCAGCTTTCAAAATCAGCATCAGCTTGAAAAACTCAAACTGCCATGTTTGGAATGTTGCCCCCTTAATATTATGGCTTTTCTTTATGAAAAGACAAAGGAGAATAAACGTGAATGTGAGAGGACATATATGTAGTGAATAACTCCTATGGAGAGATGATATGAGGATCACACAATAAAACACCATGTGGGCAGAAAGAGTAAAAGGTCAAGGTACAGAATGAAATGCATAATTCTCTAAGTACAGTTAAACTATTAATCTGACACTCAAGAAAGGAAAGAAAGCTGTTGAGACATTACATGAGGAAGATCAAACCACCATTTTTTTTGCTAAGACTTTACTAAAAAAGGCTAAATGATCCTCCCACTGGCAGGAATAAATAACAGCAAAGAAGGGATAAGATTTCACCCCAGAATGGGGAATACACAGGGAACACTACAGTAAATCAAATGTTCTCAAAGTGTCTAAGGGATGAACTTTGCCCTAAGATATTTCAGGAATGAGCAGATGAAATCTCAGAACTGTTATCAGTTGGCTTTGAGAGTTCATGGAGGACAAGTAAAGCACCAAATGTTTGGAAAAGGTCAAACAGAGTGCTTATTTTTGAAAATGAGGGGGGGAAAAAGCCCTAGAAAGCCATATCAGCTATACATTATTTGCTTTTACTTTAAATCCCCAGAAACACTCTGGTGCAGATAATCAAACCACCTGTGAGCACACAGTGGAAATAACAAAAGACAAAGCTTAGCAAACATGGATGTACAGAACAAATCTAGTCAAATCCACTTAATTGTTCTCTATAAGGGGATAACAGGCTAGTAAATGAATAATCAATAAATGAAACAAGAAATTGCAGGATGTAGCAAACACCACAGGGAGCAGGTGCATGTTGGGAATGTGTATGTGCATATGGCACATCTACCCATAGTCAGCTAAACCAGATAAGAAAAACAGTCTAAGATCAATATGGCAGAAAACATGCATCCATTGGCAGTTGCAAGCAGTTTCAGGCAAAGCTGAAAAACCTTATGAGAAATTTTGAAAAATTATAACACAAATTGAAAAACTTTCAAAAAATACTAAATCTGGTTTGTAAAATTAGTAAGTAAAGATCTGTCTGCCCAAATGTTTCTCCATGGAGAGAGTTGCATGAAGGTGAGGAACCTAGCGATCAACTCAATTACTGTTAGAAGGTAATATTCTAAATGGCTGGAGTAGGTGACAATAATCTGTTATTTCTGGAAGCAGTTGTCCACAGTTCACAGCCAAATCTGAAAGATCCTTCTTGCAGGGTTCCTGGTTGCTGTATGATGGAATTTTTTCATTTATGGAATAGATGCAACAGAAGTGTTTGTTAACTGGAAAATTATAGTAAGCTGGGCAAAACAGTATTATATACCTGAGAAGATTACAATAATCTTGACTGTGAAAGCTGAAGAATACAATTCAACCAGCACAAACTTAAGCTTCTGTATTTAGCCAGGCAAAACTAGCTGCATGCACAGAGGATAGGGAACAACTGGGCATATGGCAGTTCTGCAAAAAGCATCTAAGAATCACCCTGAATCACAAACTGACAGTGAATCCATGATGTTGCTGTGCTGCTTTAAACTAATCAAGCACCACTGTGGGACAAGCTACTGGAATGCAGTCTGGCATTCCTACTCAACATCGCTACTGGCTAACCTGAAATACCCTTTCCACACCTTGAGAAAGATGTGAGGCAACTGGAGTCAGATCAACTAGGGAGCTACGAGAACAAGCAGATGTCTAGACAACACAAATTATAAAGAAAGATGGCGAGAAGACAGGTTCTTCAACCTGAAGAATAGTAAGCATGAAAACAATCCTCGAATATATAAAATGCTGCTGCACAGAGTTAGGTAATAATCTGTTCATCAACATTCACAAATGTCAGGAGATGAAAGTAATGAGCTCATATTGCAGAAATGTTCAGCTTGAAAATTCTCTTGGAAAGGTGGTGGGATCCTCATTGCTGGAAATCTTTAAGGACTGGTTATACAAGTGTCTGTCAGGAATGCTATAAGTAGAGCTGCTCTTGTTTTGGAGTAGGAGGATGAACTAGGTGGTGGTACTCTTCAACTTCTTAGCATAAAGTAATGTAATGGTCTTTAAAATGCAGAAAGTTACTTGAGTAGCAAAGACATCTCCTTATAACTCCAAGTGAATAGCATTGTGTACTTGTTTATCTTATTGCAGATGGGGCAAAAAGCCCAGTTCAGGAAGCCAAGGAGATAGGAAATAAAAACCATTACTGCTATACCTGGCAAAAGAGCTCTATGTTACTAACACTAGATTGCCAGGAAATAAAGCAAACAGGGAAAAACTTTTGAAGAGCAGCAGAGACCAACAGACTGAGAAGGGAAAGAAAACCCCTGAAAATGATGTAACGTTTTTAGGCCAGCAACCCTTCCACTAAGACTTACAGGCCAATGTTGAAATATAGCAGGTTGGAAAGCAAAATGCTGCTGAGTTACCTTTCGCTGCCTAGAGCCAATAAAAAAGCAAACAAAAACCCCAGAAAAGTCCACTCAGTAAGACAGCATTGCAAAGGCAGAATGTCACTCATCTGCTTGTCTCCTCTGCTTCAGGGCTCAGAGATGCCTTAGGAAAGCTCTGGGGAACAGCCAAAGTAGACACTGAATAGCCCTGATAGGCTGGACTGCATATTTCTCTTTTATCTTCTCTCAATTTATATCATGATGTTAACCCTTTGCTTTCAGCTTTCCAAGTTCATATTCAACCCCAGGCAATCCTAAAATAAGGAGAAGTCTTTCTTCTAACAAAAAACAATGTTCCCAACAAGGCTGTTGGAAATCTGCACCCAAGGCAACTTGGGGAAGTTGAGAGACTAGGAGACATCTGAAACACCAAACCTTGACTGATGGCTACTTGATCCTGAGGAGGACAACAAGATTGACAAAGAGCCTGATTAACTTTATGCCCTGTGAAACGATACATCCAAGGACATACTAAAGATCAGCTAATCTCATATTAAAAATACATAGATATGCAATAGAACTGTCACCTCATGGCACCCCGATATAATGGTCTGGATAACCAGCCCAGTTTCCCTTGTAGTCATACATGTCACCTGGCTTCCCCATTCTCACTCACTTGGTATTCTATATTCATTTATTGTACCACTTCCTTATGTATACAATAGCTGGGTGGAAGGAAATGAATTGCCTTTCATTTTATCTACCTAGACTGCCTTTTGCAGCAGAGAGAGAGAGGTCATGACTATGCTACAAGGAAAAATAACCTCATGTACTTGTATAAGGATACGTACATATAACTGCATATACACATTCATAGCCACTGCTGCAAAGACTAGATTTTTTATTAGCTTTTGCAAGTTTCCTTGGACTGTTAAAATCATCAATTCTGGGGAAATCTTGATGTTTACTAAACCTTCTAAAGGATTAAATGTTGATCTCATGAAAGTTCCGTTGCATATGTGTTCTTTCATTCTCACACAAAATATGAAGTTGCCAAGGAACAGATAAACTATTTATGACTTATGCCTGCATAGTAATGAAAAATGGCTTAATGGGGGCATGTACTACTTTGAAAGTACTGCAGTCTGTTGTTCCCTGAACTGAAGACTCTCTTAAACAAGTTTAGGACGTATACTCTCCTTCCTCCTCACAAAAAAAGGTCAAATTCTTCACATGATTGTCTAAGGCACAGTAGAAAGGCTAATACATACCACAGATTCCTGCACCACAGTCTCACCTACCTGTCTTATTTGTAGGTGAATCAGTGTAGGCTGCATACAGCTGCACCCAGACAGGAACTATTAATTCTGATAGCTAACTGAAATGAAGTCAAGTTCTTCTTACATTACTGACTTTAGAGTTACAGAAGAGGAGGCTGGTATTTATTATATATAAGTTGCAGCAATTTGATGGCATGACCTTAGGCACCATCACCTCTGCTAGTAGTTCTTCATTTGAAGTACAGTTACAAATGAGGAAGAAGATGCTGCTTCTGAGATTATGAGTAGCTACAGCTCAACAGTCACCTTGCCAAGTATCACCTGGAGGTCACATCATTAAAATCAGAAGAATTTGTTCTCTACTTTGCCTATTTCTTGCCACACCCAGCCAGGATGTCAGGCATTCTAACATTGTATTTTAGAACACTCACAGTACCAGAGAACATGAAAATTATTAGGTATTAATACTGCTGACAGGGTTGCAACACTATGCAGGGTCCTTTCTGAATCACATAAATCCACCATATCACAGAATCACAGAACAACCAGGTTGGAAGGGACCCATCGGATCTTCTAGTCCAACCATAACACTGCACAAACACTTCTCCCCAGTTAGTGACAGCATGTCTCTGCAGGGATGGTTGAACAAACACAGGTGCTGGGTGTGTGGGTTCAGGAAGGCAATATAACTCCTTGAAATGGAAGAACTGACAAAGGAAATGCTGTAGCCCTTAAAGAAGAAGAGAGAGACTAAATGCCCTGTGACATTTTGCACTGTAGTCTCTACCAAAATGTGAAGACACAGAGACACAGTTTTGACAATTCAGTGAGATAAGATCCCTGAGCAGCATGAAGTAGACAGAGAGACACTTGCAGATCCCAGTCCCGAAACCTACACACTTGATCCATGGGATTAAATCTGTATTATGAGACTTGATGCTATCATGACTTAACTTAGCACCCTTGCGAGGAAAGATAAAAAGGTCTCACCCTTCACTGATGACCCACTACAGAAGCAAAAGCATCAGCCCAAAGCATGGGTTGCATGGGACTTGGACAGTTATAGGATAGTCAAATCACTTACAATCTCTTCTAAGCCGAGTGAGTGCTTTCTTATATTGCTAGCATACCTGCACTGGCATGGACAAGCTCAGTTTCTTGTTTCTTCACGGAATTATGTTCTGATTGTGTGTATGCCACAAGACATCACAGAAACTCCACAGGAAAACCATGAAAGAATTTGGATCAAGCTGTGTTCACCTGCAAAGTCCATGCTTATAGCCATAGTATGTTGGATCAATCTTTGAGTCTTTATTTTTTTTAAGGCTGAGACTGTATCTATTTTCTGTTCCTCAAATACTGGGTAAGCATTTCAGTAGCATACCTGTGAGTCAACAAAACTGAGCTGCAGTGCTGTTTGCACAAATCCTTATCCAATGCTGTCTCTGGGATTCTCCTGCTTCTCAGTTTTGCCCTACTGCACCAAACCAGTACATAAGCCTGAGCGCAAGCTGTTAATTCACTGAATCCACATAAGCACTAAAGCACATGCCCTTTAACCCCCACAAAGTTTGTGCTAAAACATTTTACATATTATGTTCAAAACAAGATTTGGAGAAGAGGAAGAGGAAGAGACCCTGTCTGGCTGTCCCCAAATGATGCTGAGTCCAATTTCCTGACCTACTCCCACTGAAGGTAATGGGATGACATCTCTTTCTGCCAACTAGCTGGTGTTTTAGGAAATAAGAGAGACAGGTTCCTGGGAATTTCTCTTCCAATTCTCTTTTTAAAAGTGACAATACACCAGTTTAATTAGGAAATGAATGTGTTCAGGACAGTGTGAGAAGAAGCAAAACCAGCTGTGACAGCTGAGTTTTACAACAATGTAAACTCTTTTACCACCAGTTAAGCCTGAGGTCAGTGGCCTGAGCAGACCTTATGTGTGTAGGGTCCTTTGTAGGGCTTCCGCTCTAGCACAGATTTCAATCTATACAAGCAAAGTTCTTCCTTCTAGAAAAAGTAATACAGACTCTGGAAATACAGGATCTGTGCTTGTAGGCTCATTCTTGCAGTACTTCATCAAATATAGCAGTAATGCTTAAGAAAGAACTTCCATACAAGATGAATCTGTTCAAGATCACTGCCTTTAACTACTCTTCTCTCTTGCATTGCACCAGCCCAAGCTGACTGTTTGGGTTTTGGGTGTTAAAAAGCAAGGTTGAATAGAAGTAGGGTGTGGGGATCAAGAGAAAGAAAAACTAACAGGGATTCATCTTTTTGTTGATAGAAGGCATGATTGCCTTAAATGAATAGTTACGTGGAGGATGTGAGATAATCTAAGTGGGACTGCTATGAAACTTAGCTATGAGGTAGTTTGAGTTACCGTCTATAAAGCTGCTAACTGGATTCAGTAAGTTGTTGAGTCATCACCATTCAAGACTGGGTTGCTCTGGATAGCATATGAAATCCATATGGTGAGACGCATTGAGCGGTTTACTTCTGGTTAGGCAAGAAGATGGAAACAAGCACACATGTACATGAATTTTCAAGAAATAAAATTAATAAGAAAAATAATTATATGGCATCCGTGTTTACATTGTCATTTATCTCTTAATTAAATATATTCTGTGATTAAGAATTAGTGGGCATGAAATTAGTATGGATTTTTAATGTTTTGGGAAAAAACACAGTAGGTTCACTGCACTGATGTATCCATTAAGATAACTTAAAGTAAAAAGAGGACTGGGGAGAAGGATGCTGTGTAGTATGTATAAATCATATATCTTTCCGCCTCTTAGAATATTTTCACATTCGAACTGAGATGCTAAATTAAATGAGCGCTTAACACCAAAAAAAAGGAAAAATTTACGAAACCACCACTATGGATATAATTTATTCTGGAATAGCTACTCAAGCAAAGATCCAAGGCTGAGCAAGTCAGAAAATTCTATTACCTTTCACTTTAAGAAAGTGTGATTAGTAGAGGAAATGTCATATTTACACTTAAAAATAATTTCAAAGACGATTTGTATCTTTTGGCAGAACTCAGCCATTTGGAAAATATTGTAAAAGAGAGAGACAGAGACAGCAAAAGAGCACTCCTATTTATGATTTCTTACTCTTGTCCTAAGACACCAACTTCAACTTGAATACTCAGTATGTCAGCACTTGGCATGTCCTAGGCAGCAGCACTGAACTACCCTTTGTTGATCCTCAGGGATGCCGTGCCAGGCCTCTTGGAGACAAAGGCTCTCTGCACAGCACCTGTGAAGCCCATGTAGCATCAGTCTGTGGTGCAGCACAGAGTGACAGGACAAGGAGCAAAGGGGAACCGCATCTTCGTCACTCCCTCTTCTGTGAAGAGGGAGAGGTGGTCTCTGCAGCTACTCCATGGTGTGTGGGAAGGGGAAAAAGGAAGTCCAGCTGGATGAGGGAGGAACTTTTACCACCAAATAAGCTTCTTTGGTGATTTTCCTCAAATGCAACATTGACAACATTGCATATAAAATCAGTTTCTCTTTCAAAGATATTCTTGCGCACCCACCACAAAAACAATCAGTGCATTACACCCAACTGCAGTGCCGTCTTGAGCACTGCAATTCATAACCATTACACATGGTCACTCTACTGCCCTAATGGGTTGTGTTGTTGAGTTTTGTGTGTTTGGGTTTTTGTTGTTGTTTGGGGTTTTAATATTTTAATATTTTTCACTTTTCTTCTCACTTCTTTCTTTTTTTTGCTTGGCATTTATTGGCATTCAGCTGTGAATCCTGTACGTGAAGCCAACTAAAGTTACTTGGGAAATTCAAAGGAAAGGAGCTGTAAAAACTACACAAAAAATACTTTCAGCAGAGAGGCAGCAACTTCATGGTCACTCTCACTTGCAGCTCCCTGGAAACACCGTGTAAATCATAGGAGCATAGGACAGACTTGGAGAGGATTTGCAATTCCATTTCTCTGCTGTGTTTGCACTTGGCACTTTCCTTTTAGTTTCTTATCAATAGCACCTTTCATGTGGGTTTTTTTTCCCCCCTTTCCAGCACTTCTAAGGACCCTTGATAAAGGATATATTTTTTACTCTGTTAGGTATCTCAGACAGAACACCACAAAAGATAAACTTGATCTAGATGAACTGGATCCATTTCATAGTGAAAATCTGATGGCAAATGATCACAACCATTATTTCAATTCAGCATATGGCATACCTCACCCTTGCCCCTCCCAGTTGAAGGGTTGTGTGGATTGCAAAGGTTACCACTAAAAGAATGAATGGACTACACTGAAATAATAGAGATTTGTTTTAATGATAAAATGAACCAAACCTGTGCCTGGCTGAAAATTTATCCTCTCTAGTGCTATAAACATACCTGTGTCCACATTGTAACCACGATGTTCATTAACTTTCCCCTTTTCTATTCAGAACAAGCCCATCTACCTTCTCTCTGCTTTCTCCAATTATGAGAAACTAGGCACACTTTGTTTTCAGGTAGAAAGCAGCACCAAAAGCAGATTCAAGGAAGTAAAGCACAGATAGAAAGAACTACTTGGTCTCTTGCTAGAAAACAAGAGTATCTGAAAAATTACAGACAATGCCAAAATAAAATATAAGTGCACTCACATACTGTGATGCTTGAGCTAGAGAGAATTAATAAGTTATCATTCATCACCTGAACTGCTGAAAGCAACCATGCCCATGTTTCTATCCATACCAGTGATACAAAACAAATATATTAGCTTAAACTGCTCCAGTAAAAAATATTTAATAATATGCAGACTTCCAGCTTATGCAGATGAACAGAGATGTGGCAATTCATTCAGCTACAAAAATGGGATCAATTCCAATTACAAGTTCATACCTTATTTATAGCAGCCTGGCTTACCTAAACTAACACTTTCATTTCTGACAAACATCAGGTGGCTCTGACCATGGCAGGATATCAGAAGGGGAAGCAGAGTTGAGAAGGACAGTGAGTGACAAGGATTTGCTGAATGTCATTCAATGAATCATTTAACCTCTTCAAATGTGAAGAGAAATGTGGGCACCACATCCTTCCCAAGAAGCTCAATTCAGTAGAAGCAAACAGCTCTGAAATCCTTGGAGAAGGAAATATAAGGATCTGACATACTTGGATTTCACGTGCAGGACCATTTCTGTGAATACCTGTAGTCCTGCTGCAGGACTACTGAAGTCTTTCATGAGACAACATGGTTTCTCAGAGGAGATCTGGAACTGTGGAGTGGCAATACATGCTAAGGTAAAACTCTTACCGTGAACCTTGAAAATAAGGAGGGTAAAACCTTGTGCATAAATGCTTTACAAAAAAATTATTGAGGCAATATTGATCTGTTTAAATGTCCTCCTTACCAGGTATTTCAACATGGAATAAAGCAATCTATTATGAAACATCTGAGCAGACTAAATGGGAGGTTTTACAGGACTTGAGAGCAACGACTATCAGTTGATCTGTCACCCTCAAGCTTAACAGGTCTGCTTCCCCTCATCCAACATAGTGAGGAGAGCACTAAGTCCAGATAAAAATCACATAATCAGTAGGTTGGAAAAGACCTTTTGGATCATTGAGTCCAACCTCTTCTATCTGCCACTGGGCACACTGTTGGCTAATGTTCAGTCGCTGTCAACCAACAGCCCCAGGTCCTTCTCCTCCAGGTAGATTTCTAGACAGACTTCTCCTAATCTGTAGCTCTGCATAGGGTTGTTATGCCCCAAGTGCAGGACCCGGCATTTGGCCTTGCTAAACCTCAACCCATTGGTCTCAGCTCAGCGGTCCTGCCTGTTCAGATCCCTTTGCAGAGCCTCCCTACCCTCCAGCAGACTGACACTTCCACTGAGCCTAGTGTCATCCACAAACTTAATTAGCTTGCATTTGATCCCCTCATCCAGGTCATTGATGAAGACATTGAACAGAGCTGGACCCAGCACTGAGCCCTGGAGAACCCCACTTTTAACTGGTTTCGAGCTGGAGTTAACTACATTTACCACCACTCTCTGCACCCGGCCATCCAACCAGTTTTCTACCCAGGAGAGTGTGCGCCTGTCCAGGTCAGAGGCTGAAAAAACACAAATATTATTAGTCTAATCTGTAATCTTTGACGTGGCAATGGCTGCAAAGGTTACATGCAGAAGTTCTTAGGCAGTAACCAACTATACTTACAAAAAAGAACAGTCTCCAAGAGAAGGTAAAAGACATCTGAACACTTCTCTGCTAGACATGTTCCACATCCACAGATTATTGTCCTACAGCAAATACCACAGCCTTTTCCTCTGCAAAAAGCAGGTAGCAAGGTTTTCAATAGCAACAGCAGCTGAAGTCCATGCTTACTGCTCTGGCACCACCAGTCCTGCTTTGTGGCCATACAACTAGTTGTGCCACCAAAAGATACCCATTTGGCTGAAGCAGAACATTCACCTCCTGCTTTTTTTTTTTTTTTTTTTTGGAGGACAGGTTTTCAACTAGATCAGCTTACTGAATTAGTCTACTGATTTCAATGCCATAACTCAGGGAATAGTACCAATGCAGGACAGAAGACTGAGAATGGTTAACCAGAATAAAAGTTTTTGCCACAGGCCAAGATCACAGTTCCAGGACAAAACCCAAAGAACTTGCCAGCTCACATCCTACATGCTTCAGTATCTCAAAAGAAACTGCCAAGGCAAGATGTGACATCTTCAGTGGGTACCACCTAGGCCAATGCTTGAAATTCCTAGCCTGGCCTTTCTTAAGTGTGACTGACAACACCTTTTATAACCCCTTGACTAATTTCAGTGTTAGTTATTGCAATGTAAATGATACTGCCTGTTTGTAACCCATATGAGAACTGAGAGAACATTTAAGTGGATTCACCTTGCAATATATTCATTTTGTAAGTTACTTTTTTCTGTTCCTCATAGCTGTAGAGACTCATGGAAAAGCAAGTAGAGGCTTGAGGGATTTGGGATGTTTGTATGGCTAGAGGCATTAGAGAATCTGATCAATTTGGGTTTCCTTTCAGAAATGCGATAGCCACCAAACAATCACAAAATAAACCCATAACAACAACATATTGTAACAACATTTTGCAGGCAAGTATGGGGATGCCCACACAGTAAACCTGCCCTGCTTCATGGGAAAGCTGAAGCCTGGACCAGGTTCCACACTGCGATATTAGACTGCGCGCTGTCCTCACATTAGCTCATGCACAGGTTTTCTTAAAGTAAAGCAAGCCTTTTTTGATATCTTCCATTTGCATTTAGATTTTTAAAGAGACAACTGTGATTTTTGAAATAATTAAAAGAGCATAAATATATAAATGCTGGAATTGAATTTGGGGGAAACAACGGTCCATCTTGTTTTAACTTTTATATCTTTATCCTGAAAAGCAAAGTAAGTGTAACTGGGAAGATGCAAATATAGTTCTAACTGATGTGTATTATGTAATACATATATTCTATAATACAACTACATATCATTAGATTTAACAGAAGAGCACTCAAGTAGAGTTCAGAAAGTAAAAATACCCACAAGTACTGCCATTATTTTTGTGTTAGCTGAAAATTGCCAATAATTTTTGTTGAAAAAACATTTTCCTTGCACTTTCAATGTTCCTCTGAGACAGGAGCAAAAATACTTTAGCTGTGAAAATGATCCATTTTACAGGAGACAAACTATTTTTAAACTCTGCTACTCAGTCTGCTCCTCCATGCCTAGATTACCACTAAATTATTTGTGAAATTCCCCAAGGAAGGGAATTTGGAAAGTAAAGGCAGGTGGGAAGCAAAGAAGCCATATATATATTTATGTGTGTGTGTGCATGTGTGCGCATTATCCCTAGAGGGGAAGATACTACGTGCCAAATTATGACACCTGGCACAAACCAAATATCACCTTATTATAAGCATGGCTTTGTTGAAGTCAATGGATGTGTATGTGGGAAATCTCGGCTGGTCCGAGGAGTTAGTGTGTGTGAACTTAAACACTGGCCTTGAATAGATGCCCATGTATCCTTGGAGAAGCTGGAAGGTACCAAGAAGAGCCAAGTAAACAAGATTAGGAAGCTGCCAGGCCAAAGGTGGAATCACCCAATTATGAAGTTACAACTGAGAAGGATTCATCCAATTATGAACTGTCAGCCTTTAGCTAAACCAATCATGCATGGATGCGCAGATGGGGAAGGGGTATAAAAAGTCTTGTGAAATCAATAAAGATGGTCTTTTGGCCCATAACTTCTACATGTTGTGGATTGCCCTGACTATGACATGTCCAGTAGTACCATGAAAAGCAGAACCAAAATCTAATGTGAAGTGTTGCATCCACCTACACCATGGCATATATCACTGTAAGAACACAGAGGAAAATGAGATGAAGTGTAAGTAGGAAGGCACTTGAGATGAAAAGGAAATTTGGTAGGTAGGTAAACTGATAAAGGTAGGTAAACCAATAAGGGAGATGTGGGAGAGAGAGCATGAGAAAGATTGTTTGAAGCAATCCATGAAGCTGGTAACCAATACGCACTTAAGACTTAGTTTAGAAGGAAATTCAAGAGGGATATGCTTGGAGTCCTGGACTACAGTCCTCCTGTATCCAACAGAGTAGCATGAGGTGATATTGCAAACCTCCCTTTGCTATCAGTTGAGGAATGCTTGACAGATTTCAAAAGCTGCAAGCCCACCAGGCTTTGCTCCTTCCATGAACCTCTCTTACTGAGAGGGCACACAGCCTTACAGGTTTCTTTCTGCTCCTTTGCAGTGCGACAGAATTGCAGGCAGTATCCTTCCCTATGAGGATTTAAACATGTGGGTATTGCAGGACTTGTGAAGAAATCCTGCCTGCATAAGGTGTTTCCCAAAATCGAGAAAGAAAATATTATTTTAAGTGCAATACAAGTCCAGGCTCATGTTTAAAACAGGAATTGTTGATCTCAGCTCAATGAAGCAGGAGATTAACATTACACGGAGCTCAGAACGAGGCACTGCTTGTCAGATACGTCTGGAAAATTTGCTTACAGGAACATTTCTGTGTGCGTATAGACAAAGGGCCTATTTTTGGGAAAAGGTGTCCCCTGAAGGTTTCATACATCTGTTTTGATGAACTGCCCTGGACATTTTCTGTATTGGTTTTTCAGAAGAGAAGGTTGTACAAGGCACTGCAAAGCTTGCCTTTCTGCACAGGCTGCTTCCTCTACTGGAAAAAGACAAGCACTGAATGCACATTTAAATGTTACACAACATGCAGTTCAGACCACGGCAGCAAGGAAGGCAGAAAAAGTCCCAAAAAATTGAAGAGCCACCCCTGCTGAGTTCTCCTGCAATGTGAACTGTAACTCTCATGTCAGTGAACGGAACAGTGTTGTGGGAGAAGAAAAGTGCTTGGATGGTGACTTAGCTAGCTCTCCAACTCCAAAGAGAGACTTAAACCATCTTCCTTTCACCCATGAAGCTGTCACAATCCCAGTCCAGGTTTTAACCTCTAGCCTTTGGGGAATGCCATGTCGAGAGCCCAGCACCCACATGGTGCCGCAGGGATGTTTAGAGGAGCCTGGTATTAAAACGTGAGGAACAGCAACTTCCAGTAACATCCTCTTCACATGAAATTCCCTCAGGCATAGCCACCACCCTCCCATCTACCAGAGGCAGTGAGTTACAGCGCTGGTAGTAAGCACCATTATACATTTTTTGGTTTCCCTCCTGTAACTCTCTATCAGGCTTCTGGTTTACAATGCTTTTTTTTTTTGTGAAGATCTTATCTTTTTATTTTAGATCACCTGGAGGATTTTTCCACAGTTAGGTTTGGAGGCAGTACACAGAGGGGTAACAGGTAGTTAATGTGAGAATATCACATGCTGTTTGGATGGGCTTAGCGTGCAGCAGGATATAAAGTTTAGGCACAAACTTGTGGTTGCTTCCCACACTTCAGATCCTCCACTTAATTCCACAGGCACAAGAGCATATTTACATGGACATCCAACACTTGCATGCTTTTCTCTCTGCCAGCTACCTACCCCAAAGTTGTTTTATTGCTCTAAGGACATAACCTTCCTACTTAGTCATGCAAGGAAGCACACTGGCTACAAAATTGACTTTCACCGCTGGTTTGGATTCCTCTGCTAATTCATATGGTTTTTAATTCCATGCCCTTTAGGTCTATAATAAATATCACCCTTGATCAGCTGGACCAAGAATTAAGCTAATATTGAAATAATCTGTCAGGGTACTTATTTATTGTTTTAATTTTATTACTGTCTTGATGTAAATCCTATCGGACATTGGCTAGGTCTAAACAGAAATCACTAAATCACCTAATGTAATAACTCAATGGAAAAGCCAAAAAAGTAGTATATTAAGTATATTACAAATGAAGTTGTTAAATCATTCATTACTTGCTGGTTTTGACATGCGTTTTGTTGTGTAATGAATAAAACAAAACCCCTATCCAATACCTCAATATGTGATTTTCCAGGACATTTATTGTATCATGTGTTGGACTTACCTTCTGCACAGTGGAAACAATCATTAATTAGCACTTAGATAAAGTTTATCTAACCTTTTCCATGCTCCAATGTCTTTGTTAAACACTTAGCTGACAAAATGTAATTGTATTCATATTCAGGAAAAAATTACTTATTGAGTGTAGAATTTACTTTCGTTGTAGACACTCTGTGTAAGAATCTGATCTGCAATTTGGACTCATCTTTATCTCCCTTTAAGCTCACCAAGAACTGAACACACATATCGGTTCACAGATCCAGACCTGGACTTGGAAAATTCTTGAGAATTTTCATTTTGTTATGATTTAATGCAGTAATCCTCCAATATTTTCATTTGTAAAACAAAAATACCTCTCACTTAGGGGAAAAATTTCTTTGCAAAGATGAAACTGTGCCAATTCAAGAGGATTTATTGAATTCAATTACAGATGATATTTCTGATTAGTCACTTCACTATCCTATGGACCCAAGAAGGACCAAAGAGCTAAGCAATGAAAACAGATAAGGTTGCAGGTTGCATTTTAAATGGTCGGCTGCTATAGCTATTGATATTAAGAATGTCCTTTTGATGAGGTCAGCATTTATGAAAACTCTGTAGTCACACTGTTGCATTAGTCAAAGCTGAACTGCATTGGTAACATCTAATCTCCGGGGGAAGAGTATTTTTCATGACACTGGAAAACTACCATTTTAATATACCGAAGGGAGGGTAGTAGGAGGGAAGGTAAGGAGAGAGGAAAGGAAGGGAAGGGAAGGAGAGAGGAAAGGAAGGAGAGAGGAAGGAGAGAGGGACGGGGGGGAAGGGGAAGGGAAAGGGGGAAGGAGGAAGGGAGGGAGGGAGGAAGGAAGGGAGGGAGGGAGGGAGGAAGGAAGGGAGGGAGAGTGGGAAGAAGGGAGGGAGGGAGCGAGGGAGGAAGGAAGGGAGAAAGGGAGGAAGGGATTAAGGGAGGAAGGACAGACCCCACCTTCAAAATGCCAGAGTATTTTTCATAAATCTCTTGTTGTAACCTAATACAGAAACAGTGGCCAATCCCTGTTTCAGCTGGACCAAAGGGAACTCCCCAACAGGAGACTCAGCTTTCATCTTTAAAGAAGAAAAAAAAAGAAAAAAAGGAAAAAGGCACCTAGAAACTTTATCTTGGTAATCAAATGAGAAAACCTATTCTGTGATCTATAAATACCTCTGTCCTCCTGGAGAGAGGATAAAAAAGTTATTGAAGATGTTTCAAAACTTCTCTTTCACTGTTGCACTAGGGATCATATGTTCCAACTTCATTGGCAGTCCCTTCAGGGAAAAAAGGAAAGTTCATCCTATCATGTCCTTGATGACATGCGGTTCTCAGAATGAAGGGACAACACAGGATTCCAGTCTAAAAATAGAGACCCAGATTTTCACCTTTCCAGATAATACCAGGACACACGCTTTCAAAAATGGGACTTTATCACGGGAGAATCCTTTCACTGGGAAGCACCCTACAGTGAAGACACTTTTTAAGACTCCAGGATAGAACATGGCAAGAACTAAAAGGAACGGCTAATCTCAGGCATACTAATGGTCTTCATGCAGGCCAGTGATAGCATTAGAAACAGCATAACTGAGTGCAGCTGTCTCTATTGGCTTTATGAACCCCACAGTAATGTCAGAGAGAAAGTAACACTGAAGAGGAGAAACCTACAGCAGTGAGGCTAAGAATTCCCAGTTTAAACCGCTTTTGAGGTTGTTCTCATTTATGTTGGTTCCCTTCCTCAGCCTGAACAACCCAAGCTGCTCACATGTTGTATGCTTGATCCCCTGGGCTATCTTGGTGGCCCTTCACAGGACTCAGTTTGTCAATATCTTTCTAGTACTGTCAAAAATTAAAGTACTTTATTGAGCCTACCTTACTGCGAATTTCCATACAGCAGATGTTTCTGTATTTGAAAACTCTGGCCTTTATGAGGGATTCCATTCTTTCCTGCTGCAGTGGGGTACCTTTAGGCTCTGACACTAAATTCAGAATAATGTGAGAGCTGTGGCTGTGTTTTCTTCAGTTTGTATCCTTGCCCTGTCCACTATTTTCACATCTCATTAATTTTTGGTTCCATATGCAATAAAACGCCAGCACTGTAATTTGCTATTTCTGTGACTGCTTTTCATCCAACAGAATCATAGAATCATAGAATCACAGAACAACCAGGTTGGAAGAGACCCACCAGATCATCGAGTCCAACCATTCCTATCAAAATAGCTTTTAATTCACTAAAAAAATAGCTGCTTACTGAACAACCTCAACCTACCTAGTGTCTCTGGAAATTTTATTGGCTGCTGTAAAGTTACACAAAGATAAATCTAGGTCTCCGACTTAAATTTCAACAAGAATTGCATTCTGCTTTGATCTGGACGTAGTCATCTGCAAGTGGATTAAGAATACGTGTTTTGCTAACGTATATTAAAAAAACTCAAAGAGCAAGAGGTGAAATAGGTATGAGGAATGAGCCTTAAACAACTTGCAGTAATAGAAGGATCAGTGCTGTAAGATGGATCAAAAGTGCTCTGGTCCTTTGAAGCATCCAGCACCAGTTCATTGAGAAAGTAGTCCCGTATCCAATAAAGAACATTTCTCTCATAAGAAGCCAACAGAGGAAGATTTTTCTTATCCATTAATGACTGGGTTTATATACCAAAGCAGAAAGATGTCATTCATATGTTAGTCTAATTTTCTTACAAACCCACCGGAGCTCTTTTGCTCAAGAGATTCTTGTGTCAGTGATTATTTATGCACTTTTGTCATAAAAGATTTCCTTCTAACTGTTTTGAATGTGGTGCCTTCTAATTACATTGGATGTTCTTGTTATATCTGCAAATCAGTAAGTATGAGCATGCAGCCAGCCTTCTCTGCACTATTCATTATTTCTACATTCTGCTATCGTGTCACCTGTCATCTGCTTCCTGCCCGATCTAAGCAGTTCTAATACATTTCATTCATCCTCATGTCTTCTGCATTTTCACATCTAAGACAACTTCTGCTGCCTGGATATTTTTTTCCTGACGTTTGTCAAGATGTATGGACCAGCTACAAACACACCTTCTCATGAGAGGGGCGGGCCCACCATTTGTATAATAGCACCATAATATTTACAGTTGCTTGCAACCATGCTTTACTTCATTTCCTTTAATGAGACGATGAAACAATCAAATGGATAGGAAATTAAAACAAAGTGCAGGATATATGACTTTGTATTCAGCTGAGGAATAGTTCTCCTTACAGAGTGTCAGTAAGTTGAAACGAGTCATAGAACCGTAGAATGCTTTGTGTTGGAGAGGACTTTACATGTCATCTAGTCCCACCCCTGTTGTAGGAGTAGGGACATTTTAATGACATCAAGTTGTGCCAAGCCTCACCAACCTGACCTTGAATGTTTCTAGGGATGGGGCCTCCACTACCTCTCTGAGCAATCTGTTCCAGTGTTTCACCATACTCACTCTAAAAAATGTCTTCCTTATATCCAATATAAATCTACTCTCCCTTAGTTTAAAACTATTATCCCATTATCCTTCATCCTATGACTGCACTTGCTGATAAAGAGCACCTCCCCAGCCTCCTGTAGCCCCTTTTAAGTATTGGAAGGCAAATAAAAGGTCTCCCCACAGCATTCTCTTTTCCAGGCAGAATAACCCCTACTCTCTCAGCCTGCCCTTGTAGGTGAGAGGCTCCAGCTGTCTGAGCATTTTCCTGGCCTTCCTCTGGACCCGCTTCAACTACTCCATGTCCTTACTGCCCTGAAGGTCCCAGAGGTGGATGTAGTACTCCAGGTGAGGTCTCATGAGAGCCAAGACTACTCTGTCCTACATTAACAGAACTCTCTACACATGAAGCACTTCAGTGTTACATAGTGTTCTTCTTTATGTTAAAGTCACAAATTACAACAATTTACAACTACTTGCTAGGCCATCAACGACTTGTTCCTAAAGTTTCTCTCTATATTTAAAATTTATCAAAATCTGTAAGAACTACAAAATATTTCTTTCTGATAGGCGTTATCCCTCTTTAACTATGGTTCCAAATACATTTTATGATCGCCGCTGCTCCTTATCCCCACAATGAGTATAGGCCATTCTAAAATATAGCTTAAGGGCTTGCAGGTTGCAAAGGAGTAGGATTTCACAAAGGATTATGTATTTTCAATATTACTGTATTCAATCTGAGATCCCTTTGAAAATTCTGGCAATTTGTGCAATTTATAGGCACATACTTTTCCACACTCTTTTTCAAACACATTTAAGCTTTATTATCACCCCTATGAGAACTAGTGTTTGCAGGTATCTTTCTGATAGACAGCACATCTGCACTATGGACAGCAGAGCAGTACAGAGGTGTCTGAGCTAGCATTATTACACTCAGATTTGAAGCAGAAGCAATCCAACCGCAACATCACAGTGCTTGGTGCAGGACAATTTACCCCGCTTCTTCACAGTTAGGTCAAACTACACATACCATAGTCTTCGGTGACTAGGCTACTTTAAGAACAAAGGTGACTTATTTAAACCTGGCTGAGAAACTCGAGGGACTCAGGAAGCTGATTGAACTGGATCTCCCATGAGCAAGCCAGTCAGCTATTCTGAAATATCCTTAATGCCTCCCTGCTTTGATGGTTTATAAAATTTCAGCATTTTTTTTTGTATTTTCATCAGTCTTGCTGATAGTGCATGTATGTATTCAGACACTCATTCTTCAAAGCCCCTGTCATCCTCCCCCTGCTGTCAGAAGACATCACAGGTAAAATGTCAGTCTTGTTGAAGTGAAAAGCAAACTGCTGACTTCTCTGGGGTCCACGTTTCATCCCCTAAGTTCAGGAAATTGTTCAGAGTAGCAATTGTAATGGTTCTCACAACTCCCCACCCCCCCACTCCCAACCCCCACCCTGATTAATAGGTGATACGAAGATATAGTTATGAAGCAGGTTTGAAAATCAAGGCATCTAAGACACCTCTAAACTCTTGCAACACGCTGATACCAGAGGTGGAATCAGAAACAAACAGTGATGCTCCTGCATGTTGCCTTGGAGGAGCAAACCAGATTTGCAGACTCGTGTTCACTGTCTTAAAGCCTGTAACCAGCAAGACAGAGTTATGAGGAGGCCTGATACTCATGAATGCAGAGGTTTTGATTTCCATTGGCCCCATAGAAATTCTTCCCTGGAAACTTCTACTGCTATTGCTACTTGTAGTAGCCAACACGGTTCAGCTACTTCTGTAAAAGCAAGACAGATGGTGCTTCTGAAACCAGCACATGCTGCCTCTTCTGAAATGCCTTTTCAGGTAAATTTTAAAAACGGACCAAGCTGGCACCTGCAGGTCAAACTCCGCAGTTCCTCCAAAATTCAGGAAAGCTAAAGCATGCTGCACACAGGTACTATAATTCCCCAGGCTGGCACTTAGTCATCAGTCAAAGCTACTCTCACAGCACAGAAGCAGACTTCTTTCCCCTCCATTGCTCTCTAATGTTATTGAAATAAAAATAGATGAAACTGTGATTTTTCACATCTGAAGTTGAGTCCTTGCCTAAGCACTAAACTTCAGTTTCTTTCAGAAGATGTCTCTTCTATAAAAATATACTACATCTGTGATGGAGCTTCCCCTATAATTCAAGCAAAAGTTAGCAACTCTTAGAGCTGGCTACACACACGCTGACCTACTTCATGCCACTTACTACAATGAAAGGTTCATTCATCCCCTGTATTTGCTTTAAGAAATAGTCTCAAATTCTTTTTCCAACAGCAACAATTGATCTGAACAAGTCAGTCTTTCTTCCACAGTCGCACATTTTAGCTTAAGAAAGTATCCACACAGCAAAACTTTTGCAACGCGGGGGAGACACTCAGGGACACAACCAGATGAAATGCTCAAAAACCTCTCTCTGATCTTCCTACCATTACCCATTCTGCAAGGTGTCCAAGTTTCATTATGGACAACACAGAACATAACACATTTGTTGCGAAAAATATATTTAAGAGGGCATGATTCTGGACTTACAGAAAATGGATACATTTTCAGAAGGTCCTCTGACAGCTTAGGAACATCAGGTCTACTTTCATGGAGCCTGAGGTCCAAAAGCACAGGAACACGCAAGTGCCTACACCCAGTTAACTTTCATGGAATCTCGTCCACCCATGGCTTAAACACCTCCAGGGAAGGTGAATCAACCACCTCCCTCGGCAGCCTGTTCCAATGCCCAATGACCCTTTGTGTGAAAATTTTTTTCCAAATGTCCAGTCTAAATCTTCCCTGGTGGAGCTTGAGGCCATTCCTTCTTGTCCTGTCCCCTGTCACTTGGAAAAAGAGGCCAGCACTCTCCTCTCCACAACCTCCTTTCAGGTAATTATAGAGAGCAATAAGGGCTCCCCAAAGCCTCTTCTTCTCCAGGCTAAACAACCCAAGCTCTCTCAGACGCTTCTTATAAGGCCTGTTCTCCAGCCCCTTCATCAGCTTCGTTGCTCTTCTCTGGACTCACTCCAGAGCCTCAACATCCTTCTTGTGGTGAGGGATTCAGGGAGCGGTCTCACCAGTGCTGAGTACAGAGGGAGAATAACCTCCCTGGACATGCTGGTCACACCATTTCTGATACAAGCCAAAATGCCATTGGCCTTCTTGGCCACCTGGGCACACTGCTGGCTCATGTTCAGTCGGTTCTCAACCAACACCCCCAGGTCCCTCTCCTCCAGGCAGATTTCTAGACAGACTTCTCCTAATCTGTAGCTCTGCATAGGGTTGTTATGCCCCAAGTGCAGGACCCGGCATTTGGCCTTGTTAAAACCTTATGCCATTGGACTCAGCCCAGTGGTCCAGCCTGTTCAGATCCCTTTGTAGAGCCTCCCTACCCTCCAGCAGATCGACACTTCCTCCCAGCTTAGTGTCATCTGCAAACTTGCTAAGGGTGCACTCAATGCCTTCATCCAGGTCATTGATAAAGACATTGAACAGGGCTGGACCTCTTTAGAAGTATGAATTGCTGACCTAAGCTGACAGTAATTCACTTTGAAAAATTTTACTTAGTATCTTAAACATAATTATTCCTTTCACAATATCATTTGCTTCCAAGAAAGTAAATTACACGATGTTGTTAACCCCATCAAAGCTTTTAAAAATCAGTTGTTAAAAACCAATATATCAAACAGAAAAATCACCAAGCTTAGATGGTATTACTAACACAATAGCTTGATGAATCCTGTACAAAAAAAAAAAAAAAATGGCAACTTTTTCATAAATTTAAGTAACTTCAGAGAAAATGTGGTGATTATGATCATATGGTAATCATGAAAATAAATACATAAATAAAGCTTTGGCTTATAAATAAATTAAATTTAAATAAACAATAATATTTAGGGATTATAAATAACTAAATAAACCCCTAACGTTTAGGTTTCAGTTGAAATTTGCTCTAAGTTTTTTTAGGTTTTCTTCTTTGCACAAGACTCAGGAGACATGGACCCACGTGAATGGAAACAAGATTTACATGACTCCCTGTGATCAAAACCCAGCATGTTTTATTCAGTGTAATAAATACTGGCAATATTAATGTTTTGCCTGGTAGACACTCTTACAATACTATAAGGATTTTATGAAATCATACCACTTTAGCCTAACTGATGATGCTTAACATTCTGTCTCAAAAATGCATTACTTTATATTCCTTGAGTTTCCCTCATAGCCAATGATTTTTCCTCTTCCTTGTTGTCAGTTCAATCTGTGAATTTAATTTGTACTAGCTTCTATATTGACACATTTCACTTTAATTTTACGGGTCCATGTAAAGAGTTATTGGTAGGAGGTAGTTTGTTATACAAGCATATGAAAGCTTTCAGTGAAATGCTAAAGGCATTCACAGAAGAGAAACACAGCCAGATACAGTGGCTTTTCCTCTGTTTGACCTGAGGGATTACACCTTGACCAGGACATTTTGAAAGATTGTGTTGAATGTTGATAGACTGATATTCTGACACAAAATCT
This sequence comes from Coccyzus lansbergi, assembly GCA_033558105.1. Taxonomy (NCBI): domain Eukaryota; kingdom Metazoa; phylum Chordata; class Aves; order Cuculiformes; family Coccyzidae; genus Coccyzus; species Coccyzus lansbergi. The sequence goes on along the minus strand of JAUMJK010000140.1, from coordinate 477,711 downwards.
GCCATGGTAAGATAAAGCCACACCTGTGTAGGCTGTAAAAAACAAAAACCATTCTTGCCTTGTACATGGTTCATTTTGCTGATTAATTTTAATACCTGCTGTTTGTCTGTTCTCTTTTTTCTCAGGGATGCATCACCCTAGTCTAGGTCAGTCTTTATAAGGCCCAAACCGTGACCTACCCTTAATCAGGTTCCTGCTTCTCATACTGTAGATTTCTTGACACCTCAGTTTCTGTCTGAACTGGTTGCTTAAAGCTGCACATTCTGCCTTTGCTGAATAAAATTTCCTCGTAAGTTACTTCAAGTGTAACTCTTTGGTTCAGCTTTCTGCTCATTTGCTAAATGACAGGAGGATTTTAATTAAGATGCGAGAGAAAAGGAGCAAGGCCAAAGCTGTGTGCATTGAAAACACAGTTTCCTGCAGTTTCCAGGCGAGGAAATCCAGCACTTTCAAGCTTCTTATACCATATGTTGTAGATGTTAAAGAAACAAAGATCTTTAATTATGTTGAGCCCCTGGCAGCCAGACCATTAATACTCCATGAGTATGGAAAGTTCCAGCCTCATATTCTTCCATCACCAATAGAACTGCATAAATCCAGTCTGTTTCCATTGTCTTTTTATCACATAAAGTTATAGTTTTCTAATCTTTCCTCCTCTCCACCCCTTATGGCCATGTGCCCTCTGTCCATTTTGACATTTGTATGATTTATCTCACCTGCTCTTGAACACCATCTTTGGATGCTATCACAGCACCATTTATCTCCACAGCCTGGACAAGTGAACCAAACTCTCCCTCTGTGAAGTTCCTGGTGGCGGGAAGGAGGGATCCCCATTCAGCAGAACTGCCATCCTAACACTGATCAAGGAATACCCCATAGGCAAGCAAACAGTAAAAGCTGAGCAGAATGAATATGTGATGGCAGATGGTATGATATCAACTCTTTGTCCATGTGGGGTTGGTACACAGAGTCTGAGCCTGGCGTGTTCCCACAGGAACACAGGGAGAACATTCAACTCCCTGAGAATGAATAGCTGAACAAATGAGTTATTAAGAATTTAGCTACACAAGTCCCAAGAGAAAACCATCGAAGACTACTAAAAATTAATTAGAAATTGCTCCTTTACACAGAAAAGGCACTAAGTGCCAACATTCCAGGACCTCCCTGGATTAGAAGATCATGTTGTGGGCCACTGGGAAGTTTCTATTCCAGGAAGCCTGAGACAGCACTACTGAAAGAAGAATCCACTCCATCTTCAAAGGAAAGTGCCAGACTTGGAACAATACCCCCTGAAGTAATATACCTATATCAACCAGGTTCCTCTGAGTTTAAACTGTTCTTACAAACATCAAAATCTGGCCCATAACAAGTCATAATTTAAGCAGCTCAGGAAACAGATCAACTTCTCTGATTCTGGAAGTAGTTCTTGCTGGCTAGGTCAATCCACTTGGGGTTCCTGCAGTGTGTCAGCCTCAGGAGACGCCAGACATTTGGGGGCTGAAAAACCTGAAAGTGCACGGTGTACTGTCTGGTACCTGGCACACTGCTTGGTACGTAGGCATCTGCAGAGGTAGAAAAAAACCTAGCCCACGCCTTCAAAGAAAGCTTTTCTGTAGAAATAGAATGAAAACACCTACACTATACATGGCACTTCTCTCCAGTCAGTGTTCTCTGGGAGAATGCATCATTCAAATACAGGCACTGTACTCATCGTTCCAACTTCTACTTTTTCTTTCACCTTAAAATAGTTCTGCTTGAAAATGGTCTGTTATAGGAATATTTGATCACATTCTCCCATTACACTGAAGACGAAGACAAGCACTCTTTATGTAGTGGACTTCATGTCCTCTGTGTCACTGTCAATGCTTTTCTCTCTTGAATCACCCACCTCTGGAACTCAAGGATCATCTAAAGGTTCGTTTTGCTTTCAAAGTGGCTTAGGCTGTGATGTATTTCTGTATCTTACAACAGCTTCCTGAACAAGACACCTAGGCAAGGTCCACTAGCAAATATCTTTCTGTGTCCATTTTAAAGAATGTAAATTGAAGAGTACAGTGCCCTGTAGCACATTTTTTCAGAAAGAATACACAGACATTTCCAGCAAGTGCTTTTAATGGAAACTTCTTTGCCAAGTATTACCTTCTCCTCTAGCTGTGGTTTTCAGAAAGCACATTTATTTGTAATGAGAAGAGTAGAGCAGAACTTTCAGTCCTGTACACTTAACCACTGTGTACCCTGGCAGGTTAATGAAGGGCTTTTTTTTCCTCATAGGGTCTACACATGTAAACATTTAGTACTGAGTTTATACCTGCCAGATGGGATGGTAAGAAATAGTGAAATATCAATAAAAATAATTGAAAGTAATAATACTACACTCAACAAGTTAAAATCAATGTCCAAAGATATTTGAGCATAGCTTAATCAGTTAAAAGAGGGGTTAAAATTATGAGATGATCAGAATATAGGAAACAGAAAAAAGGGAAGCTCTCAGTCAGATTCCAGAGCAGACTTTAAAATGGCCTGTGTCACTAAACAAAAGATAGGCCATTTATTTAATTACTCAATTCAAATTGATTTGGAAAACTAGCAAGAGTATTGCAAAATAAAAACAGTGTTAGAAAAGGCTACATTTTGATTAGCTTACGCTACCATAATTTGTAGAAGCGCATTGACATTATGTGTGATGGGACTCAATAAACAAAATGAATATAACATGGCTACCACTCAACATTTCCATAACATTTTATGCCTTCACACTGCTCTGAAATATATAAACTTAATAAATTAATCTCCATAAAGCAGGCAAATCTGATTAGCCCTATTTTACAGATGAGTTAACTGAGGCTTGGCAGAAGTGATGTCACCCAAAGTAGCACAGAGTATTGAGGGGAATGAGTAGCAATGAGTAGAACAGTTTGGGGCTGCAGAGACCTTTCCATTTCTTCTGGCCGATTACTGTGCAGGACTCCCTCATTTCTATTATAATCTAAAATTTAGAGATCTGCCCATCTGTCTGTTAGTATTTTCATGTTCCATCAAAGCATCATTTATAAAGAAATATACACATACAATCTATCTGAGAGACCTGGTTTCTGCTGCACAAACCCACAGCAGACCCTGAATCCCTCTAGCTTAGTCTGAGAAATTAACTTTGACAGAGAATCGTAGAATCACCAGGTTGGAAGAGACCAACCAGATCACTGAGTCCAACCATTCCCACCAATCTCTAAACCATGCCCCTCAGTACCTCATCCACCCGCACCTTAAACACCTCCAGGGAAGGCGAGTCAAACACCTCCCTGGGCAGACTTCCAGCGCCTAACGACCCTTTCAGTGAAGAATTTTTTCCATATGTTGAGCCTGAACCTCCCCTGGTGGAGCTTGAGGTCCTTTCCTCTTGTCCTGTCCCCTGTCACTTGGAAAAAGAGGACAGCTCCCTTCTCTCTACAACCTCCTTTCAGGCAGTTGTAGAGACCAATAAGGGCTCCCTCCCCTCAGCCTCTTCTCCAGGCTAAACAACCCCAGCTCTCTCAGCTGCTCCTCACAGGGCCTGTTCTCCAACCCCTTCACCAGCTTCATTGCTCTTCTCTGGACTCGCTCCAGAGCCTCAACATCCTTCTTGTGGTGAGGGGTCCAGAACTGAACACAGGATTCAAGGAGTGGTCTCACCAGTGCTGAGTACAGAGGGAGAATAACCTCCCTGGACATGCTGGTCACACCATTTCTGATACAAGCCAAAATGCCATTGGCCTTCTTGGCCACCTGGGCACACTGCTGGCTCATGTTCAGTCGGTTCTCAACCAACACCCCCAGGTCCTTCTCCTCCAGGCAGCTTTCTAGACAGACTTCTCCTAATCTGTAGCTCTGCATAGGGTTGTTATGCCCCAAGTGCAGGACCCGGCATTTGGCCATGTTAAACCTCATCCCATTGGACTCAGCCCAGTGGTCCAGCCTGTTCAGATCCCTTTGTAGAGCTTCCCTCCCCTCCAGTAGATTGACACTTCCACCCAGCTTAGTGCCATCTGCAAACTTGTAAAGGGTACACTCGATGCCTTCATCCAAGTCATTGATGAAGACATTGAACAGGGCTGGACCCAGCACTGAGCCCTGGGGAACCCCACTTGTCACTGGCCTCCAGCTGGAGTAAACTCCATTTACTACCACTCTCTGGGCCCGGTCATCCAACCAGTTTTCTACCCAGGAAAACAGGTGTCCTGACCTGATCCAGCCAGCAGAAATCTAGGCAGTCCCAAAGACACGAGAAAAGGAATAATCCACAGATGAGAAGAGAAACAGGACTCGCAGCAACCCAATTCTTGTAGACCTTCAACCCATCAGACATTATTGTGGGCCATGCCCTGCTTCGTTGGAGGCACTTACACATGTTATCCCCTCACTGCTTGACCCTCCCACTGAAAAGTACATTTGAAACAGTGACAACTACTTTGTCAGTCTTTCATCCAACCACTGTGAAACCACTGTTTTCTTGATTCATTAAGTTGTTTCATTTTTTTCCCCTTAAAGATTTATTTTGCTATTGGCATTTATTTTGACTGTATATCATGTCACATCAGTTCAGTGGAAAGGAAAAGAGAGGATTCCTCTTAGCGATGGCATTTTCTATTATGCTAGACCAGTTGCTGAGGGGATGCTATATTGAAAGGGAAAAAGAGGGTCTTTCTAACAGGCATTCAAAACTTCTAAATTAATAGTGACATAGAAAGACTTATCCCTATCCACAGATATATTTCCAGATTTGCACCTTTTTCTACATGTACTAAAATTCTCTACAAGCCTTCTGGATATAAAAATGTCAACCACTATCTATTAGTCAAAAAATGTGACAGAAATGTCACTTAGAAAATAGAAGTAAAAAATCTGCAAAGAACAGAGTTTGCAAATAAGCATGACATAGACAAATCCAACCTTAGTGCACCTTGCAAAACCAGCTTGCCTGCTGGTTGTACAACACAAACCATAACAGGTGCACAATAAAGTAAGAACATATCTATCTGCATCACCATCAGTCAGAAAAGCAAACAAGAAATAAAATCATGGTCCTCAATTTTGTTTTTCTGCCCCTTTTCCTCCTTCTAAAATGTACTACATTCTGTTATAGCGAAACATTTTCCAACTGCTGCATCGGAGGAGGGCAAAAATGTATCTTGCACACTAAGTCAATAAAAGTGACTTCTAGGAGCACACGGCCACTAAACCACTTGTTTTGCCTAGATTTTCCTCTACTCATGTACCAGCTCATTTAGTTTTGTGACATTTTAGCAGTAGTTACATACAATTGGGGCTTCACCTATGCCCCCAAGTGAGAAAATGGAAAGAAGTAGATCCACTATCTTCCCTCACTTTAAAGATACCTGCTTTAGTTAGCGCAGGTGATTTACCGGGGAGCTGACAGAACCTGTAGATAGAGGAATGGAGTACTTGAACATGCAGCAGGGATAAAATACTACTATAAAACCACACCTAATGCTATCCAATCTCTCCTCTCTTTAGATATGACTACTGACATTGGTACAAGACAGTGTCTATTTGACAAACACCTTGTACTTCATCATGGAATCTCACTGGAATGATCACAAATGGAGAAAAATATTACAGGAGAAACGACAGTAGAATGTTACAATTGCTGATGCACTTAATACACACATATAGACAAATATACATTAGTCTAGAGCAGACAACCATCACTGTCACTTTTTTAACATGTTCAAATCTAAAGTAGGAGTTTTAGGGTAGTCTGAAATCATAGTATACCATATATATTTTGAAATTCCCTGCTAGTATCTTCAATATGAAAAAGCCAGAAGTGAAAAGTCGTATCACAGAGCAGAATAGGGACAGACCAGGCCATTTCCAGCACAACTGAAGCAAAGGTCACCACAAAAGCGAATTTACTTCATTAGAGCCCAAAATGAAGGAGTATAAATGACTGGGACGAGCAAAGCAATGGAAAAAAAAAGAACAGATTGGATCAACTACCCTCATGGGGAAGAACTTACCTTAAAATATCTCATTTGCTGGAAGCGCTCTGATCTGGAAAGAAACCGCTCCACTCAGACACAGGAGACCAGACCACCACTCACACAACAGACTGCTGAAAAGAACTTCTTATCCATTGACCTTAGGTCAATTATCTCAATAAAGAAGCAAGGGCAGTCTCTGAGTTTAGAGCTGATATGCAGCTATATGTGCCAGAGAGGTTTAGGGAGACACTTCGCTTGTTTTTATGTTTGTTTGTTTGTTTTTTAAATTTCACAAAGATTGGTTCAATTTAGAGGACAGGGAACTGATTATTAGGGGTCAGGCCAATTCAGTTATTGTTTTGCCTTTCTGCAAATTTTGGAATCTGCACTTCTCATTTTTTCCAGACCATGGTAGAGTTTGGTTCAAGCTAATCTCTAGGACATCACTTTTGCTCTTTTACAGTCCCCTGTAACATACAAGGGCCTTGTTAATTTATTTGCTTTGATTTTTCTCTGTCCCTGAAAGCCAACAGTAGTTCCCTGATGATCAGTTGAGAGGCATGACTGCCCCTCAAAGGGATGGGAGAAGGACTGCTTTGTTTTTTCTACATGATGAAACATAAAAAGAAAACAGATTTGAAGTTTGCCTGTTAGGATAATCTTTTCTCGAGGAGCTTATGGCATTAAGGAAACACTCACTGAAAACAGCATTTCAAATGTCTATTCACAACCTACAGCGATTTTTGATATATTCTAAATCAATTTATGACTTAAAGCTATAGCAAGCAAAAATGGCTTGAGTGAACTGAAAACATCTCAAAACAGTCGGCTCCTTCCTTCAGTCTAGCATAAACATATCCTGTAGGACATTGTTGGATTGGAAAAGTGGTACCTGATGACTCAAAAAAACCCCAAACCCAAACAGTGCTTGAATCTTTTGATTACCTAATTTAAAATGTGCTTTATGTCTGCAAATTGGCACTGCAAGCTAACTGATCTTTGCTATGTGGGCTAGGTTAGTAGTATCATACTGAAATAGACAGGTAAATATTAAAACTTACAAATACCTCACTGCCTCAAATGGTATCCTGGGCCCTTCCGTCCATGTCTTAAAGGCTTGAAAGCCAAATGCTCTCATTTTTAATGTAGTAAAATTATTTGATTTTGTGTTTTAAAAGCAGCTCTAAGAATCTGAGTGGGCTTTGAAAGAGAGGGATACATTCTTCTTTTTGTACATCCATCCTGCTAATCAAAGCATGGAAGTCATAACATTTGTCTTGCTACTTTGTTCTCAATTATGTTCTCAAAGCAACTTGACCCATAAAACTTTTGGCAACTAGCAGTCTTGAACACCAGGCCACTTATTTCTGAAGGCTGAAAACTGCAACTGACAGTTTATTGTAAACAAATTTGTGCCAGGCAATTATGGGATGAATATTTCCCCTTTTAACTCATGACAAGTTTTTTTTTTGCTCCCTCCAGGCAAAGTGTTAAAGTGCTGCTCTGCTCCTACCACTGACTCTGAAGTGACACTGCAGGATTCCAGTTTTGATTCCATCATTTATTAATTTGTCAGTTTGAAAAGAAAGACATTTTGTTAAACCCCAGGGTCCTTCTGGAGCCTTTTCAACACTTGTGCTATCTTTTCACATATCTTTCCCAGCAATCCTGTCACTACAGGATGGTACTGCTGACAGTGTACAATAAACAGACCTCAGCTTCTCTTCCCATGGTTGTGCCACTTCTGCAGCACTCACCACATTCAAACTAAAATCACTGCAACACCAAACCTGGGCCAATCCACTGGTGAGCAAAATGATGTTTTCAGACAGCTCTACACCAAGCCAGGCCAGGGGAAGTGCCTGCAGAAGTGGCTGAGTGAGTGCATACTGCACTTGAATGCACAAAATTCTAAAGCAGTAAATTCTGTAGAAAACTAAGACTGACATGGTATCTCAGGATTGACTGCACGGAAATGAGAACAAAGTGAAGGACTCGATCCAAGAGAAACTGCCACAGAAGCTGCTAAAACAGGGCCATTAGGGACCTCCAGCTCTGTCTGGACCATCTTTCACTGAACGTGGCTTCTGGCTCTTCATTCCGTGCTCTCTTCACCTCAACTTCACTCTGCCTCAGAGTGCTTTAAGCCATTTTAGCCTTTATCTTCTTATGTGCTTGGTCTTCAGAAAGCTTTTTCAAGCACACTTTCTCTCAGCAACAACTACCATCGTAATGGAGCCCTGCTCTTGGCTGCTCTTCAGGCGTTATTATGTTATGTATAGTCACTCATCAACATGGGTACTGATAACATAATTCTTACAAATGGATTTGTAAGTGTTAAAAACACAAGGAATAGCATATATTAAAAGATAAAATGCTAAAGATTGTCTCCCGTCAGCCAGGGTGTTGGCCAAGATGTTCCTGGACTCTACCTTCTTTGGGTACTGCTTGTGAAACCAACAAAAGGGAGCATCCTGGGATGAAACTCCTTGGAAAGGTAGTGGTTCAGTCACTGTCTGCCTGTCTACTGGGGAGAACTGCACATCCAGTTTCGTAGGCCTGTGCATTATGGAGGAGTGCATAATTTGAAAAAGATCTATTTCTTGTTTTAGGTTAGAGAGTGTTAGCTGGTGGCCCAGATACCTGATCAGACTCTTCTACCCTACTGCAAAGCGAAGGAAAGGATCATGCCAAACACCCAAAATTCACTTTTTAAAGCACTGATCATACTCTATAAACAGAAAAAGATGGCTTGGTCAGGTGATTGACAGTGGGACTGCCATTTCTTTGCCTCCTTGATGTACTGACACAGTATGCCTTGGGCAAGGATTACAACCAGATTGGTTACTCACGGTCCTTCACCCTAGCAGAACTGCTTCAAAACTGAGGCCTGGAGGTAGCTTCTAAGGAAGGGTAAAACTGGTATTGGCTGTGCTGAGTGTGGCATTTTGACGGCCTCCTGAATTGTCTTGCCTGACAGAGGCTGAAGGTCCTTCATATTCCCACTTCCCTACAGACTACTGCTGATCTTTAGTGTGCCACGTAGCCTCCCTCATAGTTATTACTACCCATCTGTTTTGATGTGGTCTATCAAATCTTGGAGGCTGTTGATTCAGACTTGCTGATGTGCACCATTTATTTATTCTCTGTTCAGTCCGTTTGCTGGCCTAAAGGACATTTCTTTAAAAAAATACAAGTGGAAACATTATTATTGATATTTTGCATTACAAAGCCTATATTTCCAGTCAAATTGCAGGTGGTCATTTTATTTCAGGAGGGATTTTCCACATGGCGCAAAGCTGAGTTGAATGGTTCAACGTAACAGTGATTATTAAAAAAAAAAAGGAAAAGGAAAAAAGCAACCACATTATTTCCAATTTAGACTTGGTAAACATAAAACAACCAGAAAGATTTATGTGGATCCACACATGTAAACTAATGTACATTATCATCTTTGGCCTCCATTCTCTCACATGCACTATTTACTCTGGGATTTACTGAATCTCTGCTTTCCGTATCTTGGTGAAAGCAGAGCTATCATTTTTAACCTCTGAGACAACACTTAGTGAAGCTATTCCCACGATAACATTCACTATTCCCACATTAAAGCCACACAGTGACTTTAACTGATTAAACCAACACACTCATTTGCTTAGTCCTTGTCTTTTCCATCCTTTCAAGTATCTGTTTTTCTTAGGATATATCACCTTACAAACAGTGCTACCATTTAACTTAGTAGATTGATTCAGTTCTGTTTTAGATTCCTGTTACCTGAACACCTTTTGGTGAACTGTCTGGTACTGATAGTTACTAAATAACTCTGATATAATCAGTCTCCTCACACCATCACCCTCTCAGACACTATTGGTACACCAAGCAATGCAAAATCCTAATGAGAATGAAGCAATGGGTGAGACAAAAATAAATATACTGACAGCATTCTCTGGGAATGCTCCTATGTACAGGTACAACACAGTATTGGGAATATTAATGCCATATATGTGGGGTTATATATAAATGTTAAAAAATTTAAAATGGGGTTGAAAAAGCACAGAACATTAGAGAATTCATTTCATATATGAATAATTTTATGCCCCATAACAATGTGAAGTCATAAACTATATGCAGGCTGAAACTGTGACTTCAAAGAATTGCGACAAATTCTGTCTCTGACAGCACACTTGGTTTCCAAATCTGGGTAATGCCAGCATGCAGTTCATTCTTCAACAGATAATGAAAAGTGTGGGTTTTATCAGCAAAAGCGACATCACCCTACAGTGCTGGAGCTAGGCACATGCTGCTAACTCAAGACAGGGTATTGACAGGAAACTGCTGTGACAGATTTGTTTCCCCAAGCAAATATGACAACAAGGTGACATAGCTCTAATGTAGCCTGATACAAGGGAGTAAGGAAAACAAGGGAAGGAGAAAAAAAAACCCAAAATAACCCAAGAACAAGTCCAAAGAATTGGGAATTGTTCATATGCTCCACTAAGTTTTCTATTTTAGGCATGTTTGTGGTTTTTTTTTTTTTTAATTTGCTATTATTCCTCAAGAGGCTTCGGTTACAGCTAAGACTGCTTTACTCAGCACTCATTGTATTTCACCTTCTTTCATCTAAGGATAATAAATTCTGCAGCAAATGCATTGAAGGATTTAACTCTAATGCAGCTTCTCTCATTACTGCTTCAAAACTTTTCCAAAATGCTGGCTGTAGTTTTTCCTGATGATCCTCTCAACTGCAGATCAGGAGACTGTCCCCACCACTTTCCAGTTTCTGGTGCTGGAGTTTCCCTTCCAGTGACTCAAAATCCTCCTCCTCACCCTACTGAATATGGCCCAACCTGAGGGTCCAGAGCTAAAGGGATGTTCCTCTCCTACAGGGAAGAAAGAACAGCTCCACTAAATACACAACATAGGTCAGAATCAAAAGGCACAGACAAGTACAGGCCTTCTATGCATTAAACAAGATGATGACCCATGAGATCAACTAATTTGGGCTGCAGAAATGCTTAAACTGGGCCATACTGGCAGATACAGTAATTGGCAATTTGATCAGTCCAAGAGCTGAGGAAGCAGATGGTACGGTTGAAGTTGGGGAATCCCAAGAAGCGGGGATGCAAGTTGACTGTGCCACAGATGGAGAGATATCGGAGTTGGCCCCACATCCACTGCTCAGGCCCAGATGGATTTATTCACTCAGAAACAAGACTGCTGAATGCAATGTCATCATTTCCAGGGCCAGCTTGGCAGTCCCAGGCAGTGTTGGGTGTTAACAGGTCCTTGCAGACTTGAGCTGGCTCTGCTTTGGACAGCAGTCCCTGGCAAATCTTGGCATCAGCCCCTATCAGACACAGGGTGATCAGAAATTGTCTGCTGTTTGAGGTTCTTCTGTCTCCAGAGCTACAGGTAATAAAGAGAGCTGGTTATGTACCAGCTCAGTATACTGCTACTTTCCTTAAACAGCTCAACTGTGAAACAGAAACACTCCTGACCAAAGGGAAGTTACAATCCCTCTTATAAGCCTTTCTTCAAGGTTCTTTAAATATTTTTTTAAAAAAAAAATTTTTAAAATAAAAAATATATACACAACTATAACTTTGAAACACAGTCAAAACATGATCACAAGCACTCCTGAAAGCACTAGAGTGATAAACATGCCTGTACTGTGTCTTCAGCAAACTAGCAACTGAGAGGAACACACATATTAAACAGTAGTGCCCAAACCCTACTGCTCTGAGCCCTTTCTGAATGCCTCTTGTAGAACAGGTCCAAGGGTGAAATTAGCCCAGCTGTCTGGGCAGATGAAATGCCATCTGTGCAATGAAAATAAGCCTTTCATGCCTGGGGCTTGAGTAGTAAGTAACAGCTGTGTAGAGCAGGAGAGTTTCCTGCCTAAAAATTTTGTGCTTACCGTAATGTGGAGCCTGCCTTCCCTCCTTGCCCACATGATTTATATGCTACCTTAGAGAAGGGAGGTCTTATTCCTTCCTGAGAAATAACTACACTTTTCTACACCTTGATAGATTCATATTAATCACACAACTTAGAGTTTTCTGACAGTAACACATGAAAAATAATTACATGCCTGCAGGCCAGGTGAAAATAAAAGGAATTAATGGGCATTACCTGCCCTTGGGCTCTGTATTTACTTTCCCTGCTTTGCCCAAACAAAATACGGAATCACTCAGATTCATGCACATGGAAGAGTGAGACTATAGTAAAATAAGTGACATAGGTTTTCATACTCCCCAAAAGGTGCCAGCAATGTCTACCAAAGTAGATAAATGCAGAAAACATAAAAGGTAAACATATAACATACATTCATTTGTTCTAATTTGACCATTCCAGGTTTCTTAGTGGTTGATTTCCAAGTTTGACTCCATATGGTTCAGCCACAAAGATTTCAAGTGCAGAAGAATCAACAGGCCCCATACTGCAAATGTTTGGGTTAACTGAAAACAAAGATTGTCACCCCTTGAAAAAAAAAACCCATCGATCCTTTCTGTGCCTTTAGACCTAAATGCTCAGGCTAAAGTCTGTCTTTCCTTGCTCAAAACTTAAATACACGTTACTAGACTAAAAGAAAAACATGTTGAAAATGAAAGTAAATTAAATCTGCCAAGGGACAGATCTATTTTGCACTCTGGCAGTTTTCCTGAGGTTTTACTTTTAATGTTTATTGTTTGACTTCATAAAATTGAGTAACTAGCATAACAGCACCTCAAACGCCTGAGAGAAACAGCCCATTAAAATATGAAGCATCTTGTTAATAAAGTAATCAGATCGTACAACAATTCCCCATAAGCTCGTGTAGTTTTAAGGCTAGTAAACATTTCTAATGGCCATCAGGAAACCCGAGTTTTCTTCAATGTTTCATTAAGCCACTTCTTCCAAAAAGGTTCTCGACGTCACAGTTAAGAAAAAAGTAAGAGAACTTCAAATATGGCCAAGCCGTTTCATAACCTTCCAGGGATTTGTAGAGTGAAGATGCAAGAAAATCCTAGCCATAACACCACAGCCCTCCTCCTGTCATCAATGCTAGTTTCTACTACGGCAGCCAAGGAGGCACAAGCAGAGGAGTTTCACCTTAGCTCAAGGCAGAATGGGAGAAAGTCACAGTTTAAAAGGAGAAAACAAGCATCCCAGTTTTAAGTAATGTTGTACTCCAGCTAATGGTGAATCTCTTGAGGAAAAAAAGGGATCAAATACATTAAAAAGCATAATTTTTATTCTCTGCTTTGTGACCTCCAGGCTGATGTGCAGTACCAATAAGAAAAGAAAAAATTCTTACCCGTACTTTGTCTGTGATGGATCAACACAACCCTGATAGATGATGTTAGCTCTTTTTAGGTTAGCAGCTTCATCAGTTTGCCATCACAGATTAATCCAGTGAACTGAAAGTTTTGTCTTCAATGAAAACACACTACCAAACATTTCATTTTCTTTGCTATATAGCAAATATCTGCTAAAGACGGAGGAATTAACCACAATTCCCATTTCCAGGACACCACATCTTCACAGTAATCAGACAGAAACAGTATTGCATAGGGCAGAGAGCACAGAAAAACAAAATGCATGTACTCACTGAAAGTTTAAGGCACTTAACCTAGAGGAGAAGAAATATATCCTCTTCAGTTGACCAAAAACACAGACTGAAATGTCTCTAACATCAAGGTCCACAAGATTGTCAAGACCAATTAACAGATTCCCTGCATGCCTTTGGTTTGGAAGTCAAAACTGACATTTTTTTAAAAGGTCTTAATTGTCAGAGGTCTGCTGCTCTTCAGCCTTCTGGGGAAAAAAGAAATCAGTCTTTTTAGTGTCAGTAGTATTTAACAAGTTAAGTTATGAGCTCGTTCCTGGTGTCTACAGAAGTCATGAGTCCTACTCATTATTGATCTCCCTGTAGAAAGTTATTTCTTTTTCTTCTTTCAGGTTTATTGTATATAGAGATTGCTACAATTGCTTTTATTATTCCTCCTGGAGTAATTTCAGGTTAACTCACTTGGCAGGATGCAATTCCTTAAATACAGCTCACATTTGAAGGTCTTCTTTGAATACAGGCTAGACAGAAATTCAGGATAAAACCAGCAAAACTTCAGAAAGTTTTGGATTCAGAATAGGGTGTCTTAGCAACAGGGCAATTGTTTTTTCGGAAAATGACAATCTTGCATTGTGGAATCTATGTTTAATTGCAAATGCAACCTTAGCCAACCCTAATTTGCTTTGTGCATCACACTTTAATTTTTTATAAAAGATGATATTTCTCCATCTGAAAGCAATTTTCAGCAAAATGACCTTGGTCTGAAATCTGATCTTCAAATTAAGAAAACTTCTATTTAAAAACCTCACACTCAATGCAGTACATGGCCAGTAAGTCTCCCCACAGAAAACTAGGTAATTTCTCAAGAATAACCTCTAATTCAGTACAGCTTTTCTATAAACCATTTGCCTCCGACTCTTTGTGATCTACAAAATTTGTTCAAGCATTGAAGATAATGTTTTGGTTCCATTTATGAACAAGTATTAAATATGAAAATAAATGATACATTTCAGGGACATATCATCTCCCATCTAGAATTCACCCTGAAATTAGCCAGGGACTTCACATCTGAAGTTTGTAAGTGAATGTAAATCAGGTTCAGTGTGAATATGATATGAAAATGAGGGTTTAAAGACACTTCAAAGGATAGTTGAAAGCTGAATAATCTAAATTTTGTTTCATATCTTTTTCCTTTGTTCTGTGAAAGCCATCACAGCTTCCTGTAGTTGCTGCTACAGGAGCGTTTCCCAATAACATATTTCTCTTTGCTAAATTTTGCAGTTAAAAAGAACATAATTACATGAGTAGTATAAAGTAGTATAAAGTAGTATGGGCTGTTGCAAGATTTCTCTTCCAGACATACTTGCAGTTTACAACCAGCACATCAACATATTATAAGCCAGATTTACCAGTAACATTCTCTTCTCTATCCATCTCTGTAGCCCTCCCACTGTCACCTCCTGAAGTCATATGTATGCTCCAGCCATTTGTGAGATAAGTTCAATATTGAACAGCCCCATCCAGCATGTTGTCTGTATTTTCGACTATGCTTCCTCATTAGAAAGACTTTTGTTATTAGGTCAGGAGGCTTTAAACCAGTAAGTATTCTACACATAGTTGTTCATAAGGGTATATTTCATAAACCTTATGTTCAATACCACCATCACGGGGTCCTTGTCTGATCTCCACCCACAGAAGAGACATCAGATTTTTACCCAGTGGTAACTTGCTTTGGAGTCACTGACTTAATGGGTTATAGCAAAACATAATCTTTCAGAAAATAACTGAATTTGAGTAACAGATCTTTTCTTTCTGCTAAGCTTATTTTAAAAAAACATGGTTGTGCTTTGTCTTTCTCTTTGTCACAGAATCACAGTATTATTTAGGTTGGAAAAGAATTGTAAGATCATGGAGCCCAACCATAAACCTAACACTGCCAAGTACAACACTAAACCACGTCTCCAAGTGTGACATCTACATGTTTTTCAAATACCTCTGAAACTGGATGCAGGAACTTTTCCCCTTTTGCTTGTACTTGTAATAGTGATTAAGAAAAACTGACCACACAAGATCTGTTTTTTCTGATCTAATTAACAAAGGCAAAAAATCTGCAGGCTTGCATTGGCTTTGGATTCTCTTCTTCCAGAGGGAGGTGTGCTACCCAGTACTTAGAATCATAGAATGGTTTGGGCTGGAAGGGACCTTAAAGATCATCTAGTCATCTAGGCCCTGCCATGAGCAGGGACATCTTCCAGTATATAAGGTCGCTCAAAATTCAGCCTGGCCTTTAACATCTCCAGGGATGGGGCAACCATGATTTCTCTGGTCATGTTCCAGCACCTCACCAACCTCATAGTAAAAGAAAGTTCTTCCTAATATCTAATCTAAATTTCCTCTCTTTCAGCTTAAAACCACTTTCTCTCATCCTATCATTGCACTCCCTGATAAAGACGCACCCCCTCAGCTTTCCTGTAGGCCTCCTTTAGGTACTAGAAGGCTGTTATAAGGTCTCCCCAGAGCCTTCTCCTTCCTAGGCTAAACAAGTCCAACTCTCTTAGCATGTCCTTGTATGAGAGGTGCTTCAGCCCTCTGATCATCTCTGTGGCCCTCCCACTGGTTCAATGTACTTCATAGACTCTTTACAACAAAAAAAGCAAATTTCAGTAGACTTGTTTTCCCCTCCTTTGCTATGTTTTCAGAAGCCTGCACTGCTCCAGGTGTCATCCAATCTCGTGCTGTACAGCTAAGTGCACAAAGGGTAATTTTACCATGTGTCTTCCATTCACTTAACTGATCACATAGCAAGTGGCATGTTTCAGAGAGACCACGAGAGCTCCCTGACCTGCAGGGCTGAGCATTCATACACAGCTACGCCATGCATAGCACTGGTGAATATCATGTCATTTGTCCATTTTTTACAGATACAGCAGCTGAATACTAAAAGGAAGTCAAGAAATCACCCTGCTTTTGTTTTCAATTTATGCATACAAGAGCATAGAGGTCAAGAGTCAACACCATGAATACATTATATAGCAAGGAAAAGTGCAGAGTAAGCCAAATGAATCAAATTCTTGTAATTTAAACTGTTTCCATCCTCAAAAGGATATGATAGAAACAGAATGCAGTAAGACTTTACTAAAGGGATGTTCCCTCAATACAGAAGGCTTTTTTCCTGCTACAGCTTCTTTCTTTATTAGTGCTGAAGCATCCAAGCACCTGTTCTGCTGTATCACAGTGTTGACCACACATGACTTTTTCCAAGGTACATCTACCAATAAGCTGCCTGACCAGATGTGCATTGTCAGCCTGCCTTTATTCCCTTGTTCACTGCCCCAATTCTTCTGCAAAGGTTATCTGTGCAGTAGAAAACATCTAAGCAGGACACCGTCTGCAGTTTGAAATAATCACTGTCTAGCTCCCACAATGCCAAAACTGAGGAGTAACATAATACACATTTGCAAATGAAAATTGCGCTCTATACTGCCCTCTTAGCACAGAATAATGGCAATCTCAGTGCTTTTTCTGGCAAGGTTGTATGGCAGAAGCAGATGAGGTGAAGACCAAAGCACTAATGGTCTAAAAGAGAATTTAGATGGGACGGGGCAGAACCAGCAAACAACTGCTATTGAAGAGATTAATACAAATTGAAGCACCATCCATGTTTATGCATCTCACTATCTACTGTAGATCAACAAAAACTGCATACTTAAAATGCATACACAGTGCTTACTGAATATATAGCATGTGGAATTTA
This sequence comes from Coccyzus lansbergi, assembly GCA_033558105.1. Lineage (NCBI taxonomy): Eukaryota > Metazoa > Chordata > Aves > Cuculiformes > Coccyzidae > Coccyzus > Coccyzus lansbergi. The sequence continues at coordinate 460,430 of JAUMJK010000140.1, read as the reverse complement.
CAACTATGATCCACTTTATAAGATGTCTGTGAAAAAATACTTAAAATTTATTTAAAAGCAAATGACTTTTTTCAACAGCGGGATTTTGTATGGAGCCTCCAAACATGTTTTTTTTTGAGAAAATACTTTATTCCTCCACAGCAAATTACTTCTGCATTATTTCAGTAGAGGTTATTTGATAAATGCAAAGAATAAATTAATCCCAAAAGCATTACAAAACTTCCGCTGTAAAAATGTAAATGGATTATCCCTCCATTAATATCTCACTAAACAGCAACACTTTAGAAGCAATCATTCTTCTGTTGCTCACAACATAAAAGCAAAATGATATTTTCTCCATAAATCATCTGGCTATTATTGAACTAGTGAAAAAAGGGCTGGGTCTACAGACAATAAAGTCTTGAGATCATCTTGCAGGCAGGTTTACAAATGTCATACAGGTGTTTTGACCTCTTTCATGCTGGAAGTAATGTCCAGCATTTGTTCATATGATTGTTTAAGAGAAGAGTGGATTTCTGCACTAGATTTAAGTGCTATGACCAGCTTTTGTCTACTTGATTTTCATATAATAGTGATTATAAAAATAACTTTTAATATTCTTTTATCACAGCTGTCCTGTAGCACATCTTTATGAAGTTGTTGGATCTCCTGCTACAGTGGAAGCAAACTGCAAGACCAGTAAGACAAAATGAAGAAGAACTGTAGTAAAACATATTTGTGACCCTCTTGAGGCTGGTACCAAGACATATTTCTTCATAGAAGCACCAGTTCTGGCAAATAAGTACTGTTTCCTTAAACAAAACTCCCTCCCTTTCCAGTCGATAGGCAGATGTTTATTCTAAGGACTAGACCAAATTATACGCCTTTCCAGTGTTAATTCCCACTGCCTCCCTTCAGTGAAATGAAAAGGGCGATCTCTTTTTCATATATCGTTGATTTCGTTAATTCCTGATCACCCAGTTTCCACTTCAGCAGTATTTTTTCATGCCTGTGCCCAAAGTGAAGACGTATTTTGTGTTCACTTTGAATTGCACTAACCATCTGATTTGTACATACTGTGTCCTCTTCTTCCTTTATCCTGGGGTAATGCATTGGATTTTACATCCATGCCACATTGCTAGGATCAAAATTCACCTCACGTCTAACAAAGGAATTACTTTCCATAAAATTGTGGCTGATATGAGGATGTTTAAACATGGATTACTTCACTCATATTGGGCATGTACCAACAGTCAATTAATACACACAGACAGAAGTGTGCAGAAGCCTCTGCTTCCACTGGGAATTGTCACCTTTCTTCACTTTTTTAGATTTTTCACAATCCTCTGTTCTACTTTCCCATGCAGCAATTAAAGGAGGTAAAGTATTTCAGTATCTACTTGGAAAGAAGCCATAATGCTTAATAATGACATCAGTATCCAGCTGGGGTCTGTGCACATTCAGTTTTATGGAATTACCAACACCTTAACTCCTATGCTACAGATAGAGGTCCTCTGCTGTAATTACTGCAAAGCATCTCAGAGTCACTCTGTTTAGGGACGAGGGACCAACATTGGCCCTTGGCCTTCTGGGCACTCATCCAGTCTCCCAGCATATGTTAGTGTGCCATGGATACTGCTCTGACTTGCACCAGCAGGCACAAATCAGCAGAACTAGGAAAACCTAAGCTATGCTCTCTCCCCTCATTCATCCTGTTAATATAGGCTGTGGAAAGAGGAATGTGTCCCAGACGTGACAACAGAGGCTCCACGCTATCAGAGAAACTGCATACGGGTAAAATAATGGAACAACCTCCTAGGAGCTGACAGTTCCATAACATATTTGTTATTTGATTCCTGTGTATCCCTAGTGGCATACTTAAATTCTAAACACTCTAAGTTTCCAGTCCCTCTTGTTTATAATTTTTTTATAGCCAGAGAAACATAGCCTTATCCAATACTAAGCAGTATTTTGCCATGTAATACAAAACTGCTGGTCATATCTACTCACAGGTCAAGACAACTAAGTTAATTCTGCTACAAATGCTGCACTAAATCAGCCATATCATGTCAGAGTTGTAATTTAACTGCTTTGTGCATCAGTCAAAAAACTGTTTGCAAAGTTCTGAGCATAAAATACTTGCCGACAGTAATATTCAAGAAAATGAAGAAAGCAGATAGGTTTATTTTAGACCACAGGCTGACTTTAAAGCACAGGGACTTAAAATTGTTTCTTCCTTTAAAGTATAAAACAAGACAAACTTGGCATGCAAGTCATCAAGGAAGAACCGTACAATGTCTGTTTTACAATCACTGTTTCCTGACTCACTTTCATTTGACCTGCAATTCTTTTTATACTGTATGATCTTCCAGATCAAGTTTGTGTGTTTGGAACTCTTTTCTCCTTCAAAATGTACATTTCAGATACTTGTAGCACTCAAACTTTTCCTAGTACTAATATTTCTGGACTATCTGGGCCTGTTCTCAAAACCAGGGCCATGTGTTCTGATGCTCTTAATCATGCAGAGTAATTCTTTATCCATCAGTGGGGAAAGTTAATGCATCAGTGTCTGACCTTCAGTTGCTCCTAACACTTCATCTGATCACCACATCTTTGTATTCCAAGGTCCACACGATGAAGCAACAAAAATCTCCATTTTGAGCAGTATTTTTTTCATGGTGCAGATTTAAAACTGGTAAACACTTTCAAAATTCATCTGCTTCCTTACCTATAAAGAAAACTGCAGCTCCGCACCCCCACAGCATGCTCAGCTGATGCTGAATCTGAATCAGTAATCCCAAAACGAACATTTTTGTGCCAGTTCACTGATCAGCGTTGTCCCCTGCTCTCCTGACTCGTACTTAATGGTAAATTTTGAAAAATACCTGATATAGAGAAACTTGCAAAATTTTAAGAGAATTGCTATTCAAGCATCTCAAAGCAATCTGAGCAATATAAAGGCAGGACGTCCTGTCTAGAAACCTGACATTATACAAGAGTAGTAGGTAGATATGAAGTAACAGATAGTCTTGTTCAGTTCTCTCTGGACACAGAAATGCTAATCTGAAACATTCCAATAGATCATTTATCCTATCATTACACAGTCATGAACAGTCTACTTCCGCTTAAACATACCTCAATGCCCTCCCTAAGTCTTCAGTTGTAACCCTAAGTCAGTACCCTTTCCATATTTTAGTATCAAAGTAGGGATTCCTCTTTATTTGCTAGAAAAAAAGAGACTTCTCTCTTAGGTAACACACAGGTTTTATCAGTTAGAGTACCCAGCTGAATAGCAGGTCAACCATTTTGCAATGCACTCCTTTGTGCACTGTATACAGCAATGCAACAGTGTTCAAACTACCTTGCAAAATTTTGGGGAGACTCTTTCTTTCTAATGTGTTTCCTCAAACCAATAGACTTCTCCAATCTGGACTGCAATCCTAACATTCTCAATGGGATGTTCATGAAATCATAGCTGGAATGACTAGCTTCCTAGAGACTTAGGCTGGTACTCTTACAAAGGATGAGGGCAGCGGGAAAGAAGATGATCTTTCCCAGATCTGCTATCAAAGATGCCCTCCCATTAGCTTGAACTGGCAACTACATGTGCCAGGAAGGGATTATTTACATTTTGTTGAGCGCTGCTGTAAAACAGGCAATTAGAAAATAACATCACATCCTTTCTTCGTTAGCCTCAGTGAACTTTCTAGTGCACATTACCTCCATTCATCCTAGCCAGGCACCCTGTCTTCTATCATCACATAAGCTCTGCTATATACGTTGCCACTTAACTTCTTGCTCTATTCTAGAAGTAACATCAATTCAACATCCAAAATAGGTCAGCCATAGACTGGATCCCAAGGGAACAGCAACCAGAAGCACTCTACACAACTCTAGCGGCTGGCAACGTGCACGTGAATCTGCATATCATCAGATCTCATCTTTACCTCAAAGGAACCGTTCCCTTCCTTCTACTCTCTCTAGACACAGGAAAGGTCACTTTAGATACAAGATACAATATAGTTGCAGGCAATACCTATTACACATCAGGTAGACTCAGTTTAATTTTGCATTCTTTTGAGGACATGTCTGCATGCATCTACCTATATGCTCTGTTTGCTTTGTCTTGTTTTTCATGTTACGGATTTTAACATCAGTAGCCTGGAAGGCATGTTTGAGATAGAAAATTTAGCTCTTTAGTACAGACCACTTTGGTTTCATGTAAACAAGTGATGTGATTTGGGTTTCATGACAGGTAAATGTCTGTCTCAGGTGAATGATCAGCATTAACGTTTAGATTGTATTTGGCTACCTGCAAGCCTGTCAACGCTGACGGGAGGAAACCACAGATTTTCCAGAATACAGGATATACCAATGTCGGTGTTAGATTCAATCACCCAGGCCAGCTGGAGTATGTGATTTTTAATGGGATCTTTGGGTTAATAAGAGCTTCCCTTGTTACTAAATGCACAGACTAAATCAGATTTGGTGATTCCAAAGAAGTCAGCAGACAAAATGAGATATCCAAATTCAGAAGTGAAATTCCAGCTAGAATTTTTCTATATGTCCTAAAATGTTTCTTGTAAAACTATACACTAAATTACCTAATGCATGGTATTAAAGCCAATAATGTACAGGTTATTCTGCTACACTGGCCGATGCAGGCATTCTGATATTACTAGCTACATACCTTTGAGCTCATGTATTTATAGATTTCTGAAACTAAAGAATGTTGTACTTGGAGAAACTGCACATGAAATGGCACCTAGACACACCATTTTTGCAAAACTGGACACAAAAGTGACAGGTGTGCATAGACACTTAGATCTGCTTAACAGAAAGCCTGTGAGTACCCCCAAGGACTATCCACATGCCTAAAGTTACCACATGCAGAAGCATATGGATTGGAGACAGAGCATGAATTTGTACTGCGTGAGCCTAGTGCTTTCTGCTTATATTAGTTTTATACTAGCACAGCTCCACTTATTTAGGTATCAGTCCTCACCCCCTGGGACGCAGATTTGGCAGCTGTGAATGAGGCTCAGCAGCCTCAGGTAATGTCATCACTGTAGCTCGCCTCAGAGTCCTCCAGATACTACCAAGTAAGCGCTCCATATATAAATATCAGCTACCTCAGAGATAGGAAAGTCAGTGTAGGTAAGAGTGAAACATAATAGCAAATGATTTTGCCACTTGCTTTGCTCCCTCTCACCCTCAAGCCTACTTTATTTAAAATTTTTAATAGATGATTTGGGAGAGAAAAGAGGTTGTAGTTATCCGATGAGGCATTTCCAAGTCAGAAGCAGATATAAAATGAGAAGCGTATTGTATACTTTTTGTCAAATGCAGGTGTGCATAATTCTTACTAGATTGTCTACTGCAACTTTTATTAAGAAAATCCCAAAACTAAATGCTATCATTTCTAAATGGAGGTTTAAATTTGCCATAATGAAAGAGGTGTGAGTTTAACATGATGAAGAAAGGAGTGCATTTAACACTTGCTGAAGGAATTTATGCTGTTAAGTAGCTGCAGAATAATAATCCTTGTTTTTACAGAATTGGTAAGTGTGTGACAGGATGAATCAAAATTTCATTACATCTTTATCAACAAAGATACTCCCTAAGTCCTGATGAAAATGTTTGCAGTCTAACACCTCAAGGGAAAAAAAAAAAAGCTGAACTTAAAACCTGCATATTCAGTTGTTTTTCTGGAACTCAAGTCAGACAAGCAGTAAGCCAAGTTTTTAGAAAATTGATTCTGTACTTTCACACTTTGAATTTTAAAGTTGGCAAGACTCTCAGAAAACACATACTAAGTTTGGATGGCCATGGTAAAAAAAAAATCCCTGGAAGAAAAGATAATCTATTGATAAAACTGTCTGGCAAATTATGTCATGGATGAAATCTCCTATGAAAGAGCAAAGAAACAGGCTTCTTTGAAAAGAACTTGATTTAGTTCAACATTTACCATTGTTTACAGAACAAAGGAAAATGAATTTTTGAGGTCAGAATCTCTCCGGTGCCTCACAGATGCACAGCAGGGAGCAGAAGTTTGTTTTAGCATGTGTTCGTACAACTGGAAAGAAGAGTAAGGCAAATGAAAGGTGAAGGAATTCCAAGTTTTCTGACTTCTGCTTGGGTTTTTTTTTTTTATTTTTCTATTCACTTAACAGTACATGAAATTTGCAACTGAGGCACAGCAAGATGGTTTTAAAGCCATAATACTCTATGATTTTTCAAACAGGTTATCAGAACTGAGTCTTTCTAGGTGAGTAACTATGATCTGCTTTAACTATGATCTGCCAAGAACTGGGAAATACCTGTCAAAAAAAAAGATGGGAAACAGACATTGATGTTAGCCACAGCATTTGAGAAAGAAGTCCTAGAGGAACAAACCACTGCAGAAGACAGTGAGATGTATAGATTTTTTTGTATTTAAACTTGTAACAGGAAGATTCACTGCGTAAGAAAAATGGGGACTAAATCCACTGCTGCCTTGGCCATTTCCCCTAAAATGGGGGTTTTACAGATAAAACCCAGAACTAACAGTCCCTTCCCTGGAAGTCTGTGATATAGATCACCCTCACCAGTGCATGTCCTGCGTAAAACGGTTTCCAAATTTTTAATCTGATTTGGGTGGAGCTACAATGGATTAATATTAAAATGACTCATTGCATCACTATTCAACTGTTAAAAGTAGCTACGTGAGAAGGTTTCTTAAAAAAATTAAAGGCAGAATCAAAGTTACCAAAGAACAAAGTAATAACAGTAATCACAGAATCACACCTGGAAGCCTGATTTGCCCCTGAATTCTTAAATAATTTTTTTTTTCATTTATCAGTAATCTTCATTTAACACCACAATTTACAGTTAAAAGCATCACTGTAACTGAAAAGAAAAAGAGCTTTAAAGTAATATCTAGAGACAAAGTGTTAAAACAACAGTTGCAAGGGTAGTGAAGTAGGGGTGTGTCGGGTCAGCAAGATGGTGGGAAAATTGCATGAAGAATTTTGAAAAGGATCTTAACTACCCTCTGAAATTGAGGTGTATTTGTTAGAAACTGGTTAAAATAGGGCAATATATAATGGAAAATATTATATTTTGATAGTTTTGATAAGGTGTTGCATGGGCAATATATCCATGGATTATTTAAGCACTTTCAGTCAAAGATTTTATGCATGAAATACTGGAGTTTACGTGGTTCACAGAAACAAAGATACACAGTGTATTTTCATCTTCTGCTAACTACACTGCCTACACAACCAACCCTCCAATCATGTGGACAGGTGCTAAATAAAGTTGAGAACTTGACAAAAATGTGATAGCTTCTCCTAGATTTCAGGCTGGAGTTGAGTACAAGGGGTAGGTATGGTCAGAAGCCTGAAAGGAGTGAACTCAACCAAAACTGAAACTGCAATCTTGAAATCCTGGTGACTTCTGCTCAAGAGAGCACTATGTTTTCTGCCTCCTTTCCTCACATAAGAAGGCAGATGGAGTCACACACACACACACACACAATCCTTTCATGTAGCAACCTATTGAATAACCATTTATGGTTCATTAGGAAGTGCACTTTGATCTTATATCAAGATCATTCATCTTAACAGAAGAAATCTTTTTTTTTACATTGTGAATTAACATTTATTGGAATAACTTCCAGAGGCGTGGTGGAGTCCCCATCATTGTGTGTTTTCAAGGTTGGACAGGGTGCTAGATAACCTTACCTAGGACTCCTTTGCCACAGAAAGTCAGAGCAGACAACCTTTCAAGGTCCTTTGTAGTCTGGGCTGCTCTATGAATTTCAGTAAAATAGGAAATTTGCAAAATTAGAATGATGTTTTTGCAAAGTGTAATAATACACATACAGAGAAAGCTGCATGGGATGATTAACGCAAACCACTGCAAGACTTTGAGTTAGAAACATGCTATTTTCTACCTCTTGTTGAGCTCTCCATTTCAAACACGCGTTATTCTCATTTAATACACTATAAGGATTAGAACTATGTTGATAGTTACCTCTCTCACAGGATGTTGTGAAGACTGATTTGTACACACACATTATTTAAAAATGCAAGACAGAAGAATAATGTTATGCATTATTGGCACTGGTAGAATAGTAATACAGTCTTATATTAACTCAGCATTCCACATACAGGTAGTAAATTGCTTACTCGAAAGGTCTCTTCTCCTTCCAATATTCCTCCCAAATTACTTCAAACTCCCAAGCTGGTTATTGAGCAAGTTGTTATGCCATTTTAAAAGACTAACAGGATTCTCTACAGGAAGAAAAATCTGAAGACAAAACGTCACAGGCAAGTTCTTCCACTAAAACACTTCTATGCACAGATACTTTAGAAAAGCTGAAATAAAGTTAAGTAGAGGCAATGGCATTTCTGGTACATTCTCAATTGTGCCTAAAATGACCAAGAAACATAACCTTGCAGAAGAAAATAGCCCAGCTTTACAAGACTGTCTCCCGATTGAATTAAAAACTTTCCTGCTAATGAAAATCTAAAAAATTGAAAAAAATATTTTTTTTTCCTCAAACGTGACATATTTTTCAAGTAGAAAACAGAAGAAATCATGTGCCATTACAGCTATCATTATGTTAGGGAATTATATGAACATCACAACCTATAGGCTTCTCTGTGTCATCAGAAGAAACTGAAGACAAAATTAAACCTACCACGTAGCCATAATTTAGTGCTTCATGATTAAGCTTGGCAAGGTATTTTTTACACTTGACTGCTATATTTGATTTTACAATTAAAGAAAATTAAATTATTTTAAATGGAAAGCCATTTTCTCCACATAGGTCACCTTGGCATTGTCACCTTGTTCAGACTAGTAGAGAATCTGCGTTATGGATTTACCAATCCACTTGCATCCTTCTAGTCTTTGAATAAAACTGTAGCCTTATGGAGAAATTATTAAATATTGTTTCCTTCAGCTGTCATATGGTTCAATCCCTCATTTTTAAGCTAGCTGGACTTCTGTTTCATTTTAATCATCATCACCTCCTCCACCTGGTGAAACCAGGACACAGATGACCCTGTGCTCAAATAAACCAAACTCCTGTGAAACCAGGACTGTCTTCTAGTCAAGTATTTTATTTACATCTCATTAAATCCATAGGCATTTCAGTTCTTACCGAGTTCTCCCCAGTTTTTAAGGTCCTGTACTGTGCTTGTAAGATTAATGGTCCAGTTCAGCTTGCTGATCTAGCCAGTAGTGCCACTGCTCCCCTACCTGCTGTCACAGGTTTGAAATACCACAGAAGAGTTTGTTGGCTCTAGCCATAGAAGTTCCAGATCATGCTCTCTGTCATGATGGATTGATTGGGCTGATCAAAAATATTAACTGTAAAGAAAAATCCTCAGGCAGAGGGAGACTGAGATCAGCACCAAGGGCAAAAAAACTGTATAGAATTAAAGATAAACTGGGTAGGGATGAAGAACGCAAGGGAGATGGAGGCTTGGGCACAGGCCCTGTGAGGATGGGCTGTGAAGCCTTGCTGAAGGGGAAACAGCTTGGGAGACCTAATAGTTACATTCCAATACCTATAAGGAGGTTACAGAAAGGACAGTCAGTCTCTTTACAGCACTGAACAGAAGGAGAATGAGTGACAACAGTATATCAAGATTAAGTAAGGTTCAGATCAGATATCTGGAAAGACTTTTTCACCACAAAGACAATCAAGCAGTGGAGCAGGTTGCCCAGAGAGGTTGCATGGTCTCCACGCTTGGAGGCTGCCAAGAGCAAACTGAAAAAAAAAAAACCCTGAGTAATTCTGTTTGAGACCAATGTCGACTACACTTTTAGCAGAAGGTTGGATGATGGAACCAAAATCAGGATCAGGTCTGTAGCCTCAAGGTATGGGAAATGCGGTAAAATAAGCCAGGCAGGGGTGTAAGCACATGCCTCCTGCAGCAATATACCTCCTGGAAACAGGGATTTTATCTAGGTTTGAAGGAGTACAAAGAGAAGCACATTGTATAAACAGTTTGAATAGTTTAAACAACTTATTTAAAAAGCAATACTAAGAAATACAATTCTAAGCACTAAGAAATAATCTTGAATTCTTTAGAATTTTATTAGGCACAAAAACAATCAAGTTATAGAAATGTAGCTGTGTTTGAAGACGATCACTTTAAAGGGTCCACAATTTAATAAAAAAATGTAATACAAAAGTTTACAATTTAAAGTCATCATATTTAAGTCTGGATTTTTTTGCTGTGTAAGTTCTACCCAAAAACATTACTTTCCCTAGATAATTTTGTGGGAATTGTACAGAAAAATCTCCTTCAACCGTATTTTCTCCCAGGTCCATGACTGGTTAATTTGCACCTGCACAACAGTATCCATTTCAAAAACATACTCACCAAATTTCGCAGGCATTGGAGGTGGTTCTTTGGTGCTACACTGGAAGCTATTGATAAGCATCATCATACAGTTAAGGTAATGACATAAACAGATTTCTTTCTGATCAAAAGTATGCAGTGGAACACTCATCTGTGAAATGGTGGTTAAAACATTAAATTTTTTTGTGCCCAAAGTGAAGCACAAATTGGAAAAAAGCCATAGACTAAGATGCTCCCCTAGTCCGCGTCAATTGTGGGATAGAGTAGTTGCAGCTCCCATGCAGGAAACTATCCCATGTAAGAAAAAATGTTATCAGAAAATCAATAGTTTTTGAGAAACCATAGTGAAAACGGAGCTAAGAGACCACATAGAAAAGAGTGACGGGAACTGACTGTTTCAAATGGGAGGACAGGTCCAGAAATCACAAGCAAAGAAACTGTCTGTCTTTTTGTCCCTACTACATTTGCAGAAACGATCACTGCCAGAAGAAAGGTCCAGCACAGATCCAGGGGCATCTTTCTAGGACAACTCAGAAAGGTCCCTAAAGTCCTCCTCTTTCAGCTCTAAAAGAGGCAATAGCAAAAAAAGAAGGACACAATTCTAAAAAGTTTGCCTTATAAATTCGCTAAGCTGTAGGCTAACTCACTGCTTGAAAGAGCCAGTGAGATTTTCCTGGAGTCCGTTCTTCTCCAGTGCCAGTATCAATATCCACACTTCTTGAGGAATGTCGGGGCATGAATCATTAATAATCTGAAGGAGGAATTTTGTCAGATAAATCAAAAGGGGAAAAAACACTGGTTTGCTCATTTTATTATGTTCAAGAAACGCACAACTCCATTTGGAAGAAAACTGCAATCAAAATTGACCCCTTAAGATTTCTAACCATGTTTAAAATACAATCTATGAGATTACATCTTTTTTCATAGATGCTTCTGCATCACTGAGCAACAGGAGTGCAATGGGGAGTTGAGTGGCAGGGAGGATAAGGGGACAGTGTAGGGACATCTAGTTACTGTTACGACAGCTATTGATCTTGAGAACACAGGCATGACAGCTATATACAGTATTTTTGGGGCTATGCAGTTCATCCATCTTTTACTTCTCAATCTAATCTCCAAACATATTGCCATTACCCAATTCCCATCAAGATGTGGTAAATGACTCCTTCCCCAGAAGCTTACAGGGCATGACCTGCTCCTCCTCTGCTGGCACCCACAGACATGTCTCTGTCTATTTGCAGTCCTGTCAGCTTTCTACAGCTATCCTTAGCATCCTTTCAAACTGAATTCATTCTGCCTCCTTTGGAATTGCAGGGCAGGCAGACAACAGCAAAGTGAGAAGATGCTAATTGCAAATTAGCTGTGCTGCAGGTCTCCCACATCTCACTTTCATCTCATCAGTACCTTCTCACCCTTTGCTTTTCTGGCTGCAGTAGTCCGTGTCTTGACTGAATTCACAAAAATGCTTGGAACTATTACTGGTGTGACAGACAAACAGCAACCATGTTCTTGGCTTGAAAAAGCAATTTCAAGTTCTTGTGTCTAAGGTATTTCTCAGTTAAAGGAGCACTATGTGGATTTAAACATTCTCTTTACAGCACAGATTTGAATGCAATCAGGTTTCAGGAGATTTGGGGGTTTTTTTCTAAATATCAAACAACTGATTACAAATATGGAGACACAGAGAAAAGAGAGCAATAGCCTGCAGCAAAAATATCCAGATTTCAAAGTAGTAAAAAAATAAATAAATCTCAAGGTACTGAATTAGGCCATAAAAGACCACATGAACAGCTGTTTGGGGCCAGAACAAAGGTCCATAAAGTACCGTCGTATCTGCAACAAAAAATATTCTTCCACCACACAAACTCACAGCTAAACAGTGTTGATAAGTAGATACCTCAATTTAAAAACCAAGCCATTGTGCATGTGTGTTAGCACAAGCTTCTAATACTGTTCTGGGCTCTAATCTCTTTTCAACACAAAGCATTCCTGTTACGCAAGTTGCTTCTATGTATTTTTCATGTTTTGGTATATTCCTCTGTATTAATTAATCCATTCCCTCCACACAAACTACAGCCATTCCCCTTTGTCCTAGCATTCCACACCCTTGTAGACAGTCCCTCACAAGCTTTCTTGTAGCCCCTTCAGGTACTGGAAGGTCACTATAAGGTCTTCTCAGAGCCTTCTCTTCTCCAGGCTGAACAAGCCAAACTCTCTCAGCCTGTCCTCATATGGAAGGTGCTTCAGCCCTCTGGTCATCTTTGTAGCCCTCCTCTGGTCCTGTTCCAACAGCTTCACAGCCTCCTTATGTTGGGGATCCCAGAACTGGAAAAAATACTCTAGGTGGGGTCTCACAAGAGAGGAACAGAGGAGCAGAATCACCTCCCTCGACCTGCTGACCACGCTTCTTTTGATGCAGCCCAAGACACAGGCTGCGAGTGTGCACTGCTGGCTCACGTCAAGCTTCTCATCAATCAACACCCCCAAGACCTTCTCTGCAGGGCAGGTCTCAATCATATCATCCCCCATTCTGTATTGAAACAACAGATTGCCTTGACCCAGGTGTAGGACCTGGCCCTGTTGAACCTTATGAGGTTCTCACAGGCTTACTTTTCCAGCTTGTCCAGGTCCCTCTGGATGACATCCCGTCCTTCCAGTGTGGCAACTACACCACTCAGCTTGGTGCCATCTGCAAACTTGCTGAGGGTGCACTCAATCTTACTGTCTATATCATTGATGAAGATATTAAACAGCACTGGTCCCAGTACGTACCCCTGAGGGACACCACTTGTCACAGATGCCCATCTGGACATTGAGCTGTTGACTGCTACAGTCATCCAATGTATGAATATGACTATCCAATTAATTTCTTATCCACTGAACAGTCCACCCATCAAATCCTTATCTCTCTGACTTAGAGAAAAGGATGTTGCAGGAGACCACCTCAAAAGCTTTACAGAAGTCCAGATAGATCATAGCCATTTTCTTGTGCCCACTGCTGTCATTACCCCATCATAGAAAGCCACTAAGATGGTCTTATAGGACTTCCCTTGGTGAAGCCATGTTGGCTGCCACTAATCACCTCCCTGTAAGACCTTCAAGATTATTGAGTCCAACCTTTAATCTAGCACTGCAAAACCACCACTCAACCATGTACCTAAGCACCACATCTAAATGTTTTTTAAATACTTCCAGAGACAGTGACTCCATCACTTCCCTGGGCAGCCAGCTCCAATGCTTGACAACCCTTTCAGTGACACAATTCTTCCTAATATCCAGTCTAAACCTCCCCTAATGCAACTTGAGGCCATTTCCTCTTGTCTAATCTCTTGCTACTGGGGAGAAGAGGACAACACACACTTTACTACAACCTCATTTCATGTAACTGTAGAGACCGATAAAGTCTTCCCTCAGCCACTTTTTCTCCAGAATAAACAATTCCAGTTCCATCAACTGCTCCTTATAAGGCTTCTGCTCTAGACCCTTCACCTTTCTCTGAACTTCCAGTATATTCTTGTTGAAATGGAAATCCTAGACTGCATGCTAAAGGGAGCACAGAAACTTAGATCCTCATCTCCCTTCCCACATGTCACCCAAGGACTAGTAAGGTGGCAGTAGGATGGTGGAGCCACAGCTTCCTATTACTGCTACAGTTGTCCAAAGATGAGAACAGAAACAACACAATCCTTGCAGTACATTCATGTCAAGAGCAGTACAGAGCAAACAATTCATTTGACAGGGCTTAAGGTGGCCCAGTAGCGATTTGGGGCTTCCCTCCAGCACTAACCTGCCCCAAAGCACCAGAGGTGCCATGCATGCTTTGCAAATGCATCCATGTTCTAAGGACAGGGCTGCATGCATGTATCTTTCAGTGATTATGCATCCAGCTCTGTCTATAGGTCAGAAATAATGTTTGTTTATTTCAAATGTTAATTCCAATTATAGCACAAAATTATTCTGTGGGGGTAACAACAAAGATGCTGCTTTTGGCCCAACATGGATTTATTTCAAAGCGATTTCCAACATGCTGCTAAGCAGCAGAAGTTGTAGAACTGTGCAACACAAGGCGGGCTGCCAACACAGCTCAGCTGCAGCTGAGCAGCAGAAGTTCAACACAAACAAAAATAACTGAAAATGAAAACCGGGGGGAGAGGAAGGGAAGGAGGCTAGACAGATAAACAGGCAAATGCCAGTACTGAGAAAGAGAACTCTAAAACCCACAAAACCCACTCTTAGCAAGGACAGAGTATACCTCCTATTTAAAACACAGCACCAAGAAGCATCTCCAAAGGGTCTTGGCCAAGCACTGCTAGGAATTGTAAGGGCCAGTAGAAGATTTTAGATTCAGCTGCTACTCAGACAAACTTTACAAGCTTAGAAATTGGCCACACATTTTCAGAAGGTAGGAGCTCAACCATCAGTACGTCTGAAACTGAAACCCTCAAGAAAGCAGGAGCAGAATTAAGAGTATATTTTCTAACTCTTATTACAAGAATAGCATTTAGCTCAGAAAACTAATTGCTTAAGAATTAAGAGAAACTATTTAATAAACTCTGCCACTTCAGCCTTGGCCTCTCAGGTGCCTGTGCCACTCACTAAGAAAGGCTGCGCATCTGTAATTTCAGAAAGACTTTGGAATCACAAACTCTCATGATCTACACTCATGAAGTGGCACACTGAAGTTAAACAGGCTGGGCATTGCAGACAATTTACTTTGTTAATTTACTTTGAAAATAACTGCTTTGTTGAAATTGTAGTCAAAGCTAACAAAACAAGTGTTCATTAAGGTCTTCTTCTTCTTGATAGGTTCTATAGCCACTGCCCAGGGAGCAGCGCAGGAGGATCAGTTGCTGGAAACGATGGATAGATGGATTTTTCAGGTTAACACTGGAACCAAAGGATGATACAAGGGGTCACAAAGAACTGAGCTCTCTTCAACACTCCCAAAAATAACTGCTTTCATAACTGAAGTGAAGGTTTTACTCAGTTGTTATCATTGATTGCTATTTTTTGTCATTAAAACATTGCAACTTGGCAGAAGTTCAATGGACCTTCAGGGAAAAGGCACCTAAAAAGGCATTACTCCAACTGAGGAGCCAGGCTGAGCTCAGGGAGCACTGGAATGACAAGTCTTAGGTAGCCTTAGGGAGGCATTAGAAATTTATCTTAAAAAGTGTTGGGCAAATATATTTTATTATGGCTTTGCTACCAGTTTTGTGTATGATTTAGATAATGCTTGTCAGCATTTTTCTCACAGACCACTGAAATGACCAGGGGAAAAAAGTATGCGCTTAATTCTCCACACACAAAAACAAAGTGCAAAAAACACCCCTAAAACTGAAGTGTTCGAAGTCCACACATTCTGTGGACAAAAAATGAAAAACAACCTACTTGAGGCAACTACCCAAGACAAAAGGTAGCTTCATCTATTCTTTCCATCTCTCGATCCCAACATCTAGTCCAGCCTTTGATTAAGAGTATACAAGAGGCACTGGTAAGAAAGACAATGTAAATAATTAGGTTACAATTAACTGCTGAAAAGAGAGGCAGAAATAAAATCCAGAAACATAATAAACAGTCTACTGCAGGAAAACCCATCACATCATCCTACAAAAGATCAAGAAATTTGCTTAGCACAAAATGGTAAACAAAAGCTAGAAACTTCTCAAAAGAACAAGAAAAAACAAACACTTGTTATATTATAATGCTAGCACAAAAGTCAATGTCATGTGCTCAGCCTGAATACAGGTTCACTCTGATTTCCACAACTAGAAAGTATATGGAGGCAATAAAGGGTCCTAGAGCCAGGCAGCAAAAATTATCAGTCAAAGCCAGACAATTGAATTAGGAATGACTGATAAGATTGAGGCTCTATCTGAAAGATAACTACAGGACTGAATAAATATACAGAATATAATGAGAGTTAATTAGTAAGTATTTTTAACTTTCTTTCCTAATACAAAGTCAAACAGAATTAAATCACGATTCAAATTGATGCTTTGTTCTAGAAACAGTGGTTGGATAACCCATGGAACAATTTGTCATAATTTAGAGAAGGATTTTATATACCTCTCTCTCTAGCATCCCTGACTAGCTGTTCCTCACAACACGACACTCAACTACTCTCCTCAGATTACCCCAACACTCCCTGTGTTTCCAAGGCTCTTCTGCTACCAGAACTGTTCAGAGGCAGCAAGTACTAGGTGCAAGCTAGATTTTACATTTGAAAGCATGCGCATTTCCTTTAAGGCATATTTGAGCTGTTATCAAGCAGCCTTAATTAGAAAAGTCAAACTTCAGTTAAGGTAAACTTTTTGTAATCTCACTTACAGCTCTTTGAATGTTTAAGCAAACTATTCCTCTGAGAGTTTATTTTCCATGCTATAATTGCATCTTTTAATTTCATGTAAAAGTTATTAATCTTGTTACTGGGTTTTTTGAGACCCAGGAACAGACTGGAGATAAGTACAAAATCAAGAACAGTACAACTTGATCACATCTTTGTGATGCTATACAAGCAAACTCATAGAGCCTCTTCCAAAGCAAATATATTCCTTTTTTAGAAAGGCTCTCCTAAAGGTAATAAGATCCTTTGTAAAGAGGGAATCCTTCAGTAATAGAAATGCTGATAATAGACCTGTCTGCATCCTTAAATACCTGTCAATGGCAAACAATAAGCCAAGCAACACTATGAAGGAACCTGTTTCCTCAGCAGACAAACCAAGTATGATTGCCATCAAAGTTCAGCTTGGCAAAGTCGAAGTCAGCAATGGCTAGTAACCTCCTCCCTTCCTCCCTTGCTGCATGTTTTCAAGAGTTTACATTGTCATATGTAGGAAAAGCCACATTCTTAGTTACAGCCTCAGTTTTTCTTTCATTTCTATACCTAGTTGGTCTGGTGCTACTATATGAGAAAAATTGATAATGAATCTGTATTTTTTTTGCCCTTAATAAAGTTTGGGATGATTGATTTTTCAGTTAGAGGTGACCAGTTTTCACAATACATAAAAATGCAGTTAAACAGAGTGCAAGTGTATTTGCTACAACATTTAGGTGTCTTCCATAGCTCCAAAATATCAGAAAACTTGGAGGACTTATGAATGCAACTGTAATGCAAATCTCATTATTAACTACCACTTTATTCTACTGAGCAAATATCAGCATGTCCCTCCTGAATACCAAGAGTATTTCTAACATCAGTCATATAATTTCTTAATGGAGAACTGAATGCACTGGCAATGAAGTCCAGATTCCTGCAAGAGAAATGACACTGTCTTCTCTGTTGACAGATTGGATTTTAACGAGCAAAGAAAACACTCAAGGTCTGATCCCAATCACACTTAAATTGATAGGATGGTTTGTACTGATTTCCATGGACCTTGGATGTCCTGATTTTGCCCCTGTCACCCTCCAAGCCTCACTGAAACCTGGAATGAGTTTCAGTGTCACTCAAAGAATGGTTCTATCACAACTACTATTACCACTTCCTCCAACATGGAAATTCCCCTATCCTAATCAACCATTTTGAACTTCAGGCTGCATTTTCAAAAAAAATAACTTTTGGGGATGACACTATTCTTGTGCCAACCCTGATGAAGAACTTTGGGGTAGTCATCAGTCATGTTTGAAGATACTGATTTTTTCTTAGTTATGGTGCTTTTTCCCTGTGTCTTTTTTTTTCACCTTTGTTTTCTTTCAGCTTTCATTCTGTCTTGCCCAATGTTCCAAGCAGAAATACTGCTTTTTATGTGAGAAATTTCACCTTTCGAACTAACTGCCATATTCAAAATAAGAACTGGAGAAATACCCTGAGAATCAATCCTGAGGCTTCAGCTAAGTTGCATTAGTTGATACGTTCATTTGGATTTTTTGACCTTTAAAAAATTAATAACATTAGGAAGAAGAGAACTTCTTTGTTTTAACTTCTTCCACATATGGACATTGTTGCTTTGGCAGATACATCCTGCTTTCTGTGTGCTGCTACAAGGATTGCAGATGAGGAAAATAGAAAAAGAAGAGATCCTGAAACTCAATGGAGGCAGAGGGAAAGTGTGAATGGGGGAAGAAGTATTAATTACACAAAAGATATTTTTAAAGCAAGTACTGAATCCACGTCATTTATCGATTTTTCCATTCTGTATTTGCCTAGGTTGATAGTTCTCCCTCTACCCCTAAGAGTTAATACATTGTATATGATGTAATTGACTGCATGTGATAGAGGATAGAATAAAAAGACAATAAGCAAGATTTCCAAGCAGATTTGAAAACCAATAGATTCACAACATATATAAAACTAGTCCAATAATACACTAGTGAAGCACATTAATTTACTTGTACCAAGCGAGCATAGGAACTTATCCTTAAAACATTCTTCACTAAGCTGAAAGTGGATTTACGTCAAAAATCAACACAAGGAACTGAGTTAGTAATCAGGACAGCAGAAGAACTTGAATTTGTAATGGTAAACTTCGCAATTGTGTAAACACACGTTCAACTGGGTGGCCCATAATAGCTACTATCAGGATCTACTAAGTTAATATTCACTTCCACAACTGCTATATATGTGTAATTCCTACTTAGAAAATGAACTGTAAAAGTCCAAAAGGACCCACTGAGGTTCATGGAAGAAACTACTGTATGAAAAGGTAAGTTTGAGATCATACAGATATTCTTTATATTTAAACATACAGAAAATAGATATTGTCATACTAAGGTATAAGAAGACACAATTTAATCTAGCATCCTGCTAAAAGAATTGTCTAGTAACAGATGTTTCAGCATTGTATGAAATATAAGGTATTTGGTATGAAATAGAACTGTGATTTTATAAATACTGCAGATCCGTAATTCATACTGGCATTTCATCACTACCCCAGGCAGATGTCACTTATGTTCTGAAGCACAATAACTGACAGCCTTTGCAATTTTTGTGTAACCATAGAGGTTTGTTTGCCTGAAAGATATCCAGGACTGCAGACTTCTACACTGGACTACACATTTTATAACAATTAGCTTTTTGTTTCCTCTTGGACTTTAACAATGGAGAAGACAGTCGGTCCTACTGGTTTCTTTTATCACCTTCAATTCTTTTAAACACCTCTTGTGTATTCTCTTCCCTCAGAAGAGGTTAATTTTATAAAATAATAAGGACTCATTTTATAAAGCTAAACAAAGGAACACCTGCATTAGCAGACACTAAGAAAGATATCTAAGTGACACAACCCACATTTAAACACTTGGCTTTGCATAACTGAGCCTAGCCATTTATCCACCCCATCTACCCAACTAAGCTGAAGGCAACTTTCTGACTTAAACTGTTATATTTCCATCACAGTTTGTCAGACATGTCACTTAATACTTTTGCCTCCTCTGTTTCACTGTTCCATGGGATGAGGGTGGCATTATCTCAGGTGAAAACAATGAGAACTTCATATATAAAAGTAATAAAAACCCCACAAGAAAAGCTTTAAATTAATCTTCATCTATCTCCTTTCTGGTGTTCATTTACGAAGTATGAATAAAAACTGTTCAAATATTACAAGCATGTGCAGTCATTCACTTTCTTACTATCCAGCCATCCCACACACATACTAATAGGCATGAAAATACTAAACATGAATCTTCTCTTCATCCTCAAAATAATTTTTAAAAGGCACTTTTCCCTTGCATTTCTGAGCGATATCTGATAAATAATAGATAAGATGCTTGGTGTTAGTGTTAATATTAATGTTACTAGACAGCGTGTGAGAGAAACAGGACAGAAACATGAATTCTGGAGGAGCTTGGAAAGCAGCAGTCAGCATCCAGAAGCACTTTATGCCGTTCAGGTCCATCTCTACAGTATAGAGATCTTATGGGGTGCACAGTCCCATGAATTTTGATTCAACATACGCAGAAACGACATTTAGTACCTGACAGAACTTAACAACAATTTTTTAAAAGAAATTATTTAAAGTTAACTGGTAGGTTAAAATAAAATATCCATCAAGCACACTGGAAACAATAGAAAGATGCTGTAACCTGTTTCAGGAATGCTGACATTTTTTTGTCCTGAAATTAAAGAAAATCTTGTTTCCTCAGCCTAAATGTTGACATTTTCCAGCATGGAGATAAACAACCTTTGATCCACTTAATGCTTTGACTCAGCTTCAAGAAATTCTTCCTAGCTATAGGGTTGTTTTCCCTATAAAAATATGTTCTGGGTCCATAAAATATAAAGAACAGGATTAATTATTTAGTGCTAAATCCCTCTCTCTTCTGTGCAGTAACACTAGGAAGTGAAGAAGGAGGTATAAAGGCTTTTTCCTCCCTTGGCAGTTTTACAGGATGTACAGTTGGCTGAATCTAGCCAAAGAATTAGGGGCCTGGCCACCATATCACCAGCCTCAACAGTTCTGTGAACTACAAATATGTGCAGGAACCTCACATCTGCAATTCTCAACACACAGAAGACAGCAATGTCCTTCACTGTCATAAGAAATGCTTGGTGTGTCTGTCTCAGGATTGTGGCTACTTTCTATGACTAGAAAGATCCTTGTAAGAGAGAAGCAAATGGTAGCATCTCTATCTTCCCAAGCAGATCTCCATTCAAGAACTGATGCAAGTTTGAAAGAAACTCAGGATCAGCTCCAGATATATTGCTTCTTCAAACTGCTCAGACACTACAGAAAAAATTACACCATAATATCACACTAAAATTAATTTTAAAAGTTGATTAAGGAGAAGTGGGACAAGAGTTATATAAAAGATGTGCCTATTTTTTTTTAAGAAAAACTAGTTTCATGCGCAGACCTGAGACCTAGCCAAAACACATTTCCCTCACTTGCCCATACTCTCTTGCAGGGATTCCCAGTCTGCAGCATTAATAACCAATCACTGCTGGCCTTGACAGGACTGGTCCACCTCGACTTCCGGGCCTGCTGGGATAGAACAGTCATGTATGGTGTTACTGTGGCAGAATGGATGGTGCAGGGGTAGAAACCAAAAAAAAAGAGAGGAAAGGTACTGCATTGCACCCTCAGGTAACGAGCAGAACAGAGTGATGAGCATCCCAGGCAGTGGCAGGCAGAGACAGAGCAATGGCATGGGCAGAAAAACAGTAGAAGGAGTGGGACAGAGAGGGACCAGGTGAAAGAAAGACTCTTCACTTCTTAATTGTAGTGAATTATTCTCCTATCCTAGCTGCTGAGTAGAACACTTTCAAAAGGTACTGCAAGATAAAACTGACTTTGAGCTCTTCAGAGGACACAATAATTAACTTCTAATGAATGTAATTACGAAAGCTTTCACTCTTTCTCTCATGTACTCACAGCCATTGCAATGCTTCTTAAACTGCAATGTGCTCACAATTACGTACTATGAAAAACAGCTTTGCATTGAAGCAGCCTCAAACACTGGTCTACAAGGCCAGTGAATCACTAGGATTCCTCTGAACCCAGAAGCACACACAGGTCTATTGCTATTCTCCAGTGCATCCTGCAGCAGCCGACTCCTTTAGCCATTTTTCACCAGCTCACTGCTTGTCAATAAATCACTGTGCTAATTCCTGTGATGCCTCCCGTGAAGTGCTTTGGGAATAGTGGCAAAGATTTCAGGTCTGCATCTGAGAACTGGTGGTGAATGCCTGACTCCAGGTTGACATGATGAAGAAAGGTTAAGCTCTTCAGCTGAGCAGCCTCTTAGAAAGATTCATTGTGACTACCGCTATCCCTTTCCTATACAGCGAGGCTATCCTCTGCATCTGTTCGAATACATAAGGGAGTTGACATTTGTCTTCTGTGTGGCTCATGTACTTAAGTTTTCCTCTCTTCTCATTACCCGTGAAGGGTGATTACATTTCCTATGGAATATCACTGGTGATATATCACACTTCAGTGCTGTGTTCCCCCTCCTGCCTTTAATGGGAACCTGTGGTTACTTCATCTTTTTCCTTTCTTGAATAGCAATCGTCCCACAAGCCTGTGTGTTAGCCACTAGCCTCCCACCAAAGAAGAATAATGGGACTCCCACTGAAGCTCATTAATAGTAAATTATTTTCAGTTAGTGAAGATGATATTCTCAGTGAAGTCTCTGAAGAGCCAGGGATGGTAGAGCAGAACACTGTCTGCCCCACAATTGATTTGAATTCAGTGGTTTGGAGGAAACCTCAGACTTCAATAGCAAGCCATTAAGAACATCTATTTGTATGGTGCCTATCTGAACACTGAGGACAGGAAGGTAGTCTGTCTTTCCTGATCAGCTGATTATTCTTTTTTCTTTTTTTCCCCACCAGATGGCCTTCAAGTAAACAATAGCTTCACAGGTCTGAACTGGCAGACACAAGCTGTGCAAAAAGCCGTTAAGTCGCAATACTCACACTTTAATGCATATAGCAAGGATTTGGTTGGGTTTTTTTCCTTCTTCCTTTTTTTGTAAAACAAAGTCAAGACATTTATTAGTACTTATCAAGTCCATCTCTCTGGCAGATGAAGCAAGAAATGCCCAGCATAAACAGATGCTGAACAGTTCAAGGGCATGTTGTTTATATAGGATAGATTTCTCTGTCCCTCCTCTCACTCCTCTCATAGTTCTTTATAACACTCTTAGATCTGGGTAGGGAACTGCTATTTGTGGGACTTCCAAAGGAACCTGAGGCAATTAGGTGTCTGAATCCACACTGGAACTCAAAAGCCCTAGTCCAAGTGTTTAAAAAGCTTTGAAGAGGATGCTTAACAATAATATACAGACAGATTCCAAGTCTACACATACATGTATACATAATAAATATAGCACTGAAAAGGTCTACTTCCAAATAAAATAATACTTTTTGGTTTGTGCTACAAAAATGCATGCTCATTTTTGCTATCCCTGACTTCACTCAGTAGATATAAAGAAGCTGGAACAGAACTGATTGAAATTCAGAATTCCTCAAATCTCTGAAAAACATTTTCTTAAATGAAAATGTGTGTATATTTACTTAATTAATTAACTTTATTCATTTCAATCTAGAATATTTTTGTAGGAGAGGAAAAGGAGGTATTAAAAGCTTTCCAGTTCAATTTCCTTAACAATAAAATCTAGCAGATGGCTGCCCTGTGCTCTGAGAATGCCCCTGCTATTGGGCAGGATTTCTGGGAAAATTAAGCTCTGACTGTTTCAGTGCTGGTGGGAGACAGCAGGGCATCAAGATTTCTAGAAAGTGGAAAGTGCAAGACACCCTGGAGCCATACAGTAATCAGCATGGCAGGGTTACCTTGTAGTTACAGACACAGAGCCTAATTCCAGGCTCCTTTAAACCCCTAGGCAGCCAGGATGAAAACCTCACCATCTCAGCCTTTAGGTGGTAGATTATCTAGACTCTGGTGGGACATGAGCAGAATCCATATGTCTTCACAAAGCATCTCTCTCTGGGCAGCAAGCAGTGTCTCCAAATTAATTTGGCCATAAAGACCCTGGTCACCTCTAAGCAGGAGCTCCTGTGAGAATGGAGCTGCTATTTCTACACAGCTGCTGTAGAAAGGAGAAAAGGCAGGAAAGAGGAAGAAACTGAAGAATAGCTGGGACCATATTGACTGTGAATCAAGCAAACACCATTGGCCACTGGGATTGTCTGAGGCATATGGGAGCACCTGAGTGCAATGAAATGCACTCAAAAGCATACAACCTCCATTACAGTTATGTTTTTTAAGTTGAAGCACATAAGGCAAAAGAAATGACAGAAAACACTGTCATTCATGAGAGAAAACAGGTGACACTGCTCCTGGCTGGGACAAGAGAGAGAAAACAAAAGAGGGACTGGGGGTATTACTGTAGTGCTTTAACTAGTCAATTTATCGTCATGCTCTACTAAATAAGACAAGCAGTATTCACTGACAGAGCTTCCAATAAATCTACTGCAAAAATACTAGTCTTATACTCATTTGACCAAATGAGAGAGAAAAAAAAAATCCAGAGCTGGAGAACACTGTTCATTAATAAGAACCCGATCCTCTGCTAGTTACTGTCAAAAGCAGCCTCTGGGTTGTTTTTTCCACAGAGAAGCTGCTGCTGGGACTTTGCCAGTTCAACAGTTAAAGGTAATCTCAAAGAATCCCTCAGCAAATTGTAAAGTGCTCAGGCTGAAGAACAACAAGGTGTTCAGGGACTGAACTGATTGTTTTAATTTGCGTAATACTAGCAGCAAGCAGAGCTTCAGCATTATTCTGCCTAATTCACCTGCTCCAGAAACAAGAGAAAACCAAGTCAGCTTCAAGAAATAATCAGACCTGAAAGTATTTGATTTGATCTCCATCTAGAGAAGGAAAAGTGTTACAAATCTGGCAATAAAAAAGGAAAATGATGTTATTATATTGTTTTGCCTATACACCAACAAATTAGGGGTATGCATTAACACAACACAGTAGCCAATAGGATCTGATTCTTCCCTATAAGATCTATTCCTTTTACTGTTTGGAAAAGGAATAAGTCACCTGAGTACCTCCAAAGTTTCTAAAGATGGTGCCACAGTGCACCCACCTTTCTCCATCACAGTAGTGAATACATCTACTCTTCCTTTGCTTAACAGATTGTTACGAATGTGCAGATCTCACCTTAGAAGCATGCAAGTAATTCACTCAAACACAAGAATAGATCCTTTCTTATCTACTCCCTCCTCACTTACATTTTTAACAGCACAGCAGTCAAAACACAGCAAATCAATTTTTTTCCCTATTACTGTCTGCACACTGCCTTTTTAGAGTATTTTTAGTTACTCTGATTAAAAATTTACCTCTTAAGTACCACTGAGGACATAGTGCATTTCTTGATTACAGTTTTTTTATACTTTTCCAGACTACCTATTTATCTGCTTTACAAAGGAAGATGTGGTGTCATGTCATGTCATGTCATATCCTCCTTTTCCCCTCCCCTTCCCTGTCTCCTTTTCCTTCCACTTCCCCTTCTTTTTCCCTTCCCCTTCCTCTCTCCCTTTCTCCCTCCCTCCTCTTTCTAATAAATGAGAATTTTAGTATTAAATTAAAAAGAAAAACCAGAACCCAGACCAGCAGGAAAACAACTTCTCTGTAAAGTGCAGAAAAATATTTTTCAGACTGAAGATGTGAGCCCATCACCCCTGACAGGATCATGCAAGATACCAAGGAAAAGAGACATGGCATGTTAAGCTGAAAAAAAAAACCAAACCCCAAAAACCCCCAAAACATTTTCAGGACTCACACAAACCAAAGATAAGCAGCCTCAGTGTTTGGGGTTTCTCTTCATGGTGCTGCATTGTAAGGGACAGGTAATTACCCTCAAACTTTTCTCTTTGTCTTCTTCATTGGTTACAGCTCAGGTCATAAATATATTCTGCCACTTCTACCATGTATTCTACCACATATGTTTAGCCAGGACTTTCCCTATTACTTTGGACAGGTACACTTTCATTACTAACCCTGCAGTTCCATGTGTATGGAAACCAGAGACATTTTGACTACTAAAAAAGGGATTACGTTCTAATATAACTTCTAGAGGTTGATTAGACAGGTTAGACAAGTTGAGTAGAAGACCTGAACTTAAAACTATGGAGTGTACAACAACCATTGTAAAGAGTAAGTAAAAAAAAAACACCCTTCTTTTTCTCCCTTCAGTACCAATATAGTCTAAAATATTGTCTTTGTTTTTGCAAATGTTTACTCACTAGAAAGTTCCAAAGGGAAAAATGTCATCCACAAATCCTTACTCATCATGTATTTGCACTGCAATGCATAAAGGTCCTTAAAGATCTCTGAGGATTTGAAAGGAATAATTCAGCCAGGTAGCAAAACAGTGCCATTACCTTGCCATGGCTGGTTGTACCATACAGCAACAGACAACTCGAGCAAATCAAGTAAATAGATTTTACAAACCATGCACAGACAAATGTTCTTCACTAATCACTCATATGAAAATCTAAATGTTTGTGGCTAATGTGTCAAGCAAAGGAGAGCCCAAATCTGCAAGATGAACTGTGAAAAATATTTTGCTCATTGCAAAAGGATGTTCCTTCTCTATTGTGCTTAACTTACCTCTAGTTTACTCCTGTTGCTGCTACCACTGTAGCAGCACTCAGTTTCTTTGGTATTTCAGCAAAGTCACAACCTTTTATTCATACCTGCTCATTTCTTCCTTATATGCCTGAATAACAGATGCGTTACTACCATGCTTTGCTTTATTCATGTTGGATGAAGTTACACCCTCATCATGTTATCAGGACAAGCCTAATGAAACATTTAGGTCCCAAGAATATCCTAAAAATCAGGTGACAGTGGGCCCTACTGTCCCATCCATATTCAGTTGTACAGGTCTGTTATGGCCTTTTATGTTATGGGAATGTATCAACAGCTGGCAGTATTATCCTCTGATATTATCTGTCTCATGTACTACTCGCTTCCTCACCCATATGCATGTTCTGAATGCAAGGAGCCATATCTAACACAGGTGATCCTCCTCTCTCTTTCAAGGATCCTCTATTCCCAGATTTCCCAGTTTGACCATGGATCCAAACTCCTTGAGCAGATGACTAGCATCTCAAACACTGTCTGGTAGCTGAAATCCATAGATCATCTCCTTTCCTGTGATACCTTATGCTGACACATATCTGCAATGTGGAGAGGCATGTGGGAATTGCAGACACCTGAAAATTCCATGTTCTTTTCATTCGACACTGTTAAGTCAAAAGGAGCATTTGGGGCAAGTGGACCTGTTTGCAATCCCTGGGATTAAACCAAAGGGAGGAAGTTCTGTGGATCACAGTACTCTTGCTGAGCATTCCTACAGTTATCCTGGTTTCTAGAATCGCTTTATGCAAAAGCTGCCTACCTTGACTTAGTTGCTAAAACTCAGTTCTCTGCTTGAAACAGAACACATGGATATCTTTGCTCTGTGAGGTCTACCTGTTGCACTGGTAAACAGGAAATTGGAGGAGTGACAACATTTCAAGAGGGGTAAATAGAGAAACGTCTACATGTTCTAACTACTGCTAGTACATTACTTCCTAATAGGGAATGCTTCTTCTTTTACCTCAAAGTAACATGTGACTGCAGTATGAAATAACATTCTGATTGAAACATTTTACAATTGATCTAGCTCTGCCAGGCTGGCATCCATTACAAGTATTATAGTTTCAGCTGTAAGGAAAAAAAAAATGACTAAACTGAACAAAACAGTTTATTTTCTGGAAAGCCTTCTTCACATATCACACAATACTCAGTTTACCTCAATGCTGCATCTTGTTTAGTTAAATTTACCTAGGGTGCATTTAGGTTGGAATGGTTCTTAATTACCCTAGCAGAGTAATTTGGCATTCTCCTAAATTTGTGCATTTCAGCAATGAGAATCCTTCCTGCCCTATCTTTTAATTGCCTGTCCTTTCCTGGAAGACGTCTCAACAGCATCACCTTACAGAGTGGATATTCAAGATCTACATTTTTTTCCATACATCTCTTGCTTGTTTAAGCAATTACTTGTTTCATGCTTTTCCCCCACCCCCTTTTCATTTCCTTGTAGAGAAATATATTTTCACTGTTAATACACACTGTAATTGTGATGTACTAAAGTACGGTTATCAGTCTGAAGCCCAGTGTAACCTTGAAAGGTTTCTCAACTACAGAAAAGTCTGTAAGGTATCAGTATTACAAGGGCATCCTCTATACACGATCTTAATTAAAAGATCTCTTCTGTGTTCTAAATTAGTTTTATTTGTACAGCATTTTCTATTTTCCAGTCTTTATAGTCCTATAACTAAGAAAGGTAGTTTAAGAAGGAAAAATAAGACTGCCAAATGTCCTAATTCCTCATGAAAATGGTATTTTTAAAGGATGAAATAAGTCTGAATTTTAAACTCTAGAAGCGATTAATTACAAACATGAACTTAATAAGCTGCTTGTAAGTAACTAACATTCAAGACAGCAGCACTGCAGGCTTCCCTATTCTATACACTTTTCTTTCATCCTCCACATGAGAATCACTACAAATACAAGATAACGATTACAAGGACCTAGATCTGTAACATACAGATCCATAGCAACACCGAGGATCTCTTATGGTAATTTCTGTTCCCAGAGGCTTTTCTGCAACACTGAATTAAAGAAGCCACTGTATTGCTCCTGTTACAAGACAGTTATCTTGGAATTAAGACTAAGCAGAATTCTCTTCTTTTCAAAGAGCTGGTCTTCCAAAGGCTTTGGAGAACAGACAAAATTACTTAGATGGCCTGCATTATTGGTCTGCAATTTATGTATCTGCACATACCCTGTTCTATGAAGTAAGAGCCAATTAACCACTCTATCAAAGGCAGTCTTTATCTATAATCCTTTTTCTAATGAGACAGATAATCTCCTTGGAATTATTAGGGTTGTTTTAATGGGATATTTTAGAAGATTTCTTTCATTGTTGTTGTAGTTGAATAAACTAAGAGGACTACAACAATACTTACCAACAATGCCACCACTGTCACCACTCAGATTCTTGAGATACGAAAGCAAGAAATGTTTCCTCCCTGTAGTGTCAAAACATATTTGGATGTCTGCTGAATGAGGGTTTAATGGCTTTAGGGGACAATACTACCAAAGTCCTAAATCTGTGTGACATTTCTTAGCAAGCAGTCATCCTTCTCATCTATTTGCAGAAGTTACAGAGAGAAGCAGAGGTGTAATTCCTTGTGGAGGAAGAAAAGACCTTGTACTGAACAACTGTCATTCCTGGTATATATTCAGAATGCGTCAAAGTATATCAAAGGAGAAAACACATATACTCGAAATCCAGAGCAGTGAACCCTGTCGCTACTTCGTCATTCTGCTAGTATGGAAGATACTGGTCTCAATAAAGAAGAGGAGCACTACCCATGAGCTAAGCCACGACTGATGCAATGCTGCTAGTAAAACCCTCCCCGTGTATGTGAATTCTCCTGCAAGCTGCAAAAGTAATCACAGAATAACACTGCCTCTAGTTGAGGGAGAAGGGAATGAGGTTTCTCCAAACCTTCAGCCTTGGCAGAGTTGCTTATACAAAATGCAGGATTTTCCCCAAAGACAAGATGTAATGACAAAGATGATTGCATGTTTGGTATCAGTGGGAATAATGTAGACAAAAAAGTGGCAACGAACACAGTGTTTCAGTATACAGTACTGTAAGTATAACAGTGTTCAACATTCAGCATGAGCAAACTGAAAAAATTAGTTCAAAAAATGGGTCCAACACCACGATTTTTACAAAAAACATTAATATTGATTTTACTACATTCTAAGCACCACGATAAAAGGCAATTAAATATTTTTTTAGCAGAATGCATGTAAGCAGCCTTCAAGGTCTACATACTTCTGCTAAGTGATATTACAGTGTAGTTCAAGTAGTAATAAGAAGTTTGCCATACCTAAAATAAACTTGCTTTTCAATTTCTCTGTAAAATACAGTCTTGTTCTTTACAATGAATTGTACTCATTATCCTCTGCTGGACATTCTGGTTTGAATATAGAGTTAAGATAATTCACTAGATGATCTTTATGGTCCCTTCCAACCCAAACCAAGATTTGCATGTGAGGACAACTCCAGAATTAATAACTCAAAGCTTTCAGATTCCCACACAAATTCCACTGGCATTTCTGTTTCTTCCCACAACAGAAACAGTCTCATATAACAGCATGCAAAAAAGGTTAAAAAAGAAAAAAACAAATAAATATTAACCCACTGAACCACAATGAAAATTAGGCCAGAGAAAAACCTATCCATCTAGTCTGCAATTCAAAAAAAAACATTAGGGTCAAATATCTGGATGTAGGAAGAAGAAAAAATATAGATGTTGGAATACGTGAACAATTTTCCCATTAACTTAAAAAAACACTGCAGGGAGGTTTACTACCTACCTATCTACAGCACCAAAAAACCCCCACATCTCAAAGAGGAGAAATTATTTTAAAACTCAGTTTTAGAACGTTGGGTGTTCAGCAGTATATTTACTTCTTGGTTTGGAAAGAGCAAATTGAAAAGCAGTGCATCCATAATAGCTGATACTTCTCAATTTTTGAGACAAGCAATCAGTTGCAGAAGTAACCCGTGTATCCAACATTCATGTCAGTGCTAGTCTATCAATAAGAAGGTATTCTGAAGCCTCAAAGATTGTTCAACAACATAAATATTTATTGGGAAAAAAGCAAAATCTATGTTTTTATTACATGTTGAACACCAACAATAGTATTCTGCAAGAAATAATTATCATCTGACATTTATTGTAAAAGTCTGCTGGTGAATCAGGACTAGAAAAAGAAAGGAGGAGAAAAAGGAGACAAACACCAGTCACTCAGCAAAGATCAGGACTGGGGTATCAGATGTTATGGACAAGAGTGTCACACATTGACAGATGTATCAAGGAAGGCATTTGTTCACTGCTGCTGTGGTTAATTGGGCACAACACACTGGGGTTGCAGTTTGAATACCAGAAGCTCACTACTCGTACAAAAGCAAAATATAAATTTTTTAAGTAAAAATATACATTCTTGTAAGTGTTGTAAAAGTGTTTCGGAGCTAAAAAATGAAATGTGTTAACACCCTAAGAACTAAGAATGTCTTGCGATACAGAGCTAAAACATTTATAAAATATTTTTATTCTGACCACAGGAAAAATATATTAAAAAGTTTTACTTACTCTGGGTGGGTAAATTCATCCACTAGGAAAACCTTTTCTATCAGGTCTCCACCAATGTTTCGAGCCAAATCATAGAAATCATTCTTAGAGTATGTTTCAAAAGGCAGCCAAAAGGAGATGTCATTGATCAAAGGTGGATATCTGCTGAGTGGCTGAAAGAAATTAAAAAAAATGTATCTTAATCAGTGGCTGGACTTGGTGGGTGTAGTTACAACTGCTTTGAACTTGTGTAACACACACAGCACACATTTATAGCAGCTTTCTGAAATGCTTTCTGAAGTGCAAACTGACCTCGTAAACAACTGAGATGTAAGATTTTATACTATAAAATGCTTATTAAACATCCTTTCATAATCACTGTGATTCATTCATTCACCAGAAAAGAATTCTCGTTCGCTACAATCAGCATACATGAGCCCTACTACACTTTTGGATCAGAGCTGTTTAAAAGTAAGACATCATTTTAACATGATTATTCACTGCATAGAATTGCACATTTTAAGAACATTTTTCAGATTCCTTACAGATTCAAAAATTCATAGCACATTCATGTTTAAAACTTATATGGATTTTATTTCATTCTTATATAAATGTTAAGTTTATTATTTGTACTGTTCCATTTCACACTAAAAAGTCTTATCAATAGGCATCATCTTATTAAAAGGCTACAATAAGAAACACACTTTGACTTAAAAAGAAAGAGCAGTTTATTTCCCAGTTGTTTTTACAGATGTTCAAACATCTACAACAACAAAAAAATTGATTGCTGTTAGCATAGTTATTAATTCCAAAAGCACCACAACAGACTCTTAAATATAAAGGAGTACCTTTGCTGTAGACATTAAGACCTCATCTTGTGGTCAGAACAATATAACTTGTTATTTGAAAAAACAGGAAGACAAAGAGGAAGAAAGCAAGACAATTATTATCTTTTCAGTTTTCATGAAACTTCTTTGGAGTCAACGCATTTCAGATCTTGCTTTTGTCGAGAATTTTTCTCCTTTGGAGAAAATAAAATGGTAATATTCTTATTTAATGCCTTCTAGGTCAGGCAGTATCATATTTTGTCTTCCCATTAATACACTGCAATTGAAATAAGCACTTCCACACAAGACTTTGGAGGTCTGCAGAAGAAAACACCTTTTCTTATTTTGCTTATAGAATCATAGAATAGTTAGGGTTGGAAGGGACCTCAAAGATTATCCCATTCCAAACCCCCTGCCATGGGCAGGGACATCCCACTAGATCAGATTGCCCAAGGCCCCATCCAACCTGGTCTTGAACATCTTCAGGGATGGGGCATCCTCAACTTCACTTGGCAACCTCTTCCAGTGTCTCACCACTCTCATTGTGAAGAAATTCTTCCTACTGTCTAGTCTAAATCTGCCCTTCTCCAGTTTATGCCCATTCCCTATCATCATAAGCCTTTATGAATAGTCCCTCTCCAGCTTTCTTATGTGTATGTGACAGCTGATGTGTACACCCTGGTCCATGCAGTATATTATCTCACTCAAAAACATATTCCATGTCAGGGAATTTTTAGGATGAAACCTTGAAATCCTAAGTGAATACATGCTAAAGCAGTAAAACTGCTAAAAAGGCAAATTTACAGCATGTTGATTTACACAAATCCTGTTGTGTACAATGTAAACCAGTCAATAAATATCTGATAAGAAATACAATCCAAGCTTTAAATTAATAAACCTCCAGTGACTAAAATTGTGAATCATCAATGACTATGCAACTTGTAAGATGAATACACTTGCCAAATGAATTCATATCCTGTACACTAATTAAAAAAACAAACAAACCATGCCATAAAGACATTACACAAGATGTTTTGAGCAAACACCAATGAATTCAATGTAAACATCTCATCTGCTGCATAAATGACACAGATGCAAATGCTGGAGATACTCTTCAGTCAACAACCTGATACATGCACTAGTGTAAATAAAGGCACCATCCTGCAGCAGTCTTACATTCTCGTCTGCCGCCCACCTACCACAGTTATATTTCAGCAACATACTGAACACACTTCTAAGCTTGCAGGGACCAATCAAAAACTCACCAAACTTCCAGCTTCAGGATATTTAATTATCTAGAAGATGTGGCTCATGAGCCTAAGCATGACCACTCCATTTGGGCAGGTGCTTTCTTTCATTTCCTCAGGTATAAGGACACTAAAGAAAAATAATTTCACATTCAAGTAAGTCAGTAATAACCTGAACCCCCGAAGTAGAAGAATACCCACAATTCATAGTGAGTGCTGAGGCCAATGAGATGACGTTTAACAAGACCAAGTGCCAAGTCCTGCACTTGAGACACAACAACGCCATGCCCAACTTACCCACTCTTGGGTAAGAGTGGCTGGAAAGCTGCCTGGCAGCTGAGGGAACTGAGGTTGTTTAGCCTAGAGAAGGGGATGCAGAGGGGAGACGTTATCACTGTCTACAACTACCTGAAAGGAAGTTGTAGAGAGGAGAGAGCTGGTCTCTTCTCCCAAGTGACAGGGGACAGGACAAGAGGGAATGGCCTCAAGTTCCGCCAGGGGAGATTTACGCTGGAGATTAGGAGGAAGTTTTTCACAGAAAGGGTCACTGGGCATTGGAATAGGCTGCCCAGGGAGGTGGTTGAGTCACCTTCCCTGGAGGTGTTTAAGGCACGGGTAGATGAGGTCCTGAGGGACATGGTTTAGTGTTTGATAGGAATGGTTGGACTCAATGATCCGATGGGTCTCTTCCAACCTGGTGATTCTATGGTTCTATGGTTCTTTTCGCCCAAATGATGGGTGATAGGACAAGAGGGGATGGTCTCGAGCTGCTCCAAGTGAGGTTCAGATTGGACATTAGGAAAAACTTCTTCACTTAAAGGTTATCAAGCACTGGAACAGGCAGTGCAGGGAAGTGGTTGGGTCCCCATCCCTGGAGTTATTTGATAGACGGGTCAATGAAGTGCTCTGGGATATAATTTAGTAGTGGATAGGTATGATTGAACTTGATGATATCAAAGGCCTTTTCCAACCAAATGATTCTATGAGTGTGTGAGTATTTGCTATCAAGTTCAGAAGCAGCAGGATTATGTCAGACACACAAAAAGAGCACTTTTTCTCCCACTTAAAATGAGGTGTACAGAAGGACCTATTGTGCTCAGATCTTGCAAACATTCCTGGAACAATCTTACATTATCAGTGTCTTCAAATTCCATGTAAGCAAAGTTACTTAAGGATGTAATAAGATGTAGGGCCTGCCCCTCCTGGATTATCAAGTCTGTAAGAAAACTGCTTCAGGTCAATCCATGGTGTTGCCAGTTTATATGCAGAATGGCTGAATTTTTATGTTTCCATGCATATGTGTATGTTGTGCCCATCTACAAGATGTTACATAGCCTGGAAGGACAAGTGCTTAAAACAGTGAGCCTAACCTTTTTACTATTAACTTCTTCTCAGAGCCTTATAATGCAAAAAAAATCTTTTATGGTAAAAGACAAGGCAATAATCCTGTATTATATCATCCCTTCACCACCTGGCTGCAGTCAATATTATTACAGTAAGTATTATATCAACATTCAAGTTAGTATAAGGATAAAACTCTTAGTTCTCAAACGTATTGATCGGTTTGTTGTACAGCTACATGACCTACACAATTGTTTATAACCTACACATAAAATATCAGGAGGACAGGACAAGAATTTCCAACCAGCAGGTAAAGACATTACAAAGTTTTTATTCAGGCACCCCAGCAAATACATACTGTGGTCCCACAGATAGTGTTGCCGCCACCATCCTTCTTTCTATACTCTCCTGCCCTTTAACAACAGAGCAATCTAAAACCCATTGACTTTTATCTCTTTCAGGTTCAAGACAAATGGTAGCCCCGAAGACTACTTCCTTATGAGGCTACAGACATTTTAGACGTCCCTCTTCAAAGCAATGTCTTCTTCCCACTACATTTACCACTCTTCAGTCACCTCCATGAACCACTACCAGCTATGTTCTCTTCAGGACTTAGGTGTTCTCCAGCACAATGCATGAAGGAGCTAACTCCCTGTGTGTTGACTGACTCCTACCATGCAGCCTAAGGCTGGAAGCTCCAGTGTCCCTCCTCCCACTGCCTGACCACGACCCCTTAGGTTTTTGGGAAACTGAAGAAAGTTTTAGGAAGAGTTAGAACTGATCCCACCTGCAGTGCACTGCTGTGAAGCACTGGCCAAGCCTGGCAGACAGTACTGCTGATGCACAGATAACTCTGCAAAATTTCCCTAGTCCCATCACAGCTTTGTCACCACAGTGCTACTTTAAACGTTCCATTTACATTCCATTTCAAACACGGCAGTGTACTACGTGTGACATTTATCAACAGCCCTGGAAATCAAGAGTACTTTCCCAGCAATTATGCTCTCTATAGGACTCCACTGAGCCCATGTTGTAGAGAATATTGCAAATAGTTACACTGCATTTTTCACCATTTTGAAGTATTGAATTACTTTCTTTTTTTTTAATACTAAAACAAGCTTATGATGATCCACCGTCAAGTGTTTACTAGTCATTAGCCACACTTCCTTCTCTGGTTAATAAAAAAGCCAGGTATTTACTGAAACTGTAGGTTTTTCTCTCTCAGAATGCTAATTTTAGTATAGAAGTGTGTAGCTGGATACCAGTTCAACATCCTGCTCTGCCAGCATGCCTCACCCATGCCTAGATGAAAACTCAGCGTTGTGACTCTTCTGTGTGTGTTTGTGATAGTTTAAGGCATTCTCAATACCCGGTCTTCTGCTCTACCTTTCTGTCCAAGATAACCACCCTTGCAGCAGCTGACAAAACAAACACTTGCCTGTTCCTCCACCACTACAGTTCACATTTCTTTGTAGTCAACTGAAAACAGCCTCTCTTTGAGGTTTATGCAAATATATGCTGGATGAAGTATTGCAGCAGCTTGAGGCATTGGGATACAGCTGTTTTAAGCAGCAACAGGATCCACCAGAATCCAACTGTCAGCATAAAATAGCAAATATTTGGGCTCTGTGTACATTGAGACATCAGGTCACTGACCTGGACACCTTGCCTGTAGGAATCAAGTGGCCAACATAAAAGCAAGTTCCGTTTATCCGCACTCAGCAAAGGATCACCATCTGATCTGGATCCAGATACCTTAGCTGTACTGGAAAGAAAAGACAATACATAGCAGAAGCCCCCACCTCTGGAGGAAAAATAGCTGGGGATAATGCACAGTCTGTGCCAGTGAATAAGCTGGCAGAAGACCACAGTGTGTCTTTAGCCCAGAGTTCTGAAAATGAGGATGAACCTCAGCACTTTCCAAAAATACTTGGCATTAGGGAAAAAAAGTATCCAACACTTTCCCAGATGCAGTATCCATGACTGCAACATACCAAAGGGTCATGAGAAGTTCTAAGCTGTGGTTGTTCATTCAGTTCCCTCCCTAGTGCTGGTTGCAGATGAGGGGACACAATGAGCAAGTGACAAGCACAATGGAGGAAAAAGCTGTATTTGTATTTTGACAGCAGCAACACAAATGCAAGGTTAACAATGACGTGTCCCAAAAACTGGTTGAGCAACAACACAGAAGCCAAATTATTAAAAAGCCAGCCATGCTTTACTTCCATCACCAGCCTAAGTCAGAAAAATATGAGACTTAGCAGCTGTCAAGCTTTAACAGTCCTGCACTGCCCGTGTTTTGGAGAAATACGTACATAACCTATACAGTTTTATTGCAACATCATATTCTCATCAAAATGAAAGCAACAGTCCAATAATAGCTAAATCTGCAGTGAAACCACATTAATTCAATGTTATCACTGGAAATTTAAACACGTAACAGGCATGAAATTAAAATTTGCAAATTTACAACTGTAACTTAGGCCCCTTGCACATAATGAAGTTTCTTGTATTAGTGTGTATGCTCATAGATTTACACTTATGTATTTTTGACTAGCATAGACAAATTACGATTGCTGCAGGAAACATAATTTTTAATTTCTTGGCTGTCATGGCTTAAAATTCGCTGTCACAATGTTCAATTATGATAAGTGTTCTACCCATCCCTTTATCAAAGCAATTTTTTTCATAGATACATATAATATATTCCATATATTCATACATGTAGACATACTCATATATATTTATGTGCAAACACACACATGCTCATATCCGAAGGAGGAAATGGAGAAATTTCAATTGAGAACTTCTATAAAGTCTGATAAGCATATATCTAGATAAATTCTGGGATCAAGCTCTTAAAAACAAAGCAAATGCTTCAGTTTGGGATTGACGCACTGCTTTGTCCTCCTGTGGGGGATGGCAGAAGGGCACTGGTCTCCAGAGGTGCTCTGAGCTACTCAGGGAATCACAGAATGGTTTGGACTGGAAAGGAACGTGAAGGTCATCTAGTCCAACCCCCTTGCAGCAAGCAGGGACATCTTCAACTAGATCAGGTTGCTCAGAGGCCCATCCAACCAGACCTTGAATGTTTCCAGAGACAGGGAATGTATCAGCTCTCCGGGCAACCCATTCTAGTGTTTCACTAACCTCAGCAAAAAAAATTTCCTAATATCTAGTCTAAACTTCTGCGTTTTTAGTTTAAAACCATCACCCCTTGTCCTGTTGCTACAGGCCCTGCTAATTTTTTTTCCCACCTTTCTTGTAAGCTCCCTTTAAGTACTGAAAGGCTGCATGCAATGAGGTCTCCTTAGAGTCTTTTCTTCTACAAGCTGAACAATCCCAATTCTCTCAGTCTCATTTCACAGGGGAGGTGTTCCAGGCCTTTGATCACATTAGTGTCTCTTCTCCAGACCCACTCCAAGAGGTCCATATCTTTCCTGTGCAGTGGGCTTCAAAGGTGGACACAGTACTCCAGGTGTGAAAAGAACACACAAGTAGGGGGAGCAATCTGCTCCCCATAACAAAGCTTTTCACCTCAGCAAGCTTGAATACAGGTATGAGGAACAATACGTGTCCATGGGAACATCATGCGCTCCCTGGATTTCAGGCGCTCTGCTTGTACAAGGGCCACTTTGAGTGGAAGAGGTTCCTTTCTCGCAAGGCTGAGAATGCTCTGTCCTTAGCTTGAATATCATGTGAGTGCCTTTGAGTGTCCCAAATGGCTTCAAACCATTAATTCATTCAATGTAGAACAGGAAACACCCTTCACTATTTCTCAGACAAGCAATGAGAAAAGGAGAGAGAAAGCAAGGGAGGCATCAGGTTTCAAATGAACTAAAGCATGCATTTTTTCCACATTTGCATACCATAACTAAGGAGTTGTTACATGGAACCAAAAGGGATTAAACAGATCCTTTAGTCATATTAAACAGTGATCCAACCACATTTCCAGTTCAGCAGCTCTCTTACTACTACTTTAA
This sequence comes from Coccyzus lansbergi, assembly GCA_033558105.1. NCBI lineage: Eukaryota > Metazoa > Chordata > Aves > Cuculiformes > Coccyzidae > Coccyzus > Coccyzus lansbergi. The sequence continues at coordinate 422,081 of JAUMJK010000140.1, read as the reverse complement.
GTAGGATCAGTAAATCAGAAAAGGATAACACTGTTTTCATACTTGCTCTGCTGTTGTCCAAGAATTTGCTGTTCGCCATCATGGGAGACAGTATACTTGAGCTGGATGGTCAGGTATAGCATAAGAGGTTTTTTCTCTTGAAGGAAAATTGCTTCTTTCATGCCATTCTGGTAATGACATTATTACCAGACCAAACTGCCTTTCTTTTTCTTGTTTAGTGATTTTTCATCTTAAAGCAAGTATGAACAACAGTGTAAAGGCATTGAGGTAAGAGAACTGTGCGTGCACCACTGTAGATACAACTTCTCTTAGGCATGGCAGCAGTACTATGCAATTAAATCTTCTATGGGTTCTAGAGCTGAGGGAAGTGGAAGGATTGCCCAGACACTGCCGTTATTTTCCTCTTTTTGCTTTCTAACTAGCCTGGTTCCTTTCCATTCCTAGAGGTTTTAATTTGCCATAGTTGATGGACGTGTTTGGTTTCTAGCCTACGTTTAAGAGCCCTGGTTCTGGCCCTGCTCCTGTTTGAGACAAGAACCCAAGCAAAAGCTGCAATCAGCCACCATTTGTCTACAGATACTGTAGCTGACCGGACTTGCCAACACACACCCACAGGTCGAATGAATCAAATAATATCCCAGTTCCCACTCTAACTACTACAGTTCACAGCTCTTCATGGGGATGAAAAAGCGTGAGGGTTGTCAGACTTCCCTCTAGAAATCAATACCTTAAAGAAAATCATACGTTTGGCAGAAAAAAATGGCTTGTTTGTCAGCAGCAGCCTGCCTGATTAAAACGGCATTGGGTTACAAGTCATTTCTGTTCCTCATCTTGACAAAGCACTCTCTTTGCCTTTATATCCCTCATCCCTGAGGAAAAACAATCATAGAGTTCTAGAAATACAGAAAGAACCCTATGGAAAATATAAAAAAGAAAACAACATTATCAAGAACCACAGTAAATTAAACTGTTCTCAAAGGTGGAACAACCATTCTAGATCCAGGTTGAGCAGGGAGATGCTGGGGCATAAATTGTCTTTCTAGATAGGTCTCAACCTTCAGTGTGGGATGAAGTGGCTGCAGGCCCTTGACAGGAGCAGCAGCTTTATACCTGACCAAATCTGTGGTCCAGATTCTTCTCTGCTGTACAGTACATGCCACCAAAGGGTCTCTGTCTCCTTCCTGCCTAACCTAAGCCCTATGGAGTCCCATTGAATGTAAGAGTTTCTCTTTTGAGTCATACTATAGGTTCCCTGAAGGAGCATAACAAGAAGGAGTTTGATTGTGTGCATTCTGCCTAAGCGCTCACCTGGTAGCTCTTCATATTGTCTCATTTAGTCACCTTTTTCAATGCTAGTGAAGTATTTCTGAATAGAAAAAGATCCTGAAGACTCATCACAAATGCACACATAATGTCCACATACACAAGAACAAATACTTTCAAGCATGCTGAAAGTTACACCTTGTTAGAGAAGAGCTTGCCTGACAAAAGAAAGTCAATACCTAATATAACACTGAAAAATTAAGATGGGTAACAGTCAATGAAAAGATTAAACTGTTAGATAAGCTGCTCCACCTTTTCCAAGCACAATGAGGAATGCATGAGAGGACTGGTGCTGTGGTAGAAAGAGCGAGTAGAAAGCTTGTCATTAAACACGTTCATTCAAAACTAATGCTAGTTATTAAGCCTCTGCGGTCCCACCAGAGAAGGACATTCTGCTCCTATACATAACATCATTTTCAATTTCAAGCATTTTCTTTTAAAGTCAAGCTTTCTCTGAGTGCAAATATGTATTTTAAGCTGACCTATGGTCAAAAGCACGTGGCTTTTAAGATGCTTTCCAGACACAAAAGGATCACTTCTATTGAAATTGAAAAGATTATTTTTATATGATCAGCAAGGATTTGAAAAAGTGCAGGAAATACACAAAAAATGAAAGGATTGACCTAATCCTAATAAAAGCAGGGTTGTTACAGTGTACACAGTGGAGAGGTACTTCCAGATGCACATGCACTAGGGCATTTGGATATACCTTACCAACTGTTATCTGATAGTAAAAAATACAAAAAATAATGATAATAAATGATTCCTGATTACCAATGACTCCTTGCTCTGTGCTTGACTATTCAAAAATAATTTCTTATTCTCATAGAACAAACAGGACTAACAGACAGAACCACCAAAAATTATGTCCCTACTACTCACTTCCACACCTCAGCTTTTTGCAACCTCATTTTGAAAGAAGTAGGGTGAAGAAATCATTAGCCTGATGTGCTCTTATAACAGTTCTAGGTCTACCATGGAAGAATATGGACTCTCCTTATGCTTTTTTCCTGACTTCCAAGCTGATGGCCTGCTCAGCTAGCTGGTTTTATGGTGTCAATCTTACCCCATTTCAAACACAAATATAACACTGCAAAACAACTAAAAGCCATGAAATCCTTTTACTGGTATCACTTCTTTCAAGCAGTTGCTATCAGAAAACTGTTGTGACACAAAGGTGAACAGATGGAACAATCTATTATTTTATGGTGTCATCTACAGAAAATGAGTAAGTTTGTGTCTTTGGGAAGGAATCCAGTAATTTGGAATCATCAAATGGTAGATCCACACACCAAAGCTAATAATGAACATTTCAGACGTTTTGCACAGTCTGTCCATATTCTGTCTGTCCTTCCTACCAAATCTCCCACCTCACAGGCAGAATCACTCTATCAGCATTTTTGTAACATGGGTAAAAGGGGCAGAGAAAACACAAATCTCAGGGAAAATAAAAAATCAACAAATAAAGACTGAACATACCAGTACTGCACTTTTCTAAACAACAGCTATCATACCTGAAAGGAACAGGCAGTAAACTGGTGTAAATTAGCAGAAACCCACTCCTCAGCAGATATTATGAATTTCTTCTTCAGCAGTTCTGAGTATCTGCAGTTCCTGCAGAAGTTATTGGTTGCTGCAGGAATCCAGTGTTTGCCATGCTCAGGAGTCAGGTTTTCTCCTTTCTGATGGTTTTGTTTGTGTGTTTTTTCTCCTTATGCTTAATAATAATGCTGAGATTAATAGCTCAGTGGTATAAAATACTGCACACATCAACAATTCATATGGAAGTTTTATATCTAAATAAAGAATGCACCCAACATTTTATTTCAGCTTAGACCAAAAATCTCATATAAACCACTGTTGATTATATTTCCTTTTTTGCTCATTAAAACCACTATTGTGGAGAGTTATTGTTTAAATAGCAGAATCTACATAACCCCTGAATATGACTTACACCAAAATAAGCTGGCATCACAAATCTGACAGACAGATGCAGCACCAGAAAATGTCCTTCTTCCCACCTAACAAGCTGTATTGTTTTTCTTTCTCCCTCCTAAAAAGTACAGATATTTCCAACACTATAGCAGTGGTACTTCTTATTTCTTGGCCAGGTACTACTTCACATAATGCCCTGGATGCTGCTATGCTACAGAGGAATATCCTCGTCTTTTTACACTTCTCAGACTTATGAACTAATCAGTATCATTTGGGAAATGCTGCTGTAGATACCACATCATGAATATCTACATTCCCTAGGAAATTTAAAAGATGCCAGCTGACACATACAGCAATGTACCCAAGCAGATTATTGGTGGTTTTGAAACATTCTTCATGATTTCCAGTGCCACTAAAATAGCTGGGTTTCCTTTTCCATGTGGGGAAACTGCCCAAGTTGCAATTGTTCTTAGCAAAATCCAGCACTTTAGTTTCCAGAGTGGTAAATTTGACTTTTTTTTCCCCCTTAAGTACTAAAATCATACAAATCGCAACCTCCAAGGTACAAAACCAATTACTAAAACACCAGGGTAGAAAGCTAAAACCTGCATCTAACTTTAAAAATAGGAGGTAGACTAGAGAGAAACAGAAATGAAAGGCTTTACTTACTTGTCCAATAATCGGAAGACGGAGAAAAGCCTTTAATTTTTCCTTTCAGGCAGACCCTAAGCACTCCTAAAGCTAGACTCTTGTTAAAGCGCAACAACACTTAGACAAAGGACTACAAAAAAGTCATAAGCTGAGAACAAACCAAGCAAAAAAACCCACAAAAAGTACACAAAGTGTTTAACTGCGCAATGACAAAACGTAAAGAACATTTAAATCCCTACAAGCTGAATCCTTGTGCAAAACAGGTACTGTATTAATGCCTTTCCTTATCTTACAAGAATCAGAAAACAGGTTCACTATTGCTGATTTAGGAGAATAGGTTACATGTGGGAATAATTATGCAAACTGGATTTAACACGTGTGCAGGAGCAGAAGGATGCAAGCAATCCTCAAAAGAGGTGATTTGTTCCCATTATTTTTAGAAAAATGCAAACCCAAATCCTCTGCAGCATATGCACCCCAAAGCATTACTTACTTGCCAAGTTTTGGTTTAGGTTGTCGCTACTGTGCTCCACATGTGTCTCACACTAACAAAATGAAGGAAATTGAGGATGGGTATTTTAAGAATAATACAGGTCTTCCCAACTGTGCCTTCTCTTGTTTGGCTATTCTCTGTTGCCTAATTCAGATTCTGATCAGAGAACTGGTAGCTGAAAGTCTGTGGTTTTTAACATCAGGTACTTCAAAAGGTGCTCCTATTCACACATATGCACACAGAACCTACAGCTGAGCTACAATGGCTAATCATAATACAGTTGATGACTGTAGGAGTTTAGGTATGATTTTAGAGACCACTTTACCAAAAGCTCTTTGCAAGGTATACCTTTTTTTTCTGTAAAAAAATGTTAAATGTTAAAATAGCTATCAAGTAAACTGATTTATGACAAAATCCAAACTGGTAAAACCAATTAGAACATATTTCATATTGGCTTCAAGATTTCTTCCCCCTGCCCCCTGCTTTGTTTCTGTGGCTGCATATGCACACCAATGCATAACTGTATCTCTGAAGATTACGCACTTGCATAGCGTAGGCGCTTAGGTACATCTTAAACAGGAGTTCGTTCTTACATCAAATACAAGATGTACACTTATGAAAACGTACTTAGCATTGCTTAGGCATTGGGATAATTACCTAGGATTGCCATCAGGTATAAGGAGCACAAAATCTCAAAATGATAGCCCTTTCCCAGAAGAAATTTCTGCCCTAGGATAGTATTGGAGAAGACTTGCTGAGGCAGGAGGTACAATACAACTACAACTGCAAACAACATGGAAAATGGAATTATTGAGTAGGAAAACAGAATCAATTCTAAGATCAGGGCCAAAGATTAAATAAAGTCAAGACAGTAACTGTGCCAACCTCCCAGTCAGAATTCTATTCACCACAATGTAATTAAACCAATACTGGAAAAATATTAGCAGAAGTGTAAGAGTTATCTTCCTTACTAGCTACATACTTCTCTAGATATTAAGACTGAAAACTCTGAACAACTGTGGATTCCTGCTGAAACCACAGAATCACTAGGTTGGAAAAGCCCACAGGATCATCAAGTCCAACCATTGAGTTACTAGCAGCTGATTCTAATAGTTTCACATATCCAATGCAAATCTGTTGTTATTTCCAGGTTTACTCCTTCACCTAATAATAATTTAACACGGGTTTCAGTACATATATCACTGCTGGAAATAGCTCCACGGCTTATTTAAGCACTTTGTATAACTATTATACTTCATCATTTGGGATGCAATAAAAATTGGTTGATATATTCAGCAGCAGAATGACTCATTTGTGAGCTACTTGTTTTAAAAAAGCCTCAACCAGACAAACTGCAAATAGATGAAGTTTGGAGATCAGAGCAAAACACTGTTAACACATGGTTTTTGAAGCACATTTTGCTAAGTAATCGTTTAAATAGTATTAAGTGTACTTTGACTGGGTTGCATCGTCTTTTGCCTACCAAAAAAAAAAAAAAAAAGGCATCAGAGGCAAAATGGTTCTATTGACAATTGTACACTGCAGCAGCATTCACAAATGGAAATTCATTTTTTATTTATATAACATTGGGGTGAGCTCAAAATGCAGTCAAGGCTACAGTTGGTCCTATTTCCTTAAAAACAAATAGGAAGGATGTCCCTAGTGGTCTGTTCCCAGTTGTGGGGAATCTTTCAGTTGTATTGATTACATCTGCTGGGTATACCACATCCTCTACATTTTCACCTATCATCCTCTAAGCTAGCAACATGTTTTAAATTCAGCCACGCCCAAGATGAGCATTTTTGAGGCACTTTTTTTTTTTTAATATGCTTGTGCCAAAGCCTTTTGCACGGGATAAGCCATGAATGCTATCACTCTTGAAGACTTGTGACAGGCTGGGGTTCTGCCATTTCATTCCAACTTTACAGTGAGGCAGGGGAAAAAAAAAGTTAATCCGTACTCTGTCCTTTGTGTTTGAATGGGTAGCATTCCTTTTTTATGTGAGCGTATTTGAACATTAACTGAATGCAGCTATGGTGGGGTACAAACTCTTCAGAAGGGATAGGAAGGGTAGGAGAGGAGGCAGGGTAGCCCTCTTTGTAAGGGAGGACTTGGACACAACTGAGATAGTTTGTGGTGATGAGGAGATTGAGTGCCTGTGGGTTAAAATCAGAGGAGCCCATAAGAAGCTAGATTTTGTGATGGGAGTCTGTTACAGGCCACCCAGCCAAGGAGAAGCAGCTGATGAGCTCTTCTATAAACAGCTGGGGTTAATCTCCAAATCATAGAATCATAGAACAACCAGGTTGGAAGAGACCCATCGGATCATCGAGTCCAACCATTCCTATCAAACACTAACCCATATCCCTCAGCACCTCGTCCACCTGTCCCTTAAACACCTCCAGGGAAGGTGAATCAACCACCTCCCTGGGCAGCCTATTCCAATCCCCAATGACCCTTTCCGTGAAAAACTTCCTCCTAATCTCTAGCCTAAATCTCCCCTGGCGGAGCTTGAGGCCATTCCCTCTTGTCCTATCAGTTCAGCAGTCACGGTGGGGTTGGGCTGACATTTGGATTGGACGAGCTTAGACGTCTTTTCCAACTTTAACAATTCTGAGATTCTATGAGTATTACAGACACTGAGGGACCCCTCTGGTCCCCCTGTACCTCCTGCTCCATGCTGGGCCACTGAGGGAGGGGAGAGAGCGCAGGTTCCCAGCTGATCCCACAATCTGTGGGTTGCAGAGTTGTTTGCTCCCATCCCTCACCTCCTCCCATCCTCCGTCACCCACTCCTGGAATCCCCCCGACTGCTCTGCTGCCGAGATGACTGCTATGTAACAACTGGTGCTGTTCTCTTTTGCATAAATAAGTATTCTTCAGAAGAACAAGGAATCTGAATGTAACACTACCCCAGGAAGCTCAAGGATGGGTGGAAGGGGAGACCATACTCTTCTTCATAGAAATCTCTGTCCCTCTGGTTAGAAGCAATGTACAGAAGTGACTGTGTGAGATCCCACAATACAAGAAAATTATATTTGGCACTAAAATCAGGCTGTAAGATCTAGTCTGAAGCATTTTTCTTTTTGTGAATGTAAAAAAAATGGATGAAAGTAAAGAAGAAAAATCAATGCCTCTTGTTCTTGTGGGAGACTTCAATCTTCCTGATATCTGCTGGAAGTACAATAGAGCAGAAAGGAAGCAGTCTAGGAGGTTCCTGGAGTGTGTGGAAGACAACTTCCTTGCACAGCTGGTTAATGAACCTACGAGGGAAGGTGCCCTCCTGGACTTGCTGTTTGTCAACAGAGAGGGGCTTGTGGGGGATGTGATAGTAGGGGGTCGCCTAGGTCTTAGTGATCACAAGATGATAGGGTTTTCTGTCCTAGGTGAAGTGAAGAGGGTAGTTAGTAGGACAGTAGCATTAAATTTCCAGAGGGCAGGCTTTGAACTCTTCAGAAGGCTGGTTGGTAAAGTCTCATGGGAGACAGTACTTAAGGGCAAGGGAGCCCAAGAGGGCTGGGAGCTCTTCAAAAAGGAAATCCTAGCAGCTCAGGAGAAAGCCATCCCCGTGTTCCGGAATAAAAGCTGGCAGGGGAAAAAAACAGCTTGGTTGAAGAGAGAGATCTTGAGTGATAACAAGAAGAAGAGATATGTTTATGGGCTCTGGAAGAGGGGACAGGCCTCTTGGGCGGACTACAGGAGGGAAGTGAGATTGTGTAAAGAAAAAATCAGAGGGGCTAAGGCTAAACTAGAAATCAGATTGGCAAATTCTGTGAAAGATAACAAAAATCTTTCTATAAATATATAAATAATAAAAGGAGGACTAGGGAGACCATACAGTCCCTACTGGACGCAGAAGGAACAACAGTGACAGGGGATGAGGAAAAGGCTGAGGTACTTTATGCCTACTTTGCCTCAATCTTTAATTGTAAAGAAAATTGCTCCCTCTGTACAAACCCTGAAACTAGAGGAGTCAAATGAGGCTCCCATGGTCAAGAGGAGGTGGTCAGAGACTTGCTTGTCCAACTAGACACCCACAAGTCTATGGGGCCAGACAGGATTCACCCAAGGATATTGAGGGAGCTGGTAGATGTACTGGCCAAACCCCTTTCCATCATCTTCCAACAGTCCTGGAGGACTGAGGAAGCTACACTGGACTGGAAGCTGGCTGATGTTGTGCCCATCTACAAGAAGTGTTGCAGGGAGGATCCAGGGAACTACAGGCCAGTCAGTCTGACCTCAGTGTCAGGGAAAGTCATGGAACAGGTGATCTTGAGTGTTATCATGAAGCACATACAAGAGAACCGGGTGATCAGGCCAAGTCAACACAGGTTCACAAAAGGCAGGTCTTGCCAAACTAACCTGATCGCCTTCTATGACAAAGTGACTTGGCTGCTGGATGAGGGAAAGGCTGTGGATGTGGTCTTCCTGGACTTCAGCAAAGCCTTTGACAGTTTCTCATAGCATTCTGCTACGGAAACTGTCAGCCTCTGTCCTGGACAGGCGCACACTCTCCTGGGTGGAAAACTGGTTGGATGGCCAGGCCCAGAGAGTCCAATGGCACAAGGTTTAACATGGCCTAATGCCGGGTCCTGCACTTGGGGCACAACAACCCTATGCAGAGCTACAGACTGGGAGAAGTCTGTCTAGAAACCTGCCTGGAGGAGAGGGACCTGGGAGTGTTGGTCAACAGTTGACTGAACATGAGCCAGCAGTGTGCCCAGGTAGCCAAGAAGGCCAATGGCATTCTGGCTTGTATGGTGTGACCAGCAGGTCCAGGGAGGTGATTCTCCCTCTGTACTCGGCACTGGTGAGACCGCTCCTTGAATCCTGTGTTCGGTTGTGGGCCCCTCACCACAAGAAGGATGTTGAGGCTCTGGAGTGAGTCCAGAGAAGAGCAACAAAGCTGGTAAAGGGGCTGGAGAACAGGCCTTATGAGGAACGGCTGAAAGAGCTGGGCTTGTTTAGCCTGGAGAAGAGGAGGCTGAGGGGAGACCTCATTGCTCTCTATAACTACCTGAGGGGAGGTTGTAGAGAGGAGGGTGATCACCTCTTCTTCCATGTGACAGGGGACAGGACAAGAGGGAATGGCCTCAAACTCCGGCAGGGGAGATTTAGGCTGGACATTAGGGAAAAATTTTTCACAGAAAGGGTCACTGGGCACTGGAACAGGCTGCCCAGGGAGGTGGTTGATTCACCTTCCCTGGAGGTGTTTAAGGCACGGGTGGACAAGGTGCTAAGGGACATGGTTTAGTATTTGATAGGAATGCTTGGACTCAATGATCTGGTGGGTCTCTTCCAACCTGGTTATTCTCTGATTCTATGAATGGAGGGGTAATGGCAAGCACCTGTTTGGGAAGACACGGAGAGCCCAATTTGAAATCGACAGTACACACCTACAGACTCAGTGGCCTTTGAATCTTGTGAGTCTTGCATGGTTGTGCTTCACTTGGGATGACACCACTGGATTCTAAGTGACAAAAAATTTCAAAAAGAACAGATGATGTATGTCTTCATCCACTTTACCCTGTCTTTTCTTCCCTAGTCCTATACTTTTCTTATAGTGACTTCCTTCTTTCTTCCCTGACTGGGGTTTTGAGTATCCAATGTACATGGAAGGAAAAAGTAGTACACTCTTAGCTGGCAAAGGCTTGTCTATCAAGTGCCAAAGTCACCTTACAAATTTTTTTCCTCCCATCTTTCCTCAGTCACTCCTGGTTTTATCACATCTCTGAAAAGAAATGTGCTGAGGGCATGCGGTGACAACTGAGAAGCAGATCAGGGAAGTAATTTAGCTTTAAAAAAACCACAAAGGGAAACGGGTCCCCGATCCATGTGACAAGGTAGCCACATAAATAGCTGATGCAGTACAACTGGAACAGCAGAGCAGAACAGTACACCGGAACATGCGAATAAACAAAAAGTGTGCTTCTCATACTGACACTGTGAGAACCTGAGCTCTGGAAACAAGTGGTACAGAGGAGTCGCAAAACCATCAAAAAGAGAGAAGTTTGACTGCTGTCTCTGACTGGACCTGCAGTCAAAAGAAAGGACATCCTCCAGATGGACACACTGGTATTTCATATTACAAACTTCCAAAAACCCCATGATCTCTAGGTTTGTTAGTAAAGCCCTGGCCCTCCCACATAGCTAAGAATTTGAGGAAACACATACTTACATCCAGGTTTTAGAACTATATGCCATGTCATAAGAACTCCACTGGTGCTTCAACTGCGTGTTAGCACAGAGAAAACTAAAAGTAAGGATGAAGTATTTTGCTCTTTGTACGTATATATACACAAATACTCCATTCACTCTAAAGAAATACCAAATGGAAAAGTTGTGAGCAAAGCAGAAAACTCGTAACATCCAGAAAGAACAGCTCAAAACAGCTATTCTGCTTTAAGTCACCACAAGCAAGACCAAACCTGCTACTGGCATGTTGCAATTTAACAGAGGTGAATATGAGAGTTTTCAAATATTCTAAGACTGTGAAAACAACTTAGAATTAATTCAAGTACTTTCAAGGAACATAGGTGAAAAAGAAGAAAAGAGCTATGCTTTTGCTAATGAACATCATACCCTTCACTGTACATCGACTATTATCAAAGTGGTTGCTAGATGGATAACATGGATTTGCTTCCCTCTTTGGTGCTCCATCAAACAACAGATGGAGATACTATGTAAAATAAATACCACTAACTAATCTAAGCACAGAGGGCTACTGACATTTTTCCAAGTACAAGCAAAAAGGAATTAAACTATTGCTGATTTGTTCAGGTTCAATGTGAGTTTATCAGTAAGACTAGACTGCAGCAGGTGGGTGGAGGGATGGAAACAGGGTATGCTTGAAAACCTGCATCATTGGTAGTAGCTCAAAGAGTAGCAGATGTATTGTTGGGAACAACACCCCCCATCAATGATTATTTTTACCAAGAGTTTCCGTAGCATCATCTCAGTGCAGCCTTTGTCATAGGCCTGGCTTCCAGCACACTAAACATTTCACAAATCCGGAGTCAAAATATGGAGTCTAGTGATTGTTCCTGGCTCTAAAAGCTGATGTTATAACTGTATGACAAATAACAACAAGCAGATGAAAGCTGGAGGCAGAGTCCACCAGAACCATCAAATAAAACTCAGAAAAGTGATGAACAAGTGTCTTGGCTCTTCACCATCTCAGACATTTGCCACCATCTGTTTTGGTAGACTTCGTAAGAAACTGAGAGTTTGAGGAGGAGAGATTTGAAAAAGGACAGAAAAGTGGATATTATAGAGAGCTCCTCCCCAGTGTGAGAAGCAATATCAGAGAAAATTCAAAATGCTTACATTCTTCCCACAGTAAGTGGGAAGAAATGCTGAAATCTTGCATCTACAAGAAGGGTCGGAGGGAGGATCCAGGGAACTACAGGCCTGTCAGTCTGACCTCAGTGCAAGGGAAAGTCATAGAATAGGTGATCTTGAATGCTATCATGAAGCACATGCAAGAGAACTGGGTGATCAGGCCCAGTCAACATGGGTTCATGAAAGGCAGGTCCTGCCAAACCTGATTGTCTACCATGATAAAGCGACTTGGCTGCTGGATAGGGGAAAGGCTTTGCATGTAGTCTTCTTGGACTTCACTAAAGCCTTTGGCATAGTTTCTTACAGTATTCTGCTTAGGACAGGCGCACACTCTCCTGGGTTGAAAACTGGCTGGATGGCCGGGCCCAGAGAGTGGTGGTAAATGATGTTAAATCCAGCTGGAGGCCAGTGACAAGTGGGGTTCCCCAGGGGTCAGTGATGGGTCCAGCCCTGTTCAATGTCTTTATCAATGACCTGGATGAAGGCATTGAGTGTATCCTTAGCAAGTTTGCAGATGACACTAAGTTGGGTGGAAGTGTTGATCTGCTGGAGGGTAGGGAGGCTCTACAAAGGGACCTAAACAGGCTGGACCGCTGGGCAGAGTCCAATGGGATGAGGTTTAACACAGCCAAATGCCAGGTCCTGTACTTTGGGCACAACAACCCCAAGCAGTGCTACAGACTAGGAGAGGTCTGTCTAGAAAGCTGCCAGGAGGAGAGGGACCTGGGGACGTTGGTTGACAGCAACTTAACATGAGCCAGCAGTGTGCTCAGGTAGCCAAGAAGGCCAATGGCATCCTGGCCTGTATCAGAAACGGTGTGACCAGCAGGTCCAGGGAGGTTATTCTCCCTCTGTACTCAGCATTGGTGAGACTGCTCCTTGAATCCTGTGTTCAGTTCTGGGCCTCTTGCTACAAGAAGGATGTTGAGGCTTTGGAGTGAATCCAGAGAAGAACAACGAAGTCTGGAGAACTAGACTTACAAGGAGCAGCTGAGGGAGCTGGGGTTGTTTAGCTTGGAGAAGAGGAGGCTGAGGGGAGACCTAGAACTACTGAAAGTTGGTTGTAGAAAGGAGGGAGCTGGCCTCTTCTCTCAAGTGATGGGGGACAGGACAAGAGGGAATGGCCTCAAGCTCCACCAGGGGAGATTTAGGTTGGACATCAGGGAAAAAATTTTCATGGAAAGGGTCACTGGGCACTGGAACAGGCTGCCCAGGTTGCTGGTTGAGTCACCATCCATGGAGGTGTTTAAAAGACAGGTAGACACGGTGCTCAGGGATATGGTTTAGTGGCAGATAGGAATGATTGGACTTCATGATCCAAGAGGTCTTTTCCTACCTGGTGATTCTATGATTCCCTGCTCAGTTTGATGCAGGCATCAGTTTCCACATAAGGACTAAGACCTGGTAGGTGAGAACAGGCTATGAAGAGCTTTAGCAGTGAAGAAAAACATCTTGATAAGCCACAGAAGGGATAACAAGAAAACATGCAAAGAGAAGAACCTGGCTCCGCTGAAAAGGATCTGAAGGCTACTGATAGACAGTGACTGGGCATGAGTGCATCCCAGCAGCAAAGGTGGCCAAGAGCGTCCTGAGCTGTATGAACAGGAATACAGGCTGCAAATCACGGGGAGTAATTATCCCTCTCTATTCATTACTGACTAGACCACATCTAGAGTATTACACTCAGTTTTGGCCTCCTCCAATACAGGAAAGACATAAACAAACTGGTGCAATTTCAGCAATGGACCACCAAGTAGATCATGGGGATGAAACACTTGCCCTGTAAAAAAGGCTGAGGGAGCTGAGTTTGTTCAGCCTGTGGAACAGACAGCTTCAGAGGAACCTAAAAGCAACCTGCAAATACATACAAGGAGGCCATCAACAAGATAAACTTAGGCTTTCCATGCATGGTGGGACAATGAGAGGCAATGGACATAAGTCAAAACAAGAGAATTTCAGAATGGATATAAGAAAAAACTTTTTCACCATAAGGACAGTGGAAGAGGTTGTCCCAAAAGCTTGTACACTACACATCTTGGAAGATTTTCAAGATTCATCTGGATAATGTCCTCAGCAACCTGGCCTGATCTCAGAGTTGACCTTACTCTAAGGAGGAGATGGGCCTAGAGATGTCCTGAGACTCCTTCCAACCTGAATTAGCCTTAGATCCTAAGACCGTCAAGATGAATGAAAACTAAAGCTGCTGTGGGAAGATTAGACAGGGTACTTGTTTGATTCTCATGTTGCTGTTCCTAGCACACAGAACTAATACAGGCAACATGCTTCAACACCTTTACACACCTGCACTTCTCCACTGTGTCAGACAAAACTTCTCTTTTAAACGAGAGACAGGTGGTCTATAGAACCACTAGCTGTGGTAAAGGATTTTGCTCACGTTTACCTGGGGAAATAAAAAGCTAAGAACAGCCAAAGAAAGTAAGCACTGGATGTGTTTGGAAAATTCATTACCTTGAATGGCTGAGCATGCAGGTCCAGTTGTGGTTCAGGGAAACTGCATGTGTGTCTGAGCACTTCTTTACTACATTGTACGATGGAAAGCCACTATATTACTCATTTAGTGTTCATGGTATATAAGCTGCTTATTTTTTAGAACTGGACTTAAAAGTCCATTAAGTTAAATTAGGATAAGACAGCACTGAATATTCTAATTTTCATCACTCTTCTTCCATTTTTGAGGTATGCCTGACTTTTGGACAGCTGCTATATATGTTTCAATTACTACTCTCAGACAACGCATTCCTTGCTTTCAACACCAATTTCCATCCTGATACTGATGATTATACTTGAAGTACAGAACTGCTTTGATGGTTTGTGGTCATAATTTTTATGGTCAATCATACTTCTTTATTTTTCAAAAGGAGATCAAGAAAAGTTGTGTATAGTACAAAGTCTGGGTAGACTTTCTGATTGACTTAGAATAAGACTTTTGCATTGATCTCAACAGTTTTTTGCCTTAAACCTACTCTCCTTTTCTTTATCTTTTCCCTCTTCCCATCCTGCCTCACTCTATCTCGTTTAAAGTTTCTTTGTCCTCAACGCCTAAAGTACAGCTCTTAGCTTCTCTACTTTACTCTTAATTTGTATTACCTCAGTGGTTTATTTTTCCTGCACCCAGTCTCATGACTGACCATCCACTCTCCCTCTCTTCTTGCTTGCTTGTTGACTCTTCACCAAGGTGTTGATCAATAGAACAAGCCTGCATCAAAGATTTCACAAAATTCATTCTAATCCAAAAGTGCAGCATCTCCAATGAATAAGATTTCTTTGTCTTCTTTCCATGGCTATTCAATTCTAAAAAAGAGGAGTTTTTCGATGTTCTGCAGAGTATACAGACAAACCTGAGATGATAAAGAACTGTAAAGCTTTTATTGATGTTCATTTAAGACGATCTATGTAAGTTACTCATAAGAAATTCAACCTTTCCAAAGTCATGCCAATAAAATGTTTATGCTACACCATCATTTATTCTCTGTTGTACCTCCACATGCATACACACACATATTATTTATCTGCAATTACAGTAAAACCAATTAGACAATAAATCACAGTTAAGGCTGTACCTCATTTGTTCAGACATCCAAGTTAAATTTACATACTAATGGGTGCGTATTTGCCTTTAATAGATGCACTATTAGAAAGTAAATGTAATAAATGGATAACCATTTAAGCAGGGAGTTACCTAATCCTGATGAAAAATAACTCAAAATGTAGCAGTCAGTGAATCTATGTACTTTTTTATTGGCAAATAAAGCTAATCACAGACTAAGAAGATAAATATAAATTATATGGAGTAGCATACTAATGATCGATCAGACAGACCCAACCTGTGCAGTGAATATAGTAAGATCAAACTGGCTGAAATTACTAGCTTATATATTAGATGCTCTCCTTCCCAGGTATGGAATAAAGGATATAGACTAAGACGGTTTAATTTGCAAAATTTACCCTTGGACCTGCCAGTACATTTTACATTCAGCATCTTCTAAAGCTTCGGGGCAAGCTATATGTCTCACAGCAACAATCAGGTACGTGCACAGGAAAGATGCACAGGGATGATGACTGTCTCAGAAAACTAAAAAGTGCACAGTAAGATTAAAATGTTGTACTGTGTAACTGTGTGAACAAGAGGGCTCACATATGTAGCAAACGGTGAAAACTGGGCTGTTGAATAAATTCTTTGTCATTAGAATAGGGGGTTAATTCATGTCACACACCAAGCAGATGCAAATGGGAGTGAATGAGGTCCAACCTTTACTATTTTGTAGTGGAAAAAGATGAGCCCACTTTTATTTCTTTTCCCATACAATGAATCACTTCTTCCCACTCAACTCAATCTTTCTGAAGATATAATTTTTCTCATCTCTGCTAACCGTGACTATTCACTTTTCAAGCAGGGATGGTCTCCTAGGTTAGAGCAACATACACCATTCTGGTTACAGCTGTGCAAGAGGTCAACAGTGTCAATTCAAGCTGCTTGTCAACTCTCCTGACTCCACCGCGAAAGGTTACTAGCCCATGTCCATCTCAGCCAGCATCATCAGAATGATCCTGGTTAGAAAGTCCATTATTTTGAGTACTAAAGCTAATGGATTATGAAGCATCTGAATTTGAATTGACGGCATGTGCCATCGGGGACAAGGAAGGAGCAGGCCCTGAAGAGGTTGGTAAAAAGTAGGTAGTAATAGGCTTATTGCAGATATTGCAGAATACTACAGATATTTTAGCAAAGAGGAAAGGGAGAGGAAAGCAACTCCCACAGTGTCACAGAGGGAGTCAGTGGTTTACCTAAAATCTCATCCAGATTCCCTCTGTACCAGTGCTTCCCTCAGAACAGCATAAACATGTGTCTGCTTGACCCCAGTCTGGGCCACAAGAGTCATATGCAACTGAAATATATAATTTTTTAAAACAACAGCAGCCACAGCCACTAGCAGCATCAAACGAAAGTGACTTTATGAGAGAAAATGCATCAGCAGTCAGTCAATTGACATGATATGCCACTTGCTCACTGTGGCAGCAAAATGATGGAGGTTCTAGGAACCGTTCTGCTGCCACAGTCCATTCGTTTTAATCAACATCTGAACTGCAAGTGCCTTCCTTCTCTAAAAGTCATTTCATTTTTGTACCTTTTCTTGAGAGTTGTCAGCCCACGGACATTTTTTTTTTTTTTTGTAAGAATGCTGGCTCAGCATGAACTGGAAAGCAATTACATGCAACTGTGCTCAGAGCCCTGACAAACACAGATGTAGCACTGCATACTAGATTGGATCCAAGCTATTTGTTTTATCACATTATGCCTTACAGGTGCTTAGTCTTTCCTGCCTCGTCCATCCTCAGCCTTTCATTTCATGGCCTGAACAGAAGCCCTACACAAGTGATTGAAGGCAAGTTACCAGCCTCTGATCCCCCACACTGCTGTGACTTGTGTCAAATTATAGCTAGAGTGATTTGGTAATCCAAATCAATGCAATAATCTGATCTGTGGGGAGCAGCACTCTAACACCGCTGTGCTGAGAGGCCACAATACTAGAAGCGCTGTCAGCTTTTCCCAGGATTTTTTTGACCTACTGAAGCCTGCACACTTATACTGAGCAAGTGATGACACGGGGAAAAGTCTGATACATTCAGACTGTTAAAAACCAGAAAAGATTTACTCTAAGGGCCAGGAAAATACTCCAATTAAATTCCATTTTTTTAACAAGATCTGTTAATAATAATACCGGGT
Organism: Coccyzus lansbergi; assembly: GCA_033558105.1. Classification (NCBI taxonomy): domain Eukaryota; kingdom Metazoa; phylum Chordata; class Aves; order Cuculiformes; family Coccyzidae; genus Coccyzus; species Coccyzus lansbergi. The sequence continues at coordinate 404,593 of JAUMJK010000140.1, read as the reverse complement.
GCTCCAGAAGGAATCTAGTCCTGAGGATGACGGTCATCATAGCCTAGAATCTTTTCCTAGGCCACACCATCCTCAGAAGAAAATCACAACCTCCTCCACTAAGAAGAAGAGGAGGGTGATTGTTGTACGGGACTCCCTCCTCAAAGGAGCGGAGGGACCCATTTGCAGACCTGACCTGCTCCACAGGGAAGTCTGCTGCCTGCCAGGGGCATCAGGGAGGGAAGTAGCTGGGAAACTCCCTTCCCTGATCCATGAGACAGACTACTACCCTCTGGTAGTAATCCAGACTGGTAATGATGGCCTAGCAAACAGAAAAGCTAAGGACATCAAAAAAGACTTCAGGGCCCTTGGGAAGATGATGGGGGGGCTCTGGGGCACAGGTGGTGTTCTCCTCCATCGCCAGGCTACATGGAGTGGACCTGCAGAATACTAAGAAGGACTCAATTAATGCCTGGCTCCGAACCTGGTGTGAGGAAAAGGACTTTGGGTTCTTTGATCATGGGGTGGTTCATGCACCCCCTGACACGAGTGCAAAGGTTGGGGCACGTGGGTCTCCTAGTGGGGCTAAGGCCCTTGCTAAAAACTTAGCTAAGCTCATAAATCAAGCTTTAAACTAAATGTGAAGGGGGAGGGGATTGAGTCCAGGCTAGGCAAGAGCAAGCCTGGATGTGGGGCACTAGAGTTTAGGAGGGGGCGTGCTGGTGAGGACCACCAGCACGTTACTGCACAGGAAGTGGGGGAGAATGCACCCTGGATCAGCAAGGGAGATATAGGTATTCTGGTACCAGATACTCCAGTTAATAGGCAATTGGGAACAAGCACTGTCCCCTCTAAGAGGGCTGAAGGCTTGGCTACTCAGCTGAAGTGCATTTACACCAATGAACGCAGCATGGGGAATAAGATGGAAGAGCTGGAAGCCGTTGCAGGGCAAGGAGCCTATGATGTCGTTACCATCACGGAAACGTGGTGGGATGACTCATATAACTGGAGTACAGCTTTGGTGGGATACAAACTCTTCAGGAGGGATAGAAAGGATAGGAGAGGAGGTGGAGTAGCCCTCTTTGTAAGGGAGGACTTGGACACCTCTGAGATGGACTGTGGCGATGAGGAGATTGAGTGCCTGTGGGTTAAGATCAAGGGAGCCCATAAGAAGGTAGATTTTGTGATAGGAGTCTGTTACAGGCCACCCAGCCAAGGAGAAGCAGCTGATGAGCTCTTCTTTAAACAGCTGGGGTCAATCTCCAAGTCAATGCCTCTTGTCCTTGTGGGACACTCTCCTGGGTAGAAAACTGGCTGGATGGCCAGGCCCAGAGAGTGGTGGTAAATGGTGTTAAGTCTAGCTGGAGGCCAGTGACAAGTGGGGTTCCCCAAGGCTCAGTGCTAGGTCCAGTCCTGTTCAATGTCTTCATCAATGACCTGGATGAGGGCATTGAGGGTACCCTTAGCAAGTTTGCAGATGACACTAAGCTGTGTGCGAGTGTCGATCTGCTGGAGGGTAGGGAGGCTCTGCAAAGGGACCTAAACAGGCTGGACCGCTGGGCAGTGTCCAACGGCATGAGGTTTAACACGGCCAAATGCCGGGTCCTGCACTTGGGGCACAACAACCCTATGCAGAGCTACAGACTGGGAGAAGCCTGGCTGGAAAACTGCCAGGAGGAGAGGGACCTGGGGGTGTTGGTCGACAACTGACTGAACATGAGCCAGCAGTGTGCCCAGGTGGCCAAGAAGGCCAATGGCATCCTGGCTTGTATCAGAAATGGTGTGACCAGCAGGTCCAGGGAGGTGATTCTCCCTCTGTACTCAGCACTGGTGAGGCCGTTCCTTGAGTACTGTGTCCAGTTCTGGGCCCCTCACCACAAGGAGGATGTTGAGGCTCTGGAGCAAGTCCAGAGAAGAGCGACAAGGCTGGTGAAGGGGCTGGAGAACAGAACCTATGAGGAGCGGCTGAGAGAGCTGGCGTTGTTTAGCCTGGAGAAGAGAAGGCTGAGAGGAGACCTCATTACTCTCTACAACTACCTGAAAGGAGGTTGTAGAGAGGAGGGAGCTGGCCTCTTCTCCCAAGTGACAGGGGACAGGACAAGAGGGAATGGTCTCAAGCTCCACCAGGGTAGATTTAGGCTGGAGATTAGGAGGAGGTTTTTCACACAGAGGGTCATTGGGCATTGGAATAGGCTGCCCAGGGAGGTGGTTGATTCACCTTCCCTGGAGGTGTTTAAGACACGGGTGGATGAGGTCTTGAGGGACTTGGTTTAGTGTTAGATAGGAATGGTTGGACTAGAAGATCCGATGGGTCCCTTCCAATCTGGTTGTTCTATGATTCTATGACCAATCAAGACCTTGCCACCGCTCTCCTGTTGATGACATAGATAGTTACCCAGTAAAAGAGTGCAAAACCATGTGCTCCCAGTGCCTCCTGCTCAGGTAAGATTACCAAAGAGTACCAATTAAAAAAAACAGAAAGAAAAAAAACGAAGAAAAAAGATTTCCTTCATTTTTAGCTTCCTAGAAACCATGTTCTTTCCCCTGAGCCTATCCACAGTAACCTATGCCTCTGTCATCTTCAGATCAATTAATTAATCCTTATTTTATATGAAGGTGAACATGAAAATGATATACAACATAAGAGATGCCAGACACTCAACCTTCTCTTTGGCTCACCTTCAACATCAGATCATATCATTCTGACAATCTGGGCCTTCCTCAAAACCCCAATCTACTTCTGATATCAGTTTGATTACAATTTTAAAGCAAGCAAGAAATCTCATCTGAGTTCTATCAAAGATCAGATTGCAATTTATAAAGAAAGCAAGAATCCCTGCTCCTCAGGAACAATGCCAATCAGAATGATATGGGCTGAATAAAAGGAGATTTGAGCACTCCTTACTGAACAACAAACATTCTGTAGGAGATTAGGGAAATATACAGGCAGACCTACCTTTAGGAAGAGTGGCAAACACCTCTCTTCTTCCTGTAAGAAATCCTTTCTGAATACCTCAATGCTAGTATCATCAAATAAAACCCAAACAAAACAAAAAAACCCAACCTACTACCTAAGCCTATCCAAATGCCATTTTGACTTTCTGTCTCAACCAAAGATGCTCCGGAATTGCCATGAAATGAAAAACAGATGCTGCTACTGAGCTCATGTGGAGGCTGCTCACATATAAACCGAGTATAATCACTGCTGATTTCTCCTTTTATATTTTCAGTTCTTAACAAACATTAGCAAGCTGATCACAAATAGAGCAAGGAAAATAGCAAAAGGCAGTAAAAAGCATTTTGCTTCGTTAGTACTCATCAAACATTTACACAGCTACATCAGCCCACCTGCCTCAAAGACCAGTGATACCAGTTGACCTGAATCTTCCCATGCTCATGTTGAAAAATATTATGGAAGTAGCTCTTCCACTCTATCCAGATATGTATGATTACTTTGCAACCACAGAAAGTAAGGCAAGGTTGCCATGTACAAAAATCACCTCTGCAGAAAAGTTAGAAAGAAATAGAACTTGGGCCTGCCGTCTCACTTCACTACTACCTGGAGGAAAGAGCTGACATATTGAAGTTACCAAGGCACATTCACAAAGCATTTTGCTGAAGTTTAACAATGCCACTCATATTTACTTCAATGAATGTAGAGTAAAAACAATGGGAAAAATTTGGAATGCATTATAATATCAGAACACTCAGCATCGAACACATTTTTATAATGAAACAGAGCTATGGACACAATTCAAGCACACACCCAAACCAGACATAAGCCTAAATCAATTCCTATTCTGGATAAATTGAAAAGTCAAATATATGCTTAAGTATTACTTGGAAAATACATAATTCACTCACAATATTATCTGGGCTGAAAAAAAATTATCATCAAAAGCTGGATTCTATTGCAATATATCAGACAATCATGATAGCTGGAAAGCTGTTGCTTTAAAACCTGATCTGTTAAAAATGGCACAGAATTTTAATTATGTAATATTCTCTAGGCCTACACATACTTCTTACTGACACAAAATATTATTATAGATATATAATTTTACCTGGAATTTTATTTTCTGCCAAATGTGAGGCACAATAAACTGCTTCAAGAAGCGTTCATCTTCACTCCAGAACAGTCGGATGTCAGGGATATTGTACAGGATCATGGCCAGCCTCTCCAAACCCAAGCCAAATGCCCAGCCAATTTTATCCTGAGCACCAGCTGCAATAGACAAACAAAGAAGTTAAAAACTCAAGAGATCAAGTTCACAACATGAAAAATCACTGATAAATGTTCAGCTGGTTACAAAAAAAAAAAAAAAAAAAAAAAAAGAAAAAAAAAAGGCCTACAAACAGAAAAGCCTACAAGCACCTTACCAATCAAGGATCTAAAGGCTACAGGACAAATCCTCAAAAACTACAGCAAGACTAGGCATGTCACTGGATCCTGGAACCAAAAATAAAGCCACATCCTTGGCAAATTGTTTCCAAAGTTTCAGACTGACTTTTAGAAATGCCGCATAATGTTATGCATTGGTTCCCTTAGCTCTTTTTAAGAGCTGAGCACTTCACACATGACTCAGTTGTGTTTTACAAGACATGTAAACATTAATCTAGATCAGAATATTTCACTTGAGTAGATAGGCAGGCCAAGTCTATGCAGCATTAACATCATTACCAACATATGAGAGGATCGAAACTGCCTCTTTTGAAGCATCTAGAAGAAACAGAGCAATGGGATGTGAGGCACTGTTGGACTCAATGATCCAGTGGGTCTTTTCCAATCTAGTGATTTTGTGATTAGCATCACACCTCTCACCACGGAACTCCCAGGCTGCTGCCCCTGGGACAAGCCACTGCTCCCACAGAAACAAATCTCTTTTTTGCAGTACTAAATATAAAAAGACAACAAATACTTCACAGAGTAGAGCTGTACTGATATTAATGACACTACTTTTCTGTCAAGAAAGTAAATATTTATACCTTCCTTCACTTACAGGGCAGGAGCAACGAGTCATTAAACAGAGATGTTTTTTGGCACCAGGAACCAACTCCCTATTTAGGCGTCATCCTATTGATTTTGAAATAAGCTGAGAGCCCAGCAGCTCCGGCAAAGCTCAGAGCTTCTTAAAACTTAAACAAGTGCCTAAATAAACACACTTATGCTGAAAGGATGTGTGCACATGTGACAGACTTGACTGTTCATCATCAGCACTGGCAGCATGCTACTGAATCATATAACATCGCTGTGTATCTCACAGCTATCTAGCCAAAACAAGGTCCTACCTGCCTCCCCAAGTATTAATTTCAACTCTAATTTTTTGGAAACTTTTTACCAGGCAGCTTCCCTACCATCACGCAGTGGGCTAGAGGCAGAAGTCTTTTTTCTGACCCTTGCCTCTGCTATTGGGAAGGAGACAGCCCCCTTCCTTTGGGCACTGACAACACCCTGAGGTAAGCTGTCACGTTCCATGTTCAGATGAAAAAGCCTAGAGTCCTGTTTAAACAAAGACAGACATAACAAGTTTGGGAAAAGAGATATTGTCATCGCTTTGAATCTTTCAATTAATTTGAACCTGCCTATTTACCTGGACTACTAAAGTCCCCAGCAGATACCCTCCATGTCTCATCTGCTATCTCAGCAGTATTGCACTCCGACAGGAATTTGATCAACTTTATGATAGCATTCCCCAGAGGACTATGGATATTTTGTCTCATCCCTTCTCATGTGCTCATAGACAAGAATTTGCACTTTCTTGCCTTTGAAATAAGACAGTTAAATCAACTGAATCATGGAAGTCCTAAGAAATAGAGAACTTGGTGTGAAGTCAAAATGTACCTCATGGCAGAGCTGCTCAACTAGTATGCTTTCACCAACCAACAGACTTTGAGATAACCTGACCTTGGAATCGCACAATCCATGCAACATTACATGATGAACTGTATGATCTGCTGCTGTTGATTGAGTTATTTTTAGAGAAATTACAGTGGTTACACAGAATGTGTTGAAATTTATGTTTGAGAAAGATTTTGAACTTCAACTATAAATGTAAACTATAAACTGTTTCTTTTCTAAGCTGAAAGTTTTTCTCCATACTCCAGTATACCGAAGTAATTATGGGTTTATGGCTATGAAGAAGGTAAATAAATTAATTGCAATAGTGTTACTTCCCCAGACTTCCAGCTTGTCTGTCTTAGATCATCAACTCCTGCCTCAGTAGCAAAACTCCATTTCAACAGTGCCAGACTTTCATATACATTATGGACATTTCTGTTGCCACATTAACACAATCCACCCCTTCCACCAGAGGTAAAGATGAGCACCTGGAGCAATACCCCTGAGGGTTCTGACCAGCCACTGCTTTAACTTAACAGAGGCATTAAAGTTGAAATCTAAAGATGCCAAATTAAGCATTGGTGTTAGATAATTAACTGATGCTCACCACAGTATACGTGGTACAGGATGATGATCCTCCTTTCTCACATTACTGATGGCTAATGGTAAATCAGACAGTAAGAAAGCCAAGTATAACAGAAGATCAACAGAATGGGTGTATATACTGATAGGCAGGGTTTTAAATTTAAGATTTGTGCTTTATTATTTTTATATAAAAATGGTTTTTGCTCACACTTTGAGGTTAATGCTCAATATTTATATCTAATTGATTTCCTGTGCATTTTAATTCCACAATGAATGCTTTGATTTTATATCAGATTTATTTTTTTTTTAAGGACTGGGACACACTGCATTTTTTTGCATTATGTAGCAGACAAAAAGTTATTCACTCAGCTATCTGCCTAGCAGCTAAAAGCACTGTCATCTGAGCTATGAATAAACATGTAATTGCAGAACTGGTCTTTGGACAATCCTTGTACAATTTTCAGCCTTCACACCACAAACTTCTACATATCTACAGTGAAACCCTACAGTGGAGTATTCCCTCTAACCAGAGGATAAAAAAAAAAGAGAGATGAAAAGAAAAGTACAATGCAGGTAACTAGAGCTCCTCCTCAAATCAGCACTGGCAGATCCCCACTGCACTCCACATCTTCATTTATTTTGTCTCGGATTTCTTCTCCAGCTTTCTTTTTGTAAAGCTCAAAGTCAATGCAGCATATAAAGAGTTCCTGATACAAAAGCTTTCCCTAGCTGGCCCTAAAGCGTTTGTAGACTGCCAGGCTCTTGCTGCCTCAAGTGAAAAACTTGACTACCCAGCATGAGAAAATTTCTGGAAGCTCTGCATGTCAGGTAGCCAAAGATGGAAAATGAAAGGATAAACAGTTTGACTGGCTTCCCACATAGCGGGTTGAGACAGTCCAATCTGAATCCAGAAGGCTGCATCATTACAGCTGTTTCACATGGGGGAGCGCAAGAGTCCTTGTCTTCCTTGAGAAGTTATATCTATGTGTCTCGCTTTTAAGCTTCCAGCCCAGATGAATCCATTTACACTTAAATAAAGACCAGTCAAGCCATTCTCCAAAAAAAAAAAAAATTGTTAAATGAAAGGTAAATTTGATCAGCCAGAGTGGGAAGCTCCATAATTACTAACTAAGGCATATATGGCCTGCCAGAGCTCATGGATCACAACCGAATCCTCTGAAATACCCACAGACAGGAACATTTACCTTCTCAGAGAATCTGATGCAAGACATTTTATACTGTACAAGACTTTTAAGACATGTTTTGCAATGTATTGTCAGGAATAAGTTGACAAAAACTTCTTTGTTATATAATTTAGCTAAGTTTATTTTTGTATCTATACTGGCTTTTATTTAACAATTTTCGCTACTGCTGTAAAACTGCCAATAAAGAAATCTTTCTTTCTATACAGCCTAAATTGGGTCTTCAAATTGTTACAGTCAGCAGTTACTGAAAAGTGAGATAAATTAAATTTTGATCTTGGATTGAGGCAAAGTCAAGAGCATACAACAGCCTACATACAAGGTGTTCTTCACAAAATGCCCGAAAATGAATTTACCCAAAGTACATGTAGCTGAAAAGCTGGGATGAGTTCCACAAGCAGACTTGAATTTGATCTCTTGCTTTCAGTCCAAACCATGAATGTTCACAGAGCAAATTCAGGAACTAAAATAGTGTGCAGAGGGGTGAACAGATTCTCAAGGATACGCAGACTCCACATCATGCTTCATAAAATAAATCAGTGTTTGAAACTGTGTAGAAATTAAGTTATAGGCATAATGCACATGTGACTTGACACAAAACATCAGATATTCCTGAAGCAAACATCCATGCCCACATTTGAGTTCTATGTGTTTAAAGGACAGCTTATGAACATGGCTTTGAATAAAAGCTTGTGCAAATTAAGTATTTACTCATCACTAGAGACTAGGAATGCCTGCTCTACATGAGGGCCTCAGCAGTGAAGTGAATCATGTTTACACACGTGAAAAATTAACCATTTTATATTATTTCCTACTTCAGATAAAACTCCTGTATGCTGGGAGTCAAAGGTTTTACATATGAAAAAAAACATAAAAGGCTTTAGTCTAATATAGAAGAGTTCCTGAAAGTGCAAGGTTGTGTGGCTGGAATGTTAAGCAACTGGGGCCAAAAAGCTTACTGGAATTTCTTCTGAACTACTTTCTTCAGTGAAAGAAGAAACCAAAACTGTCCTATGATTCTCTAACTCTATTAAATTGATGCATTCAGGCTTCTGTGTACAATTCAGTTTAAATTACTTCCTAAAATAAGGACTGGGCTTTCAGACTATGCATGTTAAGTAACCCACTTCTCAATAACTCAAGAAAAGAAGTAAACATTCAATTATACCTATTCAGTGGAAAAAGAACTTATCTTTCTAAATCTCATACATGGAATAATTTTCTAACAATAATAGTCACTGTGAGACCACAGATTTGTCTCCCGGGTCAGAATGATCTGTTCTGTTTGCTCCACTTGAAAACTAAGCAAAAGAACTTTAAGGTTTTGATTGAGTTTTTAAGATGCATGTTTACTTTTGTTCCATAATCAAAATAGCTGGGTACATACTACAGGAACAGTCTAAAAAACCTCTACCCAGGGAAGCTGTCTACCAGATTCAACTGCAATGAACATCTCATAATCCTCCTTTTATGCTATCCATCTCTAATGACATCCACCCATCTCTAATGACATTTCCTAGTAAAGTGCATCAATAGTAAAATGTCCATGTCACATGCAATGCCATTTTCCCAGGTATGATGGGCATCCAGGGAAGTACATACTTTGCTAAATTGAAACACAAAATCTTACCTTATTAGAACATAGCAATGTGTCCCCAACAGAGGAAACTCATAAAATTTGGGGGTTTTTTTGGAAAGCTTGAAGAGATTCTTAGTGATGTACCTTTTCATCAGCAAAAGGTCTGCATCAGCACAATTCCAGCAGCAAGATACATTGATTCTGCCAGTATGAAGCACATCTACAGTACATCTGCACTTGCTGCACTCTCCTGTGCTGGGCTGGGGAGTGAGACGCACACAGGGTGTGTGATATAGAACATCAGGTAGTACAACAAGTTACTAATACACTGGTGGTGTCCACAGGGTGCTGTACATGTGCTTATACAAACATGTTAGCATCCCACAGAAAATCTCTCCATGTGTTATAGTACTGGAATTACAGCTAGGAAGTAGTTATACCCCTGAGTGTCAGAAATGGAGGGAATGCTCATTGTAAAAGGTGGGCTGCAGGATAATCCTATAACCATCCTCTTCTTAGGTGTATGTACTGTACAGAACAATTTACTCCCACACACAAGGACTAACAGCATAACACAAACCTTTGAAGAAGGAGGGAATTTCCTCATAACATATATCTCAAAAAGACAAAGACTGCCACATAAAGCACTCCAATTTCTGCATTTGCTTGGAAAAAAAATCACAGTTCTCTCACTGCCATAGAACCATAGAATCACAGAATGTCCTGAGTCAATAGGGACCCACAAGGATTATCAAGTCCAGCTGATCTCACTGCATAGGTCAACCCCAACATTCACACCATGTGTCTGATGGCATTGTCCAAATACTTCTTGCACGTTGTCAGGCTTGACACCATGACTGCTTCCCTGGGGAGCCTGTTCCAGTACTCCATCACCCTCTGGGTGAAGAACCTTTTCCTTATATCCAACCTAAACCTCTCTTGGCATATCTTCCTTCCACTCCCTCAGCTCCTATCATTGGTCACCAGACAGAAGAGATCAGTGCTTGCTCGTCCTCCTTCCTTTGTTCATATAAACTCTCAATTATATCTAATATTTTGTATGTGTGATAATTATAGAGGTATATACACACAGAATTACTTTACAAAGCTTGTAATTATATTACACTGCTGACTCATAAAAATGTGATGATATACAAGAGAATATCTCCATTTTTTCAGTTTTCAGTTTAAAACAACCAGGAAATTACTCACAAAAGTAAGGCTTAACACAACTCTTGGTGCTTCAATTAAACATTTAGATATTCTGAAATGCTAGAATAAAGGTTGCCCAAGGAACACTAAGATGCTCTCATCTGAGAAATATATCATGATGCTGTTTTCAATGAGACAATCATGTATTCATCTTTCCACAAGACTTTGTTCTGTTCAGCACAGAGAAGAGGAGATGGTTATTGACTATTGCTTGTATTCGTTGTACTGTGAACATGCGCCCCAAGTGCCTTATGCATTGAGCAATATTCAAGCACAGCTCTGAAGACACATTATTTCTTTTATGAGCTTCCCAATGGAGTACTTAGTTCCACAATATTTAAATGCCTGAAAAACATTAACGACTTATTTTAGTTTTTCCACACAGAATCACCAGGTTGGAAGAGACCCACTGGATCATCAAGTCCAACCATTCCCACTATGCCCCTCAGTACCTCATCCGCCCGCACCTTAAACACCTCCAGGGAAGGCGACTCAACCACCTCCCTGGGCAGACCGTTCCATTGCCTAATGACCCTTTCAGTGAAGAATGTCTTAGTGAGTTGAAGAAGCATTGCTGTCTCCTGTATTGCAGATTGGAAACGCTAAGAGACTCTAAGATCAAAAGCATCTATTAATTTTGCTCCCTATCTGAGATAACTGGTACTTGATGTTTCTAAGCACCAAGCATTACGCCGTGTTTCATACACTCAAAGTATAGCTCCCAATTACTACAGCTGCAGTTGTGAGCTCTCAATACTTCTACAAATCAGAACTCAGGGTCTCAAATCAGGCACTGAAACAAGAAGCAGCCCACAGTTGGCAGCCACATGTGAAAAGTTTGAGTTTGAAGGTGCTCCTATACTCAGCTAGGACCCTTTTTCACTCAGGAAGGAAGAGAAGGCAGAGCAGCATTCAAGTGCATAGACTGTCCTTTCCTGCTGTTATTAAAGGCACCTGTTTCATATTTTCCCACTCTTTCCTACTGAGGCAGAGGCTTACAAGTGCAACGTACTCCACTCAGCAATCCCAATTTATCCACAGGGGGATGATCATCCCAGAAACCGAATCTGATAGCCTCCAGCTTTCCAAACAAGGGAGGTTCCCTTTTGCTGAGATGGAGCATGAAGGATTCAAGGGAGCAAGACTCCTGTGTGCTGGAAAGGTGCTGATAGATGCCTACAGCCCCAAAATGAACTCCAGAGAACCTGACTCAGCCCATGCCCAGGTCAGGGTGAATACTGGCCGAGTTCAGCTGAGGTAAGCCGTGGCACCGCTGAGCCTGCACTAACTGTAAGCTTCCAGGGGAAGCCAGAGCTAAACAAACTCCTGTAGATGAGCATGTCTGACCCCTTCACTCCAGCAGTGCTCCACCTTACACAATGGCACAGCCTCTTAGAGAGCACTATTTACTAAACACAGGTACATACCTCTTGTGTGCCTTCTTTAACCTCTTCCAACACAAGGATCCCTCACTGAGCAGTCAAAACTGCCAACAAGGTAGGCTAAAGATCTTGGTAAACTTGGCTAGGAGTTGGATGAAACAGGAGTACATAATCTGAAGCTCATTCAAGACAACAGGGGAAAAAAAGCCCCATGTAGACTTCAGTAAGGTACAGAAAAGTTTCTTCCTCACTGAATACCACCTTGTTCAGTGCACAGGGTGAGGGCATGGAAGACAGATCACTGTCCCGGCAGAGAAAGAGAGAAGTGCTTAAGTGTGTAATCAGAGGAAGCGTGGAGGGGTGAGTATTATAGCACCACAATGGGAATGATTTGAGCTTCACTGAGTGAGCTTTGTCTCTTCCTCATGGACTATATCAACAGAAATATTCCAAAATATATGCAACACAAAGGAAAGGTTACTGCTTTGATTACATGGTATTTTAATTCACTGCTAAAATATTAAAATGAATTAGCAGACAATACTATTCATCTGCTTTTCTTTCTGGAGGAATGAATATATTAATAAAAATAATTTCTCTTGCTCCATTGAAAAAGTCTAATTTAAACCCTCTTATTAAAGAGATTCCTTTCTCAAAAAAAGTCACCAATATTATAACTAATCTTTCTTTTTCACAGTTGGCAATTAATTTGTTGTTATGCACTGAACTTAATTTTGGAAAGGTAATGCCACTGACACTTAAAGAAATGAATGATAATAGAAATATTAGTCTCCCTAATTCTATAATTCCTATGTAATGACAATTAATGAAATACTGTTTTCCACTGGGAATTTTTTTATATGCTAGATAAAGGGGCAGCTGTGCTTTTAAGATTTACACTCATGGTCAAATTGAGTCTCATAGCTATATCAGAAATATAATTAAAAGTATGCTCTTCCTTAAAAATAAACCTACAGATATTTTTTTTAATTATCTCTCTTTTCCTTTACAGTTTTAAAGTTGACAGCAATTGCTACAGAAATTTGTAACTGCACCTGGTAATTTTTGCCCTGCACTCATTTAGAGAAGTCCATGTTGCATGTCAGTCCCACTTGTCAATAGAGGAGAATCTGAAATATATTAACATTTAGTTTTACAGGACAGATACTAATTGGGTTGTTATTTTGTCACTGCAGAAATTTGCAGTGACCTTTCCAAAAGAGAAGTAAAAAGTCAATAGAAACTGCTTCTTCTTGACTTCCTCCACTCCCTTTTCTTTATTTAAACAACCATCTTAAGTTTCTTATTCCCTTTCCAGTTAAGTATGGGTATTTTTTACTAGGTTTGGGTTTGGGGTTTTTTTTTTGAACTAGAAAGGATAAATATAAGAGGTTTTAGTTATTTTTTACTTTTCATTTTAGTTTAATAGAAGTTTTCTGGGTTGTTATCTCAACTAACATTTGCCATTTTTACAGCAAATACCATCAAGTTTTCAAATACAAGGTATCTTAAGAATTCATTTCCCTCCTCACCCTCTATCTCTCCAAGGAAATGGAAAAAAGAAAACACAACAAAATGAAAACACAGAGGGGCCAGCTTTCAGCAGCTGATATACATTTATGCATCTGGTAAATGAATATCTGAACACACATAATAAGTTTATGTACATATACCCACTTGATCTGCTGAATAACAGTATTTGCAAATACCAGTTATATCAGCATAGTTGTGTATAAAGATTAAATCAGCCCAAATCCTATTACTTGTTCTGTGCTCCACAAGCATGTGCTTGACATCCTTCCCTCTGGTGGGCAAAGGGTCTTGCTTAATAATAAAGACAATACAAACCCACAGTTATTTTAAAAAGTGGCACAGCCAGCTCTAGGAATAATCTGTCTCTCTCCTGAAAGCAAAAGATTGAACACAAATGCTCAATGGCACAGGAAACAAACAGGAGAAATTAAAAGTCTAAGCAGAGTTGCAGAGTCATGACCTCACTGGGATTGCAGACATGGTGGGACAGCTCACTTTCCTAGAGTGATAGATGGCCATGGCTTTTTTGGGGAGAGATTTATGACTTGATTGAATGAAGCCCTGGGCAACCTGTTTTTCCTGGACTTACTTTGATCCAGAGGTTAGAGTACAGACCTCTGGAGGTCTCCTCAAACCTGCATGATTCTGTGATTGTGGCTTTGTATGCAAGGACACAATTCTTCGTAGGAAAATCATGCTCGATCTTTGCTAAAGTGAAATCTTCAGCTAGGATAAAGCCTAATATGCTAATCTCAACAGAAAACTTCAAATACTGCTATTACACAGGACTTCAGTAGGCTTAAAAATACAAAGAGCCTGGAATACTGTATAATAGTATTGCCCCCCCCTCCCCCCCCAAAAAAAAATAAAACGGAAGTAAAAACATTATCGTGAGACATCACAGTGAGATATTCTTTCTTGAATACATTTTAAGTAGCATCTTTGGCTTACTTTCCTTGTGAAACCACAATGAGAAGAACCTCTACAAATGTCACTGGTCATTTGTGGAGCAGTTCATCATTTCAAGGCATGGTGGATAAACTAGTTAATATTTAACACAGCTCTTGGGATTATGGCACCATTTCACAGATAAGAAAGAGTGGGGCTCCCACAGCTCACTAAGAACTGTCTGTTTTCTGAGAGCCCATTTCTGGGCTTTGGGGGACTGTAAGAACTAATACACTACTGCCATACAGGTTATGCAAACTGACTATTAATTTACAATACTTTGAAAATACCCTTAGTCTTGCAACCCATGACTCATTACTACCTTTTTTTTTTAATGAAACCTCCACATATATATTCACATGCCCTCTTTAGGGGTATTGCAGTAGGATGATTACAGTCAACAAAATAAAAATGCGAGATTTTAGGGGTTCCCACAAGTTACTAAAGATACAAGATGTCCAGTTACACAAGACATTAAATTCTGTATAGGATCAGCTAACACAGTGAACTGTTGAGCTTCACAGACTATAAAATCTATGCTATACCTGCAAATACTGTTAAATAGTATTTTTTGCTGTCTTTCCTTAGATCTTTACAAATAATATTTTGGATTTTACTTTATTATTTTGGAAAGCAGAAACCTCTGTCAGGAACACAATGCTTCACATCATAATCCCAGTATAAACAGTCATTCATCCAAATCAAATAGAATTTGATGAAAACAAACAAAAACAGGAGGTTCTCTCAGTTGTTCAGCAATCACTGTCTTGACTTTATGTCTACAATTTCATCAGTGTTCTAGTCCTGAACTCTCATATCACTGACAGGAGCTAGATTTCTACTAATAAAAAGTAAGCATAAGAGGATATGTCTTATAATATACTAAAAAAAAGGAAATTAAGAGTCTTTGGAAAATGGTTTACCCAAAAAAGGCAAAGCAATGCATGTTTTTGTGGTTAAATTCCCTTGACATTTCTATAATCTTGTTATTACAGTCTGTAGGAAAAAAAGAAAAAAGCCTGTAAAGGTACCCGAATACTAATTAGCAATGCCATGTTTAAAGTACCAACTCGTTATTTGGAAGATGGCTATTTCTGTACTGTGCTTTGAGTTTGGATTGAAGTTAAATATAAGAAAAAGTAGGAATTACCAAATTATCAAAACAAAGGTATGTAAAACCATCTAGACCAAAGGGGAGTGCACACTGCAACTCCTCCATTACTAATAAGGGATTTGAAAATTGATAATGCCAAGCAGACAACTCCCCTACAAGGAGAGCTCACCATCTGGCTTATATCAAACCCAAAGGGAATTAAACAATAAAAGATAATAATTTTCCACAAGTGATGCAGCAGTGAAGAGTAGAGGACAAGAACTAGCCACAGCCTAGAGACTAACATTTTTGAAGCATCTTTATAGCACAATTCTTTATATTTTATTGCAAACATCAAGCCTTAGGGAAGTACTACAATTAACTTTGTCGTAGAAACAATGAAATTTGAAGCATACTAGTCATTTATTCAAAGAAATCAAATAATTGTGAATGACACAGATCCAAATTATTGAATTGATGTCTGAATCATAAAAATGCACTTCAACAGAAGTTTCTGTACTCTGCTCCAATTTCGTGAAGTTTTTGAACTTCCAAGAGTATTAAATTCTACACAATGGTACTGTGTTAACAATCTTAATTATACATTGCTTAATCTAATCAGTTACCTAATCATAATGTTTGTAAGGAATTTGTTAACACAAATTGAATACAAGTAAGAATCCAGCTTGTGTGTTAAAAATATTAAATAATCCATTTGACCGGAAGACACCAAGACTATAAAACCTACTTACTCTGTATCTCAAGATTAGATATGTGAAAAGGCTACACTTAAAATATGCGATTACAAGTGTGCAGTATACTGTATATAAGGGAAAGTAAGCATCATCAAATTTTGTCTTGTAAAGGATTCCTGTCTAGAAAGAAATATATGCAAACACTTGCCTACTGTAGATTTTTCCCACGTTCCTGATATAAACACAAGACAGAACAGTGAGATGGACCACTACTCAGCTGGAGTGTGAAACTTGCTAACTTTCACCATCTCTTTTTCAATAACATACTTCTAAAATATGCATACCTCTAAGGATGCAATCCACAAAATACCACAGAATCATTATAGCTGCACAAGCATGACTTGGTATTCACATATTATAAACTCAACCAAACTGTCACAATTTCATTTTCCTTGTTACTCCTAGGATGCATTGTGCACCAGTTGCATATAATTATGAGGCTCCTAGCTTCTAAGCACTGTTTTCATCATGGTTGCCTGCTTCCCTGAACACTTTAAAATGTCATCAGCCATTAAAATACAATCAGATTAATCAAGGTCTTCGGATGTTTAAAATGTGTAGTTTGCACATATGTTAGCATAATCTTTCTTTCTATAAAATGTATGTAATTCCCCAAGTCAGATAAGATAGGATATATTCTAAGATGTAGTGATGCTTGAATGTATGTAAATCCTTCGTACTTTTTGTTGGCACAATAGAAACAGAAGTTCTTCTGCCAAACTCTAAGAAAGAATCAACAACAGCAGCAGATTTTTATTATGTATTTGAGTCCTCAAAAATCATATTAAATAAGTAGGGCCTGCCAGCCATTACAACTACTTTGTGTTTTTCATCGGAAAATAAAAAGCTACAGAAAAGTACAAATCCTTATTTTGGATTCAAAATAAATCTACATACCTATGCAACCTGAAATCAAAACTTATAGGCTTCTAGATGCACATAAAGAAGCCCTGCTCCAAAATAGGCCTCTAGTTTATCTGCAGTCAATTGGTTAGAGTTGGAAGCTGCACATGAAAGGCAGAACAAAAAGATCACCAAGCACAAGATGGAAAAAAGAATGAGAGGTAAAAGGGGGAAAATCACCACCCCATGTTTGCACAGACTAGATTGCATAACAAGCTCAGCTGCTGTGAATTAGTATAAAAGCTCCTCCAAGATCAGTAAAGCTGAGCCAATATAGACCAGATGAGTCTTATGAGTCTGATAAACCAGATGATCATCAGCCAAACAGCAAAAGGTAAAAAAAAAAAAAAAAAAGTGTTGGCCCAGTTCTTATTTATTCTGATTTGCATGCACATGCACACAAATATATGTCACTGTCTTCCATGTTGTTACTATTAGTTTCCTGCACCATAAGTTTCCTGTAGGAGGAGAATCATAAGTATGGTGTTTCCATAGATTTGCTCATAAACATCTGTGGACTGCACAGCTCCTTGAGCTATCCAACACCATCCAGCTATAGTATTTCAGATAAGATTAACTTCACCTTATTCTGGATTTCAAAAAAATCCCGTAAAGTCAAGCCAGACAAAGCAGGAGGATTCCTACCAAGCTGTAAAGTTTATTAGAAGCTATATGACTGGCTTTGGAAAACTTCGCCTTTAAAAAAATGAAAAATATTCAAGTTGTGTAAAGACACAGAGCAAACCAAGAAGAGCAGAAACAGGTCACTGCCAACCCCTTCCTCAACATGGAAAGATGCAAGGAAGTTCTAGCCCTCTTCTCACCTTGTTTTGCTGCAGAGAAATTGTGAGGATGACTATGCAGTGCACAAAGGCTAAAAGTACACAGGCCACTTCTTGACTGAGCTAATTCAGCTGCCAGTTCTGGTCAGCTCAGGTCAATTGGAAGCTCCAGCAAGAACAATTTATCCTACTTCTTTCTTGCCGAGGTAAACCAGCCAGCTCTGCTATAGCTAATCTGTGTGTGGCAAATGTATCTTGAGAATTTACTCATTAGCCAAGACTGTAGAACACTCTTGCCCCTTCCAGTGACCCAAAACCAGGTGTGTTATTCCCCAGTCTTCTGCTCCTACCACTAATCTCAACATAAACTCATCTCTGCGTCAGCTTTACTAGACCAGCTTAAAGTGGCAAAGCTGCCAGCTCTTATCACAGTTGTGTACTGATCCTCACAAATCTTCTACCTCAAAATTCACATAGTCATGCAAACATATTATGACAGCAATTTTGCAAAGTCTGCCTGTATTGCTCTTCCTCTCTTTGAATTCACATAGTTCATGTAAGAAAGGAAGGTGAATTTGCACAGTTGCACTTCAAGCAAAGCATCTGAATAATTAGGAAGATGTACTGTTCTCTAAGCTTAAAATGCACTGTATTTTACAACCATGATGACTGCCAGAAGGACCCAGAGGCTACCAGAGTAAAATCTGGACAAAATCTTGCAGGAGACTACATGCAAGTATCTCCCACTCCTCCCATCTACCACTGAGAAAAGGGTACAAATTCTGTGTTTCACATATGTTGTAAAGTACTCTGCATGCCCATATGTGCCAATAAGGAACATGGTACTAGGAGATGATCAGAGGAAAAAGAATATTAAGTTGCAGGAAGAGCATTGATTATATCAAGTTTGACATGGTTTGATTGAGCCAAGAAACATACACTTGGGTCCTCAATTTCACTAGGGAGCTCTTCATTGTATTTCTCATGGTTGATGCATTTGCTTTAACACTTCTACAAATTTGATCTAAAAGATGAATAAAAAGTAAGACAAGTGAAAATGATCAATAAAGATTTAAAAGTATCCCAGAAGCTTACAGTGGTCTCTTAATGTAGCATAAGCACAGGTTTCACTGGTGAAATAAAGGCACAGGGCTATCATTCAGGTTGTTAAATGGTGCCTGTCAAAAAAAAAGCCAGGTCTGATTATTTCAACAGTAGCAGCCAAATCCATCTGGTGCTCAGTGACCATCCAGCAAGCACTTACAAGCTTCAAAGCACCGAGTTACTATGGCATATTCTTGAGATATAAAAATTGATTAGTAATGATTTCGTGTATATTTTACACAAAGTTTTCTTTGGCCTTCTACTGTAAAGCTCAACTGAGTGACAACAACGGTCTGCTGATGAAATCAGAGCAAAATGGTGCTAAGGGGTACTGCTGAAGCCAATGGTAAACACTCTAGACCCCGAGCCATCCTGGTTCTAATTTTGTGAGATTTGATTTTACCATTTAATAAAGCGTCTTCCAACAGCTGTGTTTTGGGGGAACGCACACAACAACAAAAAGCAGACGCATATCACAGCAGCTCTGGTTTCACATGCCTGATGGTTTCAAAATTCAGCAAATGTTTACTTTGGGGCATCAGCTCAGCTACAGTGCTGCAATTAGAAGAGCTGAGCAACTAGACATCACAGAAACAGATGATGTTCCAAGAAGGATAATTGCAAAGACCTTGCATGACCAGGACTAGTAATGATTTAATTATCACACACAATAGAACTGGCAACAGAGGAACACCAAATATCAAAGCACCAAAGGAAAGAATTCTCTGGAGAACCTTTGCAACACAAAAACTCAGAATATGGTTGCAGGGAGAAAAGACCTCTTAAGACCACCTAGTCCAATCCTGCTGGTTCAGGCAGGGCCAGCCAGAGCTGCTTATGCAGGACTGGGTCCAAGTGGGTTCCGAGTTTCTTCATGGATGGAGTGACGCAGGTCAATCATCTCCAGCTGAGTTGACTAGGACATCTTGTCTTCTGAGCTACTTCTCTTTTTCCTTTCCCTTCTTTTATGTAACAGTGAATAAACCAAAAAGTCAAAACCTTGAAAAAGAGCATTTTATAGACTCATTGAAAAACATAAGCTTAACACAGAGCAATTCCCATTTTCTGAAAATGAGCTGGGAAAATGTATTCACACAGGCCACTACTCTGGATTGTAACAACCACAATGCACAAGCAATTTGAAAGTAATGAACGGCAATGTAAAGAGCAAGAAAGCTGACTTCCACAAGTAAGGCAAAAACACTGTTGGAGAAAGCCTCAAATCCTTTCCAAGGATCTTCACCTGTTTGAGATTCCAGATGGATAAGACAAAGTGATTATTCCTCTCCATAGATCCCCTCTGACATCTTTTCATCTATAAGATTCTTTAGAAACAAAGAGGTCTGTAACACCTTCAATTATTTAAGAACTCCGAAAAACATTCCAATATGAGGGCAATACAAAAATATTCATCTTTACGAAAGGCCTCAATAGTAGCCAAAAGCTAAGTATTACTCCATGCTACTCCCAGCTGCTCTTCCATATCAGCACAAAAGAAGAAAAGAGAATATTTTTAATCTGTCCTTCCTGGCAGAAAACGCACAAGCTAATGTATCAAAAGAATAAACAACATCTGTTTTGGATGAGGAAAAATTATGAGCCAACCTGCAGATAACTTAAGTTCATGGATTTATAGGAGAACATGATTAACATGTTGATTTTTTGCTTAATACATCTGGAATGTATTTCCTTCTTTCTGCAATAAGATGGTGGGGTTGTTTTTCCACTCTAAAGAAAGATCCTCCACTGGGACTCATAAAGGCAGTAATATTTTAGGAAGTTACTATTACACTAAGAATAGCAGAGATTGTCTTGCATTTTCTTTTTCACAGCATTATAATTAACAAAGTAAAAATGTAGGCTGTTATGTTTGAGGGAAGCTTCCCCAGAGAGACAAAATAGTCTAAAGCAGTAACAGCTTTCTATAATTCTGAATATAATTATAAGAGTGAATTTCTTTTCATGGCGTGAACAGTCATAGTTAAGTAGATGGGTCTTAGTGGCTGCCACTTGCACTCCTAAGGGCACTTGCACAAAAGTTGCTGTCTCTGCCACATCTCAGGACACTTACTGAAGCATTACTGTAAATTCACACCATATTAACAAATGCATGTTTGTAGGTAGGGGCAGTTTATCATTGACATTACAATGCTGAATCTGGAATCAGTATTGTAAATGTAAGGGTAAACCATCAGAATAACAACCGAACAAATCCCTTCACAGAAACACAGCTTTTCCAAAATATAGTTCTTCTTACTGTAAAAAAAGAAATAAAAATATCTCTGCTACACTTACTGGACTTGAGTTGTGATCACATACACACAACAATGCCCATTTATATATTGATAAAGAGATGCATATACTCCACACAAAGACACACCATCTTTCTGAACTAATATTTTTGGAGTTCTCCACTCACTGCATTATACATTATCCTCATAAAATTGCACACAACTTAGCAGCACGCACTTAAATATACATCACAAAATCTAGATACATAATCAGATTTTATTGGAAAAAAAAGACAAAACATCTCTTGTTCACACTGTTTTCCAAAGAAGTTTGGTGTCTGACCCCACAGAAAGAAGAACCTTCTCATCACAAGCATGAGCAGCAGGAATTAAAGAACAAAAAGCATGGCCCTCTGTTCTCTAAATCTTTTATGTACCTATATCTAAAGAATTAAGAGCACATAAAAATGAGATAGTGCCACAGAGTTCCAGTTACATGTGTCAAACAATTACCAATGTGGTTGCACTGCCATTATCAGTAAGATGATTATTCATTACTCATTTTCACTACATAAAATTATCATCACACAACACAAAACGCAAGTTACTCCATGAGCTTTTTCTGTTGGAAATGAAGGAAACATGTATGGCTCTGTTCATTTTTCTTCCTGAGATTGTTGTTTGGGAAGCAGCTATAAAAACACGACCACCTCAACATTTCCTCATGATTTAATCAGGTTTTAGGAAAATTGGATGACATGCTAAACACTACTGATACAGTCAGTCATGAAATAATCCAGACCAGAGGAGGGGCAGGGGAAAACCCTGGAAAACAGTAATGATTTCGGCAGAAAAATCAGAGAAGATGGTAGAGCAAGACAGCTGGATTTTACCTTGATCTTACTCTTTGAACCAAATGTTATAGGTAAGGAGAAGAAAGGGCACACTCTCATAAGCATCACCTTACTCATTCTCTTTTTTTTTCCTGTAATAACAGCCCTCCATTGTCTCTGAGATTTATTCAGGACATTGGCCACGGAGGATGGTGCTGCCATTAGGCCAGGAAGTACTGTTTTCAAACACTCTTTTGTGGATCCCAAAGATCACACATTCAGGAGTCTTTGCTCCCCAAGTACTCCAGAAGACACACATTGATGTTTCAGATAGCATTTTGTTCTGCTTCAGAATGCATTTCGAGAAGGAAAAAAAAAAAGCAACTAAGGTAAGTGATCATCAAATTTGCACTTCTTTTATTTAATAAGGAATATCCGTGGGTAAAACTTTTGATTATGGTACAATGTTCTTGCATCATGTGTGAACAAGTCATTGCATGCAGTTACGCTCCTGAAACTGCATGAATAAGTAACACAAGGGGAGAACAGAGTATTCAGCATACACCTAAGGAGATCATCACATTAAATTCTGATTCATCTGGGAAGGAACTATATTACTCTGAAAAGCATAATTCTGCATTTTGTTTTAATTAAATATGCTCTTAAAAGTCTAACAGAGAGTGTCCATGCTCTGTTCTTGGCAGTGGCTGTGTGCATAATACAGAGCTTAGAACTGATGTGCCCTACCTGCCAAGTATAAAGTTCAGTGTGTTTTGGTCTTTTTGTTAACCTGTTATTCATAGTTATGTTGGTTTTCAAGCTTTACTATGTAATAAATGTAGCAAGAAAAAAATACCCAGAATCAATGGTTGTTCATACATTCAGTTATTCAACAATGTGAGAATGTTCAGTAGAATACATGAATACACACATGTTTTTAATAAGGCACTTTCAGGGCTTTTCTACCCCTTAGACTATAATGCAACTAATTTATTATACACATTTCAGCCAATATGTACATGAAAAACTGACAAATGCCATCTCAGTATGATTCAAGAAATTATTTTGTTATTCTAGCATCCTATAAAACTGTTGTGCAACACCAATTCTATCAATCAACAGTGACAAATTTTGAAACATCTCTCTGTTTGACTGGTTAGTACTACAGCATTTTACAGAAAAAGGTTAGCCAGGTCAGATTTCAAAGATGACCAGCTCTTAAAATAATCTGAAACTTCAAACAACAGAGAACAGAGACCACGAAAAAGCATAGCCTTCAAAATAAAATCCTTTGTTGAGAATTCAAAACCCTTTTTCAGAAGGAAAAAATACAAAAGCCTACATTCTTTAAATATACATTTAGTCTTTCGGCCTTACTCTACAAAACTGCTCTCTAGCATAAAAAGCACAGCCAATAAACTGTTGTTACAGCCTGACTTTCCCGATACCATTTTGCTTTTGAACTTCTAGGAGGGTTTTAAATTCCCAAAACTGTAGTGCCAGTTTGTGCAGCCTGTTCCATTTTTGGAACATAAATGATAAAAGTAGCCTTAATTAGTGTTATATAACAAGGTGAAAAAAGCAATCAATAATTCAAAAGAGTGAGGTCTGTAAATTTTGGCCATTGACTGAGAAACAGTACAGCTAACTTACCAGTGACAACTGAAGTAAACCACCTGAAGAGAAACACCAATTTCATAATCAGTTTGAAAATGTTTTTGTAATTATTTATAGCCATAAACACATAACTAATAACACTGAATACAGAGGTATGGTCAGGTAGGGAACAGAAAGAAAAGGAAAAAACCCAAAACTAACCAACCAGCATCAAGCTATAGCATGTCTTTCTCCATTTACCACCAGCTATCCATGCTGTCGTCTTCGAACATAGAGAAAAATGTATCCAAGCCATTTTCATTGCTTTCTTAATTAACACTGCCTAAGTGCTTAATTTTTAGCCCTGACAAAGTACTGTTTCAATTACTTGTCAACTGAATAGAAATTATGAGATCAATCACATTTGAAGGTCCATATCTGCTTGTACTCCCTCTGCCAGCTATGTACACTTCAGCAGGTCTGGCTAACTGTTCCTCAATATATAATGGAAAAATGCATTCCCAATTTCAGGAACTACCATTTAGCAGCAAAAGAACTGCTAGATCTCAGAATTTCCTCTATTTGTTATAATTTGTGACTGACAGTTTTATTTATATAGACAAAGTGAAATAAAGCTGTGCCAAAGTGATAGGTTACTTTTGAATAAAAATCTTAACCCTTAATAAGTTAATTACCATGTATCGTACCTTTTTAAAGTGTGAAATCCAGCCTACTTATTTAGGCTAACGGGTTTGTTTTCACTGTTTAGGGGTTTTTTATATTACACTTACAAATTAAAGACGGGGAAAAAGCAAATTCAAGCTACTTTGTTGTAGGAGTTCAAAAGGGAATGTGAAGCAGTTAAAAACGCTAACAGTATCAACCAAGCATTTGGCCAAGGGACCATCAACAAACATACAGCTTTACACAGGTTCAAAAAATTTTGTAATAGACATGATAGCCTTGAAGAGGTGGAGGGTCATATACGTCCCTGTGATAGATGACAACCAAGTGAGGGACAGTATTGAAGGTGTCCTAGGCAAAACAACTTGAGAGCCTGCAGAAGAAATAAACGTTGACCATTCAAAAGTTGTTTGACATTTGCACTGGAAAAAAAATTTCATTTGGAAAAAAATGGAAAAAATTAAAAAAGTTCGACAGATGGGTGCAATATTAGCTGAACGAAAAAAAACCCCACCACTTTAAAGGCTGCTCTGTACTTTTTCAGCATAAAAACCCCAATCCATTTCTTGATCACATTGTGATACCTGACAAAAAATGGATCCTGCATGACAACTGCTGGTGTTCTGTGCAGTGGCTGGACTGAGGTAAAGCACCAAAACACTTCCCCAAACTGAAGCTGCACCAAAAGAAGGTTATTGCCACTGTTTGGTGGTCAGCAAGTGGAAACATCCAGTACAACTTCTTGAATCCTGGCAAAATTATCACAACCAGGAAATCGACAAAATGTATCACAAACTGCAAGACTTATGTCCAAGCTGGTCAGTTGAAAAGTACCAGTTCACCATGACAGTGCCTGGCCACATTGCTTGCACATGGCTCTGCAGAAGCTGTACAAAAGGGGCTACAAAACCCTACCTCACCCAGTATACTCACCAGATCTCTCTCCTATAGATCACCACATTTTCAAGTATTCTGTCAACTTCCTGCAAGAGGTTTTCCACAGCCAAGCAGCAGCTCAAAATGCTTTTGAAGAATTGATCAGTTACAGGACTCCAGAATTCCATGCTATCGAAGTAAATAGAATTGTTTCTTGTCTGCAAAAACGCGTAGATTCTAATACTTCTTATTTTGATTAATAAATTTTATTGTAAGCTGAGATATACTGCTTTAAAGTTGATGGTTTAAACCAGCAATTATTGTTACACCAATCTAATACATCTTGCAGAACTGAGGACAGTGGTTAAATGTCTTCCAGTCAACTCATTTTTGGGCTTGAAACTAAGACTGGTTGTAATTTGACTGTTTAAAATCAGAACTTTTGGAGAGCTGAAAAAAAGACAGCTCAAGTAAGTACTAAAGGACCCCTCTATGGGTAGACAGATCATACATTTAGTACCTGGATATCCTCTCCTATTACAGATATTATGAGTGAAAAATACTAAACAGATATCCTCTATTCCTCATTACTGTCTCCTTTAAAGGATGACTGAAGTGGGAAGAGACCTCTGGAGATTGTCTGGTCTCTTTCTGCTCAAACCAGGGTCAATTAAAGCATTTATACATACTGAGACTATTCCTTTCAGCAGTGTCACTTCTCAAGGTTCTCCTTGAAAACAGATGTTCCAAGTCCTTACTCACCTCTGGGCCCTTCACTGGATTCAATCACTGTAGCACGTCCATCTCTCTTTTGAATTAAGGAGCCCAGAACTGGATGTAAATCTCCAGATGACTCTCATTAGCACTGAGCAAAGGACAAGGATCATCTTGCTTAACATGTTGGCAACGCTCTTTTTAATTCAGCCCATGAAACTGTTTACCTTTTTTGCAGTGAGGGGGTATTGTTGTCTCACGGACAGCATGTTGTCCATCCAGCCTTTTGGATAATGGACAGATATCCAAGACATAAACTGTATTTTTCCCTGTCTATCCTGCAACTAATCTCATCCTTCCTCTCAAAGATTTTGCGTACATTTTAAAAAAACATGAAGTGCTGTGCCTACTAGCAGATTTTGCTGCATACAGAGACAGAGGGCACTCTCTATTCCTTCCCAAATTAACCTAACCTGAA
The DNA here is from genome assembly GCA_033558105.1 of Coccyzus lansbergi. Classification (NCBI taxonomy): domain Eukaryota; kingdom Metazoa; phylum Chordata; class Aves; order Cuculiformes; family Coccyzidae; genus Coccyzus; species Coccyzus lansbergi. The sequence continues at coordinate 378,285 of JAUMJK010000140.1, read as the reverse complement.
ATATCTTTGGTCTGTAATATCTAATCTCATGAGCTGGGACAGCTCTTGGTTTAGCAGTCATTATATAATGAGACTGAGCAGGTAGCCATGTAAAACCAAAAGATGGCCCAAGACAGATTCGTGATGCTTCTTAGCTCCAAGTGCGTTTCATACATTTCCTAAACTCAACATCTGCTGAAAATGTAACATAAAATTCACTTTGCCAAGATTACTTATTTTTCCATAATATATAGTCAAGACAGAAAATGCAGGACAGGATATAAAGAAGCAAGTCAGAACTTGACACTGCCTGATAACAAGCACGAGACATTCAAAACCAGAAGCGGACTTCTCCCAGCATGCAGATTGAGAAAGAGGTCCTGATTATTGCTTAGTGGTGGAGTTTTCACTTCGTAAATGTGGTATCATGTATTAAAGTCCTAAATTACCCCCAGCAGTTTGGTGGAAGGCATGCCTACAAATTCATGAAATCACCACAACTTGGGCTGGATCAATGAGACATCCTAGAAGTACGCTAGCCCATTGTGAAGAATAATCTGCTTGGAGTTGCTGATTCACGTAGAAATCAAGAGAAATAAAAATACAAGGATTAATAAAGAGAATAATCTATGCTCTCTAGGTAATCATATAAACACTGGAATAGGAAGAAGCAGAATTGCAAATAGGGGAAACAAAAAATCCAGCCTCCATTCTATCTGACAACTCAGCTTCATTTTCTTGTGTCAGAACAAGATTTCTGCTGTACTTCCAGAGACAAGGCTTTATTCTGGCAAGCATTGTTACTGATGGAACAGTGCTTCAGGGAACCATGCCTTGTTCTGGTTATAGCCAGTGATTTATGCCTGTATTGAAGGAACTATGGAATACAAATAGAAGATCAAAGGAATCTTCGACATCTGTATGATTGTCTTTGGAGTTTCTGAGCATGCTTCTCTTAATACCCTACTAACTCTGGAAATCTCTTAATGTAATGATTTTGCTCATGGCAGCATGTGTGAAACAATATTAAGTTTGAAAATACATCTCTTTGATGAATGAAAGAATACCCTGAAATGCTAATTCCTCCAGTGCTCTTTTTTTCTCATTTGCCATTCTTCAAGAAGCTACTGAACCATAGCTAGGAAAAACTGAGTTGTATCACTCTGCAATTCACATTCAGGAAGAGACTGCAGGATAGCAGCTTGCTTTACACTTTCTAATCGTTATATTAACACAAACTTTTTTAAAAAGTAGTGTGGCCATTAGAACTCAGTTTTGCTTTTCACTGTTTCCTAAATTTAGTTACAAAATATAAACAGTGTACCTGGGCTCTCTTCAGTCCCAGGGTTCCTTTGCAACTCCAGTCCTTTGCCAGTACAAAGGTAACAACTTCTGCTTGTAGCAACACCTTATAACACACACCATCTGGAAAACTGAAAGTCGCACCTGCCACTTTGCATCATTATTACACTCGGGAGTTCTGGGACACAAAAAGACTAAGACATGTACAGAAGAATTACAAAAAATGTGAGTGAGGAGCACGGTGTCTGTCCCAAACCCTGTTTTACTCATCACTGAGACAAAGACCAATCTAGCACAGCAAGACACAAACAAAAAACAGCTACTGTGCATTCCTTCTTTGAGAGATAAGACAAGTATTCCAGTCTCTTCTTTTAAACAGATATGTAAATCTATGTCATTACGAAGGTAACATGATCTCTTTCTGTGGCAGTTTGTAGTTTTGATTTTCTTCAGTGAACAAAAAAGAAAATCCTAGAAGAGGAATATATAAGCCAGGAGACTTCAGCCCCTTCATTTCTGAGGGGAGAAAATAAGAATAGGAAGAAAAAAATGTCAAGATAATCCTCTGAAAAGACACTATTCATAATGTCGAAAGAAAAAGCCCCTCTTTGTCAAGCAAATTCGTTGAAATTTATCCACTCAAATGGCCTACCTGGAGCTGGCAAATTTCTCTTTACTGGGAAGCTAAAAGGAGTCTGATTGTTAAGTCCTCCTAACAACATATTCCTCGTCATCTCTTACTGTCACCTAATTGTCACCCAGAGTGACAATTTTGGATGCAGGACACAGGTAGACAGAGTTTCATATATATGGATCAGGCTCCCTCACAGCTCTTATTCTGGGAATTGAGCTTTGCACCAAGAAGCAGATAATCTAGGATGGATAGATAGACAACATATTTCTCCAATTTTTAGAAGTTCAAAAGAAATCTTTTCAGTACCAAGTAGTAAGCAAATTCAGAAACATTTGACATCACAGACTAAAAATGTACAATGTGGAAGCTACATGAAATTTAGTATTAAATACACACTCAGCCTTTTAGGTTTTGAAATAAGGAACTAGCAGTGCCACAGAGTTCTGTGCACTGAGCTGAGGTTTTGAAAACATTAGAGGTGGCTAAATTGCACACTTGGCAAATAGAGAAGGGAACAAAGAAGAATACACAGAAACACACAGTGCTGTGAAGCTGCTCCAGATCACACTACAGACATCACTTCAATGTAGTGGCTAAAATAAGAGCTCCTTATATCCTCCAAAGGTCTGTCAGTGGAGTATTTTCCCAAGAAAAGGGTCTTTAAGTATGCACATATGAAATTGCAACTTAGTTGTTTGAGGTAGTTTTCAAGAAAAGGCTAAATGCCTCTCAACTGGGCCCTGACATTATCCTTCCTGCTGCTCCAGCACTCAGACCATGTAAAGTAAATATTGCATATGCTTTGCTAAAAACCTTTCAAGAAAATTCAGATTCTGCAGGCATTTTTGATGGACTTTATGTCTGTGATGGCCTAGTTGAAAGAGATGTCCAATACGGGACTGCAGGCTCATCTTCTGAGCACTTCAGAAACAAACATTAAGCACTCCAAATACGTTATAGACTAAATAGATGAAAGGAAAGGAGCATTCTTAATCCCAGTTTTCAGATTAAAAATTGAGTCATAAAGTGATACAATATATGCTCCACAAAGGTGGTTAAGCTTTTTCCATGTGCCTATATGTTGCTGGACAGTGTGCAAAAGACTTTATCTCCTGGTGTTCACCATCCTCAGCATTCAAAAAGTGCCTAGGAACCAAATTTTCCTCCCGTCACAGGAGCAAAACTGCTCCCACAGCTCCAAGGAACCAACATCATTAGGCACAGAGCATCACAACCCTCAAATACCTCAGGAAAACCTGACATAAATGATCTAGACATAAGTCACAGAAGAAGGCAACAGCAGATCAAAGACCTCCTGACACTTACCCACAATACTGCTGGGTTTTGTTTCATGGGTAGCATTTTTCACTCTTGCTACATATGTTAAAAATTATCTAGTAAGCTGAGACAGCATTACATGATACTGAAGATGCCATCACTTAGATGCACTACAAAAGTATTGTCTGTGTCCTTTAAAGATGATGCATTCCAAAAAGGTCACTAAAGCATAAAGAAAATTCCACTTTTTCAGCATTATCTTCTCTGCTTTATTCTTACATCATCCTGAATTTGTCCCGCACCATTGACATGTCCTTTTAAACAGCTTCAACACTGCCAAAATATAGCACCAGCCAGCAACCTAAGAAAAAAAATCCCTTGTATGTAAAGAGTGTATTAAGATCTGAAAGGATTGTACAAACACACTCTTTTCTTATTTCCACAGCTTTGCTGATTTCACTGCATGGAAAGGTAGAAAAACCTTCTAAATAAATATTTCAAAATCACATCAAATTACAAAGTGAAGCATTCAGTGTTTTACAGTCAGTTTGTTGCTGTGGACCTGCTTCTACTGAGGGCTAAAATCCATAAACTTTGGTAGAATTACTGCTGATTTCTGTGCATGCAAATGAGATAGGTGTATTTAAGTTTACCTTTGAACCCTCTCTTACCAAACATGAGTACTATCTTCATCAAGAACACAAGAATTTCTGGATGTCATTCTGATAGTAATTTTAACTGCTTATCCCATTTAAAAAAATAGTAGAAAAGTCAGAAAAATATCAAATTTGCTTTTTGAAAACCAACCTGCAGTAATTTGCCATATTATTTCTAAATTGGAATCAATTTCAGCAGGATATGGGGAAATATAGGGAAGAAAAGTAATTTTATTCCAAATGCAGAAATGTGAAATAAATCATTGGGTGGACAGATCTCTAAACACTGGATCAAAATGTTTATTAATTCTCTGTTCTTAGGAAACACACAACGTAGCAACAAAAAAAGTTTTCTGATTTTTTTTTTTTAAATGAACATCTAATTCCTCAGATCCAAAACTTAAACAGATTGGTACATTATACTGAGTGTTTAAGAGATATTAAGGGAATTGAAAGAATTTTCAATGATGCTAGTGACATTCATTTTCAATGTTAATAACCTATTTACCATGATAGCACCTTAATAAGCTTTTAACTGCCAGAAATGAAATTGTACTGTAATATGGCATTATTATTAACATTATGAAGAAAAAAATCCCACAGCTTCTTGCCCTCAGCATTCAGATATTTTTATTCTATATTTCAGGGAGATCATTTAGCGATCCTCTTTCCACCTATGCAGGATAATTCCCATTCCATTTGTTTGGACTAAAATCTACTTGCGCATTGGAACAGGTCCAACCTGCGTATCATTTTTGTAAATCTGCATTCCAGAACAGTCTTTTCTGACTGTTTTTCACCCTGCACGAGGATCATAAATACTAAATATCACTGTTGGGCTTTACTGACCCTATAAGGAAGCTCAAGCTAGACAAAATAACAAGTCTAAACTTCTCCACTTGAATCAGAGGGTTCAATTCTTTACATGCAAAGAGTCCCTGTGTCTTTGAAATCTTGATCTGTGTAACATGGCTGGATCTAAGCCCCATTTTTCTTGCGTGACTTACTCTTATTGTCTTATGTCTTGTTGCAAAACATGAAACCACAAGTGGCATCTACTACGATGTTCTATTTTATTGCAAGCAAGCTATGATCTCTGCAAACTGTCTAAAGCATCTCTGCCATGACGAGAAACCACTACACAGAAACCACTATATAAATTACTTCCTTTCTTCATGTGATCAAAAATAATAATTTACCCTACTTGTTTTGTAGGTGCAACTCCGCATACATGCCATGTAGTTGATGCTTGAGGCACTGTATCCCAAACACTTCCTTAAACTGAAAAAGAAACATCTTTCCCTGTCCTGTAACAGTGCCATCACTTTATTTCACCAAGATTTTTGGCAAGTACTTCACGGGAGAGAACTAACACAGGTTCTTTAAACTAGAATTTCAGTAACCATATCTTAAAATTAATAAAGTCAATCCAGACCACTTTAAAAGGTTTGTGCATTAAATATTTGTATATCCTACCCACTTGTCCATTATACTATTTTAGTAGCATTAGGGTATTTCTAATTTAGCTACCTTGACATTTTAGAGCATGTTACCATAATAAGTAAGGACCTGATGAAAGTTTCCTGCTTGGTGAAGCTTGATGAAGCATGTTTCCTAATTGTTCCGCATCAGAGTTTGTTTCTGAACTTATTTTAAATGTACCAATATTATTAATAAAAGGCACTTTGCTGAAAAACTCCCTTCACTAAGACCACCTGTGTATTGCAGAGAACACATATAGCTAAGACAGACACGGTAAGAGCTTCCAGCAACCCTGTTCATAGTGGGGCGCTTCTGCAAGAAAGGGCTTGATTTGGTTTGGCCCTCCCTGCAGAAAACACTGAGGGTATCAATCACTGCCAATTCTTCCCAGGGGGACTGGTGATATACCCAGCCCACACCCACAAACCCACTTTGCACAGGTCACTGAGCAGCAAAACAGACAGTGATTTTCAGTAACTACCAACCCGGGCCAGATGCAGGATGGTGACCTGAAGGTGAAAGGCTCTGAATGCAATTACTAATCCCCTGAGCCACTGACTCCCCTGCCTCCATTTTTGTCATAACCCTAATATTTATGATAAAATTGAGAGGCATCAGTACAACAAACAGGAAAGGTGTTGATATTTCCAGTTCCATTTTTAATTAGGGAAAAGCTCTGGCAAAGTTTCAAGCCCCTTTTGTGCCATAGCAAACTGTTACTCCTCTAGTGCTTGAATTGACACTGAGGCAAGAAAACAAATACAATCAAGTATGTAACTTTTGATTACAGAGAAAACAAAAAAGACAAATGCCACAACACAGATGACTACATGCTGTAGCTTTGTACCTTGCAAGAATACATTGCACTGGTTAAAAAGTAGTAATGGAAACTCTCTGGGGCATTAGAGTTCTTCTCTGCTACCATTCCTCCTTCATCCAGATATCAGGTTTTCCCAGATGGAACAAGGTCTACAGCAAATTCTAGATGAACCTGTGTTATTCTGCCCAGTCAGAGCTTTATAAAACTCTGCAAGCTACCATTGAGGACAGGCCCTCAGCTGAACTGTGATTTAAATCCTTCCAAACTGTAAGAGAATTATTTGAAGAGGTATGCTGTAACAATGATAATACAGTTAAACTACAACAAAAGCATTACTAGCAACGTAGGAACAGTAAGGGCGGGCATAGGAAAATGTTCTGATACATTTTTAGGACTAAATCTACAGTGAGACTTTGCTCAAGAGTCTAAGGAACTTGTCAAGTTGCCTTATGGTGAACCAGCAACAACTTCATGCCTTTTAACTCAGCAGGTTGTGATCCCCTCACGGCTGGTTCTGGCAGGACCTCCAGGCCTCCATGGGGAGGTGCTCACCAAGCCAACCTTGATTTCATTTCCTTCCTGTTCAAATAAAGCAGAAGTTAAAGGTCTCTTCTTGAGAAAAGATGAGCACTGCCTGCATGTTGCCAGCACCTCAAAGGAGATAAATGATGTGTTAGTCCTCTTACTTCCCAACTCCATCAGTGAGCATGTCTTGCATTAGGCAGAAGAGAAGGGCCTTGCTACACTTATCAGATTCGCCTCAGAGCAAATAGGCTGAGCAAGGCATCAAAATGACTAGCAGGGAAAACATCAGGAGTTCGATTATTTTTTTTGTGGAGATGTGGGTCTCAAGCTTCTCCTTTCCAGCACTAGAAACTTTCCCCCAGTACCATGGGAAAGCAATTCTAGTTCAGACCCACAATAAAAGGTAAAGACAAAAAATGCAGCAGCAAATGAAAGGCTATGAAAATTGTGGCACAGACAGGGAATGAGGAAAGTATCATAGCATCTGAGACAAGATGAACTAGCAATAATGTGAAAGGGCAGACATAAAAAAGTACCATAAGAGAAGACAGCACAGCAGGAGGTAACGATGCAAATGAATGGATGGGGACAATCAACTGTTGTCTAATTGGATTGTTAACCTCCTAGTAGAGAGATGGGATATGTTATGTAAGGCCCAAAACATAAAGTGTTTAAAACTTTAAGACAGAAAGAGACCTAGGAAGGGAGATATGCCACAGTTTCAGGCACACTGGTTAAAAAAAGGAAAAAAAAATATTTCTCCACCAAACAAATTACATAAGCACAAGGTTGCAAACAAAAAAAAAAAGAAAAAAGTATTAACATGAATTGGTTTAGCGTACAAGATTTATCAAGTTAGAATAAAGTATGTTTTCAGGCTACATTCATTTGGGCTTCAATTATATTGAGAAAGGCACTGAAATAATCAAATTATGAAGCCCCAAAAGCATTTAATAATCACAAGAATTAAGCAGATGCACTAATAAAATTAACACTAATAAACTAGGTCAACACTGAGAAAAAGAAAAGAGTGATGGAGGAGGAAGAGAGCTCCACCCAGAGATGCTCCTCCAGGGTGCCGGTTCTGGCACTGCACTCCCTGCTCAGCGCTGTGCAGTAATGACTACAGATGATGCAGCTCTTTCACCTCTTTAACACACACATTGCTCACACTGTCTTCGTAGAATCTCTGCTTGCTGCAGAGATTGCATCCAAATGGTTCCTTAATATAGAAACCTGGGAGGAAATGCTCCCTCTACAAGTAGTTCATCATTGCTCAGATTAGGAAAGAGGGCCTTTAAGCCTCACAGGTTTATCTGCAGTGCAGCAGCAATCTGGAGAGGAGAGCAGAGGACAGTCAGGAACTTGCCAGCTCTCAAGTCACCCCACTGTCTGTGGCTCAGGAAGGTAATTTTATCACCAGGTCTCAGCTTACCTCACTCAGAGTACAAATACCTCTTGCTCACCTTGGCTAAAATGATTAGAGAGAATAAACCTGAATCCAGCTGTGTTGCCTCTACTCTGCTGCCTCTTCCCAAAGCTGAGCAACCTTTAGTGCCAAGAACTCATAAAAATCAAAGGAACAAAGGTGGTCCTCACATGTGCAAGACATTGGTTCACCATGTTTTGACACATAAAGCACTGTATCAAATAAACTCCAAAGAGTGATGATGAGTGCTAGACTAACTAGTAAACACAGTGGAGAGCCAGAACTGCTCTGCTCTGTCTCAGAATCTGACCTACTCCTGTTATAAAACAGATGCATAAATGATTACAATGATTATGCAGGGGAGTAAGATTATGCAAGTGCTAAGCACTGCTGTTACAATACAGATACACAAGCAATCATAAAGGGGCCTAGGGATGTGGCATTTCTCTCTAGCTTTCTTAGGAAGGCAGTGAAAGAATGACAAAGGGGGGACTGGGTACACATAGTCAGAGGGAATTATTTAGGCAGGAAAGGCAGAAATCCTGTCTTTCTGCCAGGCACTCCCTTGCTCACACAAGAAAAGCTCCAGCACAGCAGCAAAACAGCAAAGGGAGAAGTGCAAAGGCAAGGAACTAAACTGTTCATTAAAACTCAGGATTGGAAATAGCTGACAAGCATTAAAGTGCTGCAGAACATCATTCTTCTCAACTTTCTGGCACAGAAAAATCAGGAACAACTGCCATTAGAAAAAAGGAGAAAAAAAATCGAGGACAGAGAAGCAAAGTCACAGGCCGGTTCTGAAGATCAGGGAGTGGCAGCAAAGATGCACAAAAGCTGTACCTTTGAGTACGGTGAATTTGGAAGATTTCTTAAAAGAAATTCCAACTGTTACTACAAATACTGAAATTAAACCAGCTACTTTTAGAACCCCCTCCTCAAATGAAGGTCAACACAAGATTGCAAAGACTCTAAGACATCTTCAGGTGCAGAAGCAAAGCATTTAGTGATGTGCACAGAGGATAAAGCACCATTAGAAGCTCTGGCAAGCAATTCTAGAAACCATGCTGGCTGAAAGCAAGTCTGTCATGTCATGCTATTGCATGACAACACACAGAGAAAAGGCCAGGACAATCATACAATAACGTGCAAAAAGTCATCAAGATAAATTAATTGTAATTAGTTCAGAGGCAAAGTTTACAAATGCAAACCTTCAGCCTCAGGAATGGGAGCAAGCTCAGCAGTATCCCTTTGTCAGGGATACAGAGGCCATTCCCATTGCATCCTTCCCACTCTGTGCCCAGCCCCTTCTCAAGTAAGACCCCAGGCAGTGTGAAAGAAACCAGCACACATTCAGATGCTGGCTTTCACATCACCACTATGAGCTTCAGTTGCACTGGAGAGATCAGGAAGCCCAATGTTACCTCAGCCTTCTGAGTTTGGGTGTCTCTGCTGCTCCAAGAGGGATCACTGCCCCTTGGTCACATGTTGCAGCCTTCCCCATGCAGGTATCTCAAGGATAGGGCACCTCCTGCTCTTCCACCAAGCTCTGCCAGCACAAGTCTGTGGGTGACTGGTCTCTAACCAAGCTCCACCAGCTTGGTCCAGCTGACAAAACGTATAACTATTGCTTCACACATCCCAGCCAGGCCAGGGACCAGCTTGAAGAAAAGGAAAAGCCTGGCAAGGAAAGAAAACAAACTGCTGGGATCAGGGGATATTTTAGCTAGCACAAGTCAGCCTCGGAGAAGGTCATATTGCCAGACACTTCAGCTGAAACATCCCTGAAACTCTCAGGACAGGAATCACCTTGGTTCTGTGCCAAGGCGGCGTGTGGAGCCAATCTCTCACATAGGTCTTTAGCAACAGAAAAAGATTTCTCTCCTTTCTCTTTTTTTCATTATGAGTATCGACAGGTTTTAGGAGAAAGAAATCACTAAGACACTATGCAAAGATTACACAGTATTTACTGGAATTACAGTATGTTGCCTCAAAGGGATATGAACCTATTCAGGCAACATAACAAAAGATCAGGAAGATATATTTTAATCCTTGCCCAATATTTTCAGTGCTGTTGCTCTTGAAAGCATGTACTCTGTGCATCTTACAGTCTGAACAGTCTTGGTCCAATATGCTATTATTATGAATGCACATTTTCAGCTCTTTTTTCCCCCCATTTTGATGAATGGTTTTAAATCATGCCTAAAATAACAAGTGCTTGATATCATACTACACGCAAAAATCAAATTAAGACACTCACATACAACTTTGATAAATTAGAAAAACTGGCTTTCCTGTTCTACAAGAATTGCCCAAATCCCCCAGTGCTTCCATATCTTGACTTCCCTTCCATCCACCTGTACCTTGAGCCTCCAGCAAAACTGACTATTGCTGTGACAGAAACCCTCCTCTGTAGACATTTTCTGTATTAAAGAAAAAGCTTACGGATAAATTAAGAATCAAAGGCCATAGATTTAACACAAATTCTACAGTACTGCTTTTACCCAAGCTTTTGAAGATTTCCTTTCCATTCCTCAACTTGCCCAACCAACTAAAAGGTTTGAAAAATTAATGTGACCAAAGACTCTGTCTAGCTGATGTTAAATGCCAGAAGCAAAGCCTGGAGTGAAATATAGATATATGGAAAGACTAGTTCAGACAGCCTGTATTATGGTCAGTTTTGTATATCACAATTTACTGCTCATATCTTTCTTGCTTTTTTAACTCATGATGTAGGCTTACATAATCTGGTCCCCAAAACTACTAGAGATGGACTGTCAACATGCATAAATATATCTGTAAGCCACTAAGGGCTAGTTTTCTGGATTGTTTTTAGAAGATAGCATCCTGTTAGTAGATTGCTCATATATCTACTTTTATGCTACAAAGTCTTCAGAGAATCTGACTGTGATTTGAGATTGCTTGGTAAGCATCTACCAAGGAGTGGGTGCCACCATAATTTTACTAACGCATCATTATACATTGTTGCCATTATTTATTTCCTTTACAAGTTCAAAAAAACATCTTGTGGGTAGAACAATGCAATTAGTTCAATTAAAAATCACTACATCTTTTTTATTAATTTTTCAGCTGCCAGTAGTATCAATGGATTTCAGAACATCCTCTCCTCTTAAAAGGACATCTCAAGGATGAATTGTAGAAAGGATACACAAGTTTTCCTCCATGTGAAAACCCTGAAGAAAACATTTCACACATTCCTTCATCGGGGAAAAAATTACATTCCCCCTCCCCCCCCAGATAAATTCAACTTTTAGATATATTTTTGGTCCATGGAGGAGCAAAAAATTGACAAGGCAGTATCCTTGGCAGATCACCCAGCTGAACAGGTGATCAAGAAAACCCTAACCTAACAAAATATAGAGATCATTTAACCCAAAGGAAGAAAGAGTTACAGTGGTGTAAGTGAGAGTATGCGTACATGTCAGGGATTCACCGATCTCTGGGTATTTTTCACTAATACTATCCTACCAATACAAGAAGTACTGCTCCTTAAGAGCTGAACAGTCTCAAATTCCTATCTGTTTGGAAGCTGGGGGATTTTAAATTACATAGGTCATTAATGAAAACAAAAGCCTCGAACTTTTTGAAACTGTGGTAAAAAGAAACATTATTTTCAGTGTGCTTGTGCAGTGAGCAGGCCAAGACCCTTGGGCAGTTCCTGTATTTACAATTCTATGGCATCTTCAATGGGAAAGCTGGTCAGAATATGGGACAGCACTATCATATTTTATAAGTAAGAATAATTTAGTCAAATCAATCAAATGAATATTTGCTAGATGCAAAAACTGATCACTGTACTTACACATCAATTAACCAATCTGCAAGCAGCAATTCCTGTTTTCCACTCTTTTTTAAGCTACTATTCTTTTCCATCTTTAAAGATATTAATCACACCTCTTTCAATTCATTCATGTCTTATAAAGGGCTCAGCTGCAGTGCTAAATCTTTTCTATTACCTGCACCTCATCTCTTTTGTCTAGCAACTTCAGTGCCCACACAGGGAGATGTGAATATTCTCAAGGTCATTAATACACAATACACCTGAAGTCTCAAAGAAACCCTTTTCCTTCCTCATTCAAGTTCAGTGGAGTTCTCTTTTCTGCTGCCCAGCTATTTTGTTTGCTCTTTTACCTTGAAGTGTTTGATGCTTTGGTATAATGTTACAGTCCTCTGGGTCAGATCACAGTTTTACAGCAACTCCTTGAGATGGCCCCAGTAAGAGTCAAGAACACACAAGAGTAGAAAAAAAGTCTTGTCCTCATATGTAGGAGAATAAAAGTATTCAGGATGGATGGGACCTCAAGAGGTCATCTAGTCCAACCATACGAGCACTTACATGCTACTGTTTCTCTTGAGCTGCTCCTCCAAACACTAGCATAACATCTGTCCCTCATAATGATGCCCATTTTCAAAAGTGCTTAGGGTATTTTAGAAATGTGATATTTCACCCTTCAGTATGGCTTACAGTGAAAAAAGTCAAAATAATTCATGTCAAAAAGTGTCAAGATGGATAAAATGGACATTTCTAGAACAATTTATCTTGAACGTTTTCTCAGAAATTGCTGAGGTCGTTTTACAGCTCTGAGTTTTGAATAAAAATAGCTTTTTCAGCTTGAAACAACAGCATTTTAATGAGAAAATCCCTTATCAGTCTTATACCTTGAGTTGTCAATGAGTGTCTTTACCTGAAGGAAGCTGTGCATGCTTAGATGCATAGCTGTTTCTGCTAGCGTTTAGTAGAAGTAAAGCCCTTTGGAGGCCACTTATTCTCCTGTAGTTGGGCCTTCTAGCATCATTACTTCTAACAATCCAAAAATCAAAGCAAAGCCTAGCTGCCGAGCAATCAAGAGCATGGGCACGCAGACACAGATTAATCGATACAGCTCCTACTGTAATTCCTTTATGAACAAAAGTAAAATACTAATTTACTCAAAAACTCAAGCCACAGAACATTCTCCCTCATGATCTGACCTTTTTTCTCTTACGCCTGCCTGGCCTCCTTAGGCTGAACAAATATTTGTAGCTGATAGCTCAATGAATTGTCACAGGGCGAGTAATGTTAACAGCTACCTGAATATGATGTTAAAAAGGATGAGAGACATAACACACAGACCTATAATCTTCAAAGCAGTTTTACATGGGAGCAAACTAAAACATCCAGGTCACTCATGACTTGTCAGCTAATAATGCAATCACTTCTAATTGTAATACTGTGCTGTAGTACAAGCCAATCATTTATTCTGCGAGTCTTCTAGCAAAACTGCATAAACAACAATAACCCTCCTCCAAACATGACATTTTTATTTCATGCTGTACGTGAATTAATTGAAATTCAAATTCAAATGCCTTCTGCATGCACAGTTGGAAGCTTGTCCTGTCTCTTAGCGAGGCGTGCGTTCTAGCAACCAAACACTACGATGCTAAGTTGTCAGATAAGCTAGGAAGGAAATTCCAAATAATTTATTTTCAAGGCACTGCCATTATTTTAAGCAAGCAAGAAGTATTTATGCATTGAGTCCTTAGCAGCAGACAAGCCTTCTTATGAAGGAAGAACATATAGCTTCATTTATCTCCAGATAAAAAATGCATAATGGAAAAAAATGTTTTCCACCTGAAGCTGTTGTAAGGCTATATAATACATGGGCTTAATGAGACATTACCATTAAACTGAGGCAAAAGTTTTTTGGTGTTTTTTTTTTTTTTTAATACATTCTATTCAGCTCTACCCTAAATGCCAGCAATGCTGGAAGGAAAGCAAAGTTGTGGCTGGTGTGGGAGGTACATCTGCTCCAGCAGGGGCTAGTGGAGGAGGTCCTTGTGCTTGCTGGAGGAACATGAAGGGCAAGAATAGAAATGTAGAAGTGTAGATTAGATTTTTTTTCTTTCTGAAAAAGAAAGCACAAATCAGGGTTGGAGGGAATAATCATGATGAGGAGGGCGGGCTGCAAATCTTTCATGGTACTAATAGAGATGAGATAGCCATCACCTTTTTATTTTTCCTTCCCACCTCCCTCGTAAATCCATCAATCAAGCATCAAGGAATCTAGTTTTATAACAACTGTTTGCTGACCGACTACAGTAAACCTTCAGCAAGCAGACAGGTCTGAAAAAAAGGAAATAAACTAATTCTTAGATAAACTAAGAGTGAAATCTTTACCAAGTCAATCCTTGGCAAAATACTGCATTGTCAGGTATTAGAAATATCAACCATTGTCCTTCTTTCCATTGTGAATCAATTTATTTAATAGGACATTTCCCAAAAATAAGGAGTCATATAGAACAGTTAGAAATTCAAACTCTTGTTTAATGTTGCCATTGTTTTTGTCTTTATTTTGTGAGGCTTGGAGTAAATGAGAGCACAAGTGAGAAAGTGCGGTTGGAAAAAAAAAATCTAGAATCTGCATAAACCAGATACTCAGAGAGGACCAAACTGCAAGATCACAATGATGAAATGGAAAGAGGAAAAAGAAAAAGAAATGAGAAAGAACTTTTTTGTACAGGAAGATCAATATTTTAAAAGTCAATTAACAGTCAGAGGAAAATCACCCATCCTCAGTAAAAATCACCCCAAAAAAACCCCAAACTCCTAACTAATTACCTTGTGTATTTCAAGCAGGTTGACTTTGAAAAACTTCCTTGTGGAAGCATTTTTAAAGCATCACCACATTACACATACAGAACTTGTGTTCCCTGAAAAACATTTGAAAAATGCCATTTGCGCTTATACTGTGAGAGACACAAACAGCTCCAGTACTGCTGTATGCTCCACCACAACAAAAAAACATAATTCGCTTGTTCAGTTAACTAGGGATATGATTGGGTAGGGTGCGTTTTTATATTCTTAGACACTGCAAAATGCTGAGAGAAATGCAAATAAAAAGGTAGAAATTCAGCTTGTGCCATGTGTCAGCTGGGTTCATGACAATCTGCACTACCTGAGGATCTCTCCCCACACATTTATACATTCTTTAAACACTTGCCTTATGTAAGACAGGGTTACGGGGGAGATAAATGACATCTGTATCTTCTTGTCAGATATGGCAGGTCGTGACATTTCAGTCTGGAAAGTTTTCACAAACTGGCGATGAAGGATTAGATCACCGAGTAGCACAACCTTGAGGGGAAAATCTATAAGGGATGGCAAAAAACCCAGATGCTTCTCATATGACAGCTTTACAGAGAGATTAAAAAAAACCCTGCCAGCCAATTACTAGGGCAACTGATGTAAATAAAGTTTCATTAGGGATGGAACTTGCAGTTGCAGCATATATATAATGCAACATGTATTACATGTTACCATGTAATATAAAAACACTGTGTACCTTCACCCACTGCCCTGCCATTCACCTCTTCTGCACCTCCATGCGGTTTTGTCCATAACACTCTTCAAGCCTACATGATATCTGTACACAGAAACATAACTCTCAATTTATCATTAAAAGCAAACTCAGAGACTACTGAAGTGACCTCCCTTAATTGTCCCAGAGACAAATGCATGCCCCACAACCAATTTCAAAGTACACAGAAAATCACCAGTTTCTACCCCCACACACACAAAGGATGATCATTAAGGGTGTCAAAAGCAGGTAGGGGCCTTCTGGCAGGTTATCAGTCTGATAGCAAAATGATTTTTCCCCTTTCTTAGGAAAAAAGCTAGTAGAAACATTTAAAAATTTAACATGATTTTTAGCACATGAAAACTGTCTCAGCTTTGGTCCCTTCTGGGATATTTTTTTCTTTTGTAGAGAAGAAAGTGAGCTGGTAATTACAACATGCAGCTCTAAGACCAATTAACTATCTGCAACATGCCTCACTTCTTTTATCCTCCACTGGTAACGCTGCAGGCAGCATTAACTGTCTAATAAATAGGTGAGCACTGCTTAACACTTTGCAAGGTTTCAGCATCTCTCTTCACCCCTGGCATCAATTCTCTCTTTCCCTTGGCTGTTAGCAGATCAGTCTGGCAGTATGCAGATGCTATTCTGCAGTGTGCTCCAAGACACACGCTGCCTTCAGGCTCCCCTGGGTTATAAGAGGCAGGTGGTGTATTCACGTTCTGAAAAGAAAGCTTCACTAATGACCTCGCAAAGGTCTCAGAGAGATTGGTTGGGTTTTTTTTTTTTTTTCCTAGTTAATCAGCCGGACAAAGAATTTACTTCTGCTTAGGAAGGGTGGATGTCTGTAAGCCAGCTATCAGTGGTAAAGGGCAAATATTAGAAGCATTTTTAATATACTTCCACCTCCTGAGAGCTAAATAAGTTGCATAAACAGCACAGTGTGCTGCAAGGAAATATCCTAAGTCCATACACACCTTGTATCAGGTGTTTCAGGAAACAAGTACACAAGCATTGACCCTATACAAACGCTTGGACTGGATTAGCAACCCTAATTTGTTATGCCTCAAATATGCATGCCCATCACCCCCAAGGCTGTAGAACTTAGGTTCTTTTAAAGCCAAGGTAGGGAGTAACTATGGAGGCATACAGCTAATACATAAGAATGCGGGTGAATTGTCTAGTGCTTACTAGTATCACATGATACTGCTGCTGCCGGCAAGAGTTGATCTCTTTCTTCTAAGATTCCTACTGGGCAACATATGAGAAAGCATGACATATATATTGTCTTTGCTTGTAATAAATCATACCAACAAAGAGTGACTAGCTTCTCATCAGTGTGACAGAAAGCACAAGAGGAGTATGCCTCTCAAGTAACATACCACCTGAAAGCCTGCATCCTATTTACTGATGTCATCAGAAAGTTGTAGCATATACAATTCAGAAGCAAAAGTATACACTGACTTTTCTATTATACACTCCTAGAAAAATTAATAACAGTGGTTTGTCTGTAATAAAACCACATGTGAATAAGCAAGGTTTTTCAAACACATTAGTTGGTTATGTACATTAACATAAGTAGAAACAAAGAGAGGGCTTTGAAGAAATAATTTCTCTTTTGTGTCTACTTCTTTAGTCATCTGTTTCCACATAGGCATTTTAAGAAAGACTAGTACTAACACCCACAATCTTTATTTTGATTTTATATGTAGAAAATTTTTCTGGTACTTCAAAAAAACTGGAAGAATTTCTGTGTGCATGTGTATACATAACCAAATAGGTAAACATATAGATTCATAAAAATAAACACATTTTTACATATATTTTATACATTGTCTGTTCTTTTACAACTATTTCTGAGGCATAAAAAGCAATAATTTTGCTCGCAACTTTCCTAAGTATCATCATTATTGAAAGAGAGATCAGGTTTGCTCTCTTTTGTCTAGATCTGCTCTCTGTCTCTGTTGGGTAAAGAAAAGGGAACTACAGGAAGTCCATTAGCAAAGAACCTGGTCTTTTACGCCTTCATTGGCTTACTACATCCTGTCTTTTCATTCACCCCATCTTTACCTTTGTAGATCATAATCTACACTTGTAGATATAGCGGCGTCCACAGATCATTAAATCTATCCAAGTGACAGTCTAAACTCTTAAAAACAGAACTTAAGATAAAATGAAGACCATATGAAATTGTTTTGCACTGTTACAAGAGATAGCAATATCATCCTTCAGTCTTTATTTCAAATGGGAAAAATATTGCTTTAATTACCAACTTGTTGCCCATAAGAAAATTACAAAAGCAACCTTGTCCAAAAAGAGAAACCTAGGTTTCTCTTTCCTAAGCCTCCTGCTTCTTCCCCAGCTCAATTTCTCATCAAATTAATAACAATACTTCAGCAAGCCAAGATCCAGAAAGACAGAACTTACTGGAAGAAGTATTGCGAAATGCTAGTATGTCTCACGAGCTTTTAGATCAGAGTTGGCTTATACTGCTTGTGCAGTGAGTGCACAGCCAACACTAACACACCGCTGTTAAATACAGCAGCCATATTTTGGTCAATATATGTAGTCCTGTCCATTATTCCTCACAGGATGGCCTAGCTACAAAATCACAAAATGGTCAGTGTTGAAAGGAATCTTTGGAGATCATCTAGTCCAACCTCTCTTCCAAAGCACAGTCATCTAAAGCAGGTTGTACAGGAGCGCATTCAGGCAGATTTTGAGTATCTCCAGAGAAGATTCCACAACTTTCATAGGCAGTCTGTTCCAGTTCTGTCACCCTCATGATAGAGAAGTTTCTCCTCACGTTCAGATGGAACTTCTTGTGTTCCAGTTTGTACACAATGCCCCTTTGAAAAGAGTATGGCCTCATCCTCTTGACACTCCTCCCTTAGATATTTTTAAGTACTGATAAGAATTCCCTCCCTCCCAGTCATCTCTTCCTCAGGCTAAGCAGACCCAAGTGTCTCAGCCTTTACTCATCTAAGATGCTCCAGTCCCCTGGTCATCTTCGTGGCCCTCTGCTGGACTCTCTCCAGTATTTCTTTGTCCTTCTTGAGCTGGGAAGCCCAGAACTGGACACAATACTCCAGACGCAGTCTCACCAGGGTAGAATAACCTCCCTCAACCAGCTGGCCACATTGGTCTCAATGCACCCCAGGATATCATTGCCCTTGGCCACATGAGAGGGCACACTGCTGGTTCATGGTTAACTTGCTGCCCAGCAGGACTCCCCAGCCCTTCTCCGCAACCCCTAACCTGTACTGGTGCAAAAGAACCTTTTGGATTCACAGGCATATACTAAAAAAGAAAAACAAACTATTAATATTGCAATAACAAAAGCATGGTATTTTCTTCACGCATTCCATCCAGTGCTTATTCTTGTCATTTTACTTTCATCTGACCTTCTGAGAAAAATATTTAACATTCAAGTGGCGTCCCAGGTAGTGTTTTGTTGCCAAAACACGAACAAGAAAAAAATTAAGTAAAATTTTGGTTCAGTTAAGGGAGAGGAAATAAGAATGTGAATGCTCTGTCAATAGTTTTAATTCCAAAATTATGGGATCTTTTTCCTTGTGCACCGATTCCCCTTGTACTCATTCAGAAGGATGCTTGGATTAACATATTGTCTTTAACACTGAAATACCTTAAGTAATTCTATTCTCACAGCCACAGAGATATTTTTGGCACTTGAGGTGTTGTTTTGTTCCCATCCAGTTCCATGTATGCAAAGGGAAATAAAAAACACATATTAGGGTGAAGAGAATGAAAAAAAAAAGAACTGTTTCTTTTTGCAGACCATGGTTTGACCATGGTTGAAGGAAGAAGCAACCTCACTGCAAAGAATCACTTCAACGGTTCAGATTTGGATACCAGGGAGTTCACCACGTCACCTTCAATTCTGTGTACTCAAAACATTTACTCTCCTGTTGGCAGGTCTCTTCCTTCATTTCCATTTCAAGCTCATCTCTTCTTCCAGTGAGCAAACATGTTTTTGATTTGTACATTGATCCAAGCAATCGACATATGCACACACTCAACCCTGCTCCTTGACCCCAACACCCACACACAAAAAATGCTTAACAATGATCTTGTTCACAGGTTTGATGTGGGTTCCAAGCACTGTCACATGTGAAGCATCCACTTGTAACTTTAAGTGGGCCACCAGCACTTACTAATGTTGCAACTGCACAATGTAGCTCAATTCTTGTTAACCAAACTTGAGGCAAGGCACTCTTGCTCTACTTATAATGCAGGCACAGCAAATCAGCGGGATGAATCTAATTAAGATTTAATTTAAATAAACTTTGATTGGTGCAAAATATAATGCATATTTGGCCAGTGGACCATCCAGTATAACCCTCAAGCAAAAATGTTTTAATGCATCACAGCCCCATGATTTCAAGTCCCAGGGGAAATGAGACAAAGTTTGCTTAAAGAATGCATCTGAAATCACCGCATAGTTTCTTCCTACTGATGTGCTCCACTACTGGCATTACGTTAACAGAATCTATATAAACGGCCTCCTAATCACTTTATAAATTGCTTAATAAAGAAGTAACTTCCATAGTTGTCAATCAGTTACAAAATCAGCAACTATTTGCTATCCCTCCAAAAGCAGCAGCAAATTTAACTGCAAAAAACCAGACTATATCAGGGGAATGAAGGAGCAGGAAGAAGACAAGAAAAAATTAAATTCAGATTTTTGG
This sequence comes from Coccyzus lansbergi, assembly GCA_033558105.1. Classification (NCBI taxonomy): domain Eukaryota; kingdom Metazoa; phylum Chordata; class Aves; order Cuculiformes; family Coccyzidae; genus Coccyzus; species Coccyzus lansbergi. Next base: position 358,119 of record JAUMJK010000140.1, on the reverse strand, counting down.
CATTTCATGTCACCTATACAGACAGTATTTTTATACTGATGTAAAGTAAATTTTATCCCTGTTGCCCAGCAGAGCTCACAATCCTCTGCAAGTTTACAGTACGCTCAACTCCTCTTCTAAGCTGCCAGGGGCTACAAGAGGACGAGAACCTAAAACTGATCTAACCACATGACAAAAGAAATTTTAAAAAACCAAATCAGCAAGAACAACAACAAAACAAACAAACAAAAAAAAAAAAAAAACAAAGATCCAAGGAAACTCTTTTACTATTACTTTAGAAATTATGAGAATCAAGAAAAAAAAAGGAGCAAATGCAACCAAATACAGATGGACTCCAGATATATATGAAGTGGGAGAAACTACTTAAAGGCATAATGAAAGAAGTAGTTCTGACACAAATTTGGCTTTATTTGGGCTATGATGTCTAATACTACTGCTGAATGAGAGACTGAGATTCTCAATAGAAGCTACTGCAAATTTTCTGGTGTGCTAGAGATACCTGGGCTGGTTTGTTTTGACCTTCACTTAGGAAATATTACTCTATCAGTGAATATGATATACACAATCCATGTTGCAGTGTGCTACCTTTGTACACAAACAGACAGAAAAAGGAAAATTCACATCCGCTAGCTTTATGCACCTACCCCCGAATCATCTTTTGAAAGCTATATTGTCAACAGAAAGATGAGGTTCCTTTGGGGCACTGAATTACAGATCAAGGTCATTGATATCTTTATTTCCTACTGACTTCACAGGACTTGCTTGCTTCTTTGTGGTTAAGCCCACAGGTCAAAGAAGGAGTACAGATTGTCTTCTACGGCAAGAAGAGGACAAGAACTACCACTGTAAAAGAAGATGGTTCAGTTAATAGTTTATTTTGTCTTTTCAAGTAACTGAGAGATAAATAAAGGACTCTGAATAAAAACCTTGACCTCTGAAAACAGCAGGGATTTTACTAGTCATTTCAATGGAAACACGTATGCCTGTATGTCACCTTGTTTAAGAACACAGTTAAATATCTCCAATAATTTCACTGGGATTTCAAAAGTCAAGAAAGGACTTGGACTAGTAACCTGAACACTTAAAATAATGCTAAGCATTGCAGAACACAGTTGTAAAATGATGCAGTAAAAACTGAATTTTTACAGTATGCCTAGATACATCTCTTGAGTCAACCTGAATTCAAAGTTAAAATATCTTCTTTAGAGACTACAAAATGAAAACAAGAAAGAAAGGATGGGAGAAGAAAGGACAGGTCTGCAGTAGCTGCAGGTGAAATCAAACTGTGGCTGGTCCAATCCATCAAATTGTACCAGCCACTTCGAGAACAAGAGACCTGTCAGGGAGCAGGCACTACAACAGTTTAGTAAGCAAACTACCCTTACTCTCTAGAAAGGGCACACAGTTGGCTAATTCAAGCAGACAGTCTACTTACACACACTGCTTCTCTTTCAAGACTTACACACTGTCTGGTAAACATTAATGTTTCTTTTCCTTTAAAAGCCTTAATCTTCTAAAATTTTTTGGCCAGATCATATACATCTGCCCCTCCTCAGTTCCTGCACCAGACCTTCTTCCATTTCCAGTCTGAATCTCCTTAGTAGAGTAACATCTACACATTACAAAATGGCTGCTTTTCAGTACCTCAAAATAAAATTATGAGCACAAGAAGGGTCACTATTGAACCCATATTAAATTTTACTTAACAGCGACAAAAACGTCCAAGCAAAGCATCACTTGTGTGTCTGGCCAGCTGGACAGACAGGCAGCACTAGGTCAACCCAGTGAGAATACTGGGTGAACAAATATTTATTGAGAGTTACTCAGCTGTATTACAGAAGGGGATTCATGGCATGGTGCATCTGGACTCTGCTCATTTTTTATGAGATAATTGCGCCGTGGACTAACTCAAACATGGCATGACTGAAGGATTTGCCTTTTAAATTTAAAAACATGGAACGGACAGGAATTCAATTCGTCATGCCTCCATGTAGCACACAAAGGAAGAAGAATATAAATAAACAGGCAACCAGAATGGTGCAATAAGAACAGGATTAATCCAAGTGTGATTAATTCAGTGTCAGATTAAAATAGATAGTGCCAGCTGTATCAGGTCCATTCTGCCACATTATTTTCGCCTGTCATTTTTTTTTTTGTCCATCTTCTTCCCATCTCCTTGGTGGATAAACCTGCAGGAGAGTTAATTGTCACATACATGGATTTAATCATATTGTCCACAGTGTTTGGGGGCCTTGCCTTCAGCGATCCATGACTAATTGTTGTGGTAATTTTTCAATCATTAACAGCATCACATATGCTGCAAACAAATCCCATGACACCCACTAAAGCCCCCGTGGCAAGTGGTGCACACTTCTTCATGAAAGCCTCGTGCCATGTTCCCCTCCCCTCCTCCCCATTACACAACCATCAATAAGCTGCCCCTGGCCTTTGGGAGGTGAGGAGAGAGGCAGAGCTGGCTGAGCACCAGCAGCTCAGATGCTCAATATTACTGCTTTTAAGGCAACAGCACTGCCAAAGGCGGCAGAGGGCAGAGGAAGAAAATTAAAACTCCATCTGGGACAGCTGACAGGGGGTCTTGTCCTCCGGGCGGCTTGTTCTCCATTCAGCCTTCACTGAGCTGGTTGCGCTGCATGGAGTGCCCTTTCTCCGCCTTTCAGCTGTATTAGCGATCTCTATGGCAACGGTTGGTCCTCATCTGCCGCCCATCGAGCGGGCCGGCCGCGGATGCTCCGGTGGGATGAGACCTGCCCTGAGGGAATCCCCCGGCTGATTGAGGAATTGCTCTAATCACCTCGTCAACACCAGCCAGCCGGATAATATAAACCCCTTCACTCTTCCGGACTCCGATAATTACATGTATTTAACAAGAAATAAAAAGGTGAATCAAAAAGCTTCTCTCAAATAATAATTAAATAATCATTTTAAAAAAACCCTAAACGAAACAGAAACAAACAAATTGCTGCAACACTATCCCCGCAGAAAGGATCAGTGCCACAGAAGTTTGGAGAGAGCTGTGAGGATTATATAAAAGTGCCATTGCCTGATCAAGTTAAATGAACCGACTGACCCCCAGCTCAGCCAGCAAAAAGGTTTGCCTGGGGAATTAGGAGGCCTGTGTTCCCAGTCACCTTTCTGACTTCTTGTTCCTGGAGTAATTTATTCACTGGCATGCAAGCCAGGCGGCACTGACTGAAGTGTAGAACACCCTTCAATGGTGTACGCCTGTATTTCTAGAAAAAACAGTATTTGGTTTGCAGCTCTGAATGGACCAACTGGATAATGTCATGCTCTCACCATTCCTCACCACCCCAATTCCTAACACATTCATATATTAAGTGGTTTTTTTTTTCACCTGCTTATAGATAATGCATATCAGTATCCTCAAAGAAGGCTTGAATGGGGCAATTAAAATCAGATCAGATTCTGCAGCATTTCTACTTTGAAGAGACCACTTTAAAACAAGATGGCATTTCAGCAGTCATACACGTGGCTTCAGAAAATGCTGATAAAACATATAATTATTGAGAGACATGGTAGCAGCAGTAGTGAGTATCAAAATGGAAATACAGGCAAAGAAGAAAAAAAGAAAAGAAGAGAGATATAAACTAAGAGCAAAAGAAGATAGGATTAAACAAAAGCAGGAGCTACCCTGCTCCCTGGGGGGCAGGGAGGTGGGGAGAGAAGAAAGAATCCTCTGCTACACAGAGGAGTAAACAAAACTGTCTCAGATTTAGCTCCTGATTCAACCCATAAGGAAGGAGAGGGAGGTAAAAATCCTGTCCTTGTATGCTTCTGACAGTCACAGCACCACCAGTCTTATGCAACCGTTATGTAAGTTGGACAGAACCAGCACCTTCAACTCTCCCTGCCCAGGCTCCCAGCAAGCAGAGCTCTGACTGCCTCCCCAGCCACCACGCAGGAAGGTCATGCTCTCCTCTGCTCACCCCTGGGTTGTAGATTAGGTGTGCTATACATATACATAAAAAAACCTACGCACTTGTATTTTTAACAGCTCTCTCCCACATCCATGAATTGGTCTCTGTGAGGGTAGGGGAGCCCTTTGTGGCACACAATTGAAGTAATCTTGCTTTTCTCTCCCTCCTTATTCCAGAGAATGTTGTCGTCTCAAGGCCTAAATAAAGGGTGATAACACGTAAATAGTATCCTAATTAATTTCTGTTTCTACAATGCTGCATTGGCTTGGTGTCACTGACAGAAGAGCCACAGAAGAACTGTCTAGAGCCTACCCTAGATGACAAAAGATCCCAGCAATGGCAGATGGCATGTGAATCGCTATAAAGGCAATTAGCAGCTAGATGCCAGATTTTGATGTGCTGGGGAGGGCGGAGGGGGTTTTTCTCTGTTCTGAGAAGTTCTCACCAGAGGGGCTGGAAATAGGCATTAGTCTCACTTTGCCCCCACAGAGTCTTTGCAACCAGTGTTGCTGGGTTTGAGGCTGCTGTATCACTAGATACCTATAAGCACCTAGTGCAGCAAGATCTGCAGCAGCAATAAAACACTATCTTTTTACCTTGATGGGCACAAGCCACAGCTGCTGCAAGCAGAGAGTGTTTTAAGCAGAGTTAAAAGAAAAAAACATCCACCTATGCAGCAAAGGACTGCAGCCACCAATCCAAGTGCTGTAAAAACATTACAGAGTGCTGTAAACAGTGATTGAAAATGCATCAAAAACATTGAATGCTTCTAAGCAACAGTGACAAATGGATTCTGGAAACCGTTCATGTTGGATAACTCTCAAAATGAGTTTGTGCGGTAGACAACGGTGCTAAATTTTTATCAGAGAGCTAAAGTAGAACTCTTCATCATGAGCCTTGTCAGCATATATTTTTTTATCTTCAAGTCAGTAAAAAGAATAATATAAAAATCTACTAGTATGATAACACCCAGCAAAAGTCTCATTTGGGTGGCTGTAGTGGAGACCTTGGATAACACCAACACAGGGATGTTACTCTGGACAGCCTGACTGACAGCACTGTGACCAGTAACACTCAGAAGTCTGCTACCTTAGTTAGGAACCCCAAGGTGACAATTCACAGCAGGTTTTCCTACACTTGCTAGTTTGCTCATTACTTATCAGGTTGGTCTCAGTTTATGTGCACTCTGTAGCAGGGATTCTTTCATATTTTTTTTTTATTTGATCATGATATGCTCAAGAACAGTAATCCCTTTTGGGGGGCTCCTTGCACTGATACATTTAATAGCTTTAACTATAAAACCTCACAGCCTCACAAGGGCTCTGCCTCTGGAAGCACAGCATCTACTAACCCTTTTTGCTGGAGGAGCAGCTCTATCAGCTGTCACCAGCACCTTGACTAAGCAAAGCTGTCCACTTAACCCTCTCCTCAACACTTCATTTCCACACCAAACAGCCCTTCCAATGGCCTCTCGGTTTTCCATTTCCCCGAACTGAGAGGCTGCTCCTCTGTTAGTAGTACATACTCCCAATATCATTCCAGCTCTATAGCACACCATTCAGCATCTGCTTACCAGGCACTGCTGCCATCCATGCCATGGGTTACATACTCTTCACTAAAATCCAAGGCTGGGCAACTCTAGTTCTATCAGCTGCTGGACTTACTGACTTCCAGGCTACTACACAATAGCTGACTGACAGTCGGTCAAAAACTTGATAGGTTCTCATCTCTGTTTTGTAAACAAGTAAATTGAGGACGACCACGAACACAATAGAGATGTTAACTTCAAGTAAATCCTATTGAATAGTTTTAATACAGACATCAGACTTCCATCCAGTTAACTATGCAATTTTTGTGCAGAAAGCAAACACCAAATCAAATAAAACAATTCTTAGCAGTAAGCATATCTGCTCTTTAATCTTATTCAACATATTAAAAATGCTACCTATTGCATGGACATGATTGATAATCATCAGGGCAGAGATAAATGACAAATTACTATATGAAATTGCATACAGTTTTGCAGTACAGACAAAGACTACAAACATATTCAGACAAAAACTTCAAATGCTTAAGAGCCTATTTGAAAACCTAGCAATTTTATCATATATAGGAATCTTCTACAATAGGATCAGCCCTAAGGATCTGACTGCTTTGGTGTTTTTCCAGGTACAGAAACCAGAAGCTGTAATTATGCAATAATATGGCTATAGAAGATGCTACAATTCAGGTAGTCATTGATCATCTTGATACATGAGGACGGATATCCCATGTACATTTTAATCTTGCCTAGTTTGACAGCATCTAACCATAGTAACTGTAATGCAGCATGTGGAATTTGTGTATCACTGAATTCCAGAGAAACTGTTAGCATGCAATTTTGGAAGGTTTTCCAAACCTCTTCTAATCCACCAAGTGCAGGTCCAAGTTGAACTACACCAAGCCAATCACATGTTACAGGAAAAGAAAAAGAATCTTTCCAAAAATAAAATCTGGGGCCATTAAAAAAAAGCCCTGTGAATGTCAGGGAGTTCTCACATAACACTGGAACATACTTTACTCAATGTTTGTTCTGCTTCCTCCAATGCAGAGCTTCTCAGGTAAAAAGGAAAACAAAAGAAAAGCCCAGCACTAGTAAAGTTTCTGAGCCAGAGATCAATGTTCAGAATCAATTTAAATGTTCAGAAAAAAAAGATGTTGTAATGAATAATCACATAGAACAAAACTTATGAAGCAAAGCGCTATCTTCCAAGTGGAAGGTGACAAAGTAGCAGTAATGCTGCCCTTAGTGAGAACAACCAACCAAAGAAGGCTGGTCTCTCTCTGAGAAGATGGTACGGTGACATGGGATAAGCCACCTGGCACTTAATTATGTCACAGTTTCCCTATGTCTAATAATATAGCTTTTATAAATCTATCAAGGTGTGCTGCTGAAAAGTGCTACATAGCAGCATCGATTTTATTATCGCCCACCAGAGGGCATACGAGTGGAACAACAAAGACTTTCACTGAGGACAGCCACAGGCAGTATCATCCTTAATTATGTTTAAACACAACAAAATAACCACCACCAAAAAAACCCCTAATGGGTTCATCAAACAGGAGTTTTGAATAGATGCACTTCAGCAGCTGAAAAGGACACAGGGCCAGCATGTCTATCCACTGACACTTTTTCAAAGCTATGATGCCTATAACAAGTGATTGAAGTCTGGATTGGTGCCAAAGAATCAAATTTTAAGGGTATTTGCATGAGAGCAAACAGCGAGTGAGGAATTTTTCAGTAAGTTCCTTACAACTTTCCTCTTTTCCAGCTACAGTTGCTACTATGTCTTAAACTTCAGCTGTCAAGAATCCATCTTCTCATTCCCAATTTTCACCAGTGCTCAACTTGTCATACTTATTCCTCATATATTTTACTCCAATTCCTCCCTTAGCTGCACTGTGACTCTTCATCATGCTTTTCTGTTGTCCCAAAGGAAGACTTCAGCACCCATTTCACACCTCTGCAGACATGGCAAGCAAGTCTATACATTAGATTATCCAATCTAAAACTTATTCTGCAAGAACAGGCTAGGAGTTGAACATGAAAATCAAAGTCAATGGACCAGGTCACAGGCCCTCAGCAGAAGCCTTCAATCACCTGTCAAACACCTTTCCTGTTCAAGGAATTTGTCCAGAACCAGTAGAAAAGCAATGTCTGGGGCAAATCCTAGCCGTCCAAATGCAGTGTCTCGCACAAGACTCCCACAGGGAGTGAAGAACAGAGTTGATGAGCTCATACAGGCATCTCCCCTACTGTCACACTTCCTTGACACAGTCTCCTCAGCTGTGGTTTGAAAATCATCTTGGGGTTTTCCTTCAGCTGCTGCGTACTTGCTGCAATTACTGCCTTCTGCTACGATGCCTTTTGAGTGTCTCCAGGGAGCCCGGGAAGGCCCTGCTAGCTCTGTATTGCACAAACGTGTGGAACACATAAAAGAAATTAGAGATTCGAAGTATTCTAGTTCACCTTCCTTAAACTTCACCTGTGAATTGTACAGTCACAGAGCTTTTTCCTAACTTAAGGTGTATGCATTTTTCTTAACGGTCCTTGAGAAGAGAGGTAATGAAAGGGAGATGGGAGTAAGGCAGTAAAAAGGTCACCATAGGGAAGCTCTAGCTTTTCAAATTTGAGCCTTTCAAGGAAAGAGTTGCTGATTTTCTCTTCCTGCAGAGTATCATAAGGCAGCAAGAAGGTCATTATAGGGGAACACTGGCTTTTTCAAAGTTGAGCCTTTGAAGGAAAGAATTAATGATTTCCTCTTACTGTTGAGTATCATATCTGCAGGTGTGGTGGAAAGCACTGAAGACAGGAGGCTGTCTGTTGAAAATAAGTGAAATAAAGAATCCGCATTTTTTTGAATGATTTTTTTGAATGAAGTGTGCTTCCACCTGTAAGAATCAAATGATTATGTTAATTTAGTCTATGAAAACAATGCCAATCTGATCTCACAGGCTGGGCATGCCTGTTGCAAGAGGCTCCTGTTTCTTCACTTTCCCTGAAAACTTTTAAACCTGATGGCCAATTTAATGAAGAACACCATAAGGGGGGAAGCATCTGACGGCTGTTAAAAAAGTTTGATCTAATTATTAATCGATGAAGAAGAGGCAAGAATACGAGATTATTCTCTGTCCAATTATCAGAGCACCCACAGAGGTCTACACAAAATGACTGGTTGCACTACTCCTGCAACTGCTCCTAAACTTGGCTTAGCATGACCCAAGTCTCCATTTTCTAACTAAACTCCCTCTTGTTTTAAATACCATTTTTTAAAAAGTATCTGGCAGAAAACTCTAGGGCAATGGCAGTTTTATGAATGGTCTGTAACATAACAACAACAAATTAGTTACAGGTCATGCGTATGCAAACATTATGCCCACTTTGTGCATACACCTTACGCTCCCTCCCCTGTTTTTAAGACTTAGTGGATCTGTGACAGCCAGAAGGATGATGAATACAGAACTACTGATGGTGCACCACAAAAAATCACTTCCTTTTCATTTCCCTGAATTACGGTCATATAATATTGAACGCTTAATTCTCTCCATCTCAGGATGTAGTTTTGCTTCAACTATGATAATTTTATATTAATTAATGGTAAAGAAACAGCAACAGCAGAAATTACACCTTTTTGAGCTAGAAACAACTCTGCCTAGCATCACATGCTGCCCAAACAAAGCAGCAGCTTGTTCCTGTCCCACTAGAACAGCAGCTCATAACATGGTCACATTTAAAAAAACCAGATCCTCACCAGTGCCTCACTCTCATCACCTGGGAACTATTATAAAACCAAAAAAGTACACACACAGCATAGCACAACTTAGGAAATCTACAGAGGATACTACAACATTTGTCTACTGTTTGCTTACAGCTCCTCCAATCAGCCGTATGCAGAACATGGCAAATGCTTTTATTTGCAGTCTGCTTCACTTCACTATTGATGCATGAAAACTGATAGCAACGTAGGAAAATAACTTTTGTTTAAGACTACTGTACAATTAAATGCATATTCATGTGGCTTAAGTGGACTCCAGCTTCCTGTTCTGGAGTGGTTCTAGTAAATGCCCACTTTCTTTGTTCTTATGCTCATTTGCCTATGATGCACAAGAGCTGCAATCCAGTTATTAAACCTCCTCTGAACATGGCCAGAACCTCAGTTGGCAAGAAACCATACAGCAATTTGCCCCTTATTAGTAAAGAACCCCAGAGAAAATAACCTCTCCTTTACAAGACGAACTGCCAGCTCTTTATTTAATAAATAGCAGTAGCAAGTGCCAATACAGGTAAAGTACAGTTTTCCTTTCTAAGATCACCAGCTTTTATTCAATAAGAACAGAAAGCAATTTAGCATTTGTGGAGTGAGTAATTCTGCCCTTCTTGATTGTGATACAAAGGATTCTAATACAGTAGCAGAGATATCTTGGCAATTATAGTTGCTGCTGTGGGCCATGCAGCAGTACTGTATTAAGAATGTATTTTCCTGAGATTAAAAAAGGAGTCCAAGTCAGGAGTATACCTCTGACTGTCACTTTTGAAACATACGAAGCAAGTCTAACCAATGAGAAAAGGATTCCCCTCACTGTACTACTTCATTTGGAATAACTTATTAGCTAAGTACTTTTTAACCCATAGAGTCAAAGATTAAGTCCTAACCAGAGCCTCTTGCCTTATTTAAGTGGATATTACTAACTTTTCTTCTATTATAATCCCCACTGCTATTTTGTGTCAATCACTGTTCTAAAATAAATTCCATAAATCCACTTTAATTATTTTTTTAAACCAGAAAATGCTCTGAATTATAAAGTCAACGACAATCTTTGTCATTAGCAAAAAGAGGACTGATAGTTTTGAATGAGTGACTCAAACTTCAGGGCTGGAAGAAACATTATTCTGTTACTTTTTCCTGCCTTCTCACAATTTTAAGACAAAGGGGAGATGAAAGTTAATGTTCATTGCATGGTGAGGAGACAAAGAGCTCTAAAACTGTAGATAGTTTATTGCCCTTTTGTTGGGATCTTTTTTCTTCTCTTTCTTGATAAAGCAAACATTCTGACGGAGAGAATACAGAACTTGCCAAGTTTTTTAAATAGTCAGCTTATTTAAGTAATCAGATTATTTAAATAATCCAGATGCTCTCAAAAGCAAGGAAACAAACAAACCCATTCCCCCTCCACTCTCATTTGTCCAAAGAGAAAACGGGTGCAGGATGGCTACCATGGTTATCTCTTAAATTCCATTTGTTGCTACATACAAAAGTTTCCTGGGACTGTGCAAGAATATACAGGATCAAACTTAACACTGATGCTCACTGCACAGTCACCAGACTACGTAATTTATGGTATCGGTGCTGTTCAGGAAAAAGAAAATAAAGATACATTGCTTTAAAATCTATTAGCAATCTCTTACTGTTACTTATATAGGGAAAAGCGTTAATAAAGGCTGGCATTCCCCCAATTCATTTTAGGTGCAGCAGCAGATCCTACTCAAAACTGGCTTGTATGCTGCCTGGAACAGGCTGTCTCTTCTCTGTAGTTGCGCTGCTTCCAGCAGCATGGAGGTGCCAAACCTGTTTTAGACTCTTTCCTTCCTCCTGGAAACATTATTATCCTTCACAGCACAATCACCTCTTTCTGAATACGTTTTTACTTACATGTTGTAGGTTTTATTCCCTCTACTGCTCATAAACACTGCCTGAACAAGAAAGCAAATCTGGATATCAAAGTAAAATTGAAGCTAAGTTATTCTTTGTAATAGAAGACAAAACAGCATCAGTGGAGCTGACTTATCTACTTTTACAAAGCTAGAGTTTACAATAAAAGGCTATTCTTCTGGAAGGCAATAACGGCAGAGAAGCAGTGGCCAAACTCTGGCTCTTGAGCTGTTCCGTGTTTGCTTACACGTAATACAAACAAAGGTCCCCAGCCAAGGCTGGCTTGCATGATCACCAGTGGATTAGTATGCGCTGGCACACAGACAGCTGGGTGATTTGATCATCTCAGCCCCCAGCTGAAACAAGCCATGAGAGTCTGGTGCCCCTGGCTCAGCCTGGACTGGTGCCACAAGTGGGCTGTCATCACTGGAGTTGCCACTCTGCCTCAACTGTGAAATACATTCAGGTTTCCCTTCCCCACTCATTGTTCCTTAAAGACACGTGTCTCACCAGACAATGGAAGACTCTTGATAAATGGTCTGGAGTTGGAAAGGCTGACTAATCATACATTATCATTGGTTTGTTATTTTCTTAATATAGTAGAAAAGTAGAGAGAGGGATAAGTGCAGGTTCAGCCTGCAGCAGTCATGCAGGAGATTTGTGTTCATCCATTTCTCTTGCCCACTAGAAATACGAACGATAACAAGCGATGCACAACCCCCCCATCCTAACCATTACCTCCCCCTCTAGAAATCAAGTTTGTGTTTGTGATCTAGTGAAGAAAAATACTTCCCAAAATGCTTGATATAATCTCAGTTGAGCTTTGTGTAGCTGAGTCAGGAACAGTCAGAGACATGCCTATAAAATCTCTTCTCCACTGTTAGTTGGGTAGTCCTGATAAATGTCTTGGGAACAGCAAAAATATTACAACACAACAGAAAAGAGCCACAGGGTATCCTAGCCTGATGAGGAATTATATTAGACTCACTGGACCAACTCCTGGCTGATTAAAAACATTCAGCATTCATCACATAACAGTGTAGTAATTCAATAGTATTATTTAGATGTATTTTCATTTGCATAAATAAAGCCAAGGGAAACACCTTCTTTGTGCTATAAATTGGTGCTCTTCAAGGTTTTTGAAAGTAGCACTTCCTTTTACTTGGGAGCTGCTTAATAAACTACATCCATCATTATTTAGCCTCCTCTCATGTGTGGTGCTCTAGTCCTCCTGCTAGATCCCAAGGAGACAAATCATAGTGAATTACTAAACCTTTAATTTACTTTTGATTAAAAAAAAGGAGGGGGAAGAAAGGCAATACATACACATGGGCAAATTGCTTCAAAGGTAACAGAAACTTTGGAAGATGAAACTGCACATTTCCCCCCCTCTTTTTTTTCCGATTCCAAATGGAGTAAATTCAGCCTCACAAATGCTAGGGAGAAACTTTCATTCACTGGATGGGGAGACATGTCATTTACCAGTCAGTCAAATAAACACTCTTGCTGGTTTCAAGGGTAGTGTCAGACTTGGTTAACCCTTTTCCATAGGCATTTTGTTGCAGGAGAAAAAGCAGCATGAAGACAAAGTAGTTTCCTAAATTGTGAAGATAAGGAACATAAATTCCAACCGAAAATATAGTCTTGCACCTCTAAACCCATTAACAGTACTACCCTAAACCTCAGCTGGCAAAATCATTTGGAGCCACAAGCTCAATCTGCCATCTAAGTTCAGTAATAACCACTTGCTTCAAGATTCAATCCTATACTTATTCTTCCACAAAATATCCCTGTAAATAAATAGCACGTTTTCCAGAAATAGTGGTAGATGAATTGTTGTAAAATGGAATGCTGTTTTTGTTCATTCTACACAAACATAAACAGATTGGAAGTAAGCTTCTATTAATTCTTTTGGAACATAAACTCTAATATACATAACTGATCAATCAAATTGGAGAAAGCAACATTTCAAAAATGTTATTGGTTCCTTGTGGATGAAAAATTTGATGAAATAACAGTTTTAAAAACAGAGCTGTAAATTAAGTAGGAAATAAGAGTCAAATTATCTTGACAAGGAAAAGGAAAGGGTGGAGGAAAGATATAACTTTAACACAGCACACACATCAGACCCGGTGGTGTAGCCATGGGTAACAAAACAAGAAAAACAAATAATAAATAAAACAGCATGCCCTTTGATTGACTGGAGCATTGCTTCTGTGTAACTCACTTCTGTGTTTTGGTTTACTTATCAAGAAAAGACCCAAGACTTACTTCCAGTCAGTTCAAAAGAAACCAAAACAAAGTCAAACCCAAAAGGCAACCTTCATGCAAAAGCAGGAAATAAACTCTCTCCAATTTCTTCTTCAAGTGGGATGAAAGGATAGAAGAAATAGCTTTTCTATATAAGCATCACCCTAATTTAAAAGTATATTGTCTTTAGAAACTTGAACCTGCAAAGTCCTCAGAGTCCACAAGTAATCCTGCAAAAACTTAAAAGCACAAGCTATGCCCCAGCTCACACGTAAATATGTAGCACTGCTGTATCCATCCTCTTTGCTGGACAGGGAAGCCTAGCAAACCGTCACTAAGGTTTGCAGTTGCAAAGGAGGCTAACACTAACTCTTCGACAGAAGATGCTGAGGAAGCAGCAGATATTTCTGCTGTCACTGGTTATAGGAAATTCCCATGTGGTGGTCAACTAAGGACAGCTAATTGTCCTCCACACCCCTCAACTTACCTGTCTGGGACTTTATATGAACTATTCAAAGATTAAGAGTCAAGTGCGTGCTTAACTGGTCACACAGAATCACAGAACAACCAGGTTGGAAGGGACCCATCGGATCTTCTAGTCCAACCATTCCTATCTAACACTAAACCAAGTCCCTCAAGACCTCATCCACCCGTGCCTTAAACACCTCCAGGGAAGGGGAATCAACCACCTCCCTGGGCAGCCTATTCCAATGCCCAATGACCCTCTGCATGAAAAACCTCCTCCTAATCTCCAGCCTAAATCTACCCTGGCGGAGCTTGAGGCCATTCCCTCTCGTCCTGTCCCCTGTCACTTGGGAGAAGAGGCCAGCTCCCTCCTCTCTACAACCTCCTTTCAGGTACTTGTAGAGAGTAATGAGGTCTCCTCTCAGCCTCCTCTTCTCCAGGCTAAACAACCCCAGCTCTCTCAGACGCTCCTCATAGGGTCTGTTCTCCAGCCCCTTCACCAGCCTCGTTGCTCTTCTCTGGACTTGCTCCAGAGCCTCAACATCCTTCTTGTGCTGAGGGGCCCAGAACTGGACACAATATTCAAGGAGCGGCCTCACCAGTGCTGAATACAGAGGGAGAATCACCTCCCTGGACCTGCTGGTCACACCGTTTCTGATCCAAGCCAGGATGCCATTGGCCTTCTTGGCCACCTGGGCACACTGCTGGCTCATGTTCAGTCATGGTAGCTGGTAGCGACCCAGGTGATCAAAATCACAGCTTCTCTCTGCACACAGACAGGCTGGATCATCACAGATTTTTAGGGAAAATCTGCTCCTCTGTTCCATTACGTAGTCTCTTTTAAACTGTTCAGTATTGCCTGAGGTACACGCTTAGGATGTGCCACGTACATACATCTGTGGGTATCTATATGAAGTGCTGCAGACAGAAATTCAGACATGTCTTTCCCTAAAAGCTTACAACTCCACACCAGCAATGTGCTTGAATGGCCAAGGCAAACTTTCATCAGTTGTCAGGTCAGAAGAGTAAAAAAAAAAATTAGCCAGCTGTGACAACTAGTTTTCTTGTTTCCACTGTGGGGAGGAGTGTGTGTGTGGAGAAAACCACATACACAAAAATCTAAAAAGAAAGATTTATCTCACTCTGTATTTATTTGGTTACTTATTTGTCCTGTTTGTCTCACTCCGTGTTCACTTTTATACCTGCATAGGTATAGGTAAAGCACTAGGATGAATTGAGACACCAGTGACCCAGAAGCTGAGATACAGCTTGTATTCAATTCCACTTTCTGCCACAGGAATCTTCCGAGACCCTTGGGAAGTCACTCAAATTCAGATGCTTCCTAGTTTCCCACTAATTTAGTTTAATCTGAGACATTGTCTCTTTGTGGAATGTTCATTTTACCTTAAGGTACTTTCCTAAACAAGGAGAATGGGCTCCCCTTGCAGCCAGACATAGAAAGAGGATGCCCAGCAAACTGGTCAGAAAACAAGCTCCGTAAATTCAAAACACAGCGGAAGACCTTCTTTCTCTATTGACTGTGTAAGTAAAACTAACTTTAACTAAGGCAGCTAAAGTCTTTGTCTGCAGTGTGTGTGTGCACCAGCCTTCCGTGCACTTTCATTCCAGTCATTAAAAGAGAAGCAACAATTCACTATCTTGTAATAATCTCAGGTGAATAAGCACAAGAAAGGCTAGGAGACATCAAGGTAATTCAGTGATGTGGTTGCATGGGAGACAGACACTGCCCTAAAAAGAAAAGATTTTAATCCCTGAGAAGTTTGTGATGGAGAGCTGTGAAGCTTACACAGCAGACTTGAATTGCTTTGGAGATACTGTGTGGGAAGAATAAGCCCATCCGATAGTTTTACCTCATATTCTTGGGAGGCCCCAGGTGCTTAAGACACCAATACCTCTGTAACTTTAATTTCACCTTGAAGAGTTGCAGGAATGTATTTTAAATGCATTATATTTGCCCTTGTACACTACGTCCATATAGACACATACAGCGTTAACTATTTCAAGGTCCCAGCAGAGAGCAGTTAGCATAGACAAAACATGGGTCTGCATACTATTTAAGCCACATGCACCATCTGCTCCAACATTTTAATGTAATTTACCAGGCAAGAGCCGAGCAGGAAATAAAACCTGCTAGATGAAAGATATTAAATTCCTCCTCCCCAAACCGCCCCCTGCTGCTTGATATATGAACTTAGCTCACCCATAACTAAAATTTGATTTAAGAATGTATTCCTAATTTAAACAAAACAAAAAAAAAGACAACCTAAAAAAGTCCTGTGTCAGCAAGGAAACATTGACATAACTTTTCTGTTAGCTACTTATGGAGAACTGTCCTAACTGATAATCCTTTTGCCAAAAACAACAAAAAAAGGAGTGGATAGGTTATGAGCTTACAATTGTTACTTCTTCTCAGATAGGAATTCTGATGATCTTCAGTAAATGAGTAAAGAAAGATTTATTTACTGCAGCATTGAAGCCGAAGTTCTACATGTGAAGTCTAGTATTTGGCTGAGGATGGCAGCCCTGGGCCAAGCACCACTTGAACTTTGGAAGTAAGCCCTGCAACTGATCTGTAAAATGGCAAAGACCGATACTTCACGAATCAGGTTTAAGGAGTACACTTATGACAAATAGGCTTCCACCTTTTAAAACAAAAGCAATGATTTGCAGAAGTTAAGATAAATTCCTTTTGTCATGTTCAACAGTATTCACAGAATTATAGAATCACTAGGTTGGAAAAGACTCACAGGATCATCGAGTCCAACCATTCCTGTCAGGCACTAAACTATACCTCTCAGCACCTCACCCACTCGTCCTTTAAACACGTCCAAGGAAGGGGACTCAACCACCTCCCCGGGCAGCCTGTTTCAGTGCCCAATGACCCTTTCTGTGAAAACTTTTCTCCTTATGTCAGGTCTGAACCTCCCCTGGTGGAGCTTGAGGCCATTCCCTCTTGTCCTGTCCCCTGGCACTTGGGAGAAGATGCCAGCTCCCTCCTCTCCAAAACCTCCTTTCAGGTAGTAGTGGAGAGCAATGAGGTCTCCCCTCAGCCTCCTCTTCTCCAGGCTAAACAACCCCAGCTCTCCCAGCCGCTCCTTGTAAGACTTGTTCTCCAGTCCCCCCACCAGCTTCATTGCTCATCTCTGGACACGCTCTAGAGAAGTCATGAAGAGATGCAGATAAAGCTAGCATTTTTTCTTCAGTAGATGCGTACACAAAATTAACAAAAATTAACTAGAAAAAACACCTTTGCTACAAAGCCACAATTGGAAGACTAAGACTGCCCAGCAACTTCTAAAACAGTTGTTTAAGTAAGTTCCCTCCATAGCCTTAGAATCATAGAATAGCTTGGGCTGGAAGGAACTTTTAAAGGCCATCCCATTCAACTCCCCTGCAGTAAGCAGGAACATGTTCGACTAGATCAGGTTGTTCAGGGCCCTGTCCAGCCTGACCTTGAGTGTTTCCAGAGATGAGGCTTCTACCACCTCTCTAGGTAACCTGTTCCAGAGCTTCACCACCCTCATAGTGAAGAATTTCTTCCTTAAATCTAGTCTGAATCTACCCTCTTTTAGTTAAAGTCCGTTACCCTTTGTCCTATCACTACAGGTCCCACTAAAAATTCTATCCTCATCTTTCTTAGAAGTCTCTGTTAAATATTGTAAGGCTGCAATAAGGTCTTCCCAGATTCTTCTTTTTCCAGGCTGTGCAACCTCAAGCTGGGGTTCAGTTATGCTGAAATCCCAGCACCTGCTCATCTCCTTGCTAATGACACAACAATCTTCTACTATTCATGCTGGAAAGCTGACATTTCCTTTTCCAAACTGCTACACCATTCCCTACTACATTCAAGTGAACAAGCAAAAATTAAAATAAACTAAATGGGTTTCTTAAGACTGTAAATATCAATGGTGCTTTCTGATACTGAATATAGGAAAATTTACATACAGCAAGAAACTCTTACAAACTCCTCTTACTGGGAGTCTAAATATAGCTTCCTTCATGA
The DNA here is from genome assembly GCA_033558105.1 of Coccyzus lansbergi. Taxonomy (NCBI): domain Eukaryota; kingdom Metazoa; phylum Chordata; class Aves; order Cuculiformes; family Coccyzidae; genus Coccyzus; species Coccyzus lansbergi. The sequence continues at coordinate 340,234 of JAUMJK010000140.1, read as the reverse complement.
TTTAGAGTCTTAGGTAACGAGATCTCAATCTGAGCTCAAATCCAGATCTGGAATCATTGCCTGTGTGCCAGAGTCTTTCAAATCACCAGCCAGTGTTCAAAGGCAACCATCTCCAGCAGTCATTGTACCAAAATCTCCCTTTATTTTTCTCAAGGCTCATTAAAGGTCAGTAGAGCAAAATGGAATATTAAGAATTATCAGAAAAGGAAAAGAAGTCTTTATGTCAGCATGTGCCCACACCTAGAACATCATACACTGACCTCCTATAGCAGAAACCTGGAGAAGATACCAGCAGGAGTGATCATGACTATCAGAAGAGATGGATTAGTTCCCATGCAGGGAGCAACTGTTTGATCAGGCCCCTTTGGCCTGGAAAGAAGTCAGTGACAAGAGTTACAACTGAGATCTAAACAAATTCTGTAAAGGTTTACAGGGATTCAGAAAGACTTCAACAAATTAATGGAAGAAAACTCCACAAGGATTACCAGAAACAAATTTATGTTTTCAGCTCAGGGAACAGACAGCTCCAGGAGCATATTAGGGAAGGAAGAAGAGATCAGCATAACTGTGCCTGCCCTGCTCATCTTTAGGCACCTCACTGGGATGCTATTATAATACAGGGATTTCCAGACTTGGGATTGGTTTGGTGTGCCACCCTTAGGTTATTTTCTTGCATATCTCAGGAGTTCAAAAAACATCATGAGAAATCTTATCAAAAAAATTATAAAATTACCTTGTATAGGTTGGGGAAGGCGGGGGGGGGGTGGGGTGGGGTGGTTGTGGCTTGTGGTTTGTTTTGTTTTGATTTGTTTCTAAATGATTGAGGTTTTCAGTCTCTTGGTTTTGAGGTAAACCCTAGTTCAATCTTTACATTTCCATTCCCAGGTAACATATCCTGCAACACTGAGCACTGAGAATATTGCCATTGATTTCAATCAGCAAAAGATCACACCCTAACTGCTTCCAATTTCACAGGTACTAAGCAACACTATGTGATCATAGCCTCTGAGTAAGCAATGCCCTGTATTCAAAGGTTTGAATCATATAACTCCAGACAGACCTGGGAACTTTGGTACCTATCAATGAATACCACCTTTGCAAATCCTGGAAAACAAATTCTTGAAGCACAGAAATTACACCGTACATGCTGCTAATTTATATTAGTTCTACCTAAACCATAAAGTTTTCCTGTATTCTCATCACAGACCAAAACCACAAGTACTTGCTACTATACAGTAAAATTTCTATATTTTTGTGTATTAGTTATAATAAGAAATAACTTTCTTAATAACAAATTCATATATAACATTCTAATTGAAGGTTTATTTTCAGGTACAGTTTAAGAAGAAAAAAGCAAAGAAAAGAAAGTTAAATAGTAAAGTAAGTTAGATTTTATTCTTAAAAGATTATAACAATGATCCTCTATGATCACATTACAGTAAATAATCACTCTAGCTTAGCACCATCAGCCTTCAGAGAATGTGTAATACCATTCCTTATGTTTCTGTGCATCCTTGCAGTAATACATAGTTTTTTCAACAGTTATATAAAACCATTGTCATTAAAAGTAGCAACTATCACTGTTGGAGCAAGAATCTAAAACTTTATTATATACAGTGGTTTGAATTAGTTGCAAATCAAGAAAAGAAATTATTTAAATGTATGTAATAGTTTTTAAAGTTACAAGACATCTTAAAACCTAATTCTTTAGAAAGAGTTGTTACTTAGGAATGTTAACAAGATAATATTAACAGTACTTTGTTAAAAACAGGCGACCATGAATCACTCAAGTAGCAAGATAAGAACAGGGTCTAGCTAACTAGAGTTAATTAAGTAGGGATAGGAGAAAACTGGCAGTGAATTCATGTTGGACATTGCCCAAAGCGAAAAGGTAAAAAAAGTTCATGATGAAATAGACCCTCTTTCCTCTAAGGAAGAGGAGAAGCCTTCCTCTTCACGACCACCAGAAGGAGGTGCACAAGCGCAGAAAGGGCTGATGACATAATTCACCGATGAAACCATCGAAACATACATATGCATTAGGCAATGATGTAACCTGTTGAATATACATTAGATTGCGAAACCTCACGAGAATATATTGCAGTCGAGTTGTAACAATGGGGAAGAATCAGACTTGGGAAACTATCCCCTGATTCCTCGGGGGCCCACCCAATAAAGCACCGACATATAACTCTTCCCAGAGCGTTATGCGTTTACTGTCACACCGATGCTAACATCACTGTTATAAAATAGTAAATAACACCATATTCTCCATTTTCTTAGTAGCTAGAGATTTGTCTGAATGCAAACCACTCTCTAAAACTATTCAAAAGCTTGATTGGCTTTAATGGAAATGTTACCTACAGCCTTTATGAAATTGTGTTTGTTTATCCACAAACCAAGAAAACAGAAAACTTGTCTGTTGTTAACATCAAAAATCTGAATGTTTCAGAAGAGTGGATCATCCCCACTGTCTAGTAAATGACTAAGAATGAAGCTAGCTGTCCTTCCATAAGCAAATCCTGATCTGGTTTAGCAATTTAAGAATGCGACATTTCAAGAATGAGATGCTATGAAAGTCCATGCAAGTCAGAGAAATGAATTGCAACAAGAAGTACTCTTTTTTGTTTCTGTGGCCTCTCACATCTGGGTTTTTTATCACACCTCTGTTGTGTACACTTATGTAAGAAACTAGAAATCTAGCTTGTTAAGAAGCATACATGGAAAAAACAGGCTACATAGACTCTTCACAGACCTCAAAAGGCAAAAAGAGCAGAGTAAGAAAGCAAGTGATGAAGAGAACTACTAATATAGTTGAATAGATTTGATGATTTTTTTCCCCATAGCAAATATATTTCTATTTACATTTCAGAAACATGTATTTTAGTAACTAATTATCAAACAAAAGTACCCATAAAACAATAATCCAAATCTGTGAGATTCAAAAAAGTTACAGACTACATTAAAAGAAAATTGGAATTTCTGCAAACTCATCAGTTTCTTCTCCAGTTTTTAATAAGCAAGCAGTGCAGTGGCAGAACACCATGAAAATATCTGCATTTGCCTGGTATACTGGTGCACCAAGATTGAAATATTCCTTGAGCATCACCTTAGCTAACCAAACAATAAGAAACCATTTCTTTTTTTTCATTCAGTCCTATTGAGCTGATTTCTGATAGAGCCACTGAAGAGACCGAGACAGAAATGGGAAGTTTGCTGTGCCTGTTCTAGACACCTGACAAAGAATGGAGAGAGAACATCTAGGTTTAGGCACTAACATTTACTCCCTTGTCAGAGGAAGTAGGTCTGTGGTGTGAGTCAGGACTCTGAGGTTAGAAGCTCTCATGCTGGGGGACGGGATACTTATCTTTAATTAAAAAAAATAGTTATCAGTGAAAAAATTATTAAAAAACCCAACATCAACAACAACAAATCTGCAAATACACAACCTAATGTTTTTGAGTAGGTCAGCTCAGTTTTTGACCGGAAATCTTCATTGACTGAAAATATCATAAACTCCGATAAAAAAGAAAAGGCATTATTCAGAACAAAGGGTGCAAGGACAGAGCTATTGGCAAGTCAAATTTCCTTCCCAAGTTTGATGAAGATCCTATTCCTTGCTAATCTGCACTCATTTATAGTTGAAGGCTTTAAAACTAAAACTGTGGTGTTGCAAAGAGATTTAAGGGCATGGGATCAGAGTAATAAGAAATATCCACTAATCACGAATACTGGAGATATTAAGGATAATGTAAAGACAAAAAACACCATCAAACAACAAAACAATAAAGAAACTTTAAAAAATTATTGCTGTTTAACTGTGGGATAGCTTTGGAAGGCACTTGGGTTCAGCTAGCAAAAAAAGATGAATGAGCTAGGAAAGACAATTTCCCCCTTCATCCTTCTCCACAGAGAATCTCCTTTCTGGACTTGTGCATTTTCAGTTATGGACAAAGATAGCTTACTGCCATAACACACTCTAAAAATCCCAAAATTATCAGCTAGTAATAGCAAACTTGGCTTCACTGTAAAAAGATGCAAGTTGAGATTCCAGGAACCTATTAGGGTTTTAAACCATTGCAAGAGATGATTAAAGAACAAAATACTCAGAGCAGCACTAGGCAGAAAAGACTGGTGTTTAACTCCTTACCTGACTAAAAATGTGAAATACTCTGCCCTCACTGTTACTTTAAACCAAATAAGTTAACTGTTAGCCAACACAAATTATGAACAAACTTTTTCACTATTTCTGGTAAAGAAATTCCCATGCAAAAATTACAAAATACTCAGCTTTTGCAGCCTAGTGTTTTTGCAGAGGCCCTGGACAGAGCAGAAACGCAAAACAAAAGTGAAATTCTCTGCAAATCAGGTGATAAAATGACTTTGAACCCTCTAAAAATATCTTACCAGTAAAGTGAAAGAATATGTCTTTGTTTGTTTGTTTTCATTAATAATATAAGTTTAAAGGTCATTCAAAAGCTAAGCCAAAGTTACTGAATTCATGAGTTTTTGCAAGATTAGAATTAAAACACAATAATAAAGAGTTAGGAGAGTTTTGGTGTAGAAGGGGTATAATTTTGAAGACTGCCATTCACAAAGGTGAAAAGGAGCCGAGGCAGATTATATTATGAATTCTGACTGCTGTAAAAACCTGTCCATTGGTGTTTCATGCAAATTCAGTCATATACACAGACACACATAGAAAGTAATCGTTACAAGACCACAGTTTGGCTCTTCTCATGCACATTAAAGGAACCTAAACATAAGAAACGAGCAATGTATTTTTCAAGAAGAAAGCCTGGCTATTAGTGTGTTACATCTAATGGAAATAACATCACTCAGTAGTCCTTCACTTCCAAGGTTGATCAGAACCTGTATTATATTTAGCACACCATGTACATGATAACCCAAAAAAGAACATTGATATTAACCACTAATCCACTGGGGAGAAACTCTGGAAGAGAATTAATCTATTATAAAGAAAATGATCCCATTAAAATACACAAAAACTTTGAAGAAAACAAGCTGCGCCAAGTAACTGGGTCAAAAACTGAGCCATTCATAGTTGTCATACTTGGACTTCAACAGAAAGAATTTAAAGCGCATTAAAGTACAACAATAGCTTTAGTAACCTGGCTATCTGAAAGCACACTAATGTGAACTAAATGGATCATATTTCAAAAGGCTCCAATACCTAATAAATAGTACTAGAAGACACTGAATGACAGAGGTCTGAGCATATTCAGTCTGTCGTGTGCTTAAACAGAATTGCTGACTCTCAGCCCAAGAAAGAACAAGCATGTAAAATCCGCAATACAAAAATAAGCAGAAAAACCCCATCAATTCTTACTCTGCTTCCTTACTTACATGCAAGTTCTAAAAATCAAAAATATCCAGTGGTTTTGCTCTGTAATAATTCGAATTTAAGTAAATGATATTGCTTTTAATGCAGTTTACAACCCCATAAATAGCCATTTTGAGGATAAAAAAAAAAAAAAAAAAAAAAAAACCAAAAGAACCACCTACCCTGTACCCAGCAAGCAAATAGCAGTATGAAAGACACCGCATTCCTCTTTCTACACTTCAAGTAAAGAGCAGTACTTTGATATTCCAAATATTATGGGATGCTATTTGCTTATGAAACTTCTAAATCATAACTACGAATGCACTTGACATCTTTAGTAAGCTGGAAAAATCACACCCTAAGTCACCAGCTTCTCTTTTAAAGCTGACGTCTGTCTGTCTTTCTGACATCTTACTGTACAAAACAAAAGACAAGCTTTCTGTTTGCAGGTTTCAAAGTGCTCACTCAGTCACTACACTCAAACCACAGTCTGCAAGGGCTACATTCCTCCTCCTCAGGACTCTTTGTGGCTGCTGCCATGAACAGAGGTGTTTTCACTAACCAGGGGAGAAGGGAGCATTTCAGACCGTGAAGCTGATTGTGCTGGAATTGTTTTCTAACAGAGATGTCAATGAAGAAAAGGAGTTCCAATACCTGAGTTAACTAGCTGTTGCTCCATGACCCCGCAGCCCAGGACCTCCATCCATTCTCCTTGGAAGTTGATCTCCATCTCAAAGGACGGGTGAGTAAAGGGGAAGTAGCAGTCTACCCATCTGACTTGCAGTCCTGTAGCAGTGTTTAAAAAATAAATAAATATGAAGGGTGTATGCTTAAAAGGCCATCCCTCCAACTATCTGTAAATCTCACCCTTCGACTAAGGACATCAATTACAGCAATCCAGAGAAAATAAATAGCAAGCAAACTAATTTACACCAGTCGTGCAAGGTGATAAATCTTAAAACTTGTGGGGAAAAGACGACCGTGTCTTTTCTAATATGGAAGACACTTTGTGCAATTCAAGCACCCTTTGAAACCAAATCAATCATTTGTCAAATTCTAGCAACCACCTGACACTGAACAAAAATAAGCCAATATCATTGGAAAGTCAGTGATTTTGTTATTCTTTGCATCAGGAAATTATTTACTGCACCTCACAGGAAAAGCAAAGTCCTTAATTTTGACTCAGTATTTTATGGATCAGCTAGACAAGTACTTTTTTCATCGGAAACTATTTAAAACAACAAAGCTATTCTTTCTGCATATGTTTAAAGAGGAAAGTTAAAAATAGATATTAAACCACACAAATATATACACACAGAGTTGTACACTACTAAGGTATGCTATATACCAATGCACATGGAGTATTACGGATCCAGGAAACAAAAGTTAACTTTGTGGATGTGAAGTATAAGAGAAAGGTAACACTGGGTCACTCTCCCTCCTTCACAGATCAGCACCTCTGCAAGTACCACTGCAGAGAGATGGGAAACCCCTGGTTTCTGGCAGGGCCAGAAAAGGGCTAGGTCTATGCTGCCACTAAAAGCAGAGGTGTTGTCAAGCCCCTCATTATATTTGTTTCAGTTCTGGTAATGACTTATGCAAGCTTTGTTTCAGTAAAGAATTTTTTTCTAGACATTAAGTGTCATGGGAAAAAAAAGTCTCCAAAACATGAACTGTAAAATCTTGAAAGAGAATTGAACTGCAAAGTCTGTGAGCTAATGTCTTAACACCAAGCCCATCTTTTACTTCAGTTAAGCCAACTGCTTATCAGCATTAGGCTCATTAACAACTAGGCAAGACCAGTTTTAAAACTCAGGGGCACAGCAAAGGCTGTTTTGGGTGACGGTAACTGTTAATGCTTCTGGTTTGATTTTTAAGCTCTTTTGGGGTTGTTTCACAAAAGGAACTTAAAACATAAAATTGCATTATTTATATTGAGAGCCTCAAGGATTAGATTTTCTTTGATTACTTCTGAAACATTAAATGGGGCTACTGAAACAATACGTTACAACAACAGTGAACATACATAGCCAAATCATAAAATAATAATTAGGTAAATTTTTGGATGCCGTCAACTTTCAAATGGAGAGGCAATTTTCAAAACAAACATTGGTTCTTTTCTTTCCCCTCTTAAAAATAAACCTCAGGGAGTTACATCAATGCTAAAAAGAGCGTTTTGATAATTTTACACACAGAACTCAGGAAACTGGAAATATTAGCAATTATACCATTCATAACCATACCGTGACTTACAGCAATCACTTCGGTTCTTTTCTGCCTGCATAACAATAAAAAAAAAATCCACATATTTTTAAAAGTCATGTGTATTCAATAGTAAGGTGTGCAGAAAACATTTTTTTTTTAATTTCCCCATCTTAGTACAAATTCATCTTTCACCTTAAGGCCAACTCTGCATTCACTGCATATAAAATACCTCCATGTACCTTGCAAAATTTGCAGATGCAGAAAGGATGACATTGAATATTCAAGTAGTTTCATGTTCAGAAACAATATTCAGATAATGGTTTCTTTTTAATCCTCTCATTACTTTAAAACGAAGCTTGGGGGCAGGAGAGAGAGAGGACTTCATTGCTTTTAGCTCTTAATTAAATTTTAAAAGATAAAAAAGTATTTTAAAGCTCTTTTTAAATTTTGTATTTACTTAAGAAGTGTTTGTTTTAAATGCAAATAACCAATCAAACAAAAATCTGAATAAAACAAAACTAATTCAAAATGAAGAATCAACTGTTGCCTTCCCTCTGTTCTCTATATTAATAGCAAATCCCATATACCACAATAATTTTATTCATACAGTAGCCAAGACAATTGGGAATACCTCTGTAATTTACATTCAAGTGTTCTTTCAGACTTTTTGGCTCTGGAAGCCTTTACTGAAAAGCAGAGGGTGATCAGCCTTCAGCAAGAATAAGCCTTCTAACTGCATTTCTATAGACTTGCAGAATAAACGGGAACATTTATTATTTAGATACAAAATATTCTCTTGGTGCTCAATATATTCCCAAGGAACAAAGGGCATTGCTCAAACTCAGCAAATTAAACCACTAAAGACTTAAAAGTATTACAAAGATTAGACTTTCTGCAGTACCTGATTAGGTCTAATTTATTTCTTCATATACAGCCTATGAAATGCTGGTAAAAAAGTCCTCTAGAAGTTTTAGGAGGCCAAGAAATGCCCATTTGTTTTAAAATAGACAGGCACCTAAAAAAAGCACAATGCTGAATCTAACTGAAAACTGACCACTAAATACAAATTTGGTAATTTCCCCAGTTCAAAAAGATGCCTTCTATTAGCAGAAGACATCTGCTCATTTCACAGCCTCAGTGTCCACAGGAGTCCTTCCAGTGTGCACATGTCTGTTAGTAAGTGTGGCAGGTTGACACTAGCTGGACACCAAGTGCCCACCAAAGCCACTCTAGCATTCCCTTCCTCAGTGGGACATGGGAAAGAAAATATAAGGAAAGCCTCGTGGGTCGAGATAAGGACAGGGAGATCACTCAGCAATTACCATCACAAGCAAAAGAGACTTAACTTGGGGAAAATTAATTTTAATCTTTACCAGTAATAATATATATTAGCAGTGGTAAAAAATTAGAAAACAAAAATTAAATATGTCTTTGAACACTTTCCCTCCATCCCACCTTTCTTCCCAAGCTTAACTTTACTCTCTATATTCTCTATCTCCTTCCCCGATGGCAGCACTGTGGGACAGGGAACGGGGGCTGGGGTTAGCTCATTACACATTGTCTCTGTTGCTTCCTTCTCAGGGGAGGGGTGGGATGACATTCCCTCACACTCTTCTACTCCAGCATGAGATCCCTCCCATAGAAGACATGTTTTTCATTAACTTCTGTACCATGAGTCCTTCCCATGAGCTACAGTTCTTCCCAAACTGCTCCAGCTTGTGCCCCCCATGGGGTCACAAATTGTGTCACCCACTGGCTCTACTCCACAAGACCACAGTTCCTGCCAGGAGCTTTCTCCAGCACAGGCTTCCCATGAGGTCACAGCCTCCTTTCGACATCTGGCTGCTCCAGCACAGGATCCTCCTTGGGCTGCAGGTAGATATCTGCTCCATCATTAATCTCCACAGTCTGCAGGGGGGCAGCCTGCCTCACCATGGTCTCCATGAGTTGCAGGGGAATCTGCGATCAAGCACCTGGAGCACCTCCTTTCCCCTCTTTCTTCACTGACTGTAGTGTCTGAAGAGTTTTTTCTCTCACATATTCTCACTCCTTTCTTCCAGCTGTAATTGCCGATGCACAGCAACTATTTCTCCTGCTTAAATATGTTACCACAGAGGTGCCACCACCATTGCCAATGGGCTCGGCCTTGACCAGCAGCAGGTCCATGTTGGAGCCACCTACCATTGGCTCTATCAGACACAGGGGAAGCGTCTAGCAGCTTCTCACAGAAGTCACCTTTGCACTCCTCCCAACCAAAACCATGCCACATAAACCCAATACAGGAATTTAACTCTTTGCATCTCCAACAAGTAAAGAAAAACTGAATGGTTGTTTTTATTCCTGAGTACTGAATCTAGGTAAGAAATTGGTCATAACCTGCACTCATAAATAATAACATTACCAGATATTAAGCTAAACAAGTATCTGTCAGTGCTAGCCTGAGTCGCATAACGAAAAAGGCTTGACTAAAGGCACTACTAAAGAAAGAAAAGAAAAAAAACACCCAACACATTAAAGCAACGTACTGCTAGGCTACAGCACAGAAGCCACAAAGCCAGAGACTCAGATATTTTTCACTGGCCAGAAATTCTCTTCATTGCTGTGAGAATCATTTTTAAATAAGTCAGGAGGAAAAGGAAAGGGGCACAGGCTGGATGCTACAGAGCACAGAAGGTATCAAGCTACGGCTTTTTCAAGGAGGTGCTAATTTTCAATTGTTCTGCACGTAATTGTTCCAACTAATTCACCGCACTTGCAGCAGAGAGGAGCTGGCTGCCCTTAATTCTGTTAGCCCACATTATTATTAGACAGGCCATTATGTCCTCAATTTTTTTTGAAGTAAATTCCTTACACTCTTAGATCACCATGGAAAGGAGATATCAGTAAGACGAAGTTAAGACGAGAGAGTAAACAACACATTTGATTTCAAAGATATCCACTGACTGTTCAGTCAGAACCAGCAGAACCAGTAGCAGCAGAGCCAGTAGCAGCAAAGCCAGCATTCAAAGCACAGCATTACTCACTACCCCACCTTCTCTTACCAGAGCTTAAGAACTGGGTAGATAAATATGAAACAGCAGTGAATTTTGGGCCATTTAAAGTAAAGCAAAAATAAAAAAATAAAAAAAAAAATAAAATCACAGAACCAAAACACAGTCATTCTTTTCCATTTGCTATAGTAAGACTACTTCTGAATCATTCAGGGTCCAGAAAGTTTTTGACAAACTACAGGAGGGTCAGAGAAAACAATGCAGTTTGGAAAGATGTTATAAGGAAACCTAAGACAGCTAACCTTGGAAAGGCTCATTACAAGATAGCTAAAATGAGATAGAACAGACTTCTCACACATTGTCAAATCTGCATGTGGAGATGAGAGTGTAAGTTAAATTAGTGGATTTTAAGTGTGCACCATAACTGGAGGCAATAGAGGAAAACCAAGAAAGGTGATCTCTAGGCGTAATACTTGAAATAGCTTCCTGGCAGAAAAATCTCATGAAAGAAACTGGAAGACCATCACTTGTAGAATTCTAAACCAAAACCAGCATAACACTAGAAAATGTCATAAAAGGAACTGTCTTAGGTTGACAAGTATTTAAGACAACTGATTCCATGTTCCAGATCTTTCCCCCTTACTAATATCCATCATTCCTTTGCCTGTTGGCAAAGTCAGAAGAAGCAAAAAGACAAACCTTGGCAATACACGTAGGTGCAGAATTTTATGAAGTCTTTCACCTTCTTAATGATAACCTAGCGACCTTCAAGCAACTTTTGTTATACTGGTTACTGGCATATGCAGTTTACGCTATAAGTATCCATATAGTGTACAATGAGTCAGGTAAAACAATTCTAGCTCATAAAACATTGCATAAACTAATCTAATGTGATACATAATCAGCAATGCAGCAACAAGACCAACAAAAGGGAAAAGGTCAGTGAACTGACCTTCCTGAAGAAAAGCACTGTAGAAGAACAACTATCCAAGTCCAGGACTTTAAGCTACTTTATGCAAAAATAAGTTGCATGTCTGTGCATTGATGGCAGACTTGTTTTGCAATCCAAACAATCTGCCTATGATTAAAAGTTGACTGTATAACAACGCAGCAGTTCGGTAGCATACTACAGGTATGATCATGCTATCCTACTAGAAAATATGTCCAGCTTCAATGCAACACTCTGCTGACAACACAGGCTGTAAAGAATACAACTGATGTGACATACAAAAGGAACAAAATTTTTGCTTTTAGCAGACCATAGAGCCTTACGGAATATCCACATGAAGGAAAAATATATAATTTTTCCAACAGCAAATGCAGTAAAATATATTTTAAATTTTAAGTTAAAATCTGCAGGAATTGAGAACGAAAAAACCCCATTAAAGTTAAAAGATGACAGTTGTCACAAGACAAATTTTATTACGTGTGCCCAGGTCACTTGCACTGTACCCATCTCATATGTCTAGTACGTACCACGGAGTTTGTTTCGTTGACTATTACCTTGCTGTTTGCATTGACAGCTTGCAAGAAGGTCAAGAAGGTGACGGGAAGAGAGCTTACTATTTCCATGGTGCAGGGGGCCAGGAACAAATAATTAAATTTAAAGCTCCATATCTTGTCTTTCTATTTCAGAAAAAAATACTGGGCCCATAGAAATAAAAAATCTATAGGTAAGAAGGTGGCACCTATTTCTAGTCTGCAGGTTTACAAACATTTAAGAATATTTTTTTTAATGTCTTGTTAGCTTCTCTGTGGACTGTAGAAGAACCAGTAATAATGAGCACAGTGAAGCTTTAACTGCAGCATCTGTCAACAGTTAGAGAACGTCACTGCAGTCTCAGATATCACTAACAACTCCTAGAAACTGCTTACTTGAAACAACATCCTTAGCATCTGAGGCTGATCTAAAAATATCATTCTTGCTATTACTTACTTTGATCTTAATTTTGTATGTTTCAAAAGGCCACTGATAAGTAAAATACAACATGAAAGTTTGAAAACAGGAACTTTAAAAAAAAATTGTCCAGGTGGAATAGAACAAAAACTGGCAAAACTTCTGCTTGCTTCAGATTTTTAGAAAAATATTCCAATAGTCTATATATGACTTCCTACCACTATAAATCTACTCTTGGAACTACTGCTCTAAATGCAGTGGTGATCTAAAAAGAGCTTTGAAAGCAGCCAGGATACTCCATGCATTCTAATCCTATCCAGTATTTTCTCAACAAAAAAATGAATCCATCCAGAAGAGAAGCTGCCTTGCCAGGAAACAGCATTAATAGAGCAATTTTGATTCAGGTCATTTATAAATTCAGCTCCTGAAACTGAAAACATGTATTTCTGAGCAGAGGATATTTCATTTGTATACACAGACATTCATTACCCTTCCTCATTCCATTGTAAGTAGCAAAAAACAATTATTTTTCAACTTGGTATGAACTTAGCAAATACTGTGTCCTCTCAGCTGCAAGGTTTAATTTATTTGTGAAATGTAAATGCTCAAGGCACTTTAGGTGTGTTTGCAGCTGAGCAGCACACGCACATACTTACCCCTTCCCTTCTCCTGCCAGTTTCCATGCTGCTGATGTGAGATACGATCCTTGCCCTGCACCCTGCCCAGCACTGCCCAAGCTTTGATGCACCCCCAGGTATGATGCCACAGCCACGCTCTGTCCTGTCAGGGATGAGGGAGGCCCAGGAGGACAAAGCAGAGGGGGGTCCACACAGCTTAGCACTGGAGCTGGATTCGCCTGTCGTTGCAGGACCCACACTGACAGGTATACTGCATTTACTCTAACACATGGTTTCTGCCAAATAAATGCCTGCAGCTGGGTCTGGCACATGTGCCTGCCTGTATTCATGTTAACTACATCCCCTGACATGCTGCACACCCAAACATTTTCACAAAAACCTGACAAACGAATAGAGTTTTGTGTGCACCAGTATTTCAGAAAACCAAGAGAGGAGTCTGTGTGTTCTCCTGGACTGTGCTCAATAATTTTATACAGTGTGGATATAATAATAAAAACAATAACCTGTCAACACAGGTTACAGTTGAAAGGTCAGTCATTAGCCAGTTACTCTGACATTAAATGGGATAGAACTGTGGCCAAACTTAAGACAAAAAGGTAATAGTAAAGTATATGAATGACGACTCCTAAAATTATTACAATCTCTCATTAGAGAAAAACCCATGCGGCTCCTTCAAGTATACCAGCTATCAACAACATGCGTAAACCTCTCGGTTTTATTATGTACCAAAATGTTCCTCAAAAGTCCAGATGACTACAGCCATCAACAGTCCAGTAAAAAAGGCACAAGAACCTACCATCACCAAAGATGTGAGTCATGAGTTTTGTAAGCACTTGTTTCAGGTTGAATTCCACCAGTCTCACTGCCTCCATGGTGTGACACTCTTGCTTGTGTGCAGTGCGATGACCTTGTTCAAACAACTGTAAGCCTTCACCATCTTTAATGTTGGAGAACAACTAGAACAAAACCACAAAAATGCCAGTGAGTTGCATCAAATATAAGGACTGATTTTATACGAATTCTGTTCACTAAATGCAGAGATAAAACATCATAAAACCAGAAATATTCCAACAAGATTTATTTCTGTACCGCATCTTCAAATAATATGATTAGCTACAGCAAAATATTAATTTATAAAGGAAATTTATATTTTTTTCTAGTTCTGTTACTTAGAAAGTTATCATGCAGAATGAAGCATACTGTATAGTATGTGTAACTTATATGCCAAAAACTACAATACACAATGGTGTATACCACACTTTCAACTTTTTTTAGTAACTGAATGATGTAAAAGAAATACCAAGAAAAACCCTCCACTTTTTAAAAGTTATAATCAAATAAACTTAAAAAAACCCCAAAGACAACACACTAAATAACAAAAACCACCCCAAAACCCGGCAGTTTGAGACTTTAAGCTGCTTCTATTTGATTCATCTTGGCTACAGTTTATTCATTTAAGGACTACCATTCTCCTATGTTCTCCCTCACACAGCACCTTTCTGTGTACAGTAACTTTGCCGATGGAGCATTGAAGGATCTATGATCTTAGTCTAGGGTTTCCAGATAAATTAAAAAGCACAGGGACGGGCTGCAAAGTGACAAAAGCAAGTGACAGACTTGCTCTTCATGCAGAGGCCGCTCTGCACCACACCTGTTGCAAGTTAAAGATATGTTTCCTTTACTTCCCCATATGTTTCCAGCCAAGCGATTCCAGGCAAATACATACCAGTGAATGAATCTGTCCTCTCAGAGACACCAACAGAATGTCTCATTTAGCCCTGTCATTCAAGGTTCTGTATCTTGGGGAAAAAAGAAAGCAGTTTTACACTCTTAAGAGATTTTTTCTCTAGGAAGTCTTACAGTTGTACAACATCCAGCTCTGTTAAGTCTGAAGGGTAGGCAGAACTAATTGTGAAAGTGTTTCCATCACCCCTTACTACCTCTTCCTCCTCCACCTTCCCACAGTCAAACACACACAGAGGGGAAAAAACACACAATGAAATTTTCTTTACATTAAGCCTCCCAGCCTAACTAGCTCTTACTCAGGAGATGCCATGAACAGCAAGTAACCTTAACAACTCAAGATGGTCACAGAAGTTGTTTTAATTGCAGTTTAATGCTTTAGGCTAGAGATTAGGAGGAAGTTTTTCACACAGAGGGTCATTGAGCATTGGAATAGGCTGCCCAGGGAGGTAGCTGATTCACCTTCCCTGGAGGTGTTTAAGGCAAGGGTAGATGAGGTCCTGAGGGACATGGTTTAGTGTTTGATAGGAATGGTTGGACTCGATGATCCGATGGGTCTCTTCCAACCTGGTTGTTCTATGATTCTTTCAGTGCATTAAATGCTCTAAAAACAGTTCAAGTCAACCTCTAGTAGCCTAGAAGTGTTGGGTACAATTAATTAAGACTAGCTTCTAGTACATATCACACAGACACAATGCATGCAGAAGGAGCCTAGTTTACACAGCACTCAAGCTAGCAGCAAAATAAACTGAAGGAATAAAAGAAAAAAAATCCCATTAGTAGCATTTAACTTTTATTGCTAGCCAGAAAGAGGCTTGCCTGGCAGACTCAGAAAACACCTCCGAAGTTAACGCCCTTACTGTGCTGCAGAAAAATACAAAATAAAAGAGAAAAAATAGAAATATCAAATAAAATAATTATCTATCAGTTTAACAAAAAAAAAAGCCTTTACTAATCAAAAGGCAGCAGCTTGAAAAAACTACGTATTGCAGTTTTAAATAACAGATTATTCAAGTGCTCATCTGAAAGGTTAAACCTCCTTCATATTGGCATTATTTTGCATTGGCTGGAAAAAGCAAACAATTCATACCCTCTAACTCATTTACTATCAGCCAGGCAGATCATTAGTTATCCAGCATGTGGTTTTGAAAGCCAGGGGGTATTTCCAGGCCAGCATCAGCCTAGGAAGGTTAATCTGTTTAGGTTTCTGGGCGGCCAATGGACAGACACAGGCTCCCTCATACAGGAACCTGGAGTGACTAAATTAGGTTCCCACTCTGAACTACCTCTGCAGGTAGCTATTTTTCCTTTCTATTGACTGAAGAGACTAATCTCAGTAAGCCACAAACACCCTTCAGGCCATGGAGATTTTCCTCCTTTGGACTAGAATATACTGTATTTACACACTAGAAAATATATTTGTAATTTTCCCCCATCAGCAGTGTTTCAGAACATGAAACACTTCTTCCTCTTTCCTTTCATCCTCCCCTCGTCCCTCAGCTTAAAACTGGTTCCTCAAACCACTGCAAAGAACATATAGTCTGGACACTGCCTTTAAAATACAGCATTTGCATCAATGAGTACACAGAAGTACTTTTCCTTACCAGTATATTATAATTTCTCAAAATGTTGATACTGCAGTTACTGTCTGAAATATAATTTTATCTTAGTAGATTATATCAGATGTGGTAATAAAATAAATGCAAGAATCATTAGAGTAAATACATTCAGTGATACACCAACCCTCTAACCTGCCAGACCAACCACATGCACGATCTTCTCCATGTGTCCATGTAGCAGTGCACTGAGCCAGGCTGGGAGGTTGGATCTGGATAAGAAGTAATCCAGAAGAATGGCAGAGACCAAGGGATGTGAAAATGATCAAATTCAGCTTGGTAATCAATCATCAGCATACTGGCAGCACCAACAGATGTGCTGGTACATAGGACAGGGCTGGGCTACTTTCAGCACAGGTATGGACACTAGTTGACGCAGGCTGTGAAAACACAGCCTTTGGGCAGTCCTCAAAGGACAGGTAGCAGCAAGGAAACAGCCTCTTTACAGTCAGGCACCAAGAGGCACTTTGGCATTCTCTATAGAGGCTACATCAGCTCCTGTCAACTCCAGCACAACTGTAGATGGAGTTATACTGAGAAAAAAAAGATGCTTTACAGTTGTATTAATATTTATTCTCTTCTTTCCATTCACCGACACTGCTATGTCAATATGACCAGCTTTAAACTGATATACCAATTTCACTATTACAGTGACTGAACTATGCTAAGTACATGTCTTGGATTAGAAACACTCCCACATTTCTCTATACACAAAGCCTGGAAATTCAAAGCTTGAGTAAAATGAAGAATCACCTACAGTTGCTCCTTTTTGATGTCAATTCTTCTCAAGCAGATATCTAAGCAAATGTGTAAAACACTAACACATCCAAATGCCACAATTTCATGTCCATTTATTCCCTCAGTGCAGACTAAATTAAAATGCGTTATTTTATTGTACTGAATATGATCAGTCACTGCTACTACCAGAAAAGAAATTACCAGTAGCCATAAATAAATCACCTATGTGTCTGTCTAGTGCAGGGACAATAAGTTTTTTCTTTCAGTGAAGGTGTGCAAAAAATTGAATATTGTGTCATCATGCAGAAATAATAAAAAAAAAAAGTTACCAGGATTTATCAACATATCTGACTGACTGATGCTGTATTAGAAAGGAGAAGGCAGAATGGAATCAAAATCAAAATGACCTCACGATGTGGCATGAAATTTACTCACAATTTGGCAACATGTAATGACGAGAAGACTTGGGGTTTAACTGGCCAAACAGAAGAGCCTTCAAAAGCACTTCAGACTATTTCTCAGCCTAGCATGGAGAGAAGATATCACGTGTGATTTCAACACAGACTCCAAGATTTCTTCAGTCCCTTGACAGACTTTTTATCCATTATAAACATTACCCATTACGATAGCCTTCATTATTGATACACTTAGGATTCCATCCAAGATTATGTCTTTGCAGGACAGCTTTCACAGTAGGTTTCAGATCAGAAAGATCCATGACTATAATACATCCTGTCTTTCCACAATGCAGTTGTGTATGTTTTGTGCCAATCATGCATACACTAGCAATTAAAATAATGAATACATCTTGTTTATGTACTTCTACGCACAGACAAACCAGAACCTAAGACTAGCACTACATGAGGTTCTGCATGTGGCAGCACTCAACCTTGCCACAACAAATGAATTTTGACTCCCCAGCCCTGATGAATACCCCTATAAATAAACAAACAGCTGCACTCTAAATCCACTTACAAATAGCAAACCATTTCCACAACATTCTTAATGTGCTCTAACACTTAACCAATGGGTCAAGAATGATGAAGATGATGCCACTTGACGATGGCTCATCAAAAATAAAATCTAATGCCAGCCTCAATCAGCCTCCAAGAGGATGAACCTTGTAAATCTGCACCCTCATCCAAGCAGTTTCACATGCCAGAGATACATACAACAGAATGCTCTCATCTGTTTATTGGTAAGAACTTGGTTTGGGGAAAAATGGCAAAAATCACTTCAAGCAATAACACTTTCAGAGTGGTCACTTAATTTCTGGAGTGTACAGTTTTCAGTCCTCCAAGTACAGCAAGAAATGTTATTTCTGTTTGGTTTTTTAACATAATAAAAGTGTTTCTGAAAAAAAAATAATCATGTTTAATGGAAAACCATATAGACGTTTGGAACAGTATAGAAAAATCAACACTGATACACAGGTATCAGTTATGTGATGTAAGGAAGACCAGGGGACCACGGGTCAGTCAGTCTCACCTCTGTGCCAGGCAAGAATACAGAACAAAACCTGGAAACTCTGCTGAGGCACATGCCAAATAAGGAAGTGATTGGTGACAGTCAACGTGGATTCACTAAGGCTAAGTCACGCCTGATGATTCTGGTGGTCTTCTACAATGAAGCCACAGAGTTGGCTGATAAGGGAAGAGTAAACTGACATCATCTACCTGGATTTGTGCAAAACATTCAACACGGTCTGGCACAATATCCTTGTGTCTGGATTGAGATGTGGATTTGAAGGATGGACCGCTCAGTGGATAAGGAAGTGGTCGGATGGTTGCACTCAAAGAGTTGTGGTCAATGGCTCAATATCCAAGCAGAGACTGGCGGCATCCTGTAAGGGTCAATATTGGTACCAGTGTTGTTTAACGTCTTTGTCAGAGATATGGACAGTGGGATTGAGTGCATCCTCACCAAGCTTGTTAATGACACAATGATCCGTCACATAGTCTACATGCTGGATGGAAGGGATGTCATCCAGAGAGACTCTGACAGGCTTGAGAGGTGGACCTCTGCAAACCTCCAGAAGCTGAATAAGGCCAAGTACAAGGCCCTACATGGGGGCTGGGGCATAATTGCAGACTGGGCAGAGTATGGATAGTGAGTAGCCCTGAAGAGGAGGACTTGGGGTGCTGGTGGAGGAGAAGCTCAACATGAGACAGCAATTTGCGCCTGCAGCCCAGAAAACCAACTGTATCCTGAGCTGTATCATAGAATTACAGAATGGTTTGGGCATATATAGAATCATAGAAAGGTTTGAATTTGAAGGGATCTTAAAGGTCATCTAAGTCCAGTACATTTGCCACAGGCAGGGACAACTCCCAATAGACCAGGTTGCTCAAGGACCTACCCAACCTGTCCTTGAATACTTCCAAAGATGGGGCAGCCACAACTTTCCTGGGCATCCTGTGACAGTGCCTCACCACCCTCCTCAGGAAGAATTTCCTCCTAATATCTAGCCTAAATCTCCCCTCTTTCAGCTTAAAACCGTTACCCCTTCATCCTATTACTACATGCCTTCCCAAAAGTCCCTCTGTACTCGGCACTGGTGAGACTGCTCCTTGAATCCTGTGTTCAGTTCTGGGCCCCTCACCACAAGGAAGATGTTGAGACTCTGGAGTGAGTCCAGAGAAGAGCAACGAAGCTGGTGAGGGGTCTGGAGAACTAGACTTATGAGGAGCAGCTGAGGGAGCTGGGGTTGTTTAGCCTGAAGAAGAGGAGGCTGAGGGGAGACCTACAACTAGTGAAAGGAGGTTGTATAAAGGAGGAAGCTGGCCTCTTCTCCCATGTACAGAGGGAGAATAACCTTCCTGGAACTGCTGGTCACGCTGTTTCTGATACAAACCAGGATGCCATTGGCCTTCTTGGCCACCTGGGCACACTGCTGGCTCATGTTCAGTCATCTGTCAACCAACACCCCCAGGTCCTTCTCCTCCAGGCAGCTTTCTAGACAGACTTCTCCCAGTCTGTAGCTCTGCATAGGGTTGTTGTGCCCCAAGTGCAGGACCCGGCATTTGGCTATGTTAAACCTCATGCCGTTGGACTCTGCCCAGCGGTCCAGCCTGTTCTGATCCCTTTGCAGAGCCTCCCTACCCTCCAGCAGATTGACACTTCCACCCAGTCTAGTGTCATCTGCAAACTTGCTAAGGGTACACTCAACGCCTTCATCCAGGTCATTGATGAAGACATTGAACAAGGCTGAACCCAGCACTGAGCCCTGGGGAACACCACTTGTAACTGGCCTCCAGCTGGATTTAACACCATTTACCACCACACTCTGGGCCCGGCCATCCAGCCAGTTTCCTACTCAGGAGAGTGTGCGCCTGTCCAGGACAGAGGCTGACAATTTCCACAGCAGAATGCTGTGAGAAACTGTGTCAAAGGCTTTGCTGAAGTCCAGGAAGACCACATCCACAGCCTTTCCCTCATCCAGCAGCCAAGTTACTTTGTCACAGAAGGCGATCAGGTTAGTTTGGCAAGACCTGCCTTTTGTGAACCTGTGTTGACTGGGTGTGATCACCCAGTTCTCTTGCATGTGCTTCGTCGTAGTGCTCAAGATCACCTGTTTCATGACTTCCCCTGGCACTGAGGTCAGACTGACTGGCCTGTAGTTCCCTGGATCCTCCCTGCAACCCTTCTTGTAGATGAGCTCTACATCAGCCAGCCTCTAGTCCAGTGGAACTTCCCCAGTCTTCCATATGAATATGACTCAGTCAAATTTCAGCTTCAGGAATAAATTCACACCTGAGTACTCTGGCAAAGTAACGTTGCTGTTCTTTTTCTTTAACGTGGTGCATTCAGTTCAGGTGCCTCTGCTCCTGTATGCTTCTCCATGCTGTCTGAGAAAAGGAAGGTCATCTCTTAGGCTCCTTGGAACTGACAGTTCACAATCAACATCTCAAAGACCATCCCAGAGCAGGCAACACCTGAAACCTGATGTGATGCAGACTGTCTATTGAGCTGAGTGTCTCACAAAACACATGCACCGCATCCTATGCCCAGATATGCTTAGGATACAGGTAGAGCAACTGCTGGCACATGGTGGTACAATCAAGAGATGGAAAAAGTATGGATCCATGTAAGGATGGAGATGGTATGATCAAGATATGGAAAAAGCATGGATCCATGAACAGCTGGACAAGCTTCTCCCTATCCTTAAGTTGCAGAGGGCTAGTCCACTTGAGCCCCTTAAAATATTCTTCCTCAGTGCCCAGCCAAACATGGCTATTTTGACTCACAGTTACATACACACACATTCTCACACATACTGTAAATGCTCCAAGGAACACTAAAAATTTACATCTAGTATTGCCTTTCACTGGAACAAGGTTACAAAATTAGAAGAGCAATTCCTATGTTTTCACATCTGTTCCCTTTAAAATTTATGTATAATTCAGTACAGACTATAAAATACCTTATGAAGCCTCCTTCCAATGTGTAAACATTGTTCATTTTCAACTGGAAAATGTTCTGTGATTGTCATTGAGTTTATACTTGGCTCCCTCTAATGGCTAAAATGCACAAAGTGTAATTTAGTTGAGGGGTTTATTTTATCTTTTTTCATAAATGGGGGTATGTAAAGAACTGTACCAAAGACTACTGCACAGCACAGGATAATTCATTTATAATCCACCCACGAAAGTTTGCCAGTTCAAACCCAACAACAGTAGTATCAATATTGCCAACCCAAGGGACTGAATAAACAAAAAAGGGCATACACAATAGAAGAAAAAACATATATACATAGGCCGTTTCAAAAGAAAACAGGAATGCTGGATAAGGAGAATACAAAAGAGGTGTTATTTGGGGTAATATTTAAGAAGAACAGTTAATTTTATGTTTAGAATTTTCAAACAGATTTGGGAAGTTTCTCTTGGCACTAATTTTAACTATTTGTAGTAGTCATCTGTACATTACATTCAGGTAATAATTACTCAAAATATTTTAAAATGCACTGAAAACATATCTAAGTAGATTTTCAATAGCAGTACAAGGACGCTTTTAAAATATTTGTGGGAAATTGTAGCATGAATTATTCTAACTTTTAGCAATAGCTTGGAAGATGAGAATTTATTTAGTATTTTAATAACTGCACTCATACAAAGCTGTAGAGAAGCATCAGTTACCTGCCCATCTTCAGATGATGCACTACTTTTCTCTTAGGAAAATAATAAAACAATCACCATGAAAAACAGTATAGCTAAATCAAATAGGTAACAACTATCTCAGAGTAAAACACTGTATTTTGCCAAACTATGATTTGTTTTCTTCAGCTCTTATTTTCATTACATTGTTTTTAACTGCAACATGAGGAATCATATTAAAGGTTTCCATCACAAGACAGGAGTTTTAACCTAGCCTTGAGTGTAGAATTTGGTACTGGCAAAACAGAGAGACTTTCCCACATCTCCCACATCTTTCTACTTCTGCTTAAAATTTCAGCTGAGGATGAACTGACTTCTCCCCGCATCCCTCCACAAACTGCAAAGAAATATCAAATTCCTCAAATTTAAGTTCCTATAAAATTACTCTGTGTTTTGTGATTTGCTCGGTCCTGTGGTCACTTTCACTGGGAAGACATCAAAAGATAAATGTATAAATCAAATGAACAAAGTAAACCAGTAAACTGACTGCAGCATATAAAATCATTTTACTGGCTATAAGGTGAAATGCGCCCAGGCCTTGTAGCTAACAGTTTTCCCCTTAGTTTAAAGTCTTATCCTTGGTACTGTGCAAATTTCCTCTCACCAGAGACTGGAGTCCTGTTATGATAGACCTGATGTTCACACATTTCTGCTCCGTGGGTTACAACTTAAACATGGGTATAAATAGATTAATATAAAAATATGAAAATATTTCTCTCATGTAATATTACCTCTGTTTAATCATAGTTTCACTCAGTTCCTTCAGAAATTATTTACATTTGTGTAAATTATTTACATTTGTTGACAGAAACGGTCCCCAGAGAAATTTCAGAATTACACATTCAATTTTTTCCACTAGCCTCTTGTAATGATGACTGTAAGAAAATTTACATATTACAAGAATGTATCAGGTTTTAATCTGCACCTGAAGCAAAACACGATGCTTTAGGTCATGCTCAGGATTATGCATGTTGCCCAAACAAAACTTTACACATTGTTCCTTGCATCATTATTCTTACTAAAACAGTGTAGAAAATTGACTGGACTTTCATTCTACGGACAGACAGACACATCTCCCAGCACAAAGCTAACACAAAATTCAACAGCTATTAGCATTCTCCAATAATATCTCAATCATTTTCTCAAGGAAAAAGAAAGATTAAAATAAACAAGAAATCTGAATCAGATAGTTATACACGGTGTATTAGATAGATATAATAGATTACACCAGTGAATATTTCTTTAACTTCTTCCCAGATATTAAAATATTACTATTCCAATTACTAGATTTGTAGAGAAGAAAGAGTCTGTCACAAGGACCAAAAACTGTTAATGAGCATATTCATTATCAACGATTTAAATAATTAGATCAATCACATAGACATTGTTTGTTTGCAGACATTCCATCCTGCAAGAGTGTCAGTATTGTAATTGTGTGACAGATAAAACTATCTGAGCGCCTGAACTGTTCAAGTAAAAAAACTGTAATGAACATAAAACATTAAGAAACAGCGCTTTCTTACTACAGTAAGGGCGTGGTTTAATATTTGATAGGAATGGTTGGACTCGATGATCCAGTGAGTCTTTTCCAACCTGGTGATTCTATGATTCAACAGTTCACATTTTTCCCTTGCATATACCCTGACTGTATTCATAAACAGGCCTATGAGAAAAGAAGAGTCAACAAACAACACTGGATAAATCTGCAAGATTTCCATTTTCCGGTTACTAAAGAAGCAGTTGCAAGCCGTACTTGACACACAGCTCACAGGACATCTGCAGAGGCAGGTATGTTTTCAAAGTGGAAGAAGCAGTGACAGCATGGAATGAGAAACACCAGCGCAGGCAGCACAAAACTCTTCCTACCAGTAAGAAAAGCAGTGCTCTATGATTACCCTGGTTTCCCCTCAGGCATCTAAACCCATCAAGGCTTCCCTGCCAAGCTCCTGTCACCCACTGGCAACCACTTTAAGAATGATCTACATTTCAGTATTATTAGAATAAGATACTTTTAGTTATAGAAATGTGAATTTGGCAGTGTTGCTACAAGCATACACAATTTATATGAATCAATTACTCTCTGGAAAACAAACTGGCTCATATTTACCGCTGATCAATGCCACAGCAGAATACTTAATGACACTAAGCATTTGCAGAACACACAACCTGTGCCAACAAAACATATAAACTCGAGTCATAGGCATCTACCTAGAGCTCTTTAGTTGATGCTATGGATTCCAAGATCACTGTGTATGCATCACATACCCATAACTATCAGTTGCAACAGACATCTCTAGGATGAGAGGAATAATGAAACAATTAATTAAAAATGACATTAATTTACAGAATGTTGAAGCTATTAAGAGTAAAAACGTGACAGAATAAAAACTGAACTCTGGATGCAGATGTAACGGCTCTCATCCAAAAGTCCTTCAAGTATTAATGTGATAAAGTTTTTGATAAAATGACCTCAATGAAAGAGGCTTGTGATAGAACTAGAACTGAAACATGCAGATCATTAACTGAACAAATTGTTTCCTTTCAGGAAATGTTGTATTTTGCTAGATTTCAAGAATATCATCTTTCCATTTTTTCTGTGGAAGTTTAGAGCTGTTTTCAAATTCAACATTTTCCACTAATTAGAAGTATCACTACGTGATCCATCACTTGGTCTTTATCAATGTACAGCATATCACATGTTGCTGTAACATGTTTATGTGCATGCACTTTGCTTACAGCAAATACGAGAGCATGAAACTTAATCAAAATCTTTTGCCCAAGTTAGAGAATGCCTACCTCATGACAGGAGAAGAGTCGAACTCCTTCCATCTGATGGAAGACAGGGTAGTGAGTGTTGTCAATTGTATCACGGCGGTAGACATCTCCCACTGCCAGAAAGGCATCTAGGCCAGAGCGTATCAAGTCCCACTGATGAGCTGATGTATGTGCTCTTAGCATGTGATCACGATTCAAGTAATAGTTATCCTCTTTCCTTCTGCTGGCATGATTTTGTGGGATAAGCAAACTATCAAAATTCTGCTGTACTGTAACCACTGGAGAAAGACCGTCATAGACAGAAAAGAGAGGAGTCCCACGGCGTCCTACATACTGTTTGTAAAAATGGTCTTTCACCTGCTCCTTGATTAGCCATAAAGGGTGATGTTTTTTGTTGTGCAAGTTCTTCCCCACCTTGGAAAGTATCTTCTCAGTGACGTTGCTGTAATCATCTTGAAGGTAAGCTTTACCAAGCAGTTCCACAGTATTTGAGCAAGATGTGTTGGCAGCAAAATCTGGAGATAGAGTCTTTGATGAAGAATGCCTTGATAGGGTGGGAATTTCTCTTGCCTTTACTTTTGATGATAAAGCTGTTTTAGAATACTTAGCTACTCTCATGAATTTCCAGAGCATTGCCATTGCAAACTCTTATGGTCTAGAAAGAGGAAAAATAAATTTAAGGAAACTGTGTTAGGAACTGCAATCTTACTACAGCAATTGCCAGTATCTCAGGGATAACAAAAACCCAAATGTCTGTTTGGTCAATATGACAAAGTTCCCATTACAAACCACTATTTTGACTTCAGAGGAGGAACATTTCATTGTGATGAAATTTCAGCTAGGTTATCTCATTCAATTATCAGTCTTCTGCATCACTGCATCTGTATTAATGACTCTAGGTCTAGCATTAACCCCATTCCAGATACTGCTACTCTTTAAGGTTGAATAAATATCAGACCTGCTTTGAAGCAGGATTTTTCATCTGGTTAAAATGTAAGGCAATAACTGAATACATTTAGGACAAACTCAGAAATGTAACAAAGTCCCTCAGCAGTCTGGGATTTACTTGTAATAAAAACCTAAGCATTAACTTGTTGTGGTATCATCTTCCCTCATTAGCAGAAGCCACGGAAAGCATTCCATATCAACCAGATGCATGTGGCACATGCTATGCAATCATAATTAATTCTTCCTTAATGCAAACCAAAACCAGTTTAACCCTTCAAGCCACTAAACCACTGTGGAAAAAAACCCAAAACAGATGGCCAGACCACAAGGCATATATTCAGATATAAACAGCATATTAAGTTCATGGATGAGTATTGCACAAGATTCACAATTAAGGCTCCACACATTCAGTATCAATGTTATCATTTGGGGTTGAGCACAACCCCCTTTTTCCATGTTTCCAGAATGCCTGTTTTCATGGCTTACAATGCTGCATTGGCCATGGAGACTCCTTAAATATCAGGAAAATCAATGAAGTCAGATTCAGAAAGATGCCTGAACCAAACAACTTGTTTCCTGTCAAAGACGAAAATTGTCTTTGTGCTTCACATGTGCACTACGGTATTACTCGCTAGCAATCAAAGAGAGTAATTCCAAAACGAGAGTTTTGAGAATTGCAAGCCCATCAGTATCTTCAAATGCATAAACTCATTCTGAGATGCAAAATCACTTGAAAAACTACAGTTGGGCTTCACAAATATTAGCACAGGTTCCAGTAAAATAATTAAGCATTCCAATTTGCTTATTATGAAATGGGAAAACAGAAGCATTAGAAGTTGAGTGACTGGGGCAAGGCACATGCTCCACACATTAAACTCATTTGTATTTGTCTATGAATCATGAAATCCAGGGACACAGGTTCCCTAGCAGAGAGACTTTCCTGTGAAAGACAAAGAAATGGGAGAAGAAAGGGCATAAGCAATGAACAGACCACAGTCTTCAAGGGATAGCTTTCCATCTTTACACTAGGATTACAGTATCTGTCTGGGTTTCCACAGAAACATAAGAGAAACAAGTGTAAAAAAAGAAGCAGCTAAGATTGTTTTTTATATTCTTAAAGTTAAAAAAAATACAAATAGAACAGGTATATTCTAGAATACAGTGTGCAAAAAAAAACAAATCTGTAAAACATAAGGAGTATGTTCATATTTGGCTTCCTTTCTTCTGGCTTATGCCTAGATGTTCTCTACAGATCTACTTCCTGAAGTAATTGTATCTCAATAAAGCAAAATAAAGGTAAGTTGGGTAGTCAGAAATTAAACTTGGCAGGGCAGTGTAAGATTACTAAATATTTGGTTTAATCCTTTTTCTGGTCAATTATCTTAAGAATAAAAGAGCAACAAATTTTATCTCATTTTGAAAATACGACTGCCTTTTTTCTTTTTTTTTTTTTTTTTTTAGAGTTTGTGAAACTATTTCACCAAATTAGTTCTTGCCCACCGCTGACATCGTTCTTCCATAAACAAATTCACACACACAAGAAACCCCTCTGACAGACTAAACAAGGGGTAGCCTTATATTTTGAAATGAGGCTCCATTTTCCCCAAACATACGTTCTCCTTCATGGGAAGTGAATTCTCTTTTTTTAAACAGCTGCTTGAAACGCCCAGTTCTAGTCAGATAATGAATTCAGCTTCCCTTAAGTAAATATCACCATCTGCCCATCCATTTATTTTTCTAAAAAATTTGATTCAAAACTTATATGCATAACTGTAACGTACAAAGAACTCGTGACTTTATCATGACTCTCGTGATGTTTGCTGCTTTCCTAAATACCATCCCTCTGAGAACCAGAAAGTCATATAAGAAGTTTAACTTTCACATGAACAATTCCTCTCATGACTGTAACCTTTATGGGAAAAAGATAAAACAAGAACCATAAGTGTTGGGTACGGGGACACACAAGACATTGGTTTGCTTGCTTATTTTAAGACATATTACTTTTAAGAGAGACTAGTATATACATCTCTAACGTCTTACCAGATGATTTTTCAGTATTTGTAATATGCAACACTGCTATCAGTTATTAATAGTTCAGAAATGCTAATTTTTCTTAGCAAGCAATATATACACTTTAGAAACCTACTGAGGAGAAAAAACTACAGATAAGACAAATTTGTACCAGAGTTTTCATACTAACATTATGTTTGTGCCTTAAACAGTTAAATTGCATTGCTATCCGCACTATTATTCTAGTCTAAAGCAAAATCCACTCTGAGCCGTAACAAAAAAGTTATGGTTATCCAATGTTACCTGATGAATTATCCAGTGTCCAAGTACTGTGAACAACCGCAAACAAGCAGTAAAGAAGCCCCACCAACATGGTATCACACAAAAGCACCAGACACATTGAAGCCCTTCACAAACACTCTTCTGCTGCCCTCTCCCACCACAGACTCATCTATACTACTTCAAGGATCATTAAAGAAAAATTGTGTTGGACTTAATTCAACTCTACTGGTGATAAATTTCATTTGTGGAGAGAAGCCATAGAGAAGGAAGCAAAAAGCCATGCTTATACTCCTTGCATCATACAAGAAACACTCAGTATCAACAAAACATTTACCAGGGCAGAGAGCAACACTGGAAAATAAAGAAATGCCTTTATCTTTCTACTAGCAATAAATAATTGATATTAAGGATACAGTAACTATTTATGTGCACATGTAATAAATACAGTTATTTCTAGTAGCCATCTATCCAAAAGTCTGAGAAGGCACAGTTTAAATTTATCATTTTCTTTCTTCATTTCCACCATACTTATTATTTGGCAGTATAAAGCAAAACCGGTTTCTGTGCACACTGACAAAACCTGAATCCCACAGCAGAGACTGCCAGCTAACTAACAACCACAGCAAGCCAAACACCAGCTGTAGGTCCTGTAGCTGAAAACAAATACATAAATAGAAAATAAACACTGAACAACCACAACCAGCATCTACAATCCAAAGATGGCAAAGTACTCCAGCAGCATTACCAGTGGGTCACGTGCTCTGGGCTTGACAGCAGCACTGACTCGCAGCGGGGAGCCAACTTGGGGCTTTGGAAGCAAGCTGCTCTGTCAGCAACCTGCTCTGCCAGCAGTTCCCAGTGGGGTTTCTCAAAGCACTACAGGTGGACAAGCAAGCCCCAGGCGCATCATCTTCAGATAAACAGGTCCTTATCTTGATGCTGCCACATTCCCAGATGCCTTAGCAGCTCTTCAAGGGCCTGTGCCTCAATCTCCACACTGAGATGTCTAACGAGCTGCACGAACTCAGATCTTTGATATGAGTATCATTGCAAATTATGTTTTGGTAATACACTTTCACCATGCCTGCACGTAGGTATGACCTTTTGAGCAGTTTTAAGGTAGACTAGAGGGCAGGAGGTTGCCCCTACACTAGCCAGGGATAAAGGCATCAGAATGCCCCTGTCTGTGCTGTGGTTAGATCAGGCACAGATGCAGTCAGATACAATCCTCTACCATAGAACCCTTGCCATATCTACAACATTTTCAGTTGACGGGCAAGGTTTCTCCATCCCCCACAGAAAACCAACCATCCTCGACACAGCAGTACAGCAGACATTCCACATACAGAAATACACCAGTTAGGAGCTTAACAACAGGCAAACAGCAGGCAGATACCAAAAATATCATCACTTCGGAGCACATGCAAAAGACAGTTTGATACAATAAGGAATTTTACTGCTGTACTGATAAGGTACATCTTTTCATGTCTAAATCCAGGTTCTCGTGTCACTGTGTAGCAAGGATTAACACAGCATTATCACAGCTGCAGTGGTATTTGTCACAATTACCTCTACTCCACTGATGCTTAGGAAAGAATTGTAGACTCTGAGAAATTCCTCTCTACACTCGTCTTGAAAAAGGAGGAGAAAAGAGGTGTAGTTTAGCACTTCACAATGAAAAGAAAAAGGTTTGTGCACCAGCATTGTTTTTATTCATCTTCCACTCCTGGAAAAATGGAAGAGAGGGAGAAAGGTCTTGTTTGAGCAAACTAGGGCCCAGCAGTGCACCCAACGGCCCTGCTGACAGCGCGATTTGCTAGATATTCATATCTGGGAAGGAAGGGCATCCTGGTTCCCAGTGCCCGCTTTTCTGTATGCCCAGCGTTTTTCATTGTTTATGGCTGCAGAAACACAGATGGGCTACTGCATACATAAACCAAAGTACATGACAGGTTTGAAACCAAAATTCTACAAAGATGAGAGTCTGTCTCCTCTCCAAGAATAGCTAATTAATGCAAGACTCTGAAGTGCCACAGAAAACGTTAGAAAAGTTGGGCTGCCACCATTTTGTGATGTGACAGCTTTTATCTACCGTATGTGTGGGGAGAGGAGTTCAATGAACATAGCATATGTTAAAACAAAAATTATAAACATATGTTAGGCTGCTAAAATAGGACATTTACCAATCTGCTTAGCAATTTAGCTAAGCATTGAATTTTAGTTTTGAAAACTACATAGGCATACAGAAGCAAATATCATTGTATAGCCACGACCATATCTACATTGTATAGGATATAACAGAAATCATTTTGCGTGCAATACTAATAGCAAGCTCACATTTTTTTTTTCCAAGCTTATTTTAAAATGTGGACATACTGTTACGCACCTTGACAGACTTTCACTCTTATTGAGCATGCAAGCCTCTGAAATAGCCTTACAGACAATTTAGAATTGGTCCATTTTAGAACCTGACCTTCCAGGGGCAGAAAATTTTCAGATGTTCCTGCTGACAACTAAACATTTAGTGGAACAGAACACTGCATGCACTACAAAGTATTGGGCAAGATAATATAGCCTTCAAGTATTTGGCTTTTGATTGTTTCATTTTTATATTGGCATTCATCTAGTTAATAAACCATCAGCAAGTTCAAGAAACAGAGAATAACGGGGGTTTTTTGTTATTTTTCTTAACTGAAGCAAAAATGTGTCATAAGCTGGCTTGCTGTCTGCTCTCTAATAGTAATACATTAATCATGATGCCGCCTTCGGCAACATTTTGAGGCTTGCAATATCGAGAGAGAAAATTAAAAAAAAACTTCTCTGGGATAAAGCATGATCATATTTTCTCTCAGCATTGCAAGTAAGACCTTCTTAAATATGAAATAAAAGGCATTAACAATTGTGCACCTTTTTTGCTGATCCAGAAGATGCCTATTGTCTGAACAGAGGCCAGTATTTCATGCCTTCTCACACACATGAGCACCCTAAAGGCAAGCACAGAAAATGTGGTCCATACTTCTGAGGAACACCTTCAATCACCTTCACCATTCCTTCAAACTGCAGGATGGGCCAAGATATTCACAATGGACAGCAAACCTGAGGAAAGCAGAACACTTCTGCAAGGACCTCAGGGCAAGCACCAGTTTTAAAAAGTTTTGAATGATCATTTAAGTGCATTTATCACTTAGTTTCAGGTTGGATATTGCAATTGATTATAAATGTCCTATTCGCATCATAATGCAACAAGTTTGAGTTCCCTGTACAGTCCTCCCAAGGTTGCAACAGGCACTAGTTTTACCTGATACACACTGCCACTCCCAAGATTCCTCAGTTTTATCCATAAGGTTCCCACTTATTGAAAGGGTAATACTTCCAGACACATGATAGGTAAAATGCGCTCCAGTAGTCAATGTACTTGGAAGCTCTGTGGCTGTGCTACCTAGCTGGTATAAGGTAGTTTCAAAGACTGACATAATCAGGTTTCAAGGCAACTTGCAGTGAATTTGGTTTAAGCAGTTTGGAAGCAGAGCATCCACACACTGGAATTTGTCATCAGCAAGCTTATCAGGAACATCAAATCGCTGGTTTTTTTTCCAAAATTATAGAATTTTTAAAAGAGAAAAAGTACACAGCACAGTTGGCATCAGAAGTTAAAAACCAAAGGCAAATGAATTCGGACTGCTGGTTCTACAAGACAGAAAGACACCAAGAAAGTCACCTACAGGTGCATAGCCAGGTATCAGTGGACTCTGTGGGATGAATACGCATGCTACAACACACTGCAGAAAAGCATAAATCTACAGATAAATGCACTGATTTTACAATTTAAGGCTGAATGGCTCAATCATAGCCACCAAAAGAGCCAGATTCTCCCCGTGAGCCAACCAGGAAGAGGCAATCTCCCTTTTGGAGAAAGGCTGCACCTCCCTGGCAATTGCAACAGCAAGAGCAGCTCAGCCCTCTGGCGGTGCCTGTGGTAAACAAAGGAGGTACTCTTCAGTTTAGAAAGCATCATTCATTGATCAAATAATGACTTCCAGGGAAAAAGGCAGAAAACATGTAAGTCGTTGATGTAACATAAAACATTAAACCTTAATCTGCAAAATATTCGACATGTCCAAATGTTCAGACGCCTAGAGAAACAAATACAGCCCAGCCAATATTAAGAAAACTAAATGATTTAGATGGACCATGCCAGAAGAGGTGGATAACATGAGTCAGTTAATCCATAAACTAGAAGTTTTACTTTCTGTCTCCTGGTAGTACTCTGATTCCCATTGTTTCCTTCCATTTTTGAGGAGCGCTGGAGAAATCTATGACTTGCCACAGATCTTAAGATGCCTTCCTCAGTAATACCCTAGATATCATGTTCTAGTTTAGAAGAATAATATAAATACTAATATAAAATAATAAAAACAATTCATATTTTAAACCAAAGAATTATTACATGGCTTTAATATGCATGTAATCAACATTTAAATCAAAACTAGCCTTTCTTACCATGTTTCAACCCTAAGTCATGGTACCAGTATTACAAATCTTGTGCCACATCAATTTTCTGTCACACCAAGCTCTGAAGAGATCAGTTCTAAATATTTGGTATCATCTTGGGCCAAAGTATCACCAGAGACCCACATGTCAGACTAGCTGCAATGTGAGCTCCATCTCAACTCAAACTCTAACTCAGTTGCAGTATTGTGCCTTGTTCTGTCTCTATTAAAGAAATAACGAAAGTCTGTGAACAGCTAGAGCCTTTGCCAGGACCACATATATTTCAAAAGCCAATCAAAAAACAAAAGAGACAAATTTCTCTGCAGCTTTTACTTCGGAATCAATAAAACTCATGGACTTCACTGTAGATAAATAAAAGAAGACTTATATGTTTGCAGTGGAGACTCCACTGCAGTCCAGCACCTCCCAGTTAGAAAATGTATGATCACATGTGTACAAAGAAGTCATCTCTAGTTTGAACTGCACTGTCTTCCTTTATCTGTGACAGGCTCTGACAAAGCATTTAAAGAAAAGATTAGAAGTGTCCTAAGGAAGGAACTGCATTTCCCTGCCTGGGGCATACCACTTCTCTGAGGTTGGTTAGGAATGGGGCTGAAATATTAATGAGCAAGCCATTTGTCAAGAAAATTATGCAAGAAACCTTGGCAGCCACACAAAGAGGCAAGCAATGAGATCCCAAGCTAGGGCTGTACAAAATAAGCAATTAAAGAAGAAAAGAGGAAGGAAACAAAAATTTTTTTTTTACAAATCACTTTAACTTGTTTGTCCATGCCTCTAAGATTTAGAGGGAAACAATAAATCAATGAATATGAGTATTTAAAGATAAAAAAATCATTGGATTCAGACTTTGTAATAACAATTTCTAAAAGGTACTGTGAGCTGCTCTAAGACCTCAAATTCAAGTTTTCCAGTCGTGACTCCCCCAAAAAAATTACTACAAGTAACATTCCTTGCAAATAAAGTAGTTGATCATGTAGTATGTGATGTCATGAGAGAAGCCATTTAATTCTTGAAAACTCACATAAATAAATGCAAAGAAAAAAAATTCCTCATGACAGACACACTAAAAATAAAAAAAACCCATCCTTGACATTTCCTCACAAATCATAAAGAAGGCAAAACTATAATTATTGCATGAAATCAAATGTTAAAATCTATACTCCCTAAAACTCCCTAAGAACTAAATCACTTCCAGGAGTTGTCAGTATTACTTCTCCAGCATTCATTCTCAACTTCTTATAGAATTTTAACTTATTAAAATACGTTACATACATTTTTAGGGCCAGGTATACTGATATTTTATATAGTACTTATAACAAATTTGAAGGCTTAGGTTTTAAAGAGACATTGTTAATTTTTAGTGTAAGCGAATTTGAAAAGCATAAAAAAAATCATCGCACATTACAAAGAAAAGTAATCTAAAAATTTATTACAAAAATAAGGTAGTCCAATTAGCAAGTAAAGCCATTTTTTTTAATGTACTTTGATTTACCAAACCAGATACATAGTCACCTTGCTAAATGTTGAACATGTGTGACAATGCGGATCTAGCTGTTTAATCACCATTGACACCAAGTGGACACGCTGACGCAGTGTCACACAGCAGCATTTAGACTTCCATTAAGCATCACTCTGCTCTTACACAGCACACCTCCACACAGGATCCCAAAGTGCTTTTCAGTCATTTACCAATTAAGCTCTACAATAACCCCATGGGAAAAAGCATTGCATTATTTATACCCACTAATGCGGCAGCTTCCAATTCAAGTGTTGTATTTCAACATCTTGGCCCTTGCTTATTTCTTATTTCCATTTTTTTATTATACTGCCATTTTTTCCTCCATGTTCAGAATTTTTTGTTGTTTGTAATATCATTTCATCAACAATTTAACAACTATAAGGGCTACGGTGAATACACTCAAGACATTCTGAAAATCGCTTGCCAAAAATTGCCTATTATGAATTACGCCAAACAGTTCAGAAATACTAGTACCATTGAAACAACCTTCCACATGAATGTGTAAATTTTTAAAACTTAAACCTACATTCCTTGAGCCAGAAGACTCATTACTGTTTGTATTCTGTCTCAAACTTCGTAGTCCTTAACAGTACTGTAATTATAATTATGTACTTAGTAAGATCAGGAGAGATCAACTGGAAAGGCAGAAAATTTTAGGGGCAGATAGGAAGGTAAATATATGAAGCATTGTTAAAGCAAACAGGGATATGAAAGAAGAAAGAAACAAACTGGGTGAAGCGGCATGAGACAGACCATTGCCATTCTATCTGCTCCATAGCAGGGCTGGCCTACAAACCAACATAGCATTCACAAATCATGTTTAAAGTAGGGTTTCACCTCTGGTCACCACATTTATGAGAACCAAAGACAACATTTACTTTGATGAGGAAATGATATATGTTTGTCAGGAGCCTTTCTTGGAGAAGTTTCACACAATACCTAACCGACTGCTGCTGCAGAATGAATCATGTCACCCCATCAGTTCCAACAAGGAAAAAGAGGATTACCCAGCAGGCAGTCTCTCCTGTTGTGAGAGCTGACAAAGTCATCTGAGATGCCCAACATAAGAAGGACATGGAACTGCTGGAACAGATCCATTGGAGGGTCACAAAACTGATCACAAGTCTAAAGCACCTCCCATATAAGGACAGGCTCAAGAGACCTGGGGTTGTTCAGCCTGGAGAAGAGAAGACTCAAAGAGAACTTATAGCGACCTTCCAGTACCTGAAGGGGCTACAGGAAAGCTGGGGAGTCACTTTTTACAAGGGCATGGAGTGATAGGATGAGGGAGAATGGTTTTAAATTGGTAAGATCTAGATTTGACAAATAGAAGAATTTCTTCACCATGAGAGTGGTGAAGCACTGGCAGAGGCTGCCCAGGGAACTTGTAGATGCCCCATCACTGGAGGTGTTCAAGGCCAGCCTGGATGGGGGCCAGCAGCTTGGTGTGGTGGAAGGTGTCCCTGTCCATGGCAGGGTGGCTGGAACTGGATGATCTTTAAGGTGCCTTCCAACACAAACTATTCTATGATTCAAATAAACACAATACATCTCAAGATGCAAGTCAGGCAATAAAGAAGAGAAAGTTCTAATCATTTACCAGTGAAAACCAAGCCAAAACCAACAGCACACCATCAGCCTTCTGAGTTGGTTCGGCTGTGGCCTAAGCTTCTGTACACTGCCCTGCTACAGCCACATGTGTAAATATGTGCAAATGGTGATTTGCTGAAGAATTTTGTGTAACTGAGGTCCAAGAGCTCAGCAGAGCTCATACAAAGACTATGACAATTTCAGAGTAAAGGAAAAAACAAGTAATCAATCTGTGTCACAAACAGCAAAGAGGGTGTCTCCTACACCACATATTACTGCCATGGCGGTAGCCCTTGAAGCTAAGGAGGCTACATACAAAATATGAAGATACAGCACCTAGAAAGCAAAATTATCATGCCAAGTGCCACCAGTGTAGGCAATCAGAAAGAAATGCAAGGTCAATAGTGGCAGTTACTACATATTAGCACTAAATATTTCTAAATTGTAATCTTTACCATGACGAGAAGGCAGAGTAGAAGTGAATCCACAGTGGCATTTAGAAGCATTATAGGATGCTCTGAAATCAATTCCTAATTGAATGAAATGGAGGGAGATGCAGGGCTCATTGTGTGCAGGAAGGAAGGTGACTCGCTGAGACCAGAATCAACTATGTAGGACCTAAGAAGGTCACAACAAGCTAACTTTAAGGTAAAAAGCATGGCCATAATCACTTTACCTTAAATGCACAAAAAACAATGGGCTCTTGCTATAAAAAACTGCTATGGAAGGCAAGTAAGGGCAATCAGGTCTCACTCAGCAAAGGAAACAAAATCAGCATCTACAC
This sequence comes from Coccyzus lansbergi, assembly GCA_033558105.1. Taxonomy (NCBI): domain Eukaryota; kingdom Metazoa; phylum Chordata; class Aves; order Cuculiformes; family Coccyzidae; genus Coccyzus; species Coccyzus lansbergi. The sequence goes on along the minus strand of JAUMJK010000140.1, from coordinate 303,490 downwards.
AAGATCAAACTGGAACAGCCACATAGATCTATTGTGTGTAATAAAATCTTTTCAGTATAAAACTTTCATATTAAATTCCTAGAGTTCAGGGGACCACCACCCAGAGCTATTAAACAAAAAAAAGAAATGGTTTACACTCATTTGTTCTGTATTCCTGCTAGCTAATTTCAAAATAACAATTCCCCAAGTATGGGTATCAAGTAACCACTACGGCAATTGATTTTGATTTTATTATTGGTTGGTTGTTTTCTTTTCTCTGCAGTTGCTATTACCTTATTGGTTCTTAAAAAAAAAATTAATTTTCATGCTGCTACTTAAAGAACAAAAAAAAATTGCAAGAAATTTACCCAGTTTGCTATTTGGTATAACAAAAACTGGCCCAGAATGGCACACCACCTCATCTTCTAGACAACCTGAAATATGAACGTTGGACTTCACTTTCAAGGCTGAGTATACAAAACCATATTCATTACATCTGATGAACCTGATTTATCTTCAGACATACTGAATGCCCAAACATGACCTTGCAATTTATTCAAAAACATGTAAGCTAAACTGCAAAGATTTATATGCATAACTGTAAACACCCAGCTTCTTTAGCTATAAAACAAACCCACATGTGATAATTTCATACTTGTAAATTACAACGAAACATTTTTAGTTGTTTATGTTTTCCCACCCTGCACCTCCCTCCAGCCACACCAAGATGCGTGCTGAGCTGGATGATGTGTACATGCAGGATTCTGCTCTGTTCATAAATTATACCACAAGGCCCCAAGAGTTTGAAAGTGTTTTGGGATCGATTCTCAGCTAAATAAGACTGAACACCACACACTGCCTGACAAAAGAAGTTTCTCACATGAAACTAAAAATACTATTTTCAGGAATAATATAGGAACTGAAAATCATTCCCTAAATTACCAGATCCATTACCATTCAGTCCCAATTATTTGGCACTTTTTTTTTTTCCTGTCATTTAGTTGTTGTTTAGGACAGGGGAAGGAAGTGTTGCCATTTGTTGTTTGGGTTTGGGGTTTTTTTAAAATAAAAAATATTTTCTGCCACTCCACCACAAAAAAAACCTGGATTCCCAATTGTCGCCTTTGCCATTTTTTTAGACGTGGTAGAACAACTGAATTTTAACAGGAAATATTTCCATAAAATCCATAAGGTAACTAAGCCAAGGATGAAAAGTCTCAGGATGAAATCTTTTGAATTTTTAAAGTTATAACCACCATCCTGGACCTTTATAGTATTTAATATTCTGCCATTCCTATACAGGCATTGGCATCTGGACTGAAAACTCCTTTGCCAATTCTTTGTTCTGTCGTGTGCTGGGAGGCAGAGTAGAATAATTAGATTGACTGAAGCAGTTGCTGATTGCTTTCAGTTTGTACTTCATTCCTTGACACCACAGAGAGGAGTCTTGCTAAATACGGATCAATTGATTGGATAGGAATGCTTAAAATTTCCTTCAACAAAGTTGAAGAGCAATGCCACAAAAAATGAACTTTTTTTAAGGGAGGTTATTTGAAAATAAAAATGTTGAGTGAGTTTACTGCATACCAAGTTTATGAGACAGATGCAAAGGACAGAATTTAAGCGAAATGAAACCGAAGGATGTCTTTTCAATTCTCATTTACTTTTTAATACAGAACTACCAAGAAACAGCTCAAAGGAAAAGAAAACAATCATGGCATGATGTTAACATTTCAACATCAGGTAAAGAAGAATTGCATCCAGTAAAGGGGCCTTCAATTGCAGTGAACTGCAAAATCACACATAAAATACACCATTACAATCAGCATCTCTGTTCATAATTACAGGAAAAGATCAAATATTGTACAAAGGAAGACAGAATGAATAAAAAAAACAACAACAAAAATAAAAACGGTGAACTCTTGGTTCCAGGTTGATACCATTTAATTAAAACAGAAGGAGGTGAAAGGTAGTTTTCTGCATTGTCACTGCTAGCATAGACCTGTTGTGGACATTCAGTCTTATTAAAAATCACTACATGATTTTAAATTAAAATAAAGCACTAAATAATACTTTTTTTCCTTTAAGACTTAAAGTCAGCTTCTTCTCCTAACAAAGCAGCAAGCAAAGATCTTTCATTGTCTCCTCCCTTTCGTGCTTTCAAATTACTTCTCTGCTCTTCTGCTCTCATGTTTATTTTTAAATAGCTGAAGCAAAAGATTTCATGAGGAAAAAAAAAGCAGCTAAGTTTCAGTAGTTTCTTAAGCTGCTGTACTTTTTGTCACACTTTTGCTAAGTTTGTTGTAAATCGAGACAAATGATAGAAATCTGGAGTACCCAAAGATGACATATACTCAACACTTAAAGCTAAAATTCACCGCTTTGCAGAGAGGCAGCACCCAACTCATTGCCAGGTTGTCACATTCCAGACTCCTTTCTGAGATTGAGTCTCCACCCAGTTCTGGGTCAAAGCAATACATGGCAGAAAAGGGGGAGAAGTGTCTTAGATTCACAGATCCCCTTCAGTAGGGAATAATTAACACACGAAGCTCGTACACAAACAATCAACTTTAATGGGAAATCTCAGTGGAACCAATGGGCTCTGAGCAGCAACCAATTTACATGGAACAGATACACTGCATGCATCGACCGTCTTACAAATATCTATCTATCCAAGCTACGCAGCTTAATAGGAAATCAAGGTAGGCCTTGATTTACTTATCAACTTTAAGAGAAAAAAGAGAGAGAGAGAAAGGAAAAGAGAGAAAAAGTGAGAGATCAGTCCTGGATCCTGCACCAGACCTGCCGCCCAGAAGGGTACTTGGCGTAGAGTCCCAAGAAGCTTGTGACTACCCCTATTTATAGAAACCAGTATCAGCACTTCCGGAACTTAATTCCTTCCCAGCCCTAGGAGTGGCTGAGACACCTGTCACATCAAGAGAAGCGGCAACATGTCCCTCCCCAAAACGTCCTGGGTTTAGTAGTGGACTTGGCAGTGCTAAGTTGGTGGCTGGACTTGATGATCTTACAGGTATTTTTCCAACCTAAATGATTCTGTGATCCTCTCTCCCCCCAGCTCCAGGAGTGGCTGAACTACCCGTTGAGGTGGAGCCTCTTGACTCACCATTTCTTCGGGTTCGTCCCTTGCACAGTTAAGACTTATAAAGATACCTCTGGAGTCATTTACAGTTCTGATGCTTGAATCCTGCAGTAGATATATCTCACATGGCAGGAATTTAAGGCTTGATCTCAAAACTTTTTATTGAGAGCCTCAGAACATGGGCTTCTAGCATACATGAAATGTTCTTGAATGTACCTGGTAACTAATATTACACCTCTGTATGACTGACCTGCATTCAACTGTTCAAATAATCACCATGTTAATCTCCATCCTAATAGTATCCACACTTTAATCAGTTCAAGTTCCACAAGCATGAAATTTATTCCAGTCAGTACATCTGTCATGCTAACTTCCACCATCTCTCTCAAAAATCACAAGTTTATTATTAGCAACCTGTGGGCAATTAATGTAATTACCAGCAGACCTGGATTCATCTTTATCAGTGTTTTGTTTAATTCCAAAGTCAAACAAAACACCACTGGTAAAACACTACAGTAAGAATACAGATGACTTTACATCAAGCTATAGTCATGATGCTCTATTTTGTGGAATGTTGAATTTTATGTATTTTTCAGTATGTAATATAATGCCTTTATGACACACAATTTAACTCATGACATATTTCCTTCTATAAAAATTGATGCTGAATAAATAAGAGTATTCTATAATGACATTAATTACACCAGTAAAGAAGGTGAAACGTAAGTTCTGACTATCCTCTGGTATTTGAAAGGATAATTTCATATTTGTTTCTTCTCTAGCAACAGTGATCTGCATTACAAACATCCAGTCCAGCTTGAGAAAACACAGGCCAGACTATCAAAATTCTTAAGACAGCCACAAGAAACAACGATCACAGAATCACTGAATCAGAGCGGTTTGGATTGGAAGAGACCTTAAAGATCATTTAATTCCAACCCCCTCACCATGGGCAGAGACAATTTCTGCTAGATCAGATTGCTCAAAGCCCCATCCAACCTGGCCTTGAACGTCTCCAGAGATGGGGCAGCCACAGCTTCTCTGGACAATCTGTGCCAGTGTCTCACCACTGTGAAGAACTTCTTCCTTGGGCAGACTGATCTAGTGGGAGGTGTCCCTACCTATTGCCGGGGATCGGAACCAGATGATCTTTAAAGTTCCTAAGCCATTCTATGATTTTATGGAATCTGCCAGTCACCACAAGCTGACACTGTGGATGTACTGGATAACAGGGCTGGAACTCAAAATTATTTGGTCAAACTACAGAAGTGGTCAGAAAAATAACAGAACAATTCAGCAAAGGCAAATGCAAGTGGCAGACAGCTGCATAGCTACAGCACATTACACAAGCAGTTAGATGGCAGCTTCTTCAGACAATTATAATAGACCATACGTAAGTATGTAATCTATGAAATCAGAAGCGCTTATTCCTTCCTGCTAAACAGAAGCACAGAAAAGTCAAAAGTTTTGGTGTAACATTTATAAAACCATGAAGCATTTGGAAAGAGTCCAATGACAGTAACAGAAATTACTACCAGTGTTGAAGGAGGAACTATGTAGAAAGATTTAACATACTAGAACTATTAAAATGAGCAGGGGGGAAAAATTGAAGGCATTTTCACCATCATCAGATCTGAAAGAAAGCTGTACCTATGGAATTAAACTTGTCTACACCAAACATAAGCTAGGACAAGCAGTGATTCACCTATGAAAACCAAAGATAGAAAAATTTGTATCAGTTATCAGAAGCCTTCCTATAAATAGTGACATATAAGAGCAGGCGTGAGTGAACTGTGGATTTACTATTCCATGCAGATTTCTAAACAGCTGTGCTAAACCAAACAGGTATAAAATTCAGTCTGCTTTGAGGGCCAAAGAATAGAGTAGTCAGTATCTCAAGGTCTTTCCAGTCTTGTTTTGGTCTGTTATAAGATATTTACTGTGATTATTATTACAATTTTTTTTTTAATGAAACACATAATAGATGGTTATCTCTTATAGGTCTAGTCAAGTCTTTCTTTCAGTAGTAGTTTTAATGGTGCTTATGGCTTCATGCCAGTTATATTGTGAAAGCTTAGCAGGTGATGTATTTGCTTATAGACACTGTCATATTTTATCCATCTCAGCATCTATTTAGTAAGTGCTTTAACATTCCAGAGTATGGCAGGTGCTGTATAAAACACAGCATCATTTTCCATATTTTAGTCCCCTTATTGGCATTTCCAACTCTCAGATTAACTGGCAAGAGTACAAATATTCATAGCAATTTTAAAAAAGAAAGTTTGAGGGCTCACTGACAGCCACAGTTAGCTTTGTACTATTGAGAAACAAAATACAACAGTGTTCCTTTCCTATGACAACAAAATTTCTCAGCAATTTTTTGAATAGAAGGCATAACAACAGCAGACAAACTGCAGTGGTCATTCAAACAGATATCACCTGCTAATTGAATGCTGCAACAATGATACCTGATTTACTTAAAATGTATTATAGTTGTTTTTCAATTAGTCACTTCATCTTGCTCCACAACAGAGGATAGGCAGAAAAATCAATCTGGATTAGGTTTTTCCATTCATTATTTCATCCCTCTGTGTAGATAACCCGGAAACAGAGGAGCAATATGAGGCTCCCGTGGTCCAAGAGGAGGTGGTCAGAGCCCTGCTTGGCCAACTGGACACCCACAAGTCTATGGGGCTAGATGGGATACATCCTAGGGTTTTGAGGGAGCTGGCGGATGTTTTGGCCAAACCCCTTTCCATCATCTTCCAGCAGTCCTGGAAGACTGGGGAGGTACCTCTGGACTGGAGGCTGGCTGATGTAGTGCCCATTTACAAGAAGGGTAGCAGGGAGGATCCGGGGAACTACAGGCCTGTCAGTCTGACCTCAGTTCCAGGGAAAGTCATGGAACAGGCGATCTTGAGTGCTATCATGAAACACTTACAAGAGAACCAGGTGATCAGGCCCAGTCAACATGGGTTTACCAAAGGCAGGTCCTGCCAAACCAACCTGATCACCTTCTATGACAAAGTCACTTGGCTGCTGGATGAGGTAAAAGCTGTGGATGTGGTCTTTCTGGACTTCGGTAAAGCCTTTGACACAGTTTCTCACAGCATTCTGCTACGGGAACTGTCAGCCTCTGGCCTGGACAGACGCACACTCTCCTGGGTAGAAAACTGGCTGGATGGCCAGGCCCAGAGAGTGGTGGTAAATGGTGTTAAGTCCAGCTGGAGGCCAGTGACAAGTGGTGTTCCCAAGGGCTCAGTGCTAGGTCCAGTCCTGTTCAATGTCTTCATCAATGACCTGGATGAGGGCATTGAGGGTATCCTTAGCAAATTTGCAGATGACACAAAGCTGTGTGCAAGTGTCGATCTGCTGGAGGGTAGGGAGGCTCTGCAAAGGGACCTAAACAGGCTGGACCACTGGGCAGTGTCCAACGGCATGAGGTTTAACACAGCCAAATGCCGGGTTCTGCACTTGGGGCACAACAACCCTATGCAGAGCTACAGACTGGGAGAAGCCTGGCTGGAAAACTGCCAGGAGGAGAGGGACCTGGGGGTGTTGGTCAACAGTTGACTGAACATGAGCCAGCACTGTGCCCAGGTGGCCAAGAAGGCCAATGGTATCCTGGCTTGTATCAGAAACGGTGTGACCAGCAGGTCCAGGGAGATGATTCTCCCTCTGTATTCAGCACTGGTGAGGCTGCTCCTTGAATACTGTGTCCAGTTCTGGGCCCCTCACCACAAGAAGGATGTTGAGGCTCTGGAGCAAGTCCAGAGAAGAGCAACGAGGCTGGTGAAGGGGCTGGAGAACAGACCCTATGAGGAACGGCTGAGAGAGCTGGGGTTGTTTAGTCTGGAGAAGAGGAGCCTGAGAGGAGACCTCATTACTCTCTACAACTACCTGAAAGGAGGTTGTAGAGAGGAGGGAGCTGGCCTCTTCTCCCAAGTGACAGGGGACAGGACAAGAGGGAATGGCCTCGAGCTCCCCAAGGGGAGATTTAGGCTGGAGATTAGGAGGAGGTTTTTCACAGAAAGGGTCATTGGGCATTGGAATAGGCTGCCCAGGGAGGTGGTTGAGTCACCTTCCCTGGAGGTGTTTAAAGCATGGGTGTATGAGGTCTTGAGGGACTTGGTTTAGTGTTAGATAGGAATGGTTGGACTAGAAGATCCGATGGGTCCCTTCCAACCTGGTTGTTCTGTGATTCTGTGATTTGTCTTTAAGATTTCCAGGTGGTCTAGTTATAAACTCCCACTGAAATTAATGTAAAGACATCAGAAACATCAGTGGAAACCATATTGAGCTGACAAGATCTTCCACTCTTCAAACTACAGTTGTACATAGTGCAATTTTTTTAACTTTTTGTTTTTTGGTTATTCCTTCATATAGAAGTCATCATTTGCATCACTTAGGTTATTGAGTAACTTCTGCTGGTTTCTCTTTGATCTCTCTTTTTAGAAAATAAAGGGACTCAAATTGAATACAATATTCAAACTTCAGTATTTCAACTGATATCCCTGAAACATGCAGTAATGTTGGGAAGGTGATCTCATCATATCGCAACATTTTAATCTCCTTTACTTACATTTCACCTTGGCTGCACTCTTGATTACAGTGAGATTAAAAATTAAGCACAATATGGACCTGTGTCATGCCTGTGGTTTTTTGCCACAAAACCCCCAAGCAGATTCAAACAGAAGTGAACATATTCGAACTTTATTTACAAAACTTTCACTTCTGTGCATAACTAGAAAATATTAACAACAGTGGCTCCTAACTAGCTAGATCTGATGTGCACAACCCAGCAATACAGAAATGATGCTTCACTGTCAATACTGTTTTACTTCATGGCAAAACAAGAAGGTAATAGAAGAGAACACTGGCAAAAGCAAAGGAAAAAAAGTAGTTGGTTTTTCTCTATTTGTCCTGTGGTATTTAGTAAAACTTTTTTTTTTTTTAATGATATGTCACTTAATGACAACAGGTGCCTCTTATTGAAAAAGGCTCATTAACATGGAAAAGTAATGGAAGATGTCTGATACATAATAAGTGCCAGTGCTTTAAATGTTTTTGTGTTTCAACAACATACAAAGGCAATCTGAAGACAAATTTTAAGCACAACAATTGAAAAATCTAACAATGCAGTTCTGAAACTAGAATTCTTCTCACTGCATTCCATACCACAGAGTGTTCCTCGCAACGAAGAGGACATTTCAGGGTGCACTTCTACATAATCAGAGATCTACTACATCAGGACTAAAATTACTAACTTAGCATATTAGCAATAAGGGAGGAGAGGGGCAAAGCAAGACAAATAAGGGGATTTGCTTCCCTGAAAAAGGCTGTTTCAAGTAGACCCAAGCGGTCACAAAAAAAAGTGGTGGAAACTAACATCTTGAAGCTGACTGAATGAGCCTAACGTAGCTATCAGCTGCTTACAGATGTCAACAAATGGCATCTGCACAAGTCAGTAATTATAGAAAGAACACGGCAGTAGGAAAACTAAGCTAGATTGTGGAAAAAAACCAGCCTGGCCTGCTAATAAAGCAGCTTGAAATCACCTTTTTTTCCCTCAATAAACAGACCAAAAACAGAAGAAATTTTAAAATATCCATCACACAAACCGACACATGATTACTTCATGCATTTTGCAGAACAGAGATCTCTAGGACAGACCTGATGATGCAATATCTAGCTGTTAGCACACACAAACATTCCTTGAATGAAGCCCAGGAAGTGGAACCTAAAAATGAAATCAATACCCCATCAAAAGCATTTCCAATATGCCTTCCAACATGTTTTCGTCCTTTCTCCTGGTCGGCTTCCCACTGGTCTTTCAAATATAAGATAAAGAGTATCCATCACAAGCACTTTCAGAATAGAAAACAATCCCTTTCTCTCCTTCTCTCTATCAATTCTATTAAGTAAAATAGCCTCCTTAAATTGCATAGACAAAAGATAGAAAAGCAGTCACTTGGCAAGCATATTGCTTCTTGACTGCTAAAGCAAATTCCTCAGGTCATATTCTTGTTTCTTATAACATCTCATCATTCTGAGGTTCTAACACATCCATCTTCATCAGACAGGTTCTCAATATGCTCAGGCAAGAAGTGCAATAAAACAAGTACACAAACAAAACATGTCCTCCCTCTCCAAAACAGGTTGCATTTGAAGTCATTGTTCTTAGTGGCAAGTCTTCTCCAGCCAGAATAAATGCATCCTGCACTTCTCTGCTTCTAGCAAGTGCAAGACTGTAGTACAGGTCTCCAAGGGGGATGTTTTTTGAGTATCTCTGAACACAAACTGTGGATTTAATGCTTTTTCAGAACAGAACCTTCACTTGGGACCAAAAAAAAAAAGGAACACAGAAATCACTGATAGTCAATTCAAACATATTAGTTAGCAGCAAGGCAACATCCAGTCTTACAAGAAAGCACACCAGAAAAGACTGTGCATACCCTGTGTAGATTACACTGGATAGAATTTTCTTTTTAAGAAAGTTCAGCATGCTAAGCACAGCCTTGGCACAATGGAGATAAACTGTCTCCAGAGATCTGACAGTCCATTGAAGCTTTCCACCTAATGTAGCAAGTAAAACTCATATCCCTATTTCTTCCTGCCCTTATAAATCTAATGGCAGTTTGACAGTCCTGATGCACAGTCTCATCAGGTCTCACTTCCACTTCAGTGCCTAAGCAAAGTGGTTGCTCACAAGTATGCAATGTCCAGTCGGACAAAAAGAAACACTGAACAGTAATTAGGGGGTATTTAGGTTGGAGGTGTATGTTCCAGACAAACCTTAACCCTGCTCTGAGAAACCCCTGCAGTAGTTTTTAATTTTTTTAAACTTTACTAATACTTAGCTGGCATAAATTATACCAAATAAGCAATCCAAGACATCTATTTAAAAGGCAAGAGTCAAAGAACAAACAAGAACTGACAATGCTCTTGATATATTTAAATTAATTTTCCACCCCCATACAGATCTCAAATGTGTGACATCTCTATTAGATAATTTCAGGTGAGACTTCCTACACGCTTTGTATAAGATGAGTTTCCAGAAGTCCCCTTCATCCACCTTTCTGTAACATCCCTATCCAACAGGGTAGGTAGGCTATGACACTTGGAAATCAATTAAACCTATAATATTTCCAAATCCTCTTAGATGATCAAACTACTTCAAATAAAGTTCATCTCACACAGGTATAAATAAACTAATCGTACTATGTAAATATCCTGACAATACAGCCACTCATCACTTTTCTTTCTTGAAGAAAAAAACATAGAAATAAAGGCTTTCCTCTTCCAGAATTATTCTGCCTTTTGAAGCAGGACAGGCAACGTTATACTACAAATCATCAACCTCTTTCAAAGATCTCATATTTTTCTTATGGGAAAAGACGGATTATAACCTTTCATCCGCTATAGAGCACAAGTTTTTATTTCCTATAAAGCTGCAAGGTATTAAATCTTAAGTACACTTTGTTTATATACTGAATTTTACCACAACCAATTCTTTCAGGCTTCTTATGTGTGTATCAAAATATTTTCCTTTCTCAACTATAAGCAGCAATGAAATAACTGAAGAGTAGTTTTACAGATGAGAGAAATGAAAACTACCTATGATAAAAACTTAAACCCCTCTAAAACAGTTACTAAATAAACTTCTTTCCAGTAAAACATTTTTGGTGTACTGTATATCACAACAGTGAGTGTATAGCATAGAAATTTTACTGACATGATCTTAAGATTACCACTTGTGACTCTCAAGCAACAACATGGCATTGTCACACTAATACAAACGGTGATTGAGAAGCGACAACAAAACTTTTCTATCTAATGACATAAGCCATTGTGGGAAATAAGGCTGAATGCAGGAATAAAAGTCAAATATGGAAATGGGGCTGAATATGGGTAGAAATGGGATGGGTGCTTCCACCTCCCTTCTCCTCTCCTCCTCACCATGGGTTGACTACAAAGCCTTCAACGGAAAGAAATAAACACATCAAGGGCATATCAGCATCTGAAGTGGGGGATGAGGTGTCTGGGAACAAGCACCATCAACTCCTGTTACCAGGGCAAAGCCTTGCGAAGGACAAGAGCCTAATCATTTTCTAAGAAGATGGATTGCAGCTGCTGCTCTGACAATTTGGCCTACAGATGACCTGTGATCATCACTGTAATATCATTATAATACTAAAATACATCTCCACCCCTAAGGCTACCCATCACTGAGACAAACCACTCCTATGGCCACACCTGCTAGGCTTGCACAGTTAAGTTTTGGCAGGCAAAGTGAGAATTCTTTCTCCACCATCAGCAATTAATATAGTGACCACATTCACTCAAGTTTCTTGACCCCTAGGTGTAAGCTTACTATAAATAGTGTAAACAAAGAAAAAGTTTTCAGCAGGTAGGCAGGTGTGAAGACAAGAAAATTGTCACTAAAACTCTAGGAATCAGCTGATGGACTGAATTCCATCCACTTTCCCCTGCCCTCAGACACTTCATGAGGTAACCAAGAAAGTAGAGGGGAAAATGTGATCAAAGCTTTTGATCCAGCCAATAGGCTGGATTCCACCCCCCTTCATCTCCCCCCTCCTCAGATTCAGTTGGGGTAAGCACTTAGTGCATGTGGACTAAGCATACATCTTAACATCAAGCTACTTGTTAGCACCTCCCTCTGTACTCTAACCCTATCTATGTGTTATCTTTATCTGCATCGAATTGCTATTGCTCCATGTATATCATTGCTTGTCCTATGCTTGTAGCGTTTAGGTGTAGTATTATAAACTGGGTTGTTCAGTGTATTTTTGCAAACATTAGCTCCTCTGCAGTTATTAACAAGACTTAAGTCATGAGCCATTATTCTTAATAAAATCAACTTGTTTGCACAAGTCTCCACAGTTTGTTATAACCGTTTAAAGGGATTAAAAGGACAGTCTCTACTTCAACCAGCTAGGCTGAATTTACTGCCTTTGCTACATTATTGAATTTCAAGTGATTTGGAACGTGACAGGTTGGGTGATTATCAATTTCCCTTGTGCAATTGTTGTTACCTATTGCACATGCTGCAAAATGGATGATTATCACTCTCGTGTCACCACCACAATTCTGACAGGCTGGGCATTGCACCTCTGCGTTACTGTCAGTTTGGAAGACATTGGCTAGCAGGTTGAGCAATGATATTTTCTCCACTCTCACAATGCTATTAGGCAAGAAGAGTCAAACAGATTGATAAACTCTCCTCTTATATTCTCTCATATAAAATTTAAAATTTACCCACTCATGACATTAATCACATTGTCCCTCTTGACACGTGACAGCCACCACTATTGCACATACTAATATCTTAAATGTCTTATTTCCATTGATTATACAACTAATAAAAGCACACAAACATATGGGGATATTTGCATTAAAATTTAATACTGCATATGTAATGCTAGGCATTCATTCACAGGGTACACAAGGTCACAGACCTCACCGGATTTCCATTTGATAATCAACCATTCCCTTCCTCCCCTGCCATGTCTGTCTTGGCATCAGCTTAGACCCTGCTTGATTTTTCAACTCTTTCCATTAAAATCACAAACTTACTCAGCTCTGCTAAGCATGTCAATGCCTAAGGACCTCACCTGGGTTTGCAGAGGGTATCAAAATGGTAAAAAGAAAGCTAATTATGTACTTGAGAAAATTGAGGCTTTAGCAGTACAGTTGGCAAACTTACTGAAACCACAAAGAACGTTAAGACTCGCCCTAAAGTCTTGTCATCTCACAGTCTTTCAAATGTATTTTAATTATTGGACTTCGGATTAGACTCATGCTTGATTCCATTGGAATCTGAGCACAAGCACAAACCTGAAGCTAGTCAAATGCTGTCTGATCCACTATACTTCACTGAATTCTTTTTTGGTGCTGTAAGCATGTGCGTCAGCCAGTGGAAATTAACAGTCTTCCACATACTCAAATGAAAAATTGCACAACTTAAAACATATGATTTAGCTGCAAAGCAAAAGTTTCATGTCCATAGCAAAGGGTGAGGGGGGAATAACCCACTGAATTTAACCTAAAATAGACTTTCTCACAGTTTTAAGTGCATCTGAAACCATTAATTTTCTCTGTACATTAGGATGATAGCAACTTGCAAAATAACTGTCCATACATGAAGAACCTAAATTAGAGTTTGCGAAAATCAGGAAATGCTGCTTTCATCTGTGAATTCCAATCCACAACTACAGCAGTCTAAAGTGGAAAAAAAAACTTTTAGCAGATCTCCTGACACCCTAAGTGATGTACATAGGTGTGGTGGTTTTGGTTTTTTGGAACTCTACCTGCTGAGATCCTCTAAAATTTACCTAACGATTAAATAGTTGAAAGTTGGATGAAAATCCTTCTTTTGTCAATTCTTAAAGTAAATTGCAGCACAATAAGAACTCGGAGGGAAAGAAGGGAACATGATCAACCTTGATTTAACAACAGTCACATACACCTTCTTTATTTGTGTAAATTAGCTGTGCAGAGCAGCCACATTGACTTCAGCAGCACTGCTGAGGCTGAATATAGCTGGCCCAGAAAGCCCTACCAACAGATAATGAAGCAGCAGTAGTATTGCAAAATAACAGTAATTTACATTAAAAGATGAATAACTACTTGTTTAGGGAAAATGTTTGTTTCCTTTTTGAGAACTTGCAGAAAACAGCCAGAGCTGAGTTCAGAGCACTCTTTTACTATCTGAATGGTATCTGTTCATTTAATCAGCTCAGTTTTTCCTGCATGTCAGATCTGGCCACACTAGTATCATCAGTAAAAGATATGTCTGTACCAGACATATCTGTTTTTAAAGGATATCTGTTAATGGCTTAATCAAAGTAGTCATTAAAGTTAAAGGCTTCCAGCTTGTAGAGGAAGCAAAGTGAACAAGTCCTACATAAAACTATAAGCTATATAATCAAATCACTCCCCAAAGCAAGTCCTTAGTCCCCTCAGGTTCCACCATCCAATCATATGCAGGCATGAATGCCAACTGCTATGCTGCATACACAGTCATTCAGAAGTAATCTCAAAAGGAGAATGTCTTTGCTCATTTGGAGAATGAATTTTTTTCTTGTCTAACAAAATACCTTGTGACAAAAATCTCTAATTCAAAAAAATATAGATTTTTACAGTTTTGGATAAAGGAGGTACTTTCAGACAGAAGCTTAGTAACTGTAGAATCATCTTCTCCTTTCGAGCAACTAACTTCTCACTGTCTGTTTCATTGAATCTGAATAAAAGCACTAAGTAACAAAAGCATATATTTTGTTCTTTTAACACTGAAGTCAAAATGTTTAGAGTACACATTAGAGAAATATATTCTCAAATCACGACAAACCACTCCAAAGCAGAAGATAAACACCACCAAGGTAACATAAAATTTCCATGGGCACATATGTAATAGCTTTGCTCAGAGGTGGAAGATGTTGCAGGTACTAAATGTTGGGAAACCCTAAGAAACTGTAACGTAAGGTATCCTTGATGAACTAGACTCTCTAAAAATAAGTATGTAATAGACATGCTGATTTAGCAAATGCTATTGTGTAATGCTATTAAATTGATTTAAAGGTGGCAAGGTTAAAATACCACAAGTTTTTCCTGTTCAAATATTATAATTTTACTTGCATGTTGAAATCACCAAAGCACAGAAATTAGATTTTTTTTTTTTCAGTTAGCAACATAAGGAAGCTTGCAGCTATCTCTAAGGAGTCACTTTAGTATGTCAGCTGTCAGCACTTCCATAAACTATTACATATCGTATTAACCTCTCAGACACTGCACACTGAGGTATAGAGTCATACATTGATACTTTACTCCATTATACTTTATTTGTCCTGTGCATCCTAAGCCAAATTCATTGTCAAAATAAGGCTGTAAAACAGCACTGAAGCACATGTTGCAACAGTCATAGCAACCACTCCCTTCAGCCATTACCAATTCCTCCTGACAGACAGACCACCTTGGGTTTGACTGTACACCAAGTATCCCAGGAAACAGATTACTTGAATTTCAGATAGCATAAAGTCTGAGGTAGCCTGCACTTTTTCATGATGTAAAGAGAAGAGACGATTGCACAGCCTTCCCTTCCCCCTCATCTCCAGGAAGGTTAGGGGATGATCCCCTCAAGACCTGAAAGGAGAGACCGGCTGGCCTAGGCATCACAGACCTAAATAATACAAAGGTGTCTCCTTACTTGAGAGCACCAGCTAAGATGGAATTTAAAAAAATATTTGTCTAGATCTTGTTAAAAAAATTATGTTTCTTCTTCCACTTAGCTGTTGGAATGGAGGAAGCCTGGATTGAAGCCTGGGTGGAAGGTAGAACTATATGCTCTGTCATACACACACAGTTCTCAACTCACAGAACTCGCAACCAAATAAAAAGGAGTAAAACCAAGAAACAGATACTTCATAAAGTTTCTTCATATTTTTTCTTCTGTCAAAATGAGTAAGATAAAAAAAAAATGCTCTCAATTTTTAAATCCATCCCCAAAGCAAAGTTAGATAAAGAACAAAGCTGTGGGACAATAACTTCCTGCATAGTAAAACAAGTACCTGTTAGCACCTGAGAATAATTAATTCTTCTAGTAAACCACACAAGAGAATAACTCTCTTAAAAAAAAATTGAAGAAAAAAATTATGATGTCATGTTCTATGCATAACTTTCCAGAAGAAAATCATAACGGGCTTGTCAGACCACAGCCACCTGTACCTTTCCTTGTCAAGATAATACCAATTAGTCACAAAAATGGGAAGACCATGAAATCCAGAAACAATGTGCTTCGTTCAATAAAGATATTGCCTTTGTTTAATCTATTTCACTAGTTTTAAATGCAGAGTATGTTTTGAGGGGGAAGTGTACAATGCTAGATTTCTGTATTTTTAATTAAATTCAAATTTCCATCCAAATGCAACTTTACACGTCCTACTTGAAAATTAATCATTAGCTGGTAAGCAAGAAATGCAGTGATCATTATTTTATAAAATAAGAATGCATAATATTAAGAAACTAGCTATATTTGTGTAATTTGTATAATTGCTTAGAAGTACAAAATCAGTGCTTACTTTAGCATAAAAGACTAACATTTTTTTACCAAACAACTTACATCACTTTTTGCCAGCCAGTGAGAACCAAGCATTTTCAAGAAAAACAACATAAAATGCACAAAAGCTGCTCTACTCTTTTAAACAATTCATTTTTAATTATTATTTTAATACATTCAGCTTGACTGATGTCCTGGTTTGCTCCCACCAATCTGTAAGATACCCCTTCCGTTACCAGAATGAATGTTAAGTTTCATATTCATAGCTAGTGGGGAGCTGATAGCATGCATAAATGATTTCTTATACGCATCAAGGGAAGGCCTTTACAAGTACCTTCCCTAAATATGTCCACGTGACGCTCTTGGGAAAACTAATTATTCTCTGAAGATGGTAGTCTGGAATAGAGTTCCAGCTCTCAATTAACCTGGGCTGGTTTCAGCTAATGAAGTGGAAGGGAGAAAAAAAAATAACAAGATAAATTACACTACTTTTAGCACATGAACTTATTTATACACGGTACGTATTTGACCCACTTCCAACTATAAGGTGAAGATTTGATAAAAATATAGTAAAGTTAAATTCAGTGAACAGTATTATTTTATTTGCAGTCTTTTTACAAAAAGAACAAATAAGTTACATCAAGAAAATACAACTGCAATCTAAAGATCTTCTCTAGATAAGTTTAGTTGAAAATAGAGATGGGAAAAAAACCCTATCGGGCCTACCGTGAAGAAGGCCAAGAAGAAGGATCTGAGGAACTACAGGCCCATCAACCTCACCTCAGTCCCTGGGAAGCTGGTGGAGAAATTAATCCTGGAAATAACTTCCAAAACATGTGAAGTTGATTAGGAGCCATCAGCATGGATTTATGAAGGAAGAATCACATCTGACCAGTTAGTCTTCTCCAAAGAGATACTGCCTTGGCAAATGAGAGGCAAGCAGCGGTTATGTTCACCTTGACTTTAGCAAGGCTTTTGACACTGTCCCATAACATCTACATAAACAAACTGATGAAGTAAGACTAGAGAAGCGGACAGTGACACAGACTGAAAACAACTGAATAGACTTGATAGGCTCAAAAGATTGTTACCAGCTGCAGAAGGTTCTGCTGAGGGTCGCATTATGAAGACTGCTGACAGCAGGCAAGGGGAGGTGACCCCTCCCATCTGCTCAGTACTAATGAGGCCACAACTGGAGTGCTGTATAGAGCTATAGGCTACTCGGGGAAGCCCAGGGAAGAGCCATAAAGACAAAGGGACTACAGCATCACTGCAGTAAATTATGGGAATAATGATGCAATAGAATCATAGAATTGTTTGGGTTGGAAGAGACCTTAAAAATCATCCACTTCCAAACACTCTGCCATGGGCAGGGACACCTCCCACTAGATCAGGTTGTGTAAACCAGCCTGGCTGTGAACACCTCCAGGGATGAGGAAACAGCCTCTCTGGGCAACCTGTTCCAATGCCTGACCACTCGTGAAGTAATAGTGAATAATAGTGAAGAAATTCTTCCTTATGTCTAGTCTAAATCTGCCCCTCGCCACTTTATAGCCATTGCCCCTAGTCCTATCACTACAAGCCTTTGTAAACAGTCCCTCCTCAGCCTTCTTGTAGCTCCTTCAGGTACTGAAAGGTTGCTATAAGGTCTCCTTGGAGCCTTCTCTTCTCCAGGCTGAACAACCCCAACTTTCTCAGCATATCCTTGTATGGGAGGTGCTCCAGCTTTGTGCTCACCTTTGTAGCCCTCCCCTGGACCCATTCCAAGAGCATCGTATCCTTCTTATGTTGAGGATTCCTGAACTGGACACAATACTCCAGATGAGGTCTCACAAGAGAGGAACAGAGGGACAGAGTCACCTCCCTCTACCTGCTGGCCACGGTTCTTTTGATGCAGCCCAGGATATGGTTGGCCTTCTGGGCTGTGAACACACACTGACAGCTCATGTTGAGCTTCTCATCTACCGGCACCCCCAAGTCCTTCTCCACAGGGCTGCTCTCAATCACATCACCCCCTATCCTGTATTGAAACTGCATGGATTGCCCTGACTCAGATGTAGGACCTTGTACTTGGCCTTGTTGAACCTTATGAGGTTCAGTTCTGTGCTGTTGCCTCTTGTTCTTCAGTTTGACCAGCAGGTTTAGGCTCAGCCACACTGGTCTCTTCCCTTCTCTGTCTGATTTCCTATATCTGGGGACTGATTACTCTTGTGCTTTATATAAAGCATCCTTAAATGTTTGCCAGTTTTGTTCTGCTGCCTTGTCCCCAAGGACCATGTCCCAGAGGGTCCTACTGAGCAACTCCTTGAAGAGCTGGAAGTCTGCTTTCCTGAAATGTAGGGTCGTGTGTTCTGTGGGGTTTCAATCTGTTTTGGTTGCCACTGTTTCCCCTAATGCATGGTTGACATTAAGCCTGTGCAACTATGGCACACATACATACTCCTCAGCAAAGCAGCATGTCCTCACCACACAAAAATGATTAATAGAGGTAACACCATATGTTTTGCGTCCTGCAGAATGTTTTAAAATATTCTGGGATTTTCGAGAGGAAGGATGACTACTCAACTTCTGTCCTTCCTTAAAATAATTCTAAGATTTTTGTTTTCAAAGAAAACAGAGAAAAGGAAAAAAAACCCCATAAACAGTAACACACTGACTTCCGTTCTTACATATGACAATATGACAAGCCAGAAATATTCCTGCAAGTGGCACTCCATTTCTGCTAGCAGGTGAGGTAGGTTGTCTAGTTCTGAATACCAAAGCAATTGCAAGTACTTGCAGATTACACAGAAGAATGCTGTAATTTCTTTAAGGATTGTGTTTATTCCACTTTACCAGAGAGCGAAGGTAGAAGCTTTTAGCTGTGCTTAAAAAAATGGAAACTGTGGAACTCTGCAACAGTCTCCAGCCTTGGAGAAACACAGGCATGTGACTCAAAGGAAAGCTGAGTCAAGACTTACATAATCCCCACCAGAGATGGGTTCCCTAGAAATACTCTGTTGTATACTCATAAGTCCTTATGATATAACAGGATGCAGTATCCATGCAATGTTCTAAGTAAAGGATAACAGACCGTTTTCTTCATGACTGTTATTTGATTTGCTCATCTAAATATTTAAATCTACACTGGCTCAAACACCACCTACAATTATGCCAACACTTTGTCAAAAATAACTTTATATATACATAATTTAAAAAAAAAAAAAAAAAAAAAGAAAAAGAAAAAGCCACACCATGGATCTATCCGAGCTCCTGGACTCAGGAGAAACTCAATATGCTGGTATCCCCCAACACCATCTAGAGGGTGTTAGCAGAAATTGCAGTAAGGTGTGAACAAGAAGGGATCGAAAGGACACTTTTGAAACTAAGAGAAAGCCTACACTTACACCTCTCGGAATTCCTGCAACATATAAAACATTTTCTGGTTAACCTTCTTTTTAATCCACTCCATCTTCCCTATGTAATTATTACGCATTCTCAATGCCCTATTTGACTCCGTGTTTGTTTATCGTATTTTTTTCCCCTAGAGCATTTTGCAAAATTTAAAAAAATATTATTACACTGTTTTCTCATGTTACTATTTCTTTTCAACTTTTTAATCCAACTGAGGTATGCTCTACATCCTATTTTTTCCCTCTCAATGCAACAAACTCATACACAGCCATAGACATTTGTGAGCACACCCTCCTACATAATAACATGATTCTACTCTTCAAAAATATCTTACCTTCTCTGGCCACAGTCTTCCATTAATTCTTAAAAAATATTTCCCAGTCTGCTAAATTTCCTTTTGTCTCTAGTTCCCCTCCTTTAAGTCACTGTGTGATCTGACACCAGCCCAACAAAGCATTTATATTTTTCAATGTCTTCCTAATTCTTAAAATTAAACACCCCAACTGCTTCAACAGATCAAAGCAGAACGCTGGCCATCCTGAAGAACTAGAGTTTTCCTTCTATCAAGGAAAAAGAAGATTTGTTCACTTCATTCACCTGCTCTGAATTGCTCCCTGGAAAAGCTTCTCTCTCACACACAATACATTGAGTAACTTCTGGAAAGAAAAAGAAAAAAATTGAATACCAGAATAAAACCGCAAGGCTGTTCTTGCCCCATAGTACTCAAAGATTTAAACCTACTTTTTTGGCCTTGGATTAACCTGTAATGCATGCCACATGCACGATCAACCAGAATAAGTATTATTTTGGTCTATCTATCCTCCAGTGTCATGATACTTATCTCAATTTATTGCAGTAGCCTTTTTGCAGGTCCTGGTTAATTATTGTTCATCCCTTTACTTAGGAATCTATTAAAAACCCACAAGTACCTAGTAATTTCATTCCCAAAGTATTAAGAAAACAGAATGATTATCTTGCTTAAATACTACCCATCTCTAATGAGCAGGTTAGCATTTCTTCACCTCTCACGAGGCAGTAACAATGGTTGTAATGCTTTAATCCTTCAAACTAATTGAAAATCTTACAGGCCTTCATCCACACACCATAAACTTAATAGAAGTTTCTTCCACCATAATTCACAAGTTTTATTAAATATGCGTGTGACTCCTAAACTTGTACTGATTACTTCACATAGTCTGTAGAGTTTTATAAGGAACAAACTGTGATAACACACAAGCATAATATGGAATATAAAATGGAATTACTGTATAGATTTCAAAAAATAAGAAAAACAATTCAACAGTAAAAAAAATCAGTTGATTTTCTGCTTACACTTGGGGAGGGAAGAGTAATTCTTCATGATATTTGTAGGGAAAAAAATAATACTATGTTTTCTTCATTGGAGGTATTTTTTTCTTATCATCTCTAAAAAATACCCAAATAGTTAGAAGACAGGAATGTAAAAGTAAGTTTGTCTCTCTGGCTTTGAAACTATTTTAGTAATGTACAGATAGGAAAGCTGCTCAGCTCTAAAATTTCTCCTCCCGTTCCAGAAATCAAAGTCACAAAATAGAGCACAAGTCTCCATCCATACCCGTCCTTACATTATCACATTTTTATAGACCACCTCATACCATTTACATTTTACATAATGTCTCCAGCTTCCAGAATGAGAGGATGACAGCAGAAACTAAACTTCAATTTTATAAGCATACTTTCCTTATGGAAGAAGTGATTTTGTAATTTTCCAAGCCCAGAACAACAGAGGTGGCTGGAATCTGCAACCACGAATATAAAGGCTTTGTTTCAAATACACAGAAAAATAAATCATGATTTGAAACTATCAGTATATCACTTAATCACCACACATGCTCTGACAATAAGATGTACAATTAAATTCTCTTTACATTTCTTGCAAATAAAACATGTATGGTTTGTAAACTTGATTTGAATATATGAGAACACTCTGATCTCTATCAACATCTGTCAGTAAAGAAGAAAAGGAGAGAAAAGCCCAAACGGCACATACTGTGGAAAGGGACACATCTGGATAGGAAAAACACTAGTTTGGGTAAAGGTGGAGTAATGAACAGGGTTGAGATGGAGTTGTTCCCCAGTCTATCAACAGGACTTGATTTGGGATATATTGATTCAGGAGCTGGTAACAAATTTGCTGCAGTGGACAGTCATTCATGTTAGTGCCATTTACGTGTGTGTTTGTACACACATCCAAATTCTATATCTGTATTTGATTACAAATTGCTACTCATTTATACTTTTCTTTAGTTGATTCAGGAACACTACTATCCAATCTCTTCCTCTGAAATCACCTGGTAACATCTATGATGTAATTGTCATTAACTGAAGTATTTACACTGAGACTGAACATCTCTCTGAAAAGTATACCTTGCCCGAACCAGAAATCATTGAAAAGAATAGATTAAATCTCTCTGACCACCCCACTGACATTGTCATTTTAGACAATACCATGCTCCTTCCTTCTGTCACATCAATAATGGCTGAACTTTGCTATTTTATACTAAAAACAAGTAGGAGTATGTATTTTAAAGACCTATAGAACTGCAGGTTCATGTGCATTTCCCTCTCCATACTTCCTCTCTAGATGAACCTTCCTCAAGGTGAATTTCCAAGCTGGGTGAAGTTATGGGTCAGATGCTTCATGTAGCTGTACTGGTTTAACTGACAGTAGGACTGAGCCCAATTGCTAAAAAAACCCACAGAGTAGAAGAGCAGCAGTAAGGGAGAACACTTTCAACATAAATAAGCAAAGGAAATTTAGAGCTGACAAATATTCTCAAATTATGAGGCAAATAAGTGAGTTTCACCACAAAAAACTGTTAAAAAAATCTCACTAACAAAGCATTTTGGTTAATACCTACACTTTGATTATATTGTCTTATTACTCTCTTCAAACAATTTAATTCTACATTATCAAATAAACGCCTCAGTGTTACTAGCTACATATGTCAGCCTTGATTCAAGGAAATAGTTTGTTACATATGCCTTCCATTAGATACTGGGCCATTTGTATTGTGATTTAAAATGGAAGGGAAGCACCTGTTATCAATCATGGCTTTGGAGTCTACACTTTCTACCTTCTTCCAAAATTCAGCCTATTATCTATCCACTAGGCAGGCTTCTCTACAGGTTTGATACGGAATAAAAAATAAATTGCAAGAAATTAAGTAGGACGAAAGAAACATGTGGTCCTCAGCTGTCACATTCATTTAGAGGTTTTCAGCATTAAAATCTATTTGTTCTTTACTAATCCATTCTGTGATTTAAACACTGCCTCATTTCACAAGTTAGTGGAAATCTGCAAAAAGTTACTACAAACTTTTCCATATCAGCAGTAATGCCTTGAACATGGTTTCAATATAGGATGGGAGATGATGTGATTGAGAGCAGCCCTGTGGCGAAGGACTTGGGGTGCTGATTGATGAGAAGCTCAACATGAGACAGTACTGTGCAACTGCAGCCCAGAAGGTCAACCATATCCTGGGCTGCATTAAAAGAAGCATGGCCAGCAGGTCGAGGGAGGTGATTCTGCCCCTCTGTTCCTCTCTTGTAAGACCTCATCTGGAGTACTGTGTCCAGTTCTACAACCCTCACCATAAGAAGGATATGGGGATGTTGGAATAGGTCCAGAGGAGGGTGATCAGAGGGCTGGAGCACCTTCCATACAAGGACAGGCTGAGAAAGTTGGGGTGTTCAGCCTGAAGAAGAGAAGGTTCCGAGGAGATCTTATAGCAACCTTCCAGTACCTGAAAGGGGCTACAAGAAAGCTGGGGAGTGACTGTTCATAAAGGCTTGTGGTGATAGGACAAGTGAGAAAGGGTATAAAGTGGAGAGGGGGAGATTTAGACTAGACATTAGGAAGAATTTCTTCACCATGACGGTGACAGCCTGGAGAAGGCTCCAGGGAGACCTTATAGCAGCTTCCATTACCTGAAGGGGGCTACAAGAAAAATGGGAACTGTTTACAAAGGCATGTAGTGATAGGATGAAGGGAAATGACTATAAATTAGAGAGGGGGAGATTTAGACGAGATATTAAGGAGGAATTTCTTCACTATTAGGGTGGTCAGGCACTGGCACAGGTTGCCCAGAGAAGCTGTGTATGCCCCATCCCTAGAGGTATTCAAGGCCAGGTTGTATGAGGAATTGGGCAGCCTGATCTAGTGGGAGGTGGCCCTGCCCATTGCTAGGGGGTTGGAACTAGATGATCTTTAAGGTCCCTTCCAACCCAAAAATACTCTATGATTCTATGAACTGCAGATGGGGGACTTAAACTACTGGAAAACAATACGGACTCCAGAGAGGTTGTCCCTCAAGAAATTCTGACTGACATAGATGGATACACGTCACTGCTCACTGATCATCAGTGTTAAAAACCAAATACATAGGTTGACTCCCTTTTGTATAGAAATCCCTCCTGAAAATATCAAGATTTTTTTTTGTACTGACATTTAGAGGGAGGAAAAATCATTGAGGTCAAAGTAAATTCATCTGTGTTGACGTGGTTCTCCATTACAAATGGTTGGACTCGATGATCTGGTGGGTCTCTTCTAAGCTGGTTATTCTATGATTCTGTGAAATTACAAAGCACAGCTACCATCGCTTCAGTCTGCTTACTGTAGTTTTAAGCTCAATATTAGAGAAATGCAAAGTCATCAAACAGAATAATTATGTGGAAACAACCTAGTTACTGAGAGTTCAAAGCCATGGATAAAACACGTCATTCACCAGAGGCAAACTGGCATGCAGAATAGTTGCAAGAACACAGGAAGGACTCTGTAAAAGTATAATCATAAGCAAATATCTATATAATCATTCTTGATTACCCCGTAGCTTTAACACTGTAGATTACCTCAGTTCTTAGTGGTCTCAAGCCATTGATGATTGAACTGATTACAATAATTTATTATCAGTATAAACTCTAGAATTGACATTACACTACCACTCAGCAAAGTAAACTATAAAACCTCACAGCAACACAACAAAAAAAACTAATCTGTAGAACTTTACTCTTTACCTCCGTCCTTTCTGTATCACTGACAATGGCTATTTATTAAAACAGCTACACAAGAATAGATGTAAGGATAGGTAATCAGAAAGCAATGCAGCAATCATAATGAGAACAATGGCATGTTCAGGAATTTTCTTAACTAGACAGGTGATGGCAAGAGAAGCTCTTTCAACAGGTACCAATAGCAACGTATAGTACAGGATGGGGAAATCATACAGCTCATAAAAGGCAGGGAGGGACAGGGGCAAGCCAAGGCTTAAGAAAGACCTGGTAATATTCAGCATCTGAAGAGAAGGAGCTGGGAGCAAGAGATGACGCTGACAGTAGAGTGTCTGGAGGGGAAATAAGGAAAACACATCCCAGATACCTGCAAGAAAAAAACATTTCTGTAGTTTTCAAGTAAACATATTCAAGAAAGAGGAATTGGGACTGAAACTCAAACTGCATACTCTTTATGGTACTGCCACCACCAGTAAAATCAGTAATACCAGTGGTTCCTCAACCTTAAGAGCAACCTGATAAAATAATCTTAATAACTAGCAAATAATAACAGGTAGTTCTGAACTCAATATGATCAGAATTGTCAGTTTTTCCTATACCTGTGGTGATTACTTAAACATTTAAACTGTGTGTTCATTTATACTGACTTTCTAGTGATCCCTGTATCACTTTTAATATCATATTAGAGAATAAACTTTTCAACCACAACTGTAACCTGGGCATAAGGTCCAACAGCTTAGTACTGGCTCTCCAAAGGGATAGGAAAGCTGAGCTCTCTCAAAAGCTGAATACAGCTACATAGAGAATTGCTACATTAATAACAAAAAGTAATAGGACAGTCTACTAAGGACAAGCATAATTCAGCATTGCATGGATTACTTTACATGAACAGGTTGGAGAAAATAAAACTCACAAGATGGCTACAGAGCCAAAAAAGACATCCTTGAGCCAAATACTCAGCAAACACGCAAAGACATTGCACCAGCTCCTACTGGAGATCCCTTGGTGACTTTAGAATAGAGAACAATCAAAAAAACAGAAGAAACAAGATCCAGCAGATGGCTCTGAATGAGGAGAACAGAGACAGGTGACTAACTAGTCTAAGAGAAATGAAAATAAAATGGGAGCAGTGCCACAGTGTTATCACTTTTGTTGAGCCACCTGGAGAGGTAACAGTATAATCAATGAATGCCAGAAAATGAGTTGTGCCCATCTGCTCACCATAATAAATATTCCTTACTAGAAAAAAATATAAAAGAATACAATTCCCCTGGCACTACTCACATGATTTCCGCAGACCTGTTTGTTTAAAATATTTATTTGAGACTTATACAGCTTAACAACTACTTGCACTTACCTGTGAATACAACAATGCTTTAAGAAGACCTTTGGAAGTATGTGGCAAATCAGTAGCTGTGTAAGAATTCATGACGACAAAAAGCTCCCACAACATCCTTTTACATAAGCAAAAGCTCAGTAATTATCACAGCCTTCAAAATGCTATTAGAAACATATTGCTGGCCACCTGAAGGGACTCATGGCAAAGCCCTAAACAGAAGGGGCAGTTAAAAATTTGAAAACTTAGTACTCCTCTGGAGATAACAACAGCAGAAAATATTTCCTTTGAAAAAGAAGTACAAGAACCATGGTACAAGCTCAGCTTACTTCCTCTGCTGGCTTCTCCAAATGGCAAGATGTACCACCCTTCTGCTGGTTCTTAATGTGGACTGCAAAAAGAGGTCAGTGCTCGCAGAAGATGAAATGAAGAATATCCAGCTTCTCATAGCAAATAGGATGGAAGAGAAAACTCAGACATGCAGGTTGGTTTCCCTTCACAAGTTTGAAAGTAAAATGTCTTTTCTTCAGCATTGACCTTTATCAGCTCCAAATATTGGTTTTGCAATCACAGAATCATAGAATAGTTAGGGTTGGAAGGGACCTTAAAGATCATCCACTTCCAAACACTCTGCCATGGGCAAGGACACCTCCTACTAGATCAGGCTTCCCCAGGGCCATCCAACCTGGGCTTGAACACCTTCAGGGAGTGGGCAGCCACACCTTCCCCGGGCAACCTGTTCCAGTGTCTCATCACTCTCATGGAGAAGAAATTCCTCCTAATGTCTAGTCTAAATCTGGCCCTCTCCACTTTATACCCATTGCCCCTAGTCCCATCACCACAAGCCTTTGTGAACAGTCACTCCCCAGCATTGCTGAAGTCCCTGCAGGTACTGGAAGGTCTCTATAAGATCTCCTCGGAGTCTTCTCTTCTCCAGCCTGAACAATGCCAGCTCTCTCACCCTGTTCTCATATGGGAGATGCTCCAGCCTTCTGTTCATCTTTGTAGCCCTCCTCTGGACCCATTCCAACAGCTCTATATCATTCTTACGCTGAGAATTCCAGAATTGGACACAATACTCCAGATGCCTCTTATCAACCAGCACCCCCAAGTCCTTCTCTGCACAGCTGCTCTCAATCACATCACCCCCCATCATGTATTGAAAACAGGGATTGCCCCGACCCAGATACAGGACCTTGCACTTGGCTTTCTTGAACCTTACAAGTTTCTGACAGGCCCACTTCTCCGGCCTATCCAGGTCCCTCTAGATGACATCTCGTCCTTCCGGTATGGCAACTCCAGTTTGGAGTCTTCTGCAAACTTGCTGAGGGTGCACTCAATCTTGCTGTCAATATCACTGATGAAGATATTAAACAGCACTGCTCCCAATACAGACCCCTGAGGGACAAGGCTGGTCATGGATCTCCATCTGGACTTTGAGCCATTGACCACTACTCTTTGAATATGACCATCTAACCAGTTTCTTATACACCATACCGTCCGACCATCAAATTCATATCTCTTCAATTTAGAGAGAAGGATGTTGTGGGGGACCATGTCAAAGGCTTTAAAGAAGTCTAGACAGATCACATATGTTGGTTTACCCGTGTCCGCTGCTGCAATGAAAGAAGGCATAAGAGTTTGGAGCAGAAATTCAAACTTGCTAAGAAGGAGTTATTTCCCAGTTGCCCTTCTGATCCAAAGCTATATTTACTTTTCATAGATGACATACATAGTTAAAAAAAAAAAAACAACAAACCGTTTCTGTTCAACAACAGCTACTCTACCACCACAATAAAAGCAATTCAATCACATAAAACTGTCTGGATTCACACAAAGTTATCCAGAACAGAACAGCCCTTTATATGTTCACAACCATCTTTGCTAATGCAAAGTTATTATGTTACTTGTGCATAAATTTTTTGCACTACATTTGCCTTTCATATGGCAAAAATGTGACAGAATTAAACTTAAAGTTGCTTATATAAACATATATAAAGAGAAAAAAAGAACGTGACGTAAACCTCTTTTGAGGAGGTACAAATCACAAAATGTGAGCAAACAAGTATCCACACAGGCTGGAATTCCATAAAAGTCTGTATGCATAAGGTCAGAGTTCTTTCATACTTATTAAAACAGATTTTTTTAGAACTTCTAAACAGCAATTTTAAAAACTGCCCGTATCGAAACAAAGCAGATACCACACAGGGCGCAATACAGGAAAACTATGCCCCAATGAAAGCTTATCCCTCTGTTCAGTTTAACACTCAGGAAAGTAATTTCTTCAAAATTAAAGTTATTTTGATTACATAAATTCCTTTAAACTTGGTTGTCTTTAAAATTTTTTATCGCAGCAAGACCAACAAAATGTTTTACCAGCTGCAAAACCCAACTATTCCAGCTGAAGCACAAAAGACAACTCCAGAGTCATTCACATTATTTGCACTGTTTTGTATTCCCTGCACTACCATCAACCCAAGGTCAAGCAATACAAAGCAGCTAACGTGATTTGGTTTATCCATGAACTGGCCCACATTTTTTGATAAAATGTAATTTTAAGAGTGAGAACTCTCAGATACATCACCAAACTGAAGACTGTTTAAATTCAAAGGAACAAAGCCTTCCAGCAAAGCAAATAAAAACCTGTGACCCAACCTTAGGAGTTTAACTACAGCATTATTCACATGGCGCTCCCTTTCTAGTCCAATAAAAACAGCTATTTGTTTTTTCTAAATAAATATTTTCATGAAGTAGTTTAAGTGAAGCCTGCATCACTGAAAACTTGCATACGAGACAGATATCCTTAATTTTCAACTATTACAAAGATGCATCAGGAGACAATATAATGTTCCTGTAATATTAATCATCCAATGTTAGCAGCAAAATAGTCTTTCTAGTTCCTCCTTTAGTTTACTGTATCTTACTTTTAAAACATCTATGTCTCAGTACGGTATTAGAGAGGTACATTGCTGTGGCAGAAAGACCTTGCCCTTGCTACAAGAATGAACAGAGACAGTTAGTGCTCACAGAAAAATAAATTTTAAAAGGCCTTGGTTATGGCTTTGCTGAAGGCTTTTCCTCATGTCTCTGAGAATAGTACAAATCAAAAATTATTTAAAGACAGAATACTACTTCTATCACACATTAACTTGTGCTCATAAGGAAAAAGTAAAAACCACACCCATAAGCACTATCACTGACCTGTAGTTACAGAGTCCTCTGAGACCATTTCATAGCTTTTTATAAGAGTCTTGTGGGGACGGGATTCACCCCAGAGTGCTATATCCTGCCTCTAGTGTGCACAACACTTGATCTATATAAGAAGAAACTAATCATGTAGACAAATATATTCCTAAACTTTAACCTTTAAAAACATTTTGCTTTGCTAAGTATTTGCAAAAAAAAACCCAAAACAACCAAAACCAAAGTTTCAGTATTGCTTTTAAAAAGCCAGTGTGTATGACAGCAACACAATTTGACTCAACTCTTCAGGTTTCAATTTTATACTGCATTTTACTTCTTAATTTGCCTTGCATTCACATTAGATTAAATATAACTAGTTTGTATTACTCTACTCAGACCTGAAAAATATTTCAGCATTTTAGAATCTGAGCTCAAAAATCTTCCTAGGAAGAAACATTTCTATTTATCTCAGTGGAGACACGTTCAGGTTTTGACCCTTGTGACTTCCCTTAGAAGTGAAATTTTACTCTCCACAGAGACCATAAATTGAAACAGCTTTGTTCAAAAGATCTTTTTCTTGATTTTATACAGAATTATTCTGTATCTCTTCATTACAACACAAAAGCTGAGGTGCCCTTCCCTTTCCATGCAGATTTAACAATAGACAGTACCAGCCTCCTTGAAAATAAAGAACTTGGTAACTAGGGCACACATGCATGCAAAACAATTATACTTCTAGAAACCATTATTTACGGAAGTGCAACAAGAAAAAGGATCCATTCCAATTTAAATATCTGATGCAAAGCCTGAAGGGCCAGCAGCTTGAAAAAACTACTGCTGTTCATTTAAAAATAATTCATTTAAGATCTCATACAGCATCAATGGAGATCATGATTTGAACGGGAAAGCTGGTACGTTCATGACAAGCTATTTTATACTTTTCCAGATGATTGCAACACACTGACAGCTTTAAAGAAGTAGATGCATTACTGCAAAGATTATTGTCTAAGCAGTCTTCTCCTTCTGCAGCAACCCAACAGCTTACATTTACAGTTGATCATAATTTCTATAAATTTCCAACATCTGCTAACTATCTCCATGGCTGGGAAAAATAGCGACTTCTGTCTCAAGCCCTCTCCTGTAGACACACTGTTCTAAAACAGTCCAAAAGACAACACATGCACTCCTTTTTCATTCTCAGTTCTTTTAAAATAGTCCAGACAGCACTATTCTCTTTTCCATTTCTATAAGATATGTAAGCTAACGGAATGTTATTCATCCTCAGGGTAAGTAGGTTAGAGTAAGCTTTTTGTGCAAGCAGCAGAACCAGTAAAACTTTATTTCCTTTATGTCTGGAGGCAAAGCTTGTTTGCAAATTCAGTGGCAAGGAACAAATTCACCCTGCTACCTCTGCTTTAGCTGAGGCATTAATAGTGTTTCTCGCATTTATTAAACCCTTTATTCCCACACAACACCTTGTAACTTGATGTCTTTCATGATCTGGACATCCTTTGTGAAATTTGACTCAAGTGGAAAAAGGAAGGCTGACAGCAGATATACAAATACCACCTTGCAGCTGTCATTTCCTTAAGAATCTATTCGTAAAAATGGGAATTTTTAAGAACCAACATTAAACTCAACCCAACAGTTTCTTCAAAATGTGATGGCAAAACACAGCCTCCCAGTAACAGCTTACGTGAAAGTAGCACTCCAGTTCTCAAAAATTATACATCTTTAGACTATCATCACTGATAAAGTACAAGCTAGAGAATACACAGGCAATCTGCCACTCTGATTACACTTACGTATATCCATTTCACTTCTCTGATATCATTGCTCCAGAAAACTCAGTGCTTTCATTGGGCTGCAACAAGTTTAAATGTGAACAGATTGATTAACATCCAAAAATATGAAACAAGGTGCCAATGTATTCCACTGCAAATGGACAAGGAGTACTAGCGAGACTTCATAGAGTCAAACCACACATGCACAAAGGGGCTGTACAACATTTCTCTATGTACAACTTTTCTCTATGGGTGATCCTGGGCAGAATGAGAATTATCGCTTTTTAAAGGTTTGCTTTTTCAAAGGTGTTGGCAGGTATGACAGCAATGACAATAGCTGGTTTTTTTAAAACAGTGGACTACACAGAAACAAGAAGCTAAATCAGAGCCACAGGAGTTGATGAACTGACATATTCAAACACAAGAAACCAAATCCCAAATCCTAATCAGTAGAGGTCAGATAACTATCCTCTAATTATATCCTTGAAAGTTTTGTGCCACTCATCAAACAGCAGGTTTGTGACAGAGCAAGAGTTCTCCCCACTTGTACAATAATAATCTCATCATTTACCTATGCTGTTTCAAGGGACATAACAAACAAGATACAGTATCTTGCCTCACAGTAGATTATATAATAGGTTAAACTATATTCTTCTGTCTTTATTCTTGTTTGACACCAAAAAAGTAGACCATATATACTTTTTCATTCTCTTGTTTGTCAGATTTGTACCTTAAAAATATACACCTTCTAAAAGAAGTTACTAATCTTTTGAGAAACAAAGGCAAATGAGAAAAATCCTTTGCTTACCTAGGTTTCTTCTTAAATGTACATGCAGAAGCAGCAATTCAAGCTTATCAATCATCTGCTAGAAACAGAACAGTAACTACTTAGATCACCTACTTCATTCCTCTTCTTAGGTCTGAATCACTCCCTAAAGCATACAGAAATATTCTTGTAATGCATGATCCCCCAAATCACTGCAGATGATACACAATCACACACCAGTGTGGCCTGAACATATGTTGTACTTATTTAAGAAGGTAATGCCTGCCTCAAAGGTAGCATATGTTCTGTGCTATGTTCCAGTCACTATGGAAGCTTTTTTCTTGTAAAGTAGAAGAGAAAACACCAGCTAAAACCTCAACATCTTGTCAGTATAATAGTTGATGTTGTTTCAGGAAGTCTTAAATGCCCCTGAGAAAAAAAAATCAAGGCTCCTTTTAATATTTTTTGACTGATACAGACCTAATTTTTTTAGTTTAGTGTTCATTGACAGGTATGCAACTGACACCTTAAAGAATCCCTATTTATTGTGCTAAAAATTGGGTGCAAACTATGATAAGTATAAGCAAGCCGAAGTGACAGATTTATGGCGGGTTACACAACGGCTAAATTGAGAAAGGCTTATAGCTAACAACCCACTTTGTACCTTGGTATTTACACCTACTATTCCTATTTATGCTACTAATACATAAGAAGCCTGCTAGCTTTCATAAACTCTTGAGCTGTAAATCATTTAGACTCACAACAGGGTCTCTTGAAAAGGTCTGTTTGCAAAGGAAACACAGGACCCATCTACACGGAATCTCTGTGTTCAGTGTCAATACTCACAGGCAGCTCCCACCACTCTCCCTTGCCTACTCTGAATAATACCTCAACTTCATGAATTGCCACAGCTAAGGCACTACGGCAGCTTGCTTAAAAAGGTGGGATAAAGCATGGATTAATGTGATAGAAATCTGGTCAAGAGTAAAAATGTTTCAGATGCTCAGATGAGACATTTGGCCATTCTGAACTACAACTGCAATGGCTTGGTCTACAAACCTGCTGTAATATTGGTTTTATGTGAAGTTCCCTCCAGTTGCCCCTGAAACTCATGTAAAACATAAAGGCACCCCCCAACAGGAAGCTACAGCACTTCACATAATTTACAAAAAAAAAAAAAAAAAAAAACCAAACAAAACCAAGGAAATATGACAGCATTACTACAGATATCTCCAACGTGATCCATGGTGAAAACATGCTTTATTGGACAACTAAACATTTGACATAAGAGAACCTCCTTTTTGCTCTCAGGTAAAGACAACCTACCAAACCTTTGCATTTTTAACCCTTAATGTTAAACAACTTCGTTTTGTGGATCTCATCACAAAGTATACATACAATAAAGTTACAATCTGCTCCCTTTTTCAGCATAAAAATATTTTCAATGACATAGATGTGATTTATGTGCAATGCAAGTTGACCAGACACGATGTTACAATTAGAAAGAAACAAAAAGAAGCTTAGTAGTAAAATTTCCAACTTTTAAATGAAGGTCCAGCACTACGAAAGCCAACTGTGTGTACTTCGGCACTAGCCATATCATAGATATACAAATATATTGGTTTATGTAATTAACATCCCTGTAGGTAAGGCACTAGAAAAGCCAACGTGCCAGGATTCCCCAAGCTTGCTACTAATTAAATCATATGCATACAGGTTCAATCCAAGGATGATCAAAGTTAATGAAAAAACTCCCATTTAACTCAATGAGCTATGGATCAGTTCCAGACAGCTAGCTGCTACTCTATCCTCTTTCTTCTTTATCAAAAGCACTCCAACAGTGTGAAAGTGAAGAGGACTTTGTATGAGTCCACAGATTGTGTAACTCCCCTCAGATCTGAATTTTAAATTAATTATTTGACAGTTGACTACAATTACAGACAATTAAGTAATCTTTTCCATAAAGCTATATTAGAGGCTGCTCCAGGTTTTGAAGGAAAACAGACTACTACTAGTATTGTTACATCAATAGCTTTGAAAGATTTCAACTACTTCTTTCTCATACAGGTTTACCCTCATTATAAATTTATTTATGTGCCACATTGTTCACCACTGCAGCAATATATTGCCATATCTGAGCATGAGAAATGTCAGTCCAATGTACTGGAAATAGAGCACTAAATTTAAAAAGCTTCCTATGAGAAAGAAAACCTAAAGTCATCTAAAGAAATAATGAATGTTCACATCAAATAAGTATCTATTCTTAATTACCTTGAAATGCAATCTCACAATTGTCACACAACTTCATTAAACTGGACATTCCATTTATGAAACCTATGTGAATAGCCTTTAATTCAATTTTTGTTAGCAATGCTTTTTCTTTTTTTTTTTCCTACTAAATGCTTGCATTAAGTGTGAATTTTATTTCAGTACTTCAAAACTCAGCTCCCAGTGCCGCACAGATACTTAGTCTCTCTGTAGTCAGGGTTTCAGGAGATGTCCACTCAGACCAGCCTCATTCAGATCAGGCTCTCATTCATTCTAAGCAGAGCTGGACAGGAGTTGCTGTAAAATCTTTATTTGGGAATCTGATATATGCATCACTGCTATTAGCTATCACATAAACAACATCTTAAATCTAATAAGCATTGCATGGGACATTAAATAATTAAGGAATAATATTTTCTGTTCAAGAATCAATTAAATGAAAATGAAGTTGCTGGCTTTTGACAGGAAAAATGGTCAAAGAATCATAGAAACACCAGGTCATCGAGTCCAACCATTCCTATCAAACACTAAACCATGTCCCTCAGGACCTTGTCCACCCGGGCCTTAAACACCTCCAGGGAAGGTGAATCAACCACCTCCCTGGGCAGCCTATTCCAATGCCCAATGACCCTTTCCGTGAAAAACTTCCTCCTAATGTCTAGACTAAATCTCCCCTTGGGGAGCTTGAGGCCATTCTCCCTAGTCCTGTCCCCTGTCACTTGGGAGAAGAGGCCAGCTCCCTCCTCTCTACAACCTCATTTCAGGTACTTGTAGACAGCAATGAGGTCTCCCTTCAGCATCCTCCAGGTTAACCAACCCCAGCTCTCTCAGCCGTTCCTCATAAGGCCTGTTCACCAAACCTTTCACCAGCTTTGTTGCTCTTCTCTGGACTCACTCCAGAGCCTCAACATCCTTCTTGTGCTGAGGGGCCCAGAACTGAACACAGGATTCAAGCAGCGGTCTCACCAGTGCCAAGTACAGAGGGAGAAGAACCTCCCTGGACCTGCTGGTCACACATTTATGATACAAGCCAGGATGCCATTGGCCTCCTTGGCCACCTGGGCATACTGTTGGCTCATGTTCAGTCGGCTGTCAACCAACACCCCCAGGTTCCTCTCCTCCTGGCGGCTTTCTAGACAGACTTCTCCTAGTCTGTAGCTCTGCATAGGGTTGTTGTGACCCCAGTGTAGGACCTGGCATTTGGCCTTGTTAAACCTCATGCCGCTGCACTCTGCCCAGCAGTCCAGCCTGTTTAGATCCTTTTGCAGAGCCTCCCTACCCTCCAGCAGATTGACACTTCCACACAGTTTAGTGTCATCTGCAAACTTGCTAAGGACGCACTTGATGCCTTCATCCAGGTCATTGATGAAGACATTGAACAGGGCTGGACCCAGCACTGAGCCCTGGGGAACCCCACTTGTAACTGGTCTCCAGCTGGATTTAACACCATGTACCATTACTCTCTGAGCCCAGTCATCCAACCAGTTTTCTACCCAGGAGAGTGTGCGCCTGTCCAGGCCTGATGCTGACAGTTTACGTAGCAGGATGCTGTCGATGCCTAAAACTTCACATTTAATCCACACAGGGACACAAGCCTAAAAGGAAAACAGTGTTTAGACAAAATTTCAATATAACTTGTTATGCAGTGTTGCCCAGTTAGCGACCTCACCTCCTTCCTACTCTAAGACAGATTTCAAGCATTTCTTTTTTGGAAAAGACATTTCCTTTGATCTAATCCATTACATCCAAATTCACAGAGTTCTGTAGGTATAATCAAAGAGGTCTTCTCTTAGTGCCTCCCTCTATTTCATGCTAAAGAACCACATGAAAAACAATGGGAAGGGAATAGTATTGCTACAATCTTTATTATCCCACCTTAGGTTTCCTCTGCTGCAGCTACTGAGAAGGTCCAGATGCCTGCATAGTACTGCTGGGAACCTTGTGGTCAGAGAATCAGAGCAGCAGGATTTTATTTCCATGTAGTACAAAACCCTCCACCACGGAGCTCCAAAATCTTTAGATGGAATGTGAAATGATTGCCTAGTCAGCTTGGGTGTCCTCACTCAACTCCTATCTTGAGACCATATGGAAAGGTGCCACAAAACAATGACTGAAATTCCTACCATCTTTCTTCTGCTTTGCTTTGCCAGAGAAGATTTCTGCAGAGCTATCTTTAGGCATCTAATTAAAAATGGTCCTAGTAGGTTTTTCTTCATTGGGTCGAGACATGTAAGAAGTGGTTTTAAACTCAGCTCCTGACTGAGTACAGCCATAGCTTCAGAATAACATAAACTGTTAGAGTTTAAGATACAGTGAGTAAAAACTGATCCCTATAAATTTACCCAGGCACTTAAATTGCTCTTGAAAAACACTTGAGAGACTTGACTTCCAAACATTGCTGTTGGCTCACTCTCCTACATAGGAGACCGTTATGCCTGAAACATGTAAACAGGACCTACAAGTTGTACTAAGAAGTAAATTCTACCTAGCCCGACACTTTTTCTTTACCTAATGAAAAAGCCTTTATTGCTTTAGTATCATTCCCTATTGCTGATGCTCTTTTTTGTTGACTGAGTGAAACAGAAATCAATGACCAGAATTATTTTTTATTCTTCCATTCATGGTGAATGTTTTAGACTGTTGTGTTCCCTTACTCGCTAATGGGGTTTAGAAACAGAAGACCACTTTATCTCACAAAAATCATCAACCAAAAGTCTTAGGTTGGAGTTACAAATACATACTATGTTAGAGCAAACAAAATCTGTTTGGAAACTCTGTTACCATCATTTACATTTGATCCCAAATCTCAGGGGTTGCAGATAGTAATAAAGCAGGAAAAGATATAGCAAAGTTATAGGAAAAGCAGCTGGCCTTATTAGAGTGTGGTACTCGCTGGCATGTCGTAAAAAGAAAAAAAAAATAACCCATCACATAAAGTTAAGTGACACAGTTCATTCCAATCCATTTACCCTACACAAAATGTCAGATGCACATGAATGGCAGTATTTGTAAGCAATACAAATAGCTCTGTCATGAAGTTTCACACAATCACAGTACCTGTCTGAATACAGCTAATCGCACAGCAAGACAAAATTCAGAAGGTAAAACAAAATTAAGTAAGGTTGCACTGCTAATCATTTGCAGTTTGGTTTCCTTTATCCTGGTCTTTTTAGAAAACTGATTTAGTGTATATTTACTTTTTCATCACTCTGGTGTTATTTCCTTGGTTTCAGCACAGGTGGATAGATAAAGTATTTCTTCAAAATCCCACATAAGACTTTATCAAGGTTCACTGCTGCCTCATCAGTTTTCCAACACATTGCTGGGCAGCAAGATGAAAGATTTACTTTGTTCTTTTAAGAACAAGTGTACTCAAAAAGACTCACAAGAATTAACTGCCTAGCCAAGCTCTATTAACAACCTTAAAAATCTTACTTTGTATATTATATAGTTATGATGTATATAAGTTATGAAAAGGCAGAAAAGTCAGTTTTCAAATATTCTACTTGTATTATGAAAGATTTCCTGTAAATGTAGCTAAAGAAATGCATTAAGTATGTTTAAAGCCTAAGGGTTAAAAAAAAATTGTCTTTTTCCTGAAAAATACTTTTAACTACCACTGATACTGCATTATAGACAACGCTCCCAAGAAATATTAATTAGAAATTTTATAATAAAATCCCTCAATTTTAAGTTCTGCCTATTCAGATAAAGACAAGTTTATTTTTCAAAGGACATGCTTAATCCTGTTCTAATTTCCTGATACAGCTGTGCTCTGGTTCTGTTGAAGTTTAGGGCTATGATTTAGTCAATGACACTTCATATGTTTTCAGGCTCACCTATCTTGCAACACTGTATTTGATTATGCCGAAACATCACTACTTTTACACTGTTTAAGAGGTGTTGACATCTCCTATAACTTGCTAAGAAGAACTAGTTCCAAGATACTCTGTAGCAAGGAAAGCAAACTAAGTAGGAACTTAATTGTACCTCCATCCAGTTCTGAGAGCGCAGGATTTAAAACAAAAAATTGAGTGTTGGAGTAGAGAGAACAAGACTAGTATCACAAACTTATTTCTTTGTCATTAAAGCTAGATAACAGGATAAATTTGGGTCCATGGTTGCAATAATGAGCTCCCAAGCAGTTTCATGCTTCATTATCTTTTATGTTACCAGCTAACATCTGTAAGGCTTGCTAATGTTGAGGGGTTTACTCCAGATAACGCACTGCACAAAGATCAAAAGAAAACCTTTGTTTGAAAGACCTTGAGAAAGCCATATATTTTAATTTTGTCAGAGAACCCTTCTGTGGCACCAGATAGTTGAGAGATACACTGAGCTCCAAAGCAAGCCTATGTGAAAGAAAACGTAGACAGAGCTCTGGATACACAACTCAAACCATGGTTTGAGAAGTACACAGGAGTACTTCTCTGTCCAGTCTTCAACTAACAAAGGCAACAACATTCCTTCATCTTATATTTTGAGCCAAGATATACACATTGACTGGGTGGAAGAAAATACATGAGTTAGCAGAAAAAAAGTAAACACTAACATGAAAGAATCAAATCTTTATTATTAATGAAGAATAAGGTGTTATTATAAGTCAAGGTTACATATGACAAAACAATCTTCAGTTAACACTATGTCCATTGTGTACTGAGAGAATCAATATTAAAACATAATAACCGTTCTTTTTTTTTTTCCCTCAAAATCATTGGTAGAATTGCAATTTGCAACACGGTGAAAGATCAAGTTTCCCACAGGCCCCTGTCACTCAAAGTCTGGAATGAAAGGGGACAAATGAACTCCTAATACCAGGTTAGGAAATAGGACTTGGTAGAACCTATGATATTTTTTTTATGGTGTTTATAAAAGAGTCATTTAAAAACCACAACAAGGAGCCTGGATAAGAGAAACTAGAATAGGATGACATTTCCACATACTTATTTCCAGTCTTCATATATCCAGCAGAGTTTCTGTTTGCAGAATGATTATTATCTTAACACTCTAACCTATCACAAGAAAACAGTGAAAAATGGCATTATCAGAATATGATACATTGGGAGCTAAAGGGTGGGGAAATAAAAAAATACAATCTGTCCAAGGAAAGAGGCGGACAGAAGGCAAAACAGAAAAAGAAAAAGCTAACTTATTAAGCAACACCTCTCTATCTCTTTAAAACAACTTTCTTCCAAAAAACTTAACAGAGCTCTTTTCTTGGGAACAAAAAAAGCTACATGCTTTTAAAGGTTCCATAAACCTGTGCGGAGCTGATATTTAATTATCTCTTCTATATCTGATAATTTTACATGTACAATACTGTATCTGTCCATTTTAGAACAGTATCTTCCCAAGGGAAAAGCTGGTGTAATATACCACACAATTTTTTACCCTGACATTAATTAGTACAATTACAGCCAAAATAAATAATAAACCAATGAAAATATAACACTAATACACACAAAGTAAGAACACTCAATGAAGGTCTTGAATGGCAATTCAATTTTGAAATATACATAAAAAAATAAGCACCATTAAAACTCTGTCAGAACTCTGACAATTTCCTTTATCTGTCTTCTCTACCAGGAATCATTTACAAAAAAAGGCAAAAATTAAAACAATTATGAAAATCACCTGCATAAAAATCAATGAATGGAAACAAAAGATGTATAATGTCAGGAAAACAAACAAACAAACAGATCTTGGACAAAACTGACCTCAGGCTATGAAGGATACCAGAAGAAGCTAATTAGAGAAGCACTAGAACAGGGAGACAGTTAAATCAGGACTCCAGACACATGAACTCTCACAAATCTTGCCAAAATAGTACAGCAAACTATTTCTTCCCCCATTCCTCTTTCCTACCTTTCTGCAGGACGTTGCATCCCTGTAAGAAAACTAGCAGCTCAATTTCATATAGGTCTGCATGACCGCTAAATTCACCTTCATGCCAGTTTGAGCTACGACATAAAGATTTAAGAAGAGACAGGGGCACATGTTGCCATTAGCTTATTCTGCCACAAGACCAGGATCATAACACCTCAGGCTGAAAGTGATATTTGTGTGGCCATAGCTATTGCCTCTCCCAAGACCTCACTGAATTCATTCCCCATTCACCAGAGCATCCTATGCTGGATTCTAATTTGCATCAAATGTAAGCAGTTTGTAAAGTACGGATAACCTAACTCTGCCACCTATTCTCACACTGAACAGTAGCTTATTGCTTATGTAGTTGGTTAGATTTAAAAGGGCTTATATTCAAAGATATGGACATACTCCAACATAAAGATGACAGAATTCATCCTTCAGAAGATTATTATCTTCTGCCTATCTAACTATGACTATCACCTACCTGTATTATATAGTTAGGGTCATTATTGTCTTTGTCTTGGTATTAGGAGTGAAAATTTTTATATGGAAAGTAAAGCTAGATACTTAGCATACCTAGGACTGAAAACTTGTTATTGCCTAAAAACATCAGCAGTTCTGGTGTCAAAAATAGATTCAGAAAGCTAAATTAATTCACTTACCTGCAATCAGAGACGATCTTTCCTCAGCTCTGCTTCCTTTGCCTGTTAGCTTCGGTCAGTGTGTTTTCTTTTCTTCGGTGCCTAGCTGAAAGAAAAATTTTGGCAGTCATTCCAAATATAAAAGACTGAAAAAGGAATAAAATTTAAGAATGTTCCATTTAGAAGTGTGAAGGTATGTAAGAAATACTGACAATTCATCTTATCTTACAAATTCATCAGAAGCATGACAAATTTAGAAACACATCCCTAATGCACTACCAGGAATGCTGGCCAAAGTTCTGAGGATATGAAACTTCTAATGACACAAGACAAAAAAATTAAAAATGCCAAGGATCATGCAAAATTACGTTGTCTTGAACTCTGCCATTACTACAGCTTGCTAATATATGCATGCTGGTTTTCTCATTGAAATTAAAACATTTCCCCAGAGTTTTCTTCCCACTCCAGAAACATTCTCTTTAGATTTCTCTGAGTAGATTTCTTCCCTGCTCTGTGGCAATGGTGTTGAAATTGGGTGATCTTTAAGGTCCCTTCCAACCCAAACCATCCTATGATTCTATAATTCTTCGCTTCAGTTTCATATTTGAACTGTGGTTATTTTCTGCACCAGAAGTCCAAGCTACAAGAACAAAAGGTCATACAGATGCACAGCATCAAAGAAAATGAAAAGACATCACAAGTGGAAAGTCGTATTTCCCCACTCTTCATCACAAAATCAGAAAACTAAATAGACAGCCTACTTATGATACTTAAACCTTTCTGCAGTTCCACCTTAGAGCAATCTGATGCTACTACTCCCTTTAATACTTCACTCTAGGAATTACTTCCAGGAAATAACTGCACAATACATACTTACAAGAAAATGCTTAGTGATGCAGATTTTCAGGAACAGACTTGAACAATAGCCCATAACTCGAGTGAAGCTAGCCCCTTGTATTTGTGACAAGACAGCCCACGTCTGCAATGTCAGGAGCAGAAGGACTGGGATGTACCCGAGAAGCAGGTTGTTTTCAATTTCCCACAGTTGGGACACGGGACTAGGTAAACAGAAACAAAACCCTACAGCACTGTGCTAGCTATGCATGAATCCCCAACACTGCAGCATGGAGAATCTGCAATGAACAGTGTGACCATGACATTCACCATCACCACATGACCATCTGCATGATTTTATACATATTCACGCATGCATAAATATTCACATATACATTGATATATGACAAAAATAAATTCAAGAGAACAAAGAATTTTGCTCTAGTAATGCATCTTCAATGCCACCATGTTCTTTAAGAAAAGTATGTTACCAACCTGGTGAACTGGAAATCATAAGTCAGCAAAAAAGATAGAGGGGTTTCCACAAAGGGACTCTCAGTGGCTCTTAAACTCAGTATTAGTCCTTGTTTTCCTACTAAATTTGCTTCCCAAACTAAAAATTTCAACAACCACTAAAAAAAAAGGAAGGGGAAAAAAACCTCCACCTAAATAAGTTAGTCTGGCTGGATGATAGTTATGGAAAAATATGATGATAGTGTAAATCACAGAAGGAGCAGAACAATTCCACAACATGACTCTAAAGGGCATAAATGAAAGCATGGGATGAACTTAGGAAAGAGCATGGCTTAGGTTAAGTGTCAGAAAATATTTCTTATAAGAGCAAGAGACAATACAAAGTAGAATACTTTTTTACCATAGAAAGAGAAATTATTTAAGACTAAATTAACTGCAGCAAAGAAAGCACTTCTGAATTCATGAAGCCATGAATGAGGACACTTAATAAATCCTGTCCTTCCTGCTTCACATGATGAGGTTTCTCAGTAAAATTTCAGTATAACAAACAACCATACAGCAAAAGCACTTGGTTGGTTTCTTGTCTTGAAAAATACCTTGGATTTCATCAGCATTAAGGTTGGAAATGTAATTTGCATTTGATGCAACTATTATGCACTAAACTATTTAAGCATTATTCACATTTTTTTAAACCCCCCCCAACACTTATTATCTTGCCTACTGCTGTAACACAAAATTATCCTTTTGATTCTGGACTTTTATAGCGTTTTGCTTCAGGTATTTCGAAGCGCTTGACCAATATATGTCCACTATCAACATCTTTCAAAATCAATACAATATATATTGACACTGCATGTCATTGATTCAGATGTTATCCCACTGTCCAGCCGCTTGACATATTACATACTCAGCAGGCAATGCAATACGCATTAAATCCTCTCGTGTTGCACATGGGCACAGGAAATTAGAAAATTAACACTGAAGCCAACAAGTAAAACAAAATTCAGTTCAACAGCAGCAGAACGAGAGAGACGATGAACCAGCAAATGGAGCAGTGTTAAAACAGATATTCCCTTACACATGTAAATGCCACAAGAGAAAACCCACTGCTGAGTAGGGTGGGTAAGGGAGGTAGGAGGTCCTCTATCAATACTATTCTTACAGTCTTACTTTAAATAGTACACAAAATTCTGAAATTCAGTTTGGAAGGAGATGGAGTAACTCACAAAAAGTGACCAAGAGATTACTTCTCTCTGAGTTTTTTTTTTCCCTCTGAACTCATAGGTAGAATTTTGGAAAATGCACAAATAATTTAGGAGCACAGATGAATATGAAACATGGAAATATCTCCTCCTAACTAAAATTGGGGGTTTTTTTCTATAGGGTAAACAAATAAATATATATTTTTTTAAAAAAAAAGTAGAGTTTTTAAGGCCTCCTTTTGATACTGCAGAAATCTTACTCACAGTAGGGAATGATTAAATTATAGTATGTAATATTTGTGACTGAAATTCCAAAATCTTCATCATTTATAGTCCTTATTTTAAAGGTCCTACTCTGCACTCAATAGGGTGTCACTGTGCATGACACTGTCCATCAAGTACTAACAGCTGAGAAAAAGAAAGGGAAATTGCACCACAGCAGCAGGTATGCACTCAATAGGGTGTCACTGTGCATGACACTGTCCATCAAGTACTAACAGCTGAGAAAAAGGAAGGGAAATTGCACCACAGCAGCAGGTATGCACGTGTTCACAAACAGAAAAACAATAAAAGAAATTATGATATCACCACAATCAATCATCATTCCAACCCCAAAGCAAAATAAGGAACACCAACAGCAGTGTAACAGGGAAGCACAAGCTCCTTCAAAACACTGACTGTGCCATGTCA
This sequence comes from Coccyzus lansbergi, assembly GCA_033558105.1. Classification (NCBI taxonomy): domain Eukaryota; kingdom Metazoa; phylum Chordata; class Aves; order Cuculiformes; family Coccyzidae; genus Coccyzus; species Coccyzus lansbergi. The sequence continues at coordinate 259,848 of JAUMJK010000140.1, read as the reverse complement.
TAAAGTTGAAATAGTGTACCACAAGGAACAACTTGGCAATGTATGACAAAACATCCCATATGTCCCAGAGAATATAACAGCTGTTTCCTTTCACACCAGTCCACAGCTGCTGCAGGTATTTCACCCAAATTCCCCCTCTTTTTTTAGCAGATACATATTTAAAATATTAGTAACTATTCCAGATACTATTATATCATTCTTAAAACGCTGATTTGTCCTGAAAGAGGCGGAAGTGCACAGGCCACCTTCCTTTCTCAGATCAAATATCAAAAGCAAAGATTTCTGTACAAATAAACCCAACCCCCTTCAACAACTATTATATGTATCTCTGCAAGTAAGAAAATCTCCACCATAAAATGCAATAACAAAACAGCATCAAGTTTTAGACAAGAGAAGTTTGAGGAGAATTAGTGAGAGGTGGAATCACATGTCCATGCCTTCATTGGTGCTGGCTTGGCATTCAGGTGCAGACTCCCCAGACTCCCCATGGGGAAGGAGGACGTAGTTAACAAAGTGATAATTACTCCTTCCCTACACATAGGTTCCAGTGACACAGGACACAACAGTAGTCATCTGGGATGTGCTATCCTTCAAATTCGTGGCAGGCTTTCAGTGATGTGTGTTAAACAGAAGGCCAGCAGAAATACGCGTACCCCAATGCTCACTTTCTGCAGAATGACAGGACTTTTAAGACCATAATCCACTGCTTCCAAGAAAACACAATAGTAAAATACATAAGAAAATAAATTTTCCAGTCGACAGTGCCGATCCAACTGCACAGAGATGACAGATTTTTGCTAAAAACTCTTCTTCCCTCCTTAATTGTAATAACAGTTAAGCTGGGACAAGAGAAAATACTTTTTCCCTTCATTATGTTTACTTAGCATTTGGTAGTACAACGCAGATGCTTATTGCTTATTCTAGACATATTGAGGTTTCCATGCTGCTTTAAGGTAAAAACATGATGTTATAAGAAAAATAAAATAAAATTAAAAATATAAATCACAAAAGCTGTTCAGGGAGATTCAGGAACGGGAGTAGCACCTAAGGCTATTTCAAAATCACTTATAATTACTTTACAAATATTACATCAATAGTGTTCTTGTAAACAAAATTTGTTTACACTGCTTTGCTTTCTTCTCAATTATTATTTCACCTTTTAGAGCTGAAGACTCTAGCATTAAAACTTTATTTCTCACAATAACAAAGAGGACTGTTGTAAAATTAGACAGAATAACTGCCACACTCATAGAATCATAGAACAGTTAGGGTTGGAAGGAAACTTAAGAGATCATCCACTTCCAGTCCCCCTGCTATGGACAGGGACACCTCCCACTAGATTAGGCTGCCCAAGACTCCATCCAACCTGGCCTTGAAATCCTGAACCTAAAATCAGGGATTCCCCCTAACCTAAAATTAGATGGAATAACTGCCACACACATCTACAGAACAATTTCACATAGCTTTTGGCTCTGTACATGATGGACCCATATGTTTGAAGCTCTCCAAAGCCCATGATCAAAACAAAGGGCAGAGCTGCCACTACTGCTTTTAGAGAAGATGATCGATCTGCAGACACAAAGCAAGAGTTCTGCTTCAACATGTATGAAGCACTCCAGCAACCATCATGAAATTGACAACAGTGAAAACTTTACTAACTTGGAGCTGGCTCCAGCTCTCGGTGAGACTTCGCCTTTGAGAAAGGAAGGAATTCCAGACAGAGGTGATTATAGAAAAAGAGATACCTGTTCAGCACAGATCATACTTCACACAAGATGTTATCATCTCCACAGAATCAACATTGACAGAAAAGCACTATCTAAAAGAAAAGATGCTATCAGAGGGACATTCTGTCTAACTTTCATAAAACACAATGGCTTAGGCAAAACTTATCACAGAATCACCAGGTTGGAAGAGACCCACCGGATTATCAAGTCCAACCATTCCCACCAATCTCTAAACCACGCCCCTCAGTACCTCATCCACCCACCTTACACACCTCCAGGGAAGGCGAGTCAACCACCTCCCTGGGCAGCCTGTTCCCTTGCCTAATGACCCTTTCAGTGAAGAATTTTTAACTTATGTCGAGCCTGAACTTCCCCTGGCGGAGCTTGATGCCATTCCCTCTTGTCCTGTCCCCTGTCACTTGGGAGAAGACGCCAGCTCCCTCCTCACCACAACCTCCCTTCAGGTAGTTGTAGAGAGCAATGAGGTTTCCCCTTAGCCTCCTCTTCTCCAGGCTTAACACTACTTTAGCTTAAATCAAAACATTCCACTTTTTGTAATAGCGACTACTTCTTGTACCAAATTATCAATGGAGAGCAGGGCACCTGGGAAATTGTTGTCATCCGTTTTCCATAAACCTAGTCTGAAACTGAGCTGGAGCAGATAAACAGCCACTGCTAGCTCCATGCATCATGTGTATGCATCAAGTTCCCCTCCTCCTTCTTAACTTCCCCTGCTCTTCGCAGTCCTGAGTACGCCAGGACAGTGCAGAGCAGCAGCCAGTTATTCTAACAAAGAGACGATTGTATGTAATAGGGTGGTTTGAGGCCTGTGAGATGTGTAGCTGGTGAACAGTTGAGTGTAGCTCCTGTCTAGGCCTTGGCATGTTTTCAGCAATGGGTTTGTGCTGGGGGTGATCAGTGAGGTAGCAGAGCCTATAGCAGCATTTCACAGGAGCATTTCACAGTTGGTGGAACCAGTTTCACAGACCACATGTGGACCCCCTTCTCCCCATCCCCTTGATGATGGGGCACAGGGAACTTGGAAAACTGTTGTCATCTCTTTCCTACAAACCTAGGGTGAAACTGAGCTGGAGCTGATAAACCACTGTTGCCAGCTTCACACATGCATATGCACCGTGATCTCTTCTTCATGCTCCTTTAGTTCTCCTGCTCCTCACTGTCCCAATTATTCCACTTGGCAGATATTCTGGCTAACAAAGAGAGGATTGTATGTAATGAGGTGGCTTGAGGCCCGTGAGATGTGTGGCTGGTGAACAATTGCATGTAGCTCCTGTCTGGGCCTTGGCATGTTTTCAGCAATGGATTTGTGCTGGGGGCGATCAGTGAGGAAGCAGAGCCTACAGCAGTGGGAAGGAGCAAGCCAGAACCATCTCATAATTGGCGGCATGAGACTCACAGACCACATGTGGTCCTCACCCCCTCTGCTTTATCCCCTTGATGAAGGAGCAGAGGGCACTTGGAAAACTGTTGTCATCTCTTTTCTACAAACCTGGTCTGAAACTGAGCAGCAGCTGACAAACCTTGGTTGCCAGCTCCGTGCATGCTGTGATCCCCTCCGCCTTCTTTAGTTCCCCTGCTTCTCGCTGTCCTGAGTACCCCAACTTGGCATTATTCTGGCTAACAAAGAGACGATTGTATGTAATAGGGTGGTTTGAGGCCTGTGAGATGTGTAGCTGGTGAACAGTTGAGTGTAGCTCCTGTCTAGGCCTTGGCATGTTTTCAGCAATGGGTTTGTGCTGGGAGTGATCAGTGAGGTAGCAGAGCCTATAGCAGCATTTCACAGGAGCATTTCACAGTTGGTGGCAACAGCTTCACAGACCACATGTGGACCCCCTTCTCCCCATCCCCTCGATGACGGGGCACAGGGCACTTGGAAAACTGTTGTCATCTCTTTCCTACAAACCCAGGGTGAAAGTGAGCCGGAGCTGATAAACCACTGCTGCCGGCTCCGTGCGTGCTCACGCATGACGATCCCCTCCTCCTCCTTTAGTTCCCCTGCCCCTCACTGTCCCGTGTCTCCGCACTTACCATCATTCCGCGTGACCCGCCCCCGCTCCTTCGAGCGCCCCTTCCCCTCTCCCCGCCGGACCCGCCGCGCGCCCGGAAGCGCCGCTCGCTCCCCGCGGCTCCCGCACCGCCTCCGCCTCCGCCGCGCGCGGGGGGTGCTGGGGGCCTGGCGGGAGCGGGAGGAGCCGCCCCCGCGGGAACATGGCGGCCTGCAGCCGGGACCGAGTGCTGCGGCTGTACCGGGCGCTGCTGCGGGAGAGCCAGCGCTTCGACGCCTATAACTACAGGTGCGGGGCTGGGCCGTGTGGGGAGATGGGGCCTACGGGGGCTTCGCGGAGGAGATGCGCCGCGGGAGATGCACCCCGAGCTCGGGGTGCAGGGGAGGGTGAGCCCCACACTCCCTGTGCCTGGGCTGAGCTTGGGGTACAGAGGAGGATGAGTCCCCTGTGCCTAGGCTGAGCTCGGGGTGCAGAGGAGGGTCAGTCCCTGTGCCTGACCCCATGTCAGCGTGCAGGGGAGGGTCAGCGCCTGTGCCTGGGCTAAGTTTGGGCTGCAGGAGAGAGTCTGTGCGTGTCCCTCTCTCTGGCCCTAGTTTGGGGTGCAAGGCAGGGTTGAGTCCCCTGGCCCTGTGCCCAACACTGAGTTAGGGTGCAGAGGAAGGTGATCCCCTCCAATTCCTGTGCCTGGCCCTGACTGCGGGTGCAGAGGAGGGTCTGTGCCTCTGTCTGGCCCCTATTCTTGGTGCAGGGGAAGGTGAGCCCCTCAGCCCCTGTGCCTGGTCCTGAGTTGGGGCGCAGGGGAGGGTGAGCCACCCAAACCCTGTGCCCGGGCTCAACACACGAGATACAGGGGAAGGTGAAGCCCTGTGCCTGGGCTCAACACGCACTGCAGGGAACGATGAGCCCCGGGTCCCTGTGTCTGGCTCCAATTCGAGATGAGCCCCTGTGCCTGTCCCCAAGCTGCCTTAAAGGCACCTTGGTATAGGCCCTCCCTGTTGTAGGAGAAAGGGCCAGGATAGAGGTTATCCCAGCCTGAAGAAGGTCATGACTGGTTTGGATGCTGGCCTTGTCTTGGCCAGGGAGAACTGGGGCCAAGTTGCAGCCCTGGCTGTGCCGAGGGAGGCTGACTTCCCTGCCAAACCCTGACACCATGTGCTGTGGCAAGGCTTAGGGTGCTGTGTATAATGAAGGAACAAGGTTCATCCCTCCTGCCACAGAGGATGTCGTGTTTCATGGCTGGCTGCCTTCTCTGGCTGGTCGTGAAAGACATGTACTGTTTTTTGGCAAAGTCTATGCATGTTTGTTTGCTACAGATACAGATCTGATCTCTGTCAGGTATTTGCTGTGTCCCCACCAGCACTGGTAAAATTCTGTTACTCACTGGTAGTTTCACTTCATTGTTCAGATGGACCATGGGCAGAGGCACGTGAGCTACCTTTGCTGTGAATCATCTCTAGCCTGGCAAGAACTGGGAATAGAAGCCTTTGAACTTGCATAACTACAGTGCACTCTTCAAGGCATAAGTGTTCTGCAAACCTCACGTGTGAGGCAGAGCCCTGAGAAGGAAGGCTATGGGGCTGAAACTGAGCGGGAGCTAATGAACTCTCATGGCTAACACCATGTAGCAGCATGTGTGTGTATCCTGTTCCCCTCCTCCTCTTTTAGTTCCCCTGGTATGAAGGCTTCACCATGCTCTTCTCTGTCTTGAGTCTCCCAGCTTGCTGTTACTCTGGTTAACAAAGAGAATTGTATGGCATGTCTTGAGATCTGTGAGATGTGCAGGTGAGTGAACCATTGAGCATAGCTCCTGTCTGGGCCATGGCATGTTTTCAGCGATGGATTTGTGCTGGGGGTGGTTAATGAGGTAGCAGAGCCTACAGAAGTGGGAAGAAGCAAACCAGAACCACCTCACAGTTGGTGGCACCAGTCTCACAGACCACATGTGGACCCCTCTCTACCCATACCCTTGATAAGGGAGCAGAGGGGACTTTGGAAAATTTTTGTCATCTCTTTTCTATAAACCTGGTGGCCAGGCCCCCTCCCAATTCACCCCTAAGTGAAGTAAGTACCTGAGGGGTCTTGGCCATATGGAAATGTTGACGTGCAGCTCAACGGCAAGGCTGTCACACCAATGAATTTTCTTTTTAATGCAACATAAAACTTCTCATTCTATTTCTTTCAGGCTTTTTATATGAACGAATTTTAAGGGATAGAAATCATACGATATGTGTTTACCATGGATGTCTGATTTTTTGTTATCATGTCATGGTGCAAGTTTTCATTATCCTTAAAGGAAAGATCTCAAGTTTTAATGGGCCTGTCCTTAGATACTATAAAATCAGCAAATGCAATGTATAAATGTTTGTGAGCTCTAAAAACAACAGCAGTTTCTAGCAAGAAATGATCAGCAGCTGTTATTATGTAGAGATCTGCTAGGACCACAATAACAATTCTGCCTTGGTGTTTATGCCTCACCTATAACTAAAACGGGCTCCCTGCTAGCTTCTTCCATGCCAAGATAAGAAGTCCTGCCCTGTCCTCAGGGCTGCTGTAATGTGATATGTTAATACCCTGGAGTAAATATAATGGCTTTCTAAAGAACCAACCTGTAGCAAAGAGAAAATTATCACAGATTAATCTTATTGATTAATTATCTCAGTTAAAGAATTTCAGAATATTTTAGTATTGTGAACAGTGCATATTTGTAAGTGTGCATCTCAATACGATTAGCTGGCTATTGTCTCCATATTTGCTTGCTGTGCTGCTTCTTTTTAATGTATACTTATAGATCATGATGGAAAATTCAATACTTTTGTGACTTTCCGAGTAATTACACTCTGTATGTCATCTGGTAGTATTCAGTTTTCTTCTACCACCCAAAAGAAATTTTGGTGCCCTAACTGAGAAGAATAGTGTTTGTGACTTAAAATAAAAGACATCTTAAAGTAACCGAGGTCATCACTGAAAGACTTAAGAATAACAACTTGCAGGAGTCTCTCCAGTAAATGTGTGCTCTACAGTAAATGTGGAGCATTTGGAGGCCCAAATGTGTAGGCCAGGTTTTAACAGCAGAGAGAGAGAATTTAGTAGACTCTAAGTAGTTTCACGTATGCTCTACTACCTGTGCAGATGACCTGAGGAAGAAAGGGTGATATGTACTGTAGAGAAATCAATATGTGAAGAGGGAAGAAGTTATATTTTTGAGTCAAAAAGGTGGTTCTTGATGAGTGTACTGTTGTCTTCTGCTTGGTTAACAAGAAGTAGTCTTTCTGATGGTTTATAACGTGTCAGATTACAGCCACAACTAAAGTGATTTAAGGGATAAGTTCTAAATAGAATTTCATTTTTGGTTTAAATAATGGCTTTACGTTGTGTCTCTTTTTTGGTGGAGAAAACAAAGTTGTTGAAGGTTGCAAATGAGGATAATCCGAGCTTTAAACTTTCTTGTTTAACATGACTGAAGCTCAGTGGTCTAAACACATGGGAATCTACTGGAAGGTGTGTTCTCTGGAGGGGTAGCACAGGACTGGAGCTAGTTGCTGTGAGATTTTGACATCTCAGTTTTTGAATGTTTTCATGACAGGTTTAACATAACAGCACCATGGCTGATCTGACCTTGTTGTGGATAGACCTTCTTCAAGTGGCAGGTTGGCTTGGATAAGCTCCAGTGATTCTGGCTAGCCATCATTACTATGATTTTCAGGTCCCCAGCCTTCCTTGGCCTATAAAGATACTAACACTGGCTAACGTAATTCTAACATCGTATGACATGCTTCTGGCTGGTCCCTTTTCTAATTCTTTATTTTGTTGTAGTTATGAGCAGCATCAGAAGCTTTAAGTCTCTCTGTTGGAATTATTCTGCAAGTAATTTCTTTGTTTTGTTAAGGTGTTTCATGATTTATTGTATTTATTTCAGTTATCTATTGTGTTCTCTGTTAAGTGGTGAATGTTGCATTTTTATTTCTAGGCATATGGTTTTGTTCTTGTAAATTGCATTTTAATGGCATTTGATTTTTCTGTTAGAATGTACAATATTATTTGATTAATTAATAAAACCACCCAGAATGCAGAATAGTCAGGAAAGGAAGTTTGTCAAAACAGGTTTTGCATTGGTAACAAGTTAATTGCATGCATGCAGTTTCATCTCAGACATGTACTTGGAGATTTTAAAACTACTAAGTCTGATTTTTGCAAATCTCTGCTAACAAAAGAACAAAACTGAGTAAAGTAAGTTTATGTGGGTTTTTTGTAATGCAAATTGCTTTTCCTGCTTTGAACAACATAGTTGATGTGATTTTAGGGAGCCATAGATCAGCCCATGTTGAGAAAGATCACCAAAGATCGTCTGGTCCAGCCTTTAGTGGGAAAAGGAGCCTCTGGGAGATTATCTGGCAACCTGTCCAGTTGTGTCATGAAAACCTCCAGTGATGGGGACTCTACTCTGTCCCTGGGGAGGTTGTTCCAGTTAATATATCCACTGTAAAAAATTTCTTTCTGATGTCCAGATGAAACTTCCCAGCGCATATTGTAACCATTGCCCTCTACCTGTGGCTTGTGAAGAGAGAACCTTCACCCTGTTTGTAGCTCCCCTTTCAGTACTGATAAGCTGTGACGAGATCCCTCCTGAACCTCCTATTCTCAGGTAGAAGAGACCTAACTGCTTCAGTCTTTCCTCACAGGGCAGATTCTTCAGCCATCTCTAGATCGTCTTTGTGGCTCTCATTTGAGCCTTTGCAGTCTGTCTGCATCTTTCTGGAATCATGTGGACCAGAACTTGTCATAGTACCCCAGGTGCAGCCTGACAAGTGACGAGTAGCGTGAGATGATCACATCTCTGTCTGTGCTAGTAATGTCCCTGTAGGTTCAGCCCAGGATACAAGTTGCCTTTATTGCTGCAGCAGTGCAGTGCTGACTCGTGTTCAGCTTATTGTCCACTAGAATGCCTAAGTCTCTCTTGACAAGGTTGTTCCCGGCCACACTGATCCTAGCTTCTGCTGGGCTCTTTGTGTCTTCCCAGATGCAGGACTTTGCTCTTGTCTTTGTCAAACATCATACGGAGTTTAATTTAGTGCTTCTCTGAAAGATTTTTTTCAATGTAGAAAGTCTTCATTAAAAAAAAAATATCTCAGGGTGCTTATGATAAATGTAGGGGTTTTTTGTTTTGAATAAAAATTTAGGAAGTAAAAATGCGGAGATTCTATCATACAGGACAGAGCGTGTTTTTAAGGTGTGTTTAGTCTTTTGGCATTAAAATTGTTCTTCCGTAAAAAGTTTGTGATGCCTGTGTTTTTGCAGTAAGATTAATATCTGAATTTAATGTAAAGTTTTAATGTTAGAACTTAAGTTCTTCCAGTTTGAGGTTCCTGCGTACATAAAATCAGAGTAAAGAACAATTGTAATCACTGAAATAAAATGTATATGTAGTTTTACTTCATGGCCATGAGCTGCTACTCCCATCAGTCCAGATGTGTCTGGAAATAAAGAATTCTCTTGTTTGTATTCAATGTCATTAAATTTGGCACAGATGGTCAAGTATTCTGTATGTGTAGAGGTGGTTACTTTTACTGATATACTTACAAAAAATAAGATTATCTGTGGTTTGGGAATTATTTTAGTTGATGGTCATTGCTGCATTTGCAAAATTTAGTCTGATTTTTGCAAACACGAAAATGGAAAAGAACTGTGTCAGATGTCAGCTGCTCTTATGTAAGGATTGATTGTGACTGCTGTTTAAACACAAACATAAACAAAGAGCCTTGAACATTTGGACAAGGGGTGTGGTTTAGCAGTGAACCATTTCTCCTTGTTTCTGTTTCTGTTCCACCAATATCAGTATGTTCCATTATGAGACTCCTTGCTAGCTGATACACAATTCAAAGTCTTGTTCCAGTAGTGGGTGTGCTGATCAACTTTTTTGGCTCAGGTGAGGAGCTGGGACATAGCAGTATATTGGCATGTGCTTTGTTGTTTTAATTTTTCCTGCATGCTTAATGGCAAGATTCTTAGATATTACACTCTGGAAAAAGATGTGAAACTGCTGTAGGTTACTCCTTGAACAGAAATTTAACATGGGATATTAAAAATACCTCAATGCATTCACCTTCTCAATTCTCAGTTGGAATTCCAATTCTTTTTTTTTTTTAAGAAGCAACATGAAAAATAATTTCATGTCTATATTAAATCCTACCTCAGCTCTCTGTCTTCTTTGTTTTTTATCTGTCTTTCAGGTGATTATGTTTTCCTTACAAGCTCATTTTATTGCCTTCTGTAGCATCAGAGTTGTTTGGGAGTTGTTATTAGTTGCTTGAGAATGGATGCAGTTTTTTTTCTTCTCCCCCGACAACTGATTTTCGATTATCAGTCCTTGAGTCTGACAGTATTTAAATATTTCCATTTGATTTTATTATTTTAAATAAAAAATATTTTGGAAAGACAATTAAAGCATTCTGTTACAAAATTCTTAGAACAACCATTAGATACTGTCAGAACAAATTGCTCTGAATAGAAATTTTAAACCAAGTGGGAACATGTTTGCCAAATGTTTTGATCTTTTTTTAGTTATATTTCCCAATTGAAAATCATTCTATTAAATTTTTGTGGATCATGTTCATTAGGACTTACTTTCTTGGATTTAAAGGTACAGTGGTGATTGTCATTTTCCAAACACATTCTCTTTATCTGTGTAAAATTATGTTCTTCCTAAATAATAAAGGATATCTGCATGTGGGGTTTGATGTAATTTTCTTGACTTCCTTCTTTTTTTTTTCCAGAAGAGAGTTTGGAATAATAATAACTTGAACAGAGAATTTGAAGCACATACATGGCATGGAGTGTTCCAGAAAAATTGAAATTTTATAGTTGAAAGACTTCTTCAAAAGACTGTTTAGTGGACCTTATTATTTAAGTAAAGCAATACAAATTGAGTCAATTTGTGGTTATCATCCCTGACTTTATTTGCATTCTTTGTATAGCACACTAAAACAGGATCATTTTTCTTTTACCTCAGATTTAATTACCAGTAGAATTTCTTTAAGAGCTAATGAGAGTAATACAAAAAATCACTGCCTCTGGTAATAATTCATGCCAGTAGACATATGCTTATGGTTTCTGGTATATAACAAACACTTTGTAATGTAGTAATAGTTTTTAAGTGTTGAAATGCTGTCGTAGCTCGCCTTCTACTTCTTTTATTCTTGGATGTGGCTTTAACATTTAGTTCCTCGCTGTATGCTACCTGTCATGAAAAGATGCTGACCTCATAATGTCAAAACTGACTCAAGTCAAAGTAGACTGCCATCTATGTCGGAATAGCAATGAAGGAGTTAAATGTAGCAAGGGGAAGATGAGTGTGTTGAGAAGTCATCTTCATTTGCATTGTTAATCACAGTTGAAAACAGAACTGAGAGTGGAAGGGGTTCAAGCCCTCCTATTTAGTCAAGTTTTGCATTGAATCACTAATAGAATTCTTTGTGAAACAGTAATTCATTCATCCATGAAAAATCTCCCATCTTAATCAATGTGTTGTGGTTGGTTTTTTTTTTTAAATAATATCAGAGTACTTCCTTCTCAGGAAAATGTTTTAAAGTCCTGCAACTCAACTGAAGTGCTTAAGACATGGTACAAGCCACAGTATGTCCGTGAAATGTATAGCTTGAGTTACATTATGGTTGTCAAATAGAAGCATGTTTTGTTGCTTTGTAACTAATTTCCTACTATGTTCCAGGAAACATCTTTAACTCATCTCAAACATCACATTATTTTTCTTGTCCAATAAAATATCAAATAGGTTTTCAAAATAATGGTCTTTGTATGTAAACTATTTTTGAAGGAAGAACATTTATTTTTATATTGCAAATTAGTGAGATCAAGGAGAAAGCATTATGAGCGAGACATACAGTTTACTTAGGACAGTGATAAAACTACTTAAATCAATAAATGTTCAAGTGTTTTGTTTACAAAGCAATAATAAGAAATTTATTTATTGTAGCCCTTTTAAATAGGTTTCCTGATTTCCAGAGCTGTCAAGCACCTTTTTTACTAAATTTGTCAATTTTTTTTCAGTTTGTAGTTTATACCCAAAATTGCTGCCCATCATTTCTAGATTTTGAATGTAAGCATGAATATTTCTCAAGCTGTTGCTGGCACTTTCACAATTGCTTCCAAAAGCAATGGGAACATAGGTTGAGAATAGTCTTATCAGCTGCAGCAACCCAGTGTTGGACAAATAAATATACTACTTAGGTATACACAGGACTCGTGTTCTGTGAACTATTGGTAGTACTTACTAAGCTACATGGATTTTGGGGGCTTGACTGCAGGGTTTTATTTCCCAACAACTTGTTGGAATCCTTGAAGGAGGAATTCTCTATCAGTGCAAGTTATTGCTACCATTAGCTGTGAACCTGGTGCTTCTGCAAGTTGGGTGGGTAATTTATTCCAAGATTGGAAACCTCTTCTGCTACCCTGGGGAACAGAAGGTCACATCACATGTCAAAGGGAAGGTTATCTGACCTGGTCATAAAGTGATATACTGAAAACCTTGGTATCATAAATAGACTGCTCTTCATACCTCTTTTCCTCTCCTAATATGTCATATTGTAAACTTACCCAGTACTCATCCAATTTATTGAGTTTTAAACCAGATGTTAGTTCTGTGTCTAGAATAATCGTTATCTGAGAAAAACTGCTCCTTAACAGTCATGTGCTTATGGGAGCGAAAGTAGTTGGTTTACTGGATGGTTCTTTTGCTTGTTCATAGATAAAGGACAAAAAGTGCTAACATTACTCATAAGAGTGAATATTTTCTTGTGACTTTTAACTGGCTATCGAGTACTATCTGGGGTTTTCCATAACACATTTTTGGCTTGAAATGCAGAACCTTTTGTGATATACAAGTGTGCCAGTCTGAACTTACTCTTGTTAGGTGGGTAGGTAGATAGATATTACAGAAATAGAATAAGGTGGTGGGCTTTTTTCCTTCAGTAGTGTAAGCCTCTAAGAGAGGATATTAAGAGGTTCAGAAAACTCTATGAATTCCTAATATTTCCCTTAACTTTATCTTCACTTTGGTGACTGATTCTGGCACAGTATGCCTGGTGCACAGGAGTGCTGCATAATTCATGTGGATGATGATCAGTTATACCTGCCTCAAAACTTGAAATCTGATTCTCTGACATGGTCTGTGACTGAACCAGTCATAGAATAGTTAGGGTTGGAAGGGACCTTAAAGATCATCAACTTCCAACCACCCTAGATCAGCACCTCCCATTAGATCAGGCTGCCTAAAACCTCATCCAGCCTGGCCTTGTACATCTCCAGGGATGGGGCAGAAACAGCTTCCCTGGGCAACCTGTTCCAGTGCCTCACCACTCTCATGGTGAAGAAATTCCTCCTTATGTCTAGTCTAAATCTGCCCCATCCAGTTTATAGCCATTGCCTATAGTCCTATCACTACAAGCTTTTGTGAACAGTCCCTTCCCAGCTTTCTTGTAGCCCATTCAGGAAGGTCGCTATAAGATCTCCTCAGAGCCTTCTCTTGTCCAGGCTGAACACCCCCAACTTTCTCAGCCTGTCCCCCAACCCTCTGATTGTCTTTGTAGCCCTCCTCTGGACCTACTCCAACAATTCTATATCCTTCTTACCTTGAGGATTCCAGGTGGCGTCTAACAAGAGAGGAATGGATGGGTAGAAGAAACCCCTCGCTTGACCTGCTGGTCATGCTTCTTTTCATGCAACCCAGGATACAGTTGGCCTTCTGGGCTGCAAGGGCACATTGCTGGCTTCTCATCAACCAGAACCCTGAGCCCTTCTCCACAGGGTTGCTCTCAATTGCATAGTTTTTCTGTGCTGCTCATTATTACATTGTAACTTCAAATATCCATCATTGTTAACAAAATTGATATTTCAGATTTGCTTAACTAAACATGCAGTGCTTTGCTGTAAGTGAGGGAAGGTCATTGAGCCATATGGTGATGGGTGGTCTAGTAGGGGATTCTTATTCCTACTGACTGAATTATAAGAAACAAAGATGTTGGGGAAAGCTGTAAAACTGATAGAAATGAATGAGAGGGTAAAGTTTGGAGAATAATGCCGGTATTCCAAATCCTGTACCTTCTCGAGTGTTATCAATAAGCAGACAGAACCTGTGGTGTGTTACTTCATGTAGATTGTTTGATAAACTGTAATTTGTTATTGTCGTTATTGTAAGATGACTGGATCCTACCTAACTTCAATGTAATTTCATTTAGTAGATCCATTTTGGGCCTACGATGCTTAAATTCTTCTTTCTTAAAAAGCGCAAGTTTTCTTGAGCTAAAATCAAGAGGCGAAATTAATTACCTTTATTACTGTAATCCAAGGGTCACTTTTGCAAAGTAAAACTTTCTTGGGAATCAGTTCTGCATGCTAAAAATTACTAGCTGTCAAAATGACCAACAAGGCTTCCCCCCGATAACCTTCATAGAACTGTTTCTTGAAGTCTTTTATAAGCCAAAATATCTCAGTTACTATTTTAAAACTGTATGCTGTCAACGTATTTCTGATATTTAATACCTTTTCTAAGCATCTAGCATTTTTATCATTTCCACATTAAAAGAATAAGATGGATACTGCTACTAGATATTTACTAAAATTAAATCTGTAGTTTCAGAAATAATGCTGGAGTGTCAGGAAAGCCCTATCAAAATCTCATTGTTATTCAGACTAACCACACTACAGTCCAAGAAGTTGGACTATCTCAAGGCTTTATGCCTTTTGCTTAATTAAAAAACACCTAAGTACTATTGCTTCAAGAAAGACAAATCATTTACCATTCACAAATGGGAAATACTTGAATCCAGCAAGGCTGCTTAGCACCCTGTGGGTTTTTAAATGAACAGTTACTGTCACCCAGAGGTGCGATAAAGTTAGCCCCCAGCCATGCTGAAGGGAGAAATTTTGGCCATGTCATTGGTCTAAAACTCTAATCTTTCCAGAAAAGTATAATGGAATTTGTAATGGCAGTTCACAGCAGGCCAGGCTTTTTCTCAGAACTGTTCAGAAATAGCAGCATGCCAGGTGCAGTAGTAGGTATCTACCTCAAAAGGAAGAAGAGAGAAATCAGCCCTGTCAGGATTTGGACTTGTAGTTTCAAGGCATTCCCCACCTAGTAATTGGACTGCTGAGCTACCTGAGTATCCTGGTGAGCAACTGGCAGAGTCTTGGCAGTGAAAGCTATTTGTCATTTCAGGCTATCAGGACCGTTTTCATCTGTGGCAAAGTCTGTTTCAAGTTCCTGCAGTAGATCCTTGTCCAGTGCCTCATTAACTGAACAACATGTTCAGTTGGGTCCTCTACTGATAACCCTCTTTTTTAACCTCTTTGTCAATATTACATTGCAGTTGCAACTCCCAATAGGGTTAAAAGTATACTTTCATTTGGATGTCTTTCCTTTTTTCTATTAACCCTGACCTACTCAAAAGCATTCCTTTCTGCAGAGGTTCTTTACACTTAGAAACAGTTATTGGATTAATTCAATTTTAGAGGTATAGCAACAAAATTCTATGTTTCAAAGAACTGTAGAATTAATCACAGTTAACTGTGAATAGCAATGATAGTGTTCTGGGACCTTGAAGAAGGTGACGTTTGGGGACTGAGGGCAAATCGTGCCTGACCAATGTGATTTGTGAACAAGGGGAGAGTGGTGGATGTAGTTTACCTTTCAACACTTATTCCCACAACATTCTTGTGTCCAAGTTAGGATGCTGTGGTCTGGATGAGTGGGCAACCACATGTCTTTTAGACTGTCTAGATGCTGTGGCTTAGAGGGTAGTTAATGGGTCTTCAGGGGTTGATCCTGGGACTCATCCTCTTTCACAACTTTATTAGTGTCCCAGAGGAAGTAACAGTGCTTGCTCTTTAAGTCTGCAGATGATGCCAAACTGGGAGCCAGTGTGCTTGAGGGCAGGGCTACCATACAGAGGTACCTTTTGTTAAGACTGTATAGGGACTCTGATTAGAAAATTCAAGTTAAAAAAACGGGCTAACAGTCTTGATTTTTCAGTTTCTTTACTTCTTTCCTTCCCTCTCAGCTTTCAGCCAGTACTCCCCCAAGCAAATCCTGGTTCAAGAATAGACTTTGCTTTGATCTTTAGAAAACAGGCAGGTGTCATTATTGTTGTGCTGTAACTTGAGGTAGCAGTGCTGAAAATGTGTCTAGAGATGGAGTTTGAGGAGCGCCTCACTGTTAAACAATGCATTCACACACCCTTCTGTTGAATCTGTGTTTAACTGAATAATCACAACTACTTTCCTATGAAGTATTTGCCTCCCAGTCTCAAACATGTCTATTGTCAAATGTTTCTTTTTTTAATATTAAATGGTAGTAGACTGCAGCTTTTGTTTCACCTTTATTAATATATTTTAATGACAACTTTATAGAGGATAAAAAAAAGTATATGTGGAAATAAATATGTACACATGTATAAGTAATTATTCCCTCTGAAGTAATTTGACACATGGAGACATTCTTACTAGTGCTACTTAAAGTTTAAGGTAAGATGAAATGGGACTTCTTGCAGGTATTTTTATTATAAAATTATTTATATATTATAAAAACTTTCCATTTTTAAAGTAAATGTAATTCTGAAAAAGCAGGCAGATCTCCCTGGTACACATTAGTAGCTACTAATAGTGGGAAATTCTGCAAATTCATGCTGTTGCTACCTTAAGTTAATAGATGTTAATTGAAAAGGAGAAGTGGTAAGAAAATATAGTTACTCAAGTAAAGCAATAACCTTTTATAGAAAAGATCTTTCACTTGATAGAATATTACTTATTGTAAATCAGTATCTCACTTTTGCAGTTTATATCCTTAAACAAAAGCATGTTATACCTTATTTCAGAATTATTAATCACAGTGGTCTTCCTAGAGATTGCCTACTGATCCCTTGCTTTAATTTATTAAATGCAGTTTAAGCTAATATGGAAAAATACATTTTATTTATACCCGGTTTAAAAGTCTTGCATATTCTAATCTGCTGGCATATTCTCTTGTGATCTGTTTTGCTGTACACAGTTTGTGTACCGCAGTTGTCCTCTTCTGTCTTTGCATATATGCTCAATGATTTACAATTTGTAATAGCAGTTATGTTCTGCAGTATGGTGCCTAGGTCTGTGATGTGATCTGTTAATACATTACATTTGTTCACAATCACAAAGACAAGATGTCAGCATGTTTGTAAAACTGTTTTGGAAAAATGACGTAAACCTTTAGCATGTTGTGATACTGCTAAATGCAAAGTAGTGCTGACAAGAGCATTGCTTGACCAGCTTTATTTTAAAGGCATAGTGCTATGTGCTGATATGCAAGTATTTCTGCAGTGTTTCAGCTTCTAGTTCAACTCTAGCAGAGTACAATGATGTCAGACTGAAGATATAAAAAGGAAATTGAATTTTGTTTTATTTTCTGGTCAGTTGTGACATTAGTAAGCATTTTGAAATGAAAGTATCTTAATCCCTAAGTGACTATTATTTTCTGAAGTACCTCTGTTGTGATTTCAGGGTTTTTTAAATAGCCATTATTTCAGACTTTGCTTCTGGTAGGCCTCATCCTGATGAGTACACACATTAGGTTTTAGATTGTGCTTCAGGGAGACAGAAAGATAAATGTAAAAAAAAATAAAGATACAAGGTAAATGACTGAGGATTAGGAAAAAGATTCTTTTCTAACCTTAAATCTGGGTATTTTAGTATTATTTGGGGGTATTGTTGTCTCTTAACATTAGTGGGTAGTGTCCATTCCCTGTGAATAATGTTTTAATATGGTAATGTTTTAGTCCTAGTGTTGTTCTTGCATTAACCCCCAACCATTCTTCCTATTTTCTACTGATGTGCACCTGTTACCTTGCGTAGCCGTCCACCTGCAGCAGCTTTGGTCAGAAGACATTGCGCTGAGTCTATTATGCATCGAGTACATACTTTTATTTAATTGGGAGTTAATTGTGTGACAGATGCATGCAAGTAGATATCACAAGAAGTAATTTGAGCATGCATACGTAAGAGAGTGAATATATTCAACTCTTCACTCTTGCTTAGGTCCCGTTGTCACTAGCTCGCTAGAAGATCTTTGCAGAACATAGAATCAAAGATGTTCTTTTCTAAAATTTCAGTGTGGGAACTTTTACAGAGAACAAGGCCTGAATGCTGTGAGACTGATTGATACTGATCAATTCACTGATCATATTGATCTCTGCATTTAATTCCGTGATGCTCCTGTCAACATTTCAGCGTGCTTGCATGAGATAAAAGGAAAGACAATGCCTCATTGGATACTTCAGCCATTTTTCAGTATCTGTTTCTAAAGAACAGTGAGGAAAATAGACTGTGAAATGCAGTTTGAGTTTTCATTTATAATGATGCTGCATTCCTAAGACCTTTCTCAAAGGTCTGTTTGAGCAGTTTCAGTGTACTGTAAGCAGAATTGCTTTCCCATTCTGTTTGGGAGAGCTTGGTAGCTCCTCACTGCAGAGTCCTCTTTATTTATGCAGCTTGCTTGGCCTCTCTGAGTGGGATCTATTGCAAACTGTATCCATCTAAATCAGTATTTTTGGTAGGTCAGCCTTCTGTCAGGTTACCAAGTTGGACTGGCTCATCTCAGGGCCAAGCACCAGACTGGATGTGCTGGTCTGCAGGCAGCAGGAGGTTGTTTTCTGTCTACCAGGAAGGGTGACAAAATCTCAGCAACTCCCTTTCACTCACGTTGGCTTAAACTTGTCACAATGCTGTATGCCCTCAGTTCCTTTGTGCCAGCTTAAGTAATTACTCATCCATAAAGTACAGCAACCATTTCACTTGCTGGTATGATTTTCATCTGTCAGTCTGTCTTCAGATAACACTGCTTTGAGGTTAGCATTGTAAAATCTGATGAAGATAGCCATATGTCCTCTGCTACTGGCATTTTGAGTTGGTATTGATGCATATGCTTATAGAACTGAAAATACACACCATTAGAGTAGATGATCTGCTGTGCAGTGTGTTCATCAACAAGAGCATCTTTAAGTCTGACTTTCACAAAGAACCAATAGATTTAGGTTGCAATGAACAAGGGTTTTTTTACAGTATGTATATCTTTATTACTTGTCACTACACGCATTACTGTATCCTCAGAAGAACTTGGTTGTTCATGGTCTTGCAGCAATATTGCATCCCTAATGTCAGTACTAGCTTTTAGTACATACTCAGTTCAGAAACTCTTGAAATGTAGATTATTGAAGGTTGGAATTGATACTGCTCATAGCTGTTGTTACATATAAAAAGCTGATCTTTAAAACAAACTAACAAGCAAACAAAACGCCAAACATGCCGGTTCATTTAAATCTGGATGTAACACTTTTTACGTAGTTCTCAAAGAACTTAAATGTTGGCAAAAAGTTCCCCTGGGACCTCTCAGTACAGAAGAAAGGGTGTTTTACAGGCATTATAGTACTTTGAGTTCATCTCATCTTTATTTGAAATCATACAGTGAATGTCAGTTTAATCTTAATAAAGAGCAGTACCAGGATATAGAGCTAGTCTTTAAGGTGTGTTTAGGGACTATTGGGGATGTATTGGTTTAGCTCTAGAATTAAGATTTTGTTAAAGCCTATGTAAAATAACTTCATTTGGGTGATAACTCTCATAAAAGTTTGAAGAATTTGTAAGAGGGAAAAAACAGTGCAAGTTTCTGACAACAGATATGAAGTGGTCGGGTGATGTTTTCTCAATAACTGTTGGGTATAAGGAGAGGAAGAGAAAGAAAATGAAACAATTAATGCACCATATGTACAAAAGGTCTTTGTATTTTTTGGAAACTCCTCTTTCTTGCAAAAATTCTATATGTTTCTGCACAGTTTAACCCTACATATGTATATGAGGTGATTTGAAATCCATCCATTATCCAGCAACAAAATTGCACTACATTTTAATCATTTTAGATTGTTTCTCTTCTAGAAGAAATAATCAGCTTCCCCTTCAAATCTTGCTAGGACAGCAGCTGCAGATTAGAATGAGCTTCTATATTTAATACATTCTATTAACTTCACACATACAAACACACACTCACTCACTCACACACTCCAGTGTCACATTATAGGTGAACAGGCCCTAATTAAAAGCATGCACCATCTGCCAGTATGTGGCAGCAGGGTGGCACTCCATAACCAGTCTGATTCCTGTGATTGAAATGTATTATTTATGAGCTCAAAGAGAAAATATTCCACTTGGCTCTGGAGGCCACTTTAGGAGCTGGATAGCACCATCTAATGGTATGGAGTGCCACTGGCTATTCATCTTCCTTCTTCCTCTCCCTTCCTCAGTGTACTCCCCAATATTTTTATTTTTCAACATTGTCCTTAGAGTTTTTTTATGATCTTGTTTCAGTCAATTTTCTGTCTTATGTTTCAGTTTTATATGGGATTGAAAATGATTGTTGAAATACTACACTATTTGTGGTGTTGGGAGCAGCTTTTTTTTCCCTTGCAACACCCCACATAGGGGTTTGCTTTCTGTAGTAAAAGCGATACTGGACATAATCAAGATAGCTGAGCATGATCAGTTTACTGCAATTTCTCCTTCCTCTCCAAAGCACGCATGTACTGAAAGTGTCTATAGCACAGTCTGAAGATTTTGTTTTAGTATTGAAAATGGCCTTATTTTTTGATAAGCAGTACGCTATAAACTGCATAAAGGTTCTTTACTAGGTTGAAAAGAAAGAGGAAGGATTTGTAGATGGCTGCAGCTTTTGATCTTGCTCTTGGAAACCAGAGATCCTTACCTCTGCCTCCTTGCAGAGATCATGTCCTGCTATTGCTTCTTAGTGCAGAAATGGATGAGGTTTTGGACTTAAAGGTAAAATGTAATTTATCAGGAGAGGAAAGGGGTGACACAGAAGGAGCCCTTTCTATTGTGCTTGGTCCATAAGTCTACCTTTGACTGCTAAATTGCAAAGTTGGAACTAGTAATGATATGAAATGTATTTAGTGATTAGCTCAGTGACTTTTAGAGTATGCAGAATAAGAATTGTTGCACTGACACAAAATAATTTGGGGGGTGATTTCTTTATTTTTAGGCTTTTTGTGATGTTCTTGAACTTCGCAGTATCCATCCAACAGTGTGTTTACAGCAATAACAAGTAGTAAGGACTGAACTGATACAAAATATATGAAAATTTTCTACAATAACTTGCCGTAAAACTTTTTTTTTAATTGAAGAAAATGGTCATTGTTTCAACTTAGGCAAAAAGAAAAGCCCTGAATGAAAAGGTATATGTATAAAAGTGGGCTCATACATGTGTGTATGCATGGTTTTTTTTTTTCAAAAATCAACATCTTTTCAATAATGTTGAAATGTCATGAGCTGTGGCACTTCTGTGAATATATGTCTTTTTATTGTTTGTGTTTAGAATGTATGCCATCAGAAGGATAAGAGATGCCTTCAGAGAAAACAAGAATATAAAGGATTCTGAAAAAATAGAAGAACTAGTGAATAAAGCCAAAGCAAACCTAGAAATTATTCATCGACAGGTATGTTTATTTCTTTCATTTTATCTAAGAGTTGTACATACTTCAGTCAACTGTCTTAAGCCACTACAGATGTAAGAAATAGATCCTTGCTCAAAATATCTCTGAATGGTTTTGTGTGTCTGAGACAGTAGTTTATCCATGATGGTTACAATAGGGGATTTAGGGATGTTTTGTTCCACTAACCAAAACAGGCCTTGCTGTAGAAAGTTTATTTGCTCTTCTGTTACCTTTTATGCTGTTTGTTTTACTGTCCCTCTGCTTCTTTGTTATGCCCCAATTTCCTTTCTGTTTTCTCTAGTTCACATGTATCAGATTCCTTTTGTTTACACTTTAATTGGTCCATCCTAGGCTTAGAAGAGTGGCAGTGACACTCACTCCAAATAGTCTTACCTTCTGTGTTTGCTTTTCCCCCACTGCCCAATACAGTGTTAAAACAGCAGCAGAACAAGAAAACCCTGAAGTGAATTTAGGAAATGGTGGCTAAATATGTCCAGGCTTTGGAAAAAGTTGATTCAGTAGCAATATTTTTCTCAGACCTCATCTGAGTAGCATTTATACCATCTCTGTTCTTTCCACTGGGTACCATGTTATTTGACATGAATAACACTCTTGAACTTGACATGCTTTATTAGTTCACACACATACTGTTCACACACTGTCTATCTAAAGCGTCCCATGGAAATTTGAAGAAAGAGCTTCTATGTCAAAACTCTCTAGAGGCACTTGCAATGCTTAAGCAGTCCCTCCTTGCAAATTCTGCACTTGCTGATACCAGTCAGAGCTCAGTAGTACTTCTATTAAATATCAAGTGAATGTATGCAGCTGTTCCTCCACAGACTGTTTGAACATGAATCTTTCAATGACTAGCAGGTCACTTAGATGCTTATTTCAGTAGGAAGCTGGACCATTTGATTTGGCAATTAAGTATGAATATTTTGGTGCAAGTTAAATTATTTATTTGAAGTTTTTTCTTCTAAGAACAAGTGTTCTTTTGTGCTATCATAGCTTTGCTATCTTTTTTATCCCAAATGCTGCTGGTTTTATATTTTAAAAGCATGTCTTGGAAGAAGCAGTTCAGATTGGTTTGATTCAATGCAATTATATTTAAACTTTGGTGGGTGTTTTCTCTTATCTGTAGATGATGAGTAGCATTTTCAGCTCATCTTTTTGAGGTTTTGTCTTGGAGAGCCTTAATATCCAGTATTCTCCAGGGAAGTATTAGAGGCTGGAGAAGAGAAAGAAGGAAGAGGTGTTACAGAAGAGTCAGAGTGTACTCAAACATATCGGAGCTAGCAGTTAGTTTATTGAGTTCTACTCAGTAAATTTAGGTATGTAAAATATGTAAGTGCAGTCACTACTCAGTATAATACAGTGGAGATTATTATAGACTACAAAAATTATTGTTTAAGCTTACTATATGCAGATGAATGCACAGGGTCAATTTCTGGTACTTACAGAAATCTGCATCGAAGAGGTTACTGTTTGTGGATGTGGGGTCTGTTGTAAAATGCTACAGAAAATCTCTTCTAGATTATGGCTAAGATTAATTCCTGGCAGCCTGTCAGAAAATGCTTGGTGGTGGTTGTATGAAAGAATGTAAACACCATATCTTTCATTAATTAGAAAATATTAGTGAGGCTACCACAGCAACTGTGCTGCCATGAAATGGATGACTGAAGTGTACTAAATTTACTTTTGTTTTAAAGTACCTTAACTAGGACCTACTTGCCACAACTTTTTTATAACAGCAAGTACTTCTGAAGAAAGTTTAATTTGAAAATATCAAAACACTTGAGATAGGTGAGACTCAATGATCCAGTGGGTCTTTTCCAACCTAGTGATTCTGTGAAATACTGTTCCCATTTTATAGTTGTGTATCTGGGATGCTGAAATGAGGACAGTGTTTTGCAGTGCCTTTGTGTTTGAAGTACCCTGACTTGATTTGCCTCTCCCTGGTTCCAAGTCAGACAGTGGACAAGTCTTGCTAAAAGCTTACCAGCTTTTCCTTTGACAAAACATGGTTCTACTGACTCTTCTGTGCTATCATTGATGTGGGACAGATGTTAAAATAAAACTCTCTCCTGTGCGTTGTGTGAACAACTTGATTACATTGTTACTGTAGACCCTGAGGAAAAGATACCATTTCTCTAAAACAGACTCTTGACAGTGCAAACTCTTTTCTTTCTAGGGTATAGGTCTTGCCTTGAATGGTTTAGGAAGTTGTCTTTTAACCCTTAAGATTGTCCCTCAGCATCAAATAGGTCTTTCAACTGCCTTGGAAGAAAATAAGAGGGGTAGGCAGGCTTGTTAATCTGGCTGGTGTACCCACTCACTGTCCTTTGTAAAGGAATTGTTTGGTTTAAGGACAGTTTGATTTCATTACTTGCTAGTCAGTATTTTGATCATAAACATATACATTTGCCTGTACAGACACAAGTATGTCTAACAAGCCTGTATGTGAACAGTAGGTAATTGTTTCATATGTTAGCCTGTATTTTTTACTGGTAAAAACATTCTGCATGTGTGAATGTTCTTCATTCACGAAAACAACAATAATAGAAGATCACATAAGGTTTGTTCTTTTTTCTTAGCATGGATTCTGCTTTTATTCATAACAGTAGCAGAACCATAAAGTAGCCTGCTACTAAATTTTTCAGCCAGGAGGATGTTCAGAAGCAAAAAGGGCATGTAGGGTTCTAGTTCCCTGGCCTGGTACTGCATGAATTCTCAGAATATGAAAATCTCTCCACTTATGTTTTACTTTTGCAAGCATAGAAAACTAGTGTTTAATATAAATACCTTACATATATCATAATCCAACTGTTGTCAAGTAAATAACATTAAGTAGCTATCTTTCTGCTATGTGTCTGTTACTTGGAGGCTATCTTTGTTACTAGGACATATCAGAATAATGTAGAATGGCATCAGTTGTTGTTAAAACTGCAGGAGTTTACTTGATTTTTTTTTTGTTGTTGTTTCATATCTCATCTGTTTAAGGGGTTACTCCCACATGAAAAACCAATCTGCTGAAGCTAAAGTAGTTTTAAATTGGATCACATTTTTGTATCATTTCGTGTAGGATTTCAGGAAAAATATACTTGAAAAATAAGACATATTAAAGATTTTGGTGCATCTTCCCATTTTTAACACTACCAGAACAGTGAAACTTACCTTGAATCTCTTGTGTGTCACTTCTAGAAAATTCTAGACAAAGTATAATAATGCATTCAGTTTGGGAAGGATGTATGTGTTTGTCTTCTGTATTTGCAGGAGTAACGCACACAGTAACCTAACACGCAGTGGAACTTTTTAATACAAAATAATCTGATAAAAGAAAATTAGTTTATCTAGATAGTTTTTTGACACGTGAATCCCTCAAGACTAGATGTTTGGCTAATAAGGATTTTTTCTTCTGAGTCATTCCTTCCCCATCCCCCTCCCCCCAAAGAAAAGTTTTTTCTAAAAAATTGAGAACTGTTCTTCTTTGCATAATTTCTATTAGTTCTTACTGTCATCTCACTTTTAGCTGTAAAGCAAGAGATAAATATTGGAGAACAATGTCTTGAAAGCGAGCTTTTCATTAGGACTATTAAGAGCCTTAGCATCTAAATTCATATTAACATTTACTTGTTGTCAAATTTAATCATACTCTGAGTAAAAAAATTCATTCTTGCTTCCTGTTTAATTGAAGATCTAAGTAATGAAGACATCTGACATTATTAAGGCTTTATATATAAAACTAGTGAAGCATAATATAAAGTGCTTTTATTTTTAACTGCAGGAGCGCTGAAGCAAGCATGATATCTAGGGTACATTTTTTTGTGAAGTTTGGGGTTTATTATGATGTAGCACATCTTGATATTGCTGACTTTTTCATAGTGTGTCGATAGAAATTAAATAATGTCCCACTTTGCTGACAATTTGTTGTTACTCTAGAATCAAATTTATATTCACTTTACATTCTAATTTATGGTTTAGTCATCAAAGTGACCATTGAAGTGTAAGGTTTATAAATAACTATTTGAATCAGCCTAGTGGGAAATGTGAAATAGTGACAGATTACTGTCATTTTGTTCATGTCAGTCACTGTACAATTTACTTCAATGTTATAAAAGTAGCTTTATAAAGCTGAAAAGCATGGAGGAACATTAATCTCTGTCTTAGTCCTCCTCTGCATGTTATTTGCTTTGATTTAAGAGTAGTCTAGCTAAAAGAAGGAGCAACTCTGATTCTTCTCTCAGTACTGTTTGTGAAAGGGCTTTTTGCTGTGAAAGGGCTTTTTGCATGTTTACTGTGTAAACAGCACAGTTGTGGTGTATTCCTTGTAAAGAAGGGAGTTGAGAAATGCATTGTCACAAGTGAATTTGAAGTAGATATTTTTAAAAAGCTTTGAGGCTTAGTCTTGAGGCTCTTTTGAGGGTTATCATAACAGCCATTCCCCAGGTATACTAGTACTACTTCATTGATGAGTTTCCATTGCTGTTGGAATATGTTAGTGGTAGCAAAATTTGCCCTGAAACTTCACTGCAATTGCTGGCATTCAAGATTTATGGAAGCCGCTTTGAAGAAAGGATAATACTGAGTTGTTTGAAATGTTCGCTGTTTTCTTTGTGGCATGCTGCCTCTCAAGTTTTTAACTGAATATATAAAAGGGAAATTCAAAAGCTATGCTAGACCTGTATGTTCTGATTAAATCCTTGTTTTAATTTATAGAACATCTCATTCTTACGTATTTCTCCCTAGTTTTAGATTGTAGCTGGAAGCTACCTGTCATCTTGCTGTCCAACTGAGAAGGAATAATTTGTTTTTTCTGTCAGCTCTGAAGTCTTGATATCAATTGTACTGGTTTTGACATCGCACAACTGCAATACTCTTCAGTAAAACACTTCTGATGTTTTAGAGCCTTTCTCCCTTGGAATTATTTAAACTGATGAGAACCATGGTTTGCACAAACCTATACCAGGAAGACAAGAGATGTTGCATGAGCAGTTAGACCATCAGGTGGCGTGGAGCTGCCTTCTTTTGCTGACTGGTCATCAGTGTTTTCCAAGGGAACATTTGAACTTTTTCTTTTAGGTTTGAGTTGTTCTTCTCAGGCTTGACCTCTCTTAACTGTTCCCTTCAGGCATGTAGAAGAATGAAGGAATGTGTACAAAAATTCTATTTAAAAAGTTCCACTGATAATAACTATTTAGTACTTGAAGCGTTATTCATGTTTGCAGCATGTTGTAAGTATATTCTAATCCTTGCAGTATTCATTGATTATAGTAACTTTAGCTCCATTTCTTCAAGACTTCTCCAATGCTTCAAGACTATGCCTTGATAAAAAACCATGTTGTACATAGTGTGAAATTTTGATATCATAATCTTGAGTTTCCTCATATTTGCCATTTCTAGTAAAAAAATAATTAGTATAGACTTGTTTTGAAATTTCTGTAAAATAAGAGCAGTTGAACAGTTCTTCTCAATTTTTATTATTTTTTTTTAACCAGCCAAGTTTTCGGTACAACTAGTAGCTACATTGTGTAGCCCAGTACTGCATCTTCTTGAGGTGCTCATTAGGAGTATCTCACCTTAGCAATATTGTAGATTCAGATAACAGGTGAATGGAAGTGGAAATGATACTGAATAAATGTACCAATACAGCACTCATTATTATGAACCACAGCATAAGGAAGTGTATTTTTGTTAATTAAACCAATATAAATATTAAAGCATGTTTAGTAAGTGTTAACAAGGCAAGCAATTTCTTAAGAGTTACTCTGAAAAACAAAAGCTAGAAGTACCTCAGTTTACTGCACCTGCTTTGGATTTTATTGCTCATCATTTGTGGCTTTATCAGTAAATACTCTTGTCGTTTTTCACAGTTTAGCTGTAGTTACCCTGCGATTGATTTGCAGCAAGAGCAGGTAGATTAGTAAAAGCCAAGGTGTATGTATTTCTGGACTGAAAGCATATTGAGCTTTCACGTCACTGGTACCAATTTACACAGTTGTGAGTGATATTAGAGTTTACTATCTCAAGGAACTTTTCAGTCTTGAAGAAATAGTCTCTGTATCTGAAGATACCTGTATTTATAAGGCAGAGCACTGTAGGCTGGCAGCTCTTAGCAGGACAAGGTTCGTTATGAAAATTTTTATTGGTAGTTTTAGTTTTAGTTTCAGACCACAAGTAATTTCTGTCCAGTTTTTATGAACGTGTAAGAAATTTACAAAATACTGTGTAATGTGTTTGGTTATGTTGGTGGCAGTTTTGAAGCCAGGAGGAAAGAATAGCTAGAAAATCTTTTTAAGCAGTCCAAGTTACAGAGCGAAGCACCCACGTATTCGGGAATGGATATGATATTGGCAAGTCACATTTTCCCAGTGGCAGTCAATTATGTTTGATCTCTAATATGGATTCCTTCTAACAAGTTGGTCACTGCAAGGAAGTTTTGAAATCACAAATCAATTGACTGCTTTTCTTGAAAAACTATTGCTACCTCTGGAGCCATTTAGTGTACTAAAGCAACTGTAGACACAAGAAGTGTGTTTTCAAGTGCCTCCTTCACAGAAGAGCAAGAGGTGAATGGCATAATCAAACAATGGACAAAGTGACTTCTGCTAGAATAGCATCAGTTCTTGAAGGTAATGAGTTCTTGAAGGTAATCAAGCTTTTGCATGCTTCTGGATACGTGCAGTGGCATCTAGAATTTAGTAAATGGTTGGGTATGAGCCTCTTGCCCTTCCTAGCCTGTTGCAATACTGGTAGTCAGTTTTCAGTTGCTTTAGCAGATCATGAGTTCTTACTGAATTGGTTCCCTACTGAAATTCATAGAATCATAGGATAGTTTAGGTTGGAAGGGACCTTAAAGGTCATTTGCTTCCAAACCCCCTGCCATGGGCAGGGACATTTCCCACTAGATAGCATTGCCCAATGCTCCATCCAACCTGACCTTGAACACCTCCAGGGATTGGGCAGCCACAACTTCCCTAGGCAATGTGTGCCAGCGCCTCAACACCCTCATCATGAAGTTCCTCCTTATGTCTAGTCTAAATCTGCCCCTCTCCAGTTTATAGCCATTGCCCCTAGTCCTATCACTACAAGCCTTTGTGAACAGTCCCTCCCTAGCTGTCTTGTAGGCTCCCTTCAGTTACTGTAAGGTCACTATAAGGGTCTCCTTGGAGCCTTCTCTTCTCCAGGCTGAACAAGCCCAACTCTCTCAGCATGTCCTTGTATGGGAGGTGTTCCAACCCTCAGAACATCTTTGTAGCTCTCCTCTGGACCTGTTCCCAACAGCTCCATATCCTTATGTTGAGGATTCCAGAACTAGACACAATACTCCAGGTGGGGATCTCACAAGAGAGGAATAGAGGGGCATAATCCCCTCCCTTGACCTGCTGGCTGCACTTCTTTTAAAGTAGCCCAAGATACGGTTGGCATTCTGGGCTGTGAGCACATGTTGCCGGCTTGTATTGAGCTTCTTATCAACCAGCACCCCCAAGTGCTTTTCTGCAGGGCTGCTGTCAATCACGTCATCCCCCATTCTGTACTGAAACTGGGGATTGCCTTGACCCAGGTGTAGGGCCTTGCACTTGGCCTTGTTGAACTTCACAAGGTTCTCCTAGGCCCATTTCTCCAGATAAATGGACAAGCTGGAAGCTCATGGTAAAGCCAAGCACTGAATTTAATCAGCTGATTGTTTTTTAGAAAGCATTGGGGAGATTCAAAAAATGGGGAGATGAGGTGCTTGGGACATGATTTAGTAGTTAGACAGGTACAGTTGGAGGTGATGATCTTTAAGGTCTTTTCCAACCTAATGATTCTGTGATTTTTTCCTTTTGCTATGGTCAAGTTGCCCTTCCTTTAGGTGTGATTTGAAAACATAACTCGAGAAGTACACGTTTGTTTATTTCTTCTTTTGTAACAGTAGACTGCAAGGAAGAATATGATTAGGAACAGAACATGCTAATTTTCAGTGCTCTTTACTGGGAAAGAGACACAGGTGCAGGTGGAGGAAGGTATAAGGTAGGATCTATAATGCCTATCTTTTAGTAAAGAAAAGAAAGCTTGAAATTGAAGCAGGAAGGCATTAAGTTCAGAACTGTACTGGGTTTATATTCCAGTATGATAGTAAACACATTTTATGTTCAGTAAATACCTGTGGGGGAGGGTGTGCAACAAAGGAAAAAATGCAGTAGGAATCACCTTGAAAAACGTTTGATAAATTTGAATAGAAAGCTAGGTGGATTAGGACTTGGCCCTTCACAGGACACATTAGCACTGGTGTCCGCTTTGGCCAGCCTTATCAAACAGGTATTTCATCTTGCACTTAGGATAGCTTTGGAGACATGCAGATGCCAAAAGCTTAACTTCTAACATCTGTATGCACGGCATGTGTGACAGACATTCTACTCATCTTCAGGTTGCACCTGTGTGAGTCTCCAGAGCAGTATTAGTCCGTAGGCTTTCGTTTAATTCACCTAATGGTGAGCGTGATAGTATTTTCACAAGTGATTTGCTGCTGTTTGCCCTGCTGACTAAATTACAAGTGGCAGGTTCTGCCTGCAATGTTAAATACCAAAGTAGACCCTGCATTGAAAGTAACCTTTAGGCTTCAAGCAGAGGTAATTTAGAGGTAGAATGAGGCTTTGTCTTTCTGATCTAAGATTCCTAGTGTAAAATATAGCACTTGATGTATGCAGGAACCTTTCCTAAATAAAAAACAAACTATTGAGTGTAGGCAGCTGCTTTTAAAATAATTATCTGCCATAAAGAGTTGTCATTATTTTTGTTACATGTATTCTGTGGCTAATCCAGTGAGGCTGGGTCCTTATTACAAATAGTAAGTAGTAATATAATGCATCCAGAGCTCTGAGGATCTGATGTTACGCACAGAGGAGGGCTGGTTGGAGGACAGGAGAAGGACTTAACTTTCTAGTGAACAATGTGGCCTGGCAGTATGTCACATGTAATCAAATACATGCTAGTTGTAAATTTCCAGATGGAGAAGAGAAAGTTTCATCAGTCTGGCTGGTTAGTAGCATCTTGAAACACTTAGCAGCACTGATTGAACCATATTGTGCTGAAGAAAGCTCCAAGAGCAAGGTAAGCTCACATTTTCAGGGAGTTGTGTTTATTTGCCACTCATCCCTTCTTGCTTTCTGCTTTCCCGTGTTTGATTTCTGAAAAGCTTCTGCCTAGTGTGTAAATGAATATGGTTCATAGGGGAGGCTGTGCAACAAAAATTTAAGGGGGCCTCTTCCAAATGAGGAGAGTAACAGAAAGTACATGTATGTCCTAGTATAAATATGAAATATTGCCAAAAGAGGGAAGGTATAAGTAAGTGCTGGTCACAGCTGAAGTTGCTTCTGTCATGTTTCTTATCTGACTCTGTGATCTTGAGTTGATACTTGCCAGTCTGGTTTGTAGTGGTGCCAGTTGAGAGAGAGTTGAAGAGTGAGTTTCTAACATCAGAGTACATTAACCTTTGAGCACCTTTCTATCTTTCTTGCTGTATGCTCTCTGCTGCAGAACAGGACATTTGTGGAGGATTTTTTTGGTTTTTTACCAAATAGGAGAAAGAGAAATATGTTGGGTTTGTGTTATTTATGAAATGGATAAACTTGTAAAAGCCTTTCATTTGTATTGTGACTTATGTTCATGTCAGAACATAGATCTTTCCCTAGTGTCCTTTTTCGGTGGTGTTATTATGGGGCAAAATAGATTTAAGTATTGCTAGACCTTGAGGAAATGAAAAGGACTACCATTTTGAGGACTTCTGAAAAAAAGTAAAAGACAACAGTACTGTTGGAGTGATCTCTATTTTGATCTCCCACAGTTTGTTGGTTGCTTTTTAATCTGTTGGGGTTTTACATCACTTTCCTTGCTAAGAAAACTTTTCTTTCTGGTTTTGTACTACTTACTGAAAGGAGACGGTGTCAGGCTCAATGGCACTGCAACCAAGCAAGCACACTTACCTCCAGGAGGAGCTTTGGCATCTTTTTCTAGTGCCTCAGATCCCCAGGACTGTGTTCTGCTGCCCTTGAACTTCAGTCTGGTAATGCAGGTTGACAACATTTCTGTCACCCTCACTATCCACCAGGTTGCCTAGTCCTGTAGCTGTGGTACAGTGGAATTTTTAATGACATTTTCTCTCCTCATGCTCAGTCATCGGTCTCTCAGTGTATTACAGTTACAGTTTTTCCCTTTACAGATAACAAAGGGAAGAGGGAGCATTTTAGCTCCTCTTTAAGCTACTTGCATTTGTTTATGTCCTTTCAGCTGACTTTGTTTCTCGCCTCAGCACATTGAAAATGCAGTATGTAAAATCTTCACCTGCCACTCTGAATCAGGTGCTTCTTCCACAGTTAGTTTAGCAGGTCTAAAGTATTTATTCTCCTCTTCATTCTCAGCACAAGGCCAACCTACAAAGACCTCTATTTGTCCTATTTGCTTCAAGAATCTGACATTTTATTTCCACATCTTATTATTGTCATGCTGTTTCTGTTGGTTCAGTCACTAAAAGTATTCCATCACTCCAGTTGCAAAGATGCCAATCGTCTCTTTATCGTAAAAAATTCTTTCCATAATTAAACCTGTTTATAAATTCCATGAGTTTTAACTGTCATTTGGTAAAAATCTGAAAATGTTACTTTAAGAGGAAAAAAAAAAGAAGCAGGCTATGTATTGTAATATTCTGGGGGCCTGCTCTGAGGGTCTATTGCATACATGGTTTATGTCACTAATACCATTTGACTGAATTTGCAGCCAGGAAAATTCACAGTGATCTAGTTTTATTTTGATAATAAGCATAAACGTATATGACCTTCATGTAAAGCTCTTTCTAACAAAGAAGCTTTTGCAGTAATTTGTGTTCTGAAGTGCGTATGTAGTAAGCTGCTTGTATTTGAGGGAAACGTATTTGATAAATGGAGTTGTGAGGAAGGCCAAGTTTAAGGGGGGAAGTTGCTAAGCTCCAGTATTAGCATGTCTTATCCAGCCCTTGGAAGTTGAAGTAGGGAAAACTGTTTTCTAGACAAAAGTGTAGAGAGAAGTTTAATTGTTGTTTATGCAGTCTCCTTGGTAGTGGTGCATTGCTGCTGTCGTTAGCTCTGTGCTTTCTGAGGTGAGCCTGGGGTTTTTTTGGCCATTAAAAGCTATAGCTGCAGTGCCCTTCATCTTGGTGACAGGCATTATGCCAGCACATTAATTCTGAAAACAAGTAAAAAGAAGAAGAAAAAAGGAGCCCAAACTCTCAAATCCTATTTTAACAAATGGAGTGATTCCTGTTGTTATTCTCTCTGAGGTATATCAAGTACATGCTTCCCCCTTTCAAGATATGGACTGCCTGAGCATCCTTCTTAGGTTGTTTGCTTTGCAGGAAGTAACTATTACTAAGCAGAGTTTTGAATTCACCTTCATAATTTGGTCACCAGTACAACATACATAAATACATATTTTGAAACCAAGATTTCCTGTTTGCCGTGTAAACAAGCTCTTGTTCCTCATCAGGGCAGTTACAAATATTGCAGCGTGGTGGCTAAATAATGTGTTCTTAGTCTTTCTCCTGTGAGCATAATTCACTTGCTGAGCAGTTGCTTTGGTAATTTTTAACTGTGTTTTCTTCTGAGTGTATGGTTAATGAGAGTATTATGTAACCCAATCATTTAGCCTTGCACATTGATACAGATCTTGTTTGTAATTCTGTTGATTTTGTTGTTGACCCAATGCTTTGGTTGTGTGTTTGAATGATTTTATATATTAATTGAAAGTACTCTTTGTCTCACAGCAGTGTAATTTCTATGCACATTTGTCAGTAGCGAATACTTATTGGGGGTGATTACTCTCTAACTGCTTGTGCCAGTATACCTCTGGGAGGTTAATCAATCTTGTGCTTTTTAATTGACATCAATAATGTGTTTACATTTATCAATATTTCTTAATTGTCAAATTATAACAGTGGAACTTCAATAATAAATCATGCCAGTGGTTAACTTCATGCATTAGGTGCTTAAGAGTCTCCTTAAGCAGTCTGACATGTTGTAAATTGCTTTTAAATTATTAGTAGGTATGCCCATGGGAGAAGAGGAGAAAAAACTGGTATGCAAAGTTGCACTATAGAGTAATCCTGAAGAGCTAACCCATTGACAATAAAGTACCTTCACTGCATGTATGGTAAGCTTTATGGGTAAAATAGGAAGTAAGTCTTTTCAAAGTGCTGGGTTTATTACTAATAATTTTGTGGGCATGACAGTACACTTACATTTGTCGTGCCATCCCAAGGGACTTGTCTGGGCTAGAACTGTTTCCCTGCTCTCAGGTTACGAGCAAGGCAGAGGGCAGAGACAATTATTAGTACTACTGCTCCTTTACAGAAGTAGCAGTGAGCTCTGGGAGATCTGGGCACCCTGGTTTTAATGGTGCATTTCACCACATGCTTGTCCTTGAGATATTGGGGTGGCAATGAAGGAGGGCACTTCAGTTTAAATATAAGCATGTATTTAAAGTTTTTGGTGCACAGGGAGCTGAATTATTTGTTCAGGTTCCTAAAACATACTTACAGCAGGAATTAAAGCTGATATTCAGAGTCTTGCAACCCTATATATCTCAGTAGGTATCCCTTTATTATCTATCTTGCTCTCTATCCCCTTCAGATCCAAGTAACATTAGAATGGAAAAGGAAATCTGCTTAGACAGAAAGCTGGCAGGATAATGATCAGATTGTTTGTGTCATTCCTACCATGTTCTATGGGCCACACTGAAAACAATGTAAGAATTAAAAATCCTGCTGAGTGAACAATGAAGACAGATTTAATAGTTAATGTTGTTATTTTCTAGTTAAGAGTCATTGTGAACATCAGCACAGGAAAAGAGTCTTGTCTTTTTAATTGAGATCCAAAAGGTGAACTGCAGTTTTTCAAGGAGGCATACCTATGCATACAAAAGTTCAGATAAAAATAATTAATTTTGTTAAACTTAAATATGATATTAAATTAATTATTTTAATATTTTAATGTGTAGGGCCTAATTTTACAGTGGTACTTGTAGAAATAACTGTTGACTAAATTAGTTCCTATCTGAAAAGCTGTAGAATTAAATGGTATTTTACATAGAGCTTGAGATACACCATTTGCTTAAGTTGGAAAAATACATGCTTATTTTGGGAAAGAACAACAGGTGAGGAGCTGGGAGAGCTGCAGGTGGAGCATGACTAACCTCTTTAGTCACTGGAAACAGTAGGACAAGAATATTTATATACCAGTTATAAAAAAGAAAAAAAAAATCTGTCAAAGGGTGAGTAAAAGATTCACCAGGATCTCAGCCCTAGAAAACAAAAGCATCCAAATCTTGATGTGATGTAGCAAGGTTCGTGTCATTTGAGAAATTCAGTATCAAACCTGTCTGCATTCCCATTCCTCTTACCTTTCTTTTTCTCTGTCCCAGCTCCATACTCACATAGGACTCTGGCTTAGTGCTGTAAAATACTGCATTTCTCTGTATTTCAAATAAGATACTGCTAATTGAAAACTATTGCTAATAGAGTGGTAGTTTTAATTTCATGTCTTTGAACTTGTATGAGAGAAAAATAGCTGGCAAGCAGGTGAGTTAAACAGTAGTATGAAGCCTGATGCCATCCTACCCAGTGTCGTGATTGAAATTTCTGTTTCTGTAGTTCTTATCTTCTTACTAACTGAAGAAATCATGTGTTAACCAGATCCTAAGAAAAACAAAAAATCAGACTCAGAAACTTTGTTTTCAATGTACAAAACTAAGATATCCGTACTGTAACATCAAGGCTAGCTTTTATATGAAAAGACAAATTAAAATATTAAATTCAGTTTTAGTCTAGCAGCCATTCTGTAGATCTCTTACTAATGTTAAAAGTAATGAATTAATCCTCTCCTTTTTTGAATGAGACAAGACTGATAAGACGCAGCTATCTAATGCAAAAAATTACAGTGGTTACTGTAATCAAATCCCATTAAAGCAAGGTTGTATAATCAATGTCTTTGTGAAGGGTAAAGCAATTCAGAAGACAAAACCACCAACGCTTTCTTTAGCACAGCAGATTAAGTACACTCATATTTCATGTAGAGGGCTTTGCAATAAGGTGCTTGTGTGAGTAAGTTCTATTTAGTTTCAAAAGCAGGCATCCTTGTGTAGTATGGCATGTCAGCCCAGACACTGCTGTGCGGGTTCGCTTGCATCCATGTCTAGAAGAGTTGGCTTGGGTCAGCATACAAATGTGTAAACACAAGTCTAAAGAAGTGGCATTCAAGTTTTATTTGCCCTTTCACTCCCAGATCTGCTGTGATACCTGAGACCTACATGAAAGTAAACTTAGTTTGACTGTTGGCATGAAGAACGTAAAATCTTGTGTGAATTAAGTTCAGAAAAGATGCTTTTCACAGATTCTCCTCCAAAAATGTATTTAATGCTAGCACAACTTGAATGGTAGGTTAAACTGGCTCAATTGCCAAGTTTTCCAGTATTTTTGAGGAAAATTGGGATTGTTGCTACCAGGTGATCAAGCTTGGTGCAGGAAACTTCTCTTTTAACCTTTTCCCTTTCCTCAAACATCCTGCATTAGGTGAATACTGAAGCAACTGAGACAGTAAGGACGGTTGTGAATATCAAAAATATATATTCTTAAAGACTGTAAAAAGAGAATGGCTTTTCTGTTCATACGTTAGCTGAGCAAATTGAGAGCAAGGATCTGGTCTTGTGTTCACACATTTATGTGGACTAATATGGGCATTGAAGAGCTCAAGGTATTTTGGAAGTCACTGTAATGTAAGGCCTAAAACTACATAAGCATTTGAGAACATGAGCTTTTTCCCTTTAATACAGTATCGTGTTTGAATAGAATCAATACAGTGTAAAAGCAGAATTTGCAGTCTTTTTTGTGTTTTGAAAAGTGCGGGCTATCTATGTTTCTAATTCTTTTCTAAATCTTAAGCTAGAAGGAGAGTAATCTCATAGCTGTACTGTACATAGGAGGGGAATACTTCCTTCAAGCAGTAATTCACGAGCTACATGGTGCACTTCATATTTTTCACAGGTGCTTAGCGTTTACATGTCCTGAAATCTCTGGGTAGGAGAATCACATAATGTTTTGGGTTGGAAGGGAGCTTTACAGGTCAGCTAGTCTGGAGCAGGGACATCTTTAACTCTGTCAGGATGCTCAGAGCCTGTCCAACCTGACCTTGAATGTTTCCAGGGATGGAGCCTCTACTGCCTCCCTAGGCAACCTGCTCCTGTGTTTCTCCACACTTACTGTAAAATATTTCTTCGTTATATCCGTATATGATGGGGTTTGAACAAGTACCCAGTAATCATTGCCACTGTTGTGCTTGCCAGTATACAACCAGGAGCCTTTGAAGCTCAGCTTCAGTACCAGTTGATGGTATTTTCACTTTCAAAGCTTTGTAATGACCTAGAATTAAAAAATTGGTTTTTTTAAAAAACATTACGTGGTTTTTACGATTTTATGCAATTTAGTAGTCTGTTCATAACCAGAGTTCCCTGTTGGTCTGGAAGTAGTGTCAGATAATTCAGTGAAGACCAGGTTACATGTTTTGTGTATCCATGTAAGGTGGTAAAATCTGGCTATGTGACACATTAGTTCAATCAATTTGACTTTTTTTGGTTTCTGTTTTCAACTTTTCACTTAAATTACGATTAGAGTTCTTTGACTTGCCGGCTAAGCCTTTTCAAAATATAAATAGTCTTGTACCTCTAATGCAGAGTGCTGCAAAGCTGAGTGAAGGAGAGTCTGACCTACTCTTAACAAAAGAAAACAAAACTGAGAAAGGGTGAAACGTTGGAACAGAGAGATCCAAGGTTTCTCACCATATAGTAATGGATATGACCTTTAGTATTGAGGCCTTTGGATCAAATTTAAGTTGGCATTAAAATTTTCTAATAAATTCCCTGCTGAATTGCAAAGTTTTTTTCCTCAGATTTAATTCAATAAGGTCACAACAAAGTAAGTGCTGTCCGTGCTCTTGTAATTGCTCTCAGCAGGGTGATAATATTGTTGCAGAGAAGTGCTAGCTACTGTGCTTTTATTTCTTTCTTCCAGCATTCTCCTTCCTACATGTCTGTTTCCTTTGCTCTCAGGTCTACCGTAAGTAGGAAGTGAAGCTGTTTTAAATGCCATTTGCTTCTCATTTTAACATGTTTTTGTAGTAATGCTTTCCTGAGTCTCTTCAACAAATGGAATAAAAGCATATCCTGTCTTACTGGAGGATAACTGGGGCTTGTATTTTCTTTCCTTAATCCTCATCCAACCTTTATGCATTCAGTTCAGCCTCTGAGGTCTTAAAGTTGATATTTCTAACCACACAATGCATCATAGATCATTTTGACTTCGTGCTTTTAGAGTTGTGGAATAGATGTACAGCTAAAGGAGTAGCTCTTGGGCATGTGCCGAGGGATAGTGAGTACCTACTGTCCTGTGTTTCATATGTGCCAAATTGTAACTTGTCACAGTGAGGCATATCTACTGTGGTCCTGCACTTGTAGATTAGTACCACATATTTTGGAACATGACTTTCAGAATAGTATTGCTAATGTGATGCTTATTACAGGAGTGAAAATTTATGCTTAGTGTGCTACTGGTAGATCTGTTACTACCATTTTGGAGGTAAATTGGTGCAGTAAATAAATACAAATGCAGAATGCTGTGGTCCTGGTTCTCTGTAATTGCTTGTGATTAATAAAGACTCAGTGCAGCTTCAGTGTCAGCTCTGCATGAGCTGCACTGGATGCAACATCTTCCTTTTTTCCAGTCAGGCCTGCTGTCTAAAATGTCAAGTTTTTGTTTGTAGTGGTGGTGTGTTAGGAGCTGCATACTTCGTGGCTGATCCTTCTTAACAAATGAAAGATTTTAAAATATTGTTACTAGACCACGTAATAAGTATTTTGGGGTGAGGATGGACCAGTCTTTTAGGTGTGAGGCTAGGTATGTTTTTCTTAATCGTGGAAATGACGTTAATAATTTGTGTTTCCCTACTTCAGCATAACTGGTAGTTTCACGCCTTCACAGCTTCAGATGACCACCCTGGCCATAACTGGATGTTTCTGCCTGGTATCAACATCTGGCTTCCTATGCCCCAACTGGCTTCACACTTACTCATCCTCACCCTCCTGGTTCGATGTCTTCCTCTGGAGCTCTATCTCTCCCTGGGACCCAGAATTTCTCACCTAAAGTATTGTGTACAGAGGGGGTTTTGTGCATCTCCAACCACATACAGACATTTACAGTTTTCTGCCCACGGCATTAATTGCTGCCAAACAAGCCAGTCATTGTACAGAAGAAAATTACTGGCCTGATATTTGGCTGCTTAATTGCATACTCAGCTAATATATGTACAGTGAGGTATGTCCTCTTGCTCATGTGTGACTGATTGGAAGGGAGCAACAAAATATGTTTTACAAAGACAGTTCCAGTTCTGGAATGCATGTAGCTGTATTCTGCCCAGCTTCAACTTCCATGACAACCAGAATTATCAGGGCCACCCCACAGCATGTGGGCAGTTTTGATATTGCATGGTGTTGCTTTCATGTCTATGCTAAGTCTGCATCAGTAATTTAAAAACAACAGATGTTGATCTTCAGTCATAATGTTTCACCCACTTCCTTATTGCTCATCATTTCTTCTTGTTCTGTTTTGTTGGGTTTTTAAATTACTCTTGGTATCTACTCTTAGCAATATGTCATATCGTGCTGATAGGATGTATACCACAATGCCAGCACACTTGATTATAAGTGATAAAACCCATCACTTCTATGGTGTGTGGAGTTTCTCCTAGCCAGCATGCAGACACGTAGAGGGAGGTCATTCCTGATCAATAACTGCTTTGCTTTTTACTTATGACATACACATTTTAAATTATATTTCCTGCTACTGCCAGAGGGAACTAATTTCCAGCACCAGAGATGCAATGCAGCTACTTTAAAGTAGAATGGCCCTGAGATGAAATGATGTTACTGACCTGAAAAACTTCAGAAAGCTTAATTTTGAAGTCTTCTGTGGTTTGAGTTTGCAGTATCTGAGATAAGTTAACTTCACTCTGAATAATTGTGAGATATGGTCAGATTGTTGCTTTGTAAATTAAATAATGAAGCATTTGTTTGTAAGAGTTCCAACTATAATTAGTAGTTAGGCTGTGCTTTGAAAAATTCAGAAACTACATAACCCATTGCCAGGATCTGGAATTTGTTTTACGTACTTGACTTTCGGTCATAGAGGCATAAATCTCCCAAAATTCCAGGTTTGATTTATAATACTTTTTTGTGTGTGTTAGCTATAGAAACACAGGTGAATAATCAGATAGCAGTTTGGTTGCATGACTTTTTTCAACTAAACTAAAAATCTAGTTTGAGTTATTTAGAGAAAAGCTCGTGTGCTTGAGGCGACCTTTCCCCTACTTCTCCTGTAGATCTCAGATGTGAAGTAGTGGTAAGTTTCTTAGAAATATTTTAGTAAAGCAGTAAAATTAAACTCCAGCATTCTCATCAGTACTTTGCAGTCTACATATATGAATTGCTGTTAGTCTGAAGCTTCTGAAGTGCTGTTTGAGTTGCACTTGTGAATCGGTGTGTCTTCATATCTGTCAAATGGCATGTATTTAACACTTATTAGCCTAGATACAACATTTTTAAATCCTGCCATTCTTGCAAAAAAATTCAATTCCACGTAACAATTTTACTCTGGCTGTTGCAGTCGTACCTCAAACAGTGCAACATGGGACCTAAGATATGCCAATAAAGGATATTGATGCAAAATTAAGCAATCTCACTTAAGTTAGCATCTTGGGTTTTTTGGAATGTAGAGACAGAAATTTACCTTTACTTTTTAATTTCCAGATGGAATGTCCTTTATTGCAGTAGGAAGTAGAAAGTTCCATTTCTTTTCCTTGTCTAGGAAGTAAGAGAGGAGTAGAAATGAATATGGTATTAGAAAGACTTGGTGTTTGAACCTGACATTTTAACCTGTGGTATTATTACATTTATTTATAAATGTTCCTCGCTTCACTACTCTCTGTCTCCTAAGAATGGTGTTGAACAGCTTAGCACTGTGAACCCATCAGGTCAGAATGCTTTTGTAGTAAAGAATGTGAAATACTTCCAGTCCCATCTAAAATTTTTTTAAAAGCTCAGAGCTTGATCTCTTGCTTTAACATAGAGAATCTTTCAGTGTCATTCCTTCAGAGTAACAATGGGGGCATTTCAGATTTCCATTTGTTTCCTTTTTTATAGTATTGGATAAGCAGGACAGTTGCTAGAAGTCATGAGGGAAACAATGTAATTTCTATGTCACTGAAATCCATTAAAACAATAACCATTCTGGAAATATTCCTATATAGAAAGAATCAGTTGCAGATATTTTGGATTTAGAAATGCTTGGGTTTTGGATAGATACAGGAAGACTATCAAATACTGTGTCATATGATGAACTGTACTTCTGCTTTTGGTTTCTTGGCATGATCGTTGATCCCAGAATCAGTCTGAAGGTGAAAAGTGAACAGAGCTGTAAGCTTTTCATGTGATTTTTGTGCACTCGATGCACATCACGAAGAAACTGCATGCAGAGGTTTTACCTTCACTGGAGCTGCTCTTGCAATTCTGTTTGTATCTTAAATGGCTCTGGGTAGCCTGTACTTATTTAAGTACAATGCTGTACTCTCCTTTCTTTTGAGGGCATTCTGTATATGCTCATCCAACTCCAGATTATTTTAAACCTTAATCTTAAACCGTGTTATCCTTCAATCCAAGTTTATGGAGAAGAGCGGCTTGTATTAGAAGATGGTTTCTCTAAGAGACAGGACTGTAAGTGCTGAAATATGAAACTACGTCTGCCCTGATCCAACCGGCTGTTCTGCTAGTCTGTGTCTCCAGGTCTCATTTGTGTTGGGTTTGGGTCAAGTAAGGCAACGACAAGCTTGAAGTGCCAGAAAACCTGAGAAGAAGAGGAGGAGTTGGTGACATTTCCTGCAATAATGTTCCTGTTCTCTATTATCGCATTCAGGAGACTGTGACTAAAATGATGCCAAAATGCTGTTTCAAATATCCTGTTGAGAAAAACTTACACCCTTAGTAAAAATCTCTGCTGTAGTATGTTAATATAGTGTGCCATTTTTAGAAACACGTTTATTGCAAAAAATTTTCACTGGGTTTTAGCTGAGATTCAATAATTGGAAGTATTGGCCTGTTTGAAAAATCACTATCGTTGTTTATCTGTGGCTGTGGAAGCATCAGCCCATCTTGACAATGTTTGTGTTTCCCTGCCTTGCAGGAGGCTGCACTCCTGTCCTGGTCCTGCAGCTGCCCTCTCTAGCACTTGTCTGGAGAGGAGTCCATAGTTGGAGCTCATGAGTGTCTCTATATCCCGGAGCCTGGGCATGGCATGAAGAAATCCTGTACCATGCAGAGGTGGAAAGGATGAACAGGATGCAAGTGCCACCTTGTATTGTGCAGATGGAACAGCTCTTATTTGTCTCCCTGACAGATGAGCTTCTGGTTCTCATAGGGACCTTGTCAGAGGGAGGGAGGAAGGAAATCCCCCCGTCGTGACAGCTCCACCTTGCAGCCTCCTTGAGACCTAGAACCATAAATCCAAAATACAGTGTTTGTGATTTCATGTTTGTTTTTCTATGTAGGAGTATTGTGGAAGATTCAGATGATCTTTTCTATCTAAAATATTTGGGGGTTTGTTGTTGTTTTGAGTATTTTGTGGGGTTTGTTTTATTTTTTATAAAGTCTTTATAAATTCTTAGTGCCAGTATTTGATTGTTTTAACCATTTAAAGTGACTTTCTTTTTATCTCAAGTATTTTGGAAAGCAGTGGCTAAGGCATGTAATATATTATTCTCCCTAGAATTTGCGAAGGCATTGTAAGAGAGAGTTGCGTTTGCTGTATAGCTGTTTCTCATTGGAACACATTTCTTTCAAACTGTCTTTGAGCGGTTACTGTAAGGCAACAAAAAGGTGCTGTTGTAACATGCTTTTTAATACACAATTTGAGATTTTTTTATCCGTCCTACGAATAGTTGCTGGCATAGTCTTTTAATATGAAAGATTGAAACCCATGTGTAAGGACCATGTTCCTGTGATACAACTTTAGACTGATTACAGATGTTGCTGCAGTAGCATACACTACATGTTAGTCATCAGAAACAGAATGCATGGAAGGCAATTCCATGTCTAAAGAATGGATGTGAAAAACATGGCACTGGAGAGCAAATCTCTCATAAGATGAGAGAAAACATTAAAGGAATCTTAATGAAATTTTGTGAGGGTAAAACAATGTAATCCCTTTCCCCTGTGAGTGGCAAAGTGGTATGTATTTATGCATATTCATAGAATCATAGAACAACCAGGTTGGAAGAGACCCATCAGATCATCAAGTCCAACCACTCCTATCAAACACTAAACCATGTCCCTTAGGACCTCATCTACCCGTGCCTTAAACACCTCCAGGGAAGGTGAATCAACCACCTCCCTGGGCAGCCTATTCCAATGCCCAATGACCCTTTCTGTGAAAAACTTCCTCCTAATCTCTAGCCTAAATCTCCCCTGGCGCAGCTTGAGGCCATTCCCTCTTGTCCTGTCCCCTGTCACTTGGGAGAAGAGGCCAGCTTCCTCCTCTCCACAACCTCCTTTCAGGTAGTTGTAGAGAGTAATGAGGTCTCCTCTCAGCCTCCTCTTCTCTAGGCCAAACAACCCCAGCTCTCTCAGCCGCTCCTCATAGGGCCTGTTTTCCAGATCTCCTTTGTGATAGCACTCAAGATCACCTGTTCCATGACTTTCCCTGGCACTGAGGTTAGACTGACTGGCCTGTAGTTCCCCGGATCCTCCCTGCTACCCTTCTTGTACATGGGAACTACATCAGCCAGCCTCCAGTCCAGAGGTACCTCCCCAGTCTTCCAGGACTGCTGGAAGATGATGGAAAGGGGTTTGGCCAATACATCCGCCAGCTCCCTCAAAACCCTAGGGTGAACCTCGTCTGGCCCCATAGACTTGTGGGTGTCCAGTTGGGCAAGCAAGTCTCTGACCACCTCTTCTTGGATCATGGGAGCCTCGTATTGCTCTAGTTCCCGGTTTTGTACACAGAGGGAACAGCTTTCTTTACAATTAAAGACCAAAGCAAAGAAGGCATTAAGTACCTCAGCCTTCTCCTCATCCCCTGTCACCGTTGTTCCCTCTGTGTCCAAAAGGGACTGTATGGTCTCCCTAGTTCTCCTTTTGTTATTTATATATTTATAGAAAGATTTTTTATTATCCTTCGCGGACTTAGCTAACCTGATTTCTAATTCAACCTTAGCCCCTCTGACTTTTTCCCTACACAACCTCACTTCCCTCCTGTAGTCCACCCAAGAGGACTGTCCCCTCTTCCAGAGCCTATAAACATTCCTTTTTTTCCTAATATCACTTAAGATTTCTCTACTCAACCAAGCTGGCTTTTTCCCCGCCGGCCTTTTTTCCAGAACATGGGGATGGCTTTCTCCTGAGCTGCTAGGATCTCCTTTTTGAAGAGCTCCCAGCCCTCATGGGCTCCCTTGCCCTCAAGTAATGTCTCCCAGGAGACTTTGCTAACCAGCCTTCTAAAGAGTTTAAAGTCTGCCCTCTGGAAATTTAATGCTACTGTCCTGCTAACTACCCTCTTCACTTCCCCTAGAACAGAAAACCCTATCATCTCGTGATCACTTAGTCCTAGGCATCCCCCTACTGCCACATCCCCCACAAGGCCTTCTCTGTTAACAAACAGCAAGTCCAGGAGGGCACCTTCCCTCGTTGGTTCATTAACTAGCTGCACAAGGAAGTTGTCTTCCACGTACTCCAGGAACCTCCTAGACTGCTTCCTTTCTGCTGTGTTGTACTTCCAGCAGATATCAGGGAGATTGAAGTCTCCCACAAGGACAAGAGGCATTGATTTGGAGATTAACCCCAGCTGTTTATAGAAGAGCTCATCAGCTGCTTCTCCTTGGCTGGGTGGCCTGTAACAGACTCCCATCACAAAATCTACCTTGTT
Organism: Coccyzus lansbergi; assembly: GCA_033558105.1. Classification (NCBI taxonomy): domain Eukaryota; kingdom Metazoa; phylum Chordata; class Aves; order Cuculiformes; family Coccyzidae; genus Coccyzus; species Coccyzus lansbergi. Next base: position 215,537 of record JAUMJK010000140.1, on the reverse strand, counting down.
ATGGGCTCCTCTGATTTTAACCCACAGGCACTCAATCTCCTCATCACTACAGTCCATCTCAGTGGTGTCCAAGTCTTCCCTTACAAAGAGGGCTACTCCACCTCCTATTTTTTAGATATCTAAAAAACTCCCTGCAAAGGCTGTGAGATAATCAACTGTTTAGTTTCAAGGAACAGAAGCTTAGAAAAATCACCTTTTAATTCTGATTCTGCTATAAATTTTGACAGCATAGAACACTGTTTATCCTTTTAATGTTTACCTGTTGTCTTGGACTCTTCCTTTTTAAAAGAATCATAGAATCACCAGGTTGGAAAAGACCCACAAGATCATCGAGTCCAACCATAATTCTTCAGTTGTATATATGACAAAGGCTTGTTTAATCTGAAGTTGCTTTTTGGTCTTGGGCTCTATGGTTATATTTTTCTTTTAGAAACATAGAAATCAGAATCATAATATCATTAAGGTTGGAAAAGACCTCAAAGATCATCAAGTACAGTGTCACCATGCCTACTAAGCAATGTCCTGAAGTGCCACATTTACAAGTTTTTTGAACACCTCCAGGGATAGTGACTGCACCACTTTCCTGGGCAGCTTGTTCAAGTGCTTGACAACCCTTTTGACTAAGTAATATTTCTTAATATCCAGTCTGAACCTACCCTGGTGCAGCTTGAGGCAATTTCCTCTCATCCTATCACTTATTACTTGGAAGACTAGATCAGACGATTCATCAGATTGATGAAGATACTAAACAAGACTGGCCCCAACACTGAGCCCTGGGGAATGCCGCTTGTGACTGGCCACCAACTGAATTTAGCTCCATTCACTACCACACTCTGGGCTCAGCCATCCAGCCAGTTTTTTACCCAGTGAAGAGTACAACTGTCTGAGCCACAAGCTGCCAACTGCTCTAGGAGAATGCTGTGGGAAACGGTGTTAAAGGCTTTACTGAAATCGAGGTAAATAACATCCATAGGCTTTCCCTCATCCTTCAGGCGGGCCACTTGGTCATAGAAGGAGATCAGGTTGTTCAAGCAGGACTTGCTTTTTGTGAACCCATGCTAACTGAGCCTGATCCCCTGGCTGTCTTGCACATGTCTGGTGAGCACATTCAAGATGAACTATTCCTGTCTTTTAGATACTCAACTTTGCCTTAGGGAGCTTATAGCAGTTAGGATTTAAAGTTCATGTGACTTTTGAATTTGTTCTCAATAATCAAAAGAGTTTGGTTTAGTTCCTGTGTAATGTATGAAGAAATTCATGTTTACTTTGTGCTTCCTCAGTTTTGAGTTCTGCTTCCAGTAAGCTTCTGGGGATGGAAAGCCTAATAAGCAGTACACACATAGCAAATTATTCCAAAAACTTGTGAGCATTTGTATTAAATATTCTGTCATTAAGAAGCGCGAAGATTTAGGCCAGGCAATACAGAGGCACTATCAGAGTATTCTGGTTGTTGAACACTGAGTAGTATTTTATTCTTAATTCTGTTGTGAATTTGTGTAGTACTATGTATGAACTTAAAGGTCAGTCTTTATTATTTCACTAGCACATATCATTGCAAAACTGGACTTGGTGAAGGAGTCAAAAAAGATCAACTGGAATACTGTTTAAAGTCACAGAGAAATACATCGCTGTAATCTACCTCAAAGAAAACCAGCTAACCCAGTTTTACATGATAGAGATTCGTTTGAATTGGACATATTGAGAATAAGGAGGAAATTAAAGCATTGTAAGCCATTCTGTTATTTTGGAAGAATCAACAGTATCTTACAATCACTACCACACAGATGGCAACAGTCTAGAAATATTCTTAGTTTTCTGATTGATCTCACTTGTAAAGCTAGCTTTCAGTTAACCACAGTCAGAAAATGACTGAATTTTGCCTCTATACAATGTTCTGTACCTGAGGCTCCTTTACACTGGGCCTACTTGTTCAGATTAATTCTGCTTTCATTGTACATGGAGGATCATAGATTCCTCTTTATTTTATATATCAGGATTTCAGTCTATTTTGTGTATGTAAAGGGTGATTTTTATATTTTTTAAGCAGAGTTTGATACGTAAATGTTACTGATAGAGCACTGCAGTTCAGTTTTCTCAAATTTGATGGGGTTTTTTTATGTTGTTTGCCTGGGGGTGGGAGATGTGTGATGTGCATATGTTTGACCTGCCCTTTATAAAGTCATGTTTTCTTTAATGTTAATTATCATAGTGTGCAAAGACACCTGCAGGATTCTCAGATTTATTCTCTTAATCCAAGCTCTTTTAGTTTTTATTCTCAATTATCAGCCTGATGGAACACTTAAAGAATGTTACAAAGCTGCATTAAATTTTCTGTAGTTTTTGAAACAATCATTTTGATTATTGACAGTAATTTTCTGTGTCTGTGAAATTCCTCCAACATACTTACCCTTGTTCCTGCCCCTGAAAGTCATTTACATAGATTTAGGAAGTGATGTTTGTATTGGAGGTATCTCTGTTTATAACGAGAAATCACATTTGTGAAAAACATTTAGGAAAACTTAATGCTTCTCTTTTGAAGGAATATAGAAATGGTATGTAAAGTGGCAGAAACACCTGTGAAAGAATGGCATAAAGTGGCAGAAGCACTTTGTTTCATTGGAAGGACAACTTAATTGATTGGCTTACCAGAAAAATTAATATGGCTTGTGTTTTCCTTTAGAGAAGCAAAAACCCTTTGTAATTTTTTTTTAGGCTACATGACTTCTCCGTTGTCAAAATACTGACTCTTTGCTCTCGTATGACATCCCAATATTTAGCATACTAGTGAGACTCTGAATTCTTGTAGACCAAATTATGGAAAGTCAGGTAAGTGGCATTTTTCTTTATTATATTGCACAGCTTTTAAGTTATACACAGTCAGTATACAGATGTATTGTAAATCTTCACTAAGAGAAGTGCGCAATATAATAATATAAAAAAGCCACTTACCCCCTTACTGCATGTGCAGCCAGTTCTGTGGCCCTCTGTTCTTTATGTGGCAGGCATGAAGTCTCTTCTGCAGTACAGACCAGGGCACACTGGTAAAAGAATTAGGTCTTTCTCTCCTTTGTGTATCTGACACACAAAAGGACAAACACTAAGGACAGCTGTTACTCAGCTTGTGATCAATGAAAACAAAGTGAGATACAGTGGTTGTTATATTTGGTGATGTTTGACCATTGCTGTTCAAATTTGGTGATTTATAAGGTTGAGGGGCAGGAATGACTGTTGACATAGGCTGGAAATTGTTTCAAACCTGTCCTAAATCGCTAATGCTAATACTATTTTCTATTACCATACTAACAAGCATCAGCAGCAATTGATGCTGCTCTTAACAGTACTAAGTTAAGGACTTTATTTATTATTTTGTTCTTTTACCTGTGTGCTTAATTCTTTTACCCAGGAACAGGTTACAAAGCAACTTTGCAACAACTGCTACAATATAAACTAAGGATAACATTACTGTATACATGCACAAAGAGTTAGGGAACTTGAGCAGAAGTAATGTTGCATATTTTTATTGTTATATAACAAATCCCAAATGACAATAGTGTTTAAAAAGCAAATTCTGTATTTGTAAATTATGCAAATCAGAAAAGCAGTGTTTAATTTGATCATGATATACTTGTCAAAACTGTAATTTTCATTGTTCCCTCTTAAAAGTAATCATATGACTCTGGTACGTGTACTACAGATTATTTTTGGTGTAGACATTGACATTTAATTAGTATTTAGCAGAGATTTCTGTCTGTGACAGCTTTCAGATTTTAAGCATACTTGTTTTAGCTGCATTTCTTAAGATCAAAATATTTACAATCTTTTTTTTATATCAAAAGGTTGCTTTTATTTATGGGTCTGCACTGTATTCCCTACTGGATCTAGTGAGGATCTTGTTCTTACTTTGTGGGAGAAAATACTGCTTTACGAACAGATAAACATTGGAATTACCATCAATGTAATGAAATTTTTTGAAAACTTTTACAGAATGAGAATTGAAAACTAACCAAACCAGCTCCTTAATCTTATGTGTTGTATAATCCAGCACTTGCTATGAGAAATAAAAAATAGTTGTATGTATAAAGCAGCAGTGGATCCATAAGGTTTACTCCTGAAGACCAACTGTAAGTCATAAGTCATTTCCCCAAAACACTGCTTTTTTTTCTCCAGTGGAAGTAGAAGCTAAGATGTGCCATTGAACTTCAGTTTGTGGAAAGCTGTGCATGTTTCATAGCACTTGCAGGGACAGCTTTGACAAGGCAAGCAAAGTGTTTAATATCACCTTCAATGCCACCCTTGCCTGTCACAATGAGAAAGATGCTTATTTGGTGACTACTTTTTCTGAGCCCAAGCCAGCTGCCTTCAGCTAGCCCTTTCTCTCGGAAGATCAATCACAAAGTTGCATATCTATCTCTTGGGAAATTCAGTATTTGTGAACAGTAAGCACAAACACTAGTGGAAAAGCAGTGTTTCAATTTTTTTCAGTGTCTGAAAGATTTCCTCCTAATCCTAGTAATATTTAACAACCATAAAGAGTGCTCTGTATATCATAAATAAATATCAAAGCATTTTTACTAATTATTAGGTATGAAAACAAATCACATCTCTCATACCTAGTATTGGTCCTCCAAATAAGGTTATAAGTATGTTGTCTTGACAATGTAGGTAATTTATGATACAGCCAGAGGTGTAATTGTTCTGTGAATAAAAAGAATGGTTTTAGCTTCCGGGTTTGTAACTTATTTTTCATTAATATTAAGTAAACATTAATGATTGAAGAAAAGAGCAAAGTGGAGGACAGTTGTTTATATCCTTTCTGAACTGGCCTACAGCCAGTTAATGTTTGTAGCAGATTTAGAGGATAGCTAAAAGAACAGAGTATTTCTGGCTCATTTACCATACCCCTTTCACCACTTTTTAAACGTATGTGTAACTAAAAGGGTGAACTCTATCTGCTTATTTACTATAATTCATAGATGTTAAAGAAAAAATGAAAGTAAGTGTAATCAGTGCTGTTTGAGAAGTAGTGATGGATTGCAATTGAATGGTTTGAGGCTATTAATTACAATACAATTATACTAGTTCAGATCCCTCTGATGTCAGGTGCTTGAAATATTAGTTATTTCAAAGACAAATTGGATTATAAATTATTAGTAAATCTGTACCAAGGTGATTAAACCTACTTGTAAACTGTCAAACATGGGTACTATTTCAAGTTTTAGTTTAGTCACTTGTATGCTAGAAAGGGAGTTAGGAATTAAATTTAGGAGTTATATGAGAATATATGGAGTAACTGAGGTACTTTTGAGACTGGCCATTTCCTGTGCTTTCTACCCTCTTAATGAATTTTTGGTCAGCTCTAAAGTTTTCCTGTTCTTTCACTAACCTTTTCTTCTGATTTCAGAAGATGCTCTAGAGAAGGAGGAAGCTGCTTCTGTGAGGTGGACTTACAAACTCGCTTGGCCACTTGGGGGAGATAAAAAACAGCAGATCTGTACAGCCCTCATGCAGGTCTTAAACACAGTAATGGCATGCTTGAATTTCCACTCATAAGTGTCTACCACTGCTAGAGAGTACTGTTCTCAGTGAAAAAATATTTTTTTCCAGTAGGATAGATAAAATATGTTGCAGTGCGTGGGTCTTCCTGGTAATACCATCCCATGTTATTCTTTCTATCATTAATCAAATGTTTATTGAAGCAGATGCAGAATTGCATAGTGGTTTGGTATTAGATTTACTGAATTTTAATGAATGAAAAACTGAAACAAGAGAAGGTGAGGAATAGGTCAGTATTTTAAAAGTTCTATTAACTGGTTCGTATGGTCATTGAATTTTGCCGTTGGTTCACACTGTCACATGCACACGCAAACTCTTGGAGGATTCTAGTCCCCTGCATGTAATAGTGGAACAAAGCTCAAAGGCCTGACTGTGTGTACATCCAAAGCAGTGATGGGGGAAAGAGCAGGAGGACATCTTTTTCAATTTATTTTCTCCCATCAATGTTGTTTCATTCCAAGCTTGAGGCTTTCTCATTGATGTTGTCTGTGGTATGTGGATAGTTTGCAGGAGGATAGGAGGATATTAGCAAAGATATAGGCATTTTTGTTTTTTTAAAGAAAATGTGTGTTGTGGTCATTACAAAACTTGGCATTCTAGATTCTCTGTTATGTGTACTATTAAAAGTGCAGTCATCCATGGGAAATGTTCCCCCAGCAATGCCCTGTTAGTAACTATAATAATAAACAGATGTAGTTTATACAAATCAAGACTTCTATGATGGGCATCACAGTTTCTCTCAAGTGCTTTGGGCTGGAGCTAGGGTTTGGGGGGTAGTGGTGCTCCTGCTGTTGTTCTGCTTTAATTTCACTCCTGTGATCTTTCAGTTCCTAATCCTTTTCAGCCATTTATTTTAGTAGAGAAGCAGTTCTCCCTTCCTTGCTCCTACTGTGTAACTGATATTAGGCCTGTGCTCAAATGCTGCTCTCTTGTCAGGTGAACCTCCTGCAGTCTCATTCTCAGACATGCTCATGCTGGTTATCAAGATAATGAGGTTGGTGTTTCCTTAAGTGACCTTGCATCTTCCTCTGCTGGAGAGAGTCTTGGTCTGCTGAGGTAGATCCCAAGAATGGATTTTTCCTTCTTGGCCTTGCTTCATGGTCCTGCAAGTTGCCTTATGATGCACATAAGCCTCAAGGAAAATTGAGATCTCAGCTCAAGCTGAGTCAATTCTAATAAGGAAATTCAAGAACCAGAGGTCTTGTCAGTCTTCCAGCTCACTTGCAGCTTGATGAGCAGGACCACAAACACTGTAGGATCTTGTGCCTCTCCTTCATCTGTTGGCAATGTTCTCCTTCTTTGTTCCTGCCAGCTGATGCTGAATACCTCTGTCTTGCCCCAAGAAGATGCAGCTAGAGCACTTCACATTTTTGTCAGTCAGTCCCTATGAACTGAGAACTTATACAACCCCTTGCACCATCAGTGCACAAAATGTTGATCTGCCCTATTAGAGTAGCAGCAGTTTGCTCTAGTTTTTTTCATTTCATAGATCTCTTCTCTGTCAATGTTCAAAATGTGGTCCTCTTCTGGCATTGCAACTTGTGGCCTACAGTAACTTCTTACTTCTTCCCTTCCTCCTAGGGGCCCTGCATGAGTCTTCCCTCTGCTACTTGCCTGGAAAAGCCTTTGACACAGTTTCTCACAGCATTCTGCTGCAGAATCTGTTAGCCTCTGGCCTGGATAGGTGCACACTCTCCTGGGTGAAAAACTGGTTGGATGGCCGGGGCCAGAGAGTGGTGGTAAATGGTGTTAAATCCAGCTGGAGGACAGTCACAAGTGGGGATCACCAGGGCTCAGTGCTGGATCCCGCCCTGTTCAGTGTCTTCATCAATGACCTGGATGAAGGCATTGAGTGTACCCTTAGCAAGTTTGCAGATGACACTAAACTGTGTGGAAGTGTCAATCTACTGGAGGGTAGGGAGGCTCTGCAAAGGGATCAGAACAGGCTGGACTGCTGGGCAGAGTCCAATGGCATGAGGTTTAACATGGCCAAATGCCGGGTCCTGCACTTGGGCCACAACAACCCTATGCAGAGCTACAGACTGGGAGAAGTCTGTCTAGAAAGCTACCTGGAGGAGAGGGACCTGGGGGTGTTGGTTGACAACTGACTGAACATGAGCCAGCAGTGTGCCCAGGTGGCCAAGAAGGCCAATGGCATCTTGGCTTGTATCAGAAATGGTGTGACCAACAGGTCGAGGGAGGTTATTCTTCCTCTGTACTTGACACTGTTGAGACTGCACCATCAAATCCTGTATTCAGTTCTGGGCCCCTCACCACAAGGAGGATGTTGAGGCTCTGGAGCAAGTCCAGAGAAGAGCGATGAAGCTGATGCAGAGGCTAGAGGCTATGAAGAGCAGCTGAGGTAACAGGAGTTGTTTAGCCTGGAGAAGAGGAGGCTGAGGGGAGACCTTTTTGCTCTCTACAACTACTTGAAAGGAGGGGTCTGGCCTCTTTTCTCAAGTGACAGGGGACAAGACTAGAGGGAATGACCTCAAGCTGTGCCAGGAGAGGTTCAGGCTGGTCATTAGGAAAAAAAAATTCACAAAAAGGTTCATTGGACACTGGAACAGGCTGCCGAGGGAGATAGTTGACTCACCTCACCTGAAGGTGTTTAAAAGATGAGTGGATGAGGTGCTGAGCAGCATGGTTTAGTGTTTGACAGGAATGGTTGGACTCAATGATCCTGGAGGTCTTTTTCTAACCTAGTGATTCTGTGAATATCCAGAGTACGTGCAGGACTTTGGTTCATTGTCCAGAAAACACAGGCAATGCACCTTTACTGCATCAAAGAGCTCTCAGTGTGTAATGCCACATTTAGTGAACTTGTCCTACAGATCCTGTTTGCCTGGAAACTCCAAGATTCCCCTTCCACGTAAGCTACTTTCTCAGGTTGCCCACTGCAAATGTATGTGGGGCAAGTTATTGAAAAGAAAATGATTGCTTATCAATCTTTGATGTTCATTGAGATGTGATGTCTATTAAAAAGAATTCATAGCCCAACCTCATTCCTCTGTTCATTAGAGAACCTGTAACATGTTGTTTCAGGCATAGAATCATAGAATAGTTTGTATTGGAAGGGACCTGAAAGATCATCTGCTTCTGTCCCCCCTGCCATGGGCAGGGACATCTCCCACTAGAACAGGCCGCACAAAATCCCATCCAACCTGGCCTTGAATGACCTCCAGGGATGCGGCAGCCACAGCTTCCTTGGGCAGCGTGTGCCAGTGCCTCAGAACCCTAATTGTGAAGAAATTCCTCCTTATGTCAAGCCTAAATCTGCCCCTCTCCAGTTTATAGCCTCTTCTTCTAGTCCTATCACTACAAGCCTTTGTGAACAGTCTGTCCCCAGCTGTCTTGTAGCCCTTTCAGGTACTAGAGGGTTACTATAAGTCCTCCCTGGAGCCTTCTCTTCTCCAGGCTGAACAAGCCCAACTCTCTCAGTGTGTCCTCATATGGGAGGTGCTCCAGCCCTCTGATCATCCTTGTAGCCTTCCTCTGGACCTGTTCCAACAGCTACATATCATTCTTATGTTGAGGATTCCTGAACTGGACACAGTATTCCAGGTGGGGTCTCACAAGAGAGGAATGGAGGAGCAGAATCCTATCCCTTCGCCTGCTGACCACGCTTCTTTTGATGCAGCCCAGGATACAGCTGGCCTTCTGGGCCGAGTGCACATTGCCAGCTTATGTCAAGCTTCTTATCAATCAGCACCCCCAAGTCCTTCTCGGCAGGGCAGCTCTCAATCACATCATCCCCCATCCTGTATTTAAAACCATCCTGTATTTAAAACCATGAATTGCCCTGACCCAGCTGTAGGAGACTAGTCATATTGTGAGACTAGTAATCTCTTCAAAAGTCTAAACTTCCCAGTTATTTCAGCTGGTTCTCTCAAGTGAGAAAATAAACATGAGCTCTGTGATGTGCTGTGTTAGTTATACAAGCTTTTAAAAACAAAGAAATTATTTATAAGATGCAACTGAAAGAATTTTATTACTCAATACAAAAAAACCAAGTATCACACATTTCACATAATGTGTGAATATTATTTTCAGACATTTTGAGGGGTGATTTGTTTCACAGTTTGGCTTTGCTGGAACTAATAAAATACTGTGCCCATATGATTTGTTGTGAGGGTGAGGTTTTGCTTGGTTTTAAACTTCATAAGTAGCCATATAAATGCACTTCTCGGATATTTTGACATTTCTAGAAGTAGTCTATTACCCCCAAACCCAGAAAATGAAAGAGTGAAAACTTTACATCCTCAGTAGAAATTTCACATCCTCAGTCTTGTTTTGGTATCTAACTCTTGGTGTGGTTTTGCTTTCTTCTTTGCTTATTGAGATATCAATTTTCTACTCAAATAATTTTTAGCTTTTAATATTTTCTGAACCAAACATAAAATACCACACTGGTAATTCTAATAGGAACAGGTAGTAGAGCTGTGGTAAGGTAAGTCTTTATCCTTCAGTGTTGTTCTGTGCCAAGTTTCCAGCAAGTATTTAGCATCTGTGTTGTGCAAGAGTTCAGCTGCCTCAGATTATATAGGGGAGATAATCCACTCAAGAGAAATAGTTCTAGAATATAGAAGATTAATTACAGAATATTTAATTTCCTGAATCCCCTGTAACTCTACATACCTGTAGCAGCACAGATCGTGGCTTCTTATGATGACAAGGAAGAAAGAACAAAATATCATACTCCAGATTCAACACTAGTTATGCTTCCCGGCCTGACTTCAGAGGGTATGGCATCTGGCTGTTGCCCTTCTCTCTTTGGTCACAGGGACTTAAAGCATTTTAATGTCAGTTTTACTTGCTCCACCACAGAAACCTCCGATTACATCCACACTCCAGAATCTTTAAAGCTGAGAAGAAAGTGTCATTCATGATTCATACCTTTACAATCTGGTACTTACGTGGAAGAGTGGAGTGCTTGGAAGTTGCAACATTTTCTTAGTGCTCCTTTTGTGAAGGGACATCAACATTTGATCACTTTCCTTTTAATCTCGGTCACATTTCCCTTAATGCTCTTCAAGAATTCCTCTCAAACACTATAGTCAGTTACAAAGTGTGTAGTATAGATGACACGTCAGTTAGGGAAGGACATGTTAGAATGTTGTGGTCGATTGATGTGAATAACAACACTACATATGATTCGAATGTCTTTTCTTGTGAGTGGGGAAAAAGCTTTTGACTTTTTAGTGTCTTGTTCTTTAAATAAAGAAAAAAATTAATTTCCAAAGCCATAACAAGACTTACATGAGAGGTTTGTTGCTATCCTCCTCTGTCTTGCGTGGCCACCTACCCCTGTTTTGCAGTGGGTGTAACAGACTGTCTCGCTGGCAGTGGAGGGTTCAGAATCAGCAACAGCATTTCTGCAAGCACTTTGTGCTTGCTCAAGACTCAGTAATGTAAGGTGTGACTGTAAATATAGCCAGGCAGGGAACAGCAAAGCTGGCTGAGAATTTTAGTCTAACTTAAAGCTTCTTTCTCCATAGCACATCGTTTGTCACTTAGGAAGCAGTTGAAGGCTAAACTGGGAAAAAAAAGTCATATTCCAAAATAAATATGTAGAGGGCAGAGTGAGGAGTGCGTGTCATTATTACCATGTGAGGAAAGTAATCATAGACATGCTTTTGTTTTCTAAAAACAGATTCAAAGGGTGCCTCCTTTGCATTAGGCAACTCACTGAAGGATTGCTTTGAGTCTATTTTTGCACTTCTGCGAAGAAGCAAAATACTGCTTCTTGTATATGTAGAAATTGTAGCTTTTTGTTCCAGCACACAAGAGAGCTAGTTCTGCACACCTCTTCAGAAAGCTGTGATATACAGTAAGGACGATACCAGAGGTTATATATAGCTCTTTCAGTGATTCCTGATAAAAGCTTGCTGACCTTGTGATGACGAATGTCTAAGATAAATTTATTGTATTTATTATCTCCTGTGGAATGACTGTCACATAAGTCACGTCATGCAGGCAGGTATTCCTAATGATGCCAAGGCTGTTGCATCACCTTTTGGATGTCAGATGCTTTGAAGAATGAGGAGGACTATGTGTTCCTTCACCAGCCTCTTGTTCATTGCTGTTATCTGGCATCCATTGAAATCATTGGCAACACTGAGCTGTCAGCTGATGATCACCCAAGTTTTTAATAGGTGTACAATCTATCTCTAGGTATTACACCACAAGTATGGACGTTGCAGTCTTTACTGCCACCACGATGCGTATCCCCAGTGACCCTTGTAGGAGCAGGGTCACTTTCTCATCAAAAATATTTATATAATTTGCAGTTGGTTATTGTGCATGTGCATGCATTTGGTTTTGCACTACTGCAAAACATTTGTGTTTCACTTCACAGATTACTATACCTACGTTTACTGTGTTTAGGTTTTGGGTTTGCTTAGAGAATCTCCTGCATCCTCCACATGTAGTAACAGTGGCCTTTGGTTTTATAGAGTGTGCCTAGAAGTAAACAGCAATTTTCAATAAAGCATCCCTGCCTACCCCATTCTCTTTATTATTATGAACAAAATTTGGATGCATTATAGCCCAGTGAATACATATATGCTATTTTAAGTGGGCTTTAGCTTCTGCAATAGAGTTGTATTAACTGTTAATGATATCTGTAAAATGCCTGTTAATGGAGCTATCATGTGGCTCTTGGCAACAGATGCTGAAAGGTCTCTGCAGTCTGAAACAAATTCTGCTTCAAACTTGAGCGGGAACAAGATCAGAGACTTGATATGGCATCATAAGATGCCTACAGTGAAACCTCTGATTATTTCTGATTGTAAATTAATGGAGAATTCTTCACGGTGATGCTCATCAAATTGGCATAGCAGTGTCGCTGTGGCAGTGAACTGTGTTTTATTAAGAACTGTGATGTTACATCAAGAGGGTCATTACTGCTGAGCAATCCAGCTAAAGTGCCCTGAACAAATGAAACTGCTTGCTTGACAGCAATTTGTCAGCACTGTATAACTACTTCATGTTTCCAGTCTGGAAAGGCATCTCTGAAAGCTAAGGAATTAGGCAGAGAAACAATACAAGAGAAAGTCTCAATCTTGATAGTTACTGGACAGTGTGAGTAATGAAAAACCCAACCTGATGCAATGGTTTTGTTTTCTGCAGGACAACAAATTATTTTAACATCACTGTTAGGTAAAGTGAGACTCCAATAAGGTTTCATTTCATGGGATTTTACCCAAACTAATGAAGCTAGTATTCAGAAATTATCTGTACTTTTTTGGTTTTTTTGTTCCCAAGCAGACCAATCCCTTTTTTGAGATTGTATATTTAACACTAAAACAAAATTAATGCAAGGAACAGTCTGTTTGCAAGGACTTGACTTACTCTTCATTATCCTTAGTATGAGATTACATTGTATTAGCTGATATTACCATGATGCTAGCAAAAATATTAGATTGAAAATTAGAATTAAAAGAAAGGCGCCATGTGTAAGTTTGGTGGTAGACTTTGCTTGGGATGGTGAAGTAATTCAGTTACTGTAAAATTACATAAGAAATTGTAAGTTCATAGTTGTGCACTGATTCATATACATTTTCTATACTTTTGTAGGTGACTTCTGGCTTTATTAAGATTAAGAAACTAAAAAGCTGGGCAGGATGCTTTATTTTCCAAATGCATAGGTAAACAACAGGAATACCTCAAATACTTGTTGGAATGGATTTATTTTTCTTTAATCCCCTGAAAGTATATTACTTAAGTCTGCTCTTTGTGGCTGGGTCTCCCTTGGTCCTTTATTGAAACTTTACAACTGTGTTCATAGGTCTGTGAAATCATGCACTGTTCAAACTTCTTGGGGAAGCCATGTTCAAGCTACTGTCGTATCTAAGAGTAGCCCAGTCAGCATCTTCACACTGGGTTGTAAAATGATGAATTGAACATACAGAAGGAAATCGTAGGATTCTTCAAAATCTTCCCTATGCAAATATTTGGACATTATCCTTTTCCTACAATCATCTCCTGCAAACCACATTGAAGGAGCTGAGGAAGGGAAGTAGCCAGCATATACAGCTAGCAGGCAGTCTGAATAGCAGAAATCTGTATTCGTATCTTATTTTGCAGGTAGAGCTTCCCTGGATCTTGGCAGGGAACAAGGGGTCTCATTCAAAGACAGAACATGGCAGAGAATTCTGAGGACAGTGCAAAACAGTTTGGGGGAGGTATTCAGATGTATTTAATTCTTGCTGTAATTAAATAATCTTACAGAGCAATGATTGATTTCGAATCCAGAGATTCGCTGTGGGAATTGTTTCTTATATAGTGATACAGAAATAGTTGATTGAAACCACATAAAACTTATGTGACAGGAGGTCTAAAAATACAAAATGTGCTTTAAGCCCTGTTTAATTCAGCAAATAAATATCGGATCTTTTTTTTTCTTTGTTTGTGCATTTTTAAAAACGTTGGCATTATGTATTTTATTCCATGGGAAGAAAAAAATAAAAAAAGAAAAGAGGCTTTCTGGGCTTGTGAATTTTATACTGCTAGAATTGGAAATCTCTTCTGAATCTGCCTTTCTATAACAGATTAGAATAGCAGTCTCTCTGATCTCCTGGGGCTTCTAATAATGATTTTTTTTAAAGCCTTTACCAAGCTAGTATTTGAGGCGATACAGAATTTCGAAATGCAGCCCATCAGCAGTTTGCTGAATCCTAGTTTCTGTGTGCAGAATATTAAGGAAGTATGAATGAAGTCTAATAAAATACATGGAGGCATTATGCAGCTATATATTGCTGCTGCAGAAGTATTACAAGTGTTTTGTAGAAAATTAAAGACTGTCACCATATTAGCAAGAAATAAAATCTGCCTTAAAATTCATAAATAAAATCTAATTATGAATGCAAATATATGGAATTAAAGGAAGGAAGTACTATGATGCAGTTTTTCAGTGCATCATTTTTAGTGGATTTGCCATACAAAAAGTACAAAGGGAAAGGCAGCATTTAAAGATCCAAGGCAGTTTCCCATAGCTTTCCTTTGTTCTCCAAGACCTCTCTGAGGCTCTTACATGTTCTGCTGAGATGGGCTGGTGCGTGCCTGCTTCATGGAGGAAGTTTGTTTTGGAAATGAGACATGAAAAGGAAGTCGTTCACAGCTGCTGCTTTTGGAGAAGACAAAGCCCTGTTAATAGGAGAAATGATGAACGAAGAGAAGACTTAAGGGCACAAGAGTTAAGGATGAATTAACAGAATGAAGCGGGGTGGTAAAGGAAAGAAGTAGTATTAGTCGTTACTGTATTCCCCCTACTTAAGATTTTCAGCTGTCTGTTAATTTTTATGTGGGTTTGACCACGACTACATAAAAACAAAAACCAGAGAGATGGAAGTCTTTCCCAATTAGTGTCTGCGTAAGAAATAACCTGCTTTTTAATTATGTCTGTTTCTTCTAACTTATCCTGATTCTGTCAGCTTTTATCACTTCCTTTGTAAATTATATGCCCTGACGTCAGGCAGAAAAATTTAACCTGTTTTATAGCTGATGATTTGATACAGACACAACATCTCACCAATGTTACAGAGACGTTTTTCAGCCTGGGGTAGTTGAACCTTTCCTGCCTGCCCTACCTACATAAATGAAACTAAAAACAAAGACCCCACCAGGGTTTTCCTGCACTTTCCTCCAGTATAATTAAGGATTTGTGTTGATTTCACAGTTCAGCATATTGGTGTTGGTCAATGACACTAACTCTGTTAGAAACCAAGGGAAATTGGAGTCTTTTTTTTTTCCTTTTTAAATTAAATGGTTTGCCTGAAATATCCAATTAGCAGCAGTCCAACTATGAGATACCCTGGTGAAGGAAAGCAGGAAGCAGTACATCTTGCTTCCTAAGTAGAAACTTCATTTTATTTTAATCAGTACTATTAAGGAAGACTTCCTTGTGAGTAAGGCCTCACTGAGGTTTTGTTCATTATCAGCTCAAGGTGAAGCCAAAGGGAACCTTTCTTATTTCATACTAGAATTGATTGGGGGAAAAAAAAAAAAAAAGAAATAACAAGAGCATGCACAGGGGGCTGGTGCATGTATTTAAAAGTGGAGTTGCCATTGGTAACACAGCTGATTTCCTTTGTTGGAAAAGTCATTGTTCATTACTTACCTGAAGTGAAAGGTTAATGGTCTGTAGTGATCCGAAGAAACCCTTACAAAAATGCACAGCAAGAATCTAATGTTATACAATAGTGCTTTCCACAAACTTTTCCTCAGGTAAGACGGACATAGAAGATAGCTGCTGCTGTTGTAATAAATGTATTTGATGTAAAGTAGTACCCAATATATTGGAAAATGAAAAGGCTGCTGCTATCGTCAAATAGACAGCTGCCACCGAGGGCATAAATTTTACTTGGTTTATTGCTGTTTGCAAAACATAATGGCTATACTTTCTGTAGAACTGCTGCACCATTTTTCCTCAAAAAGCATCTTTGTTGTAGAAGTAACTTATTTTGTAATGTGGCTGTTGCTTTAATTGCTTTCTCGATAGCTTAACTGTTACTTCTGGTACATCTTTTTTCTTTTGGCAGTTTGAACACAATTAAAAATGAGATCTTGTCTAGTAGGTTTGATATTGAGGTATTCTGAAGAATTTTGTTGGCTCTAAAGCAGCAACTTGAATGCTTCAGGGAGATCAATTAGCCACCTCACTGAGACACGCGTGTGATGTAGGATTAAGCCAAGTCAGTCAACAGCTCAAGTAAAAAATGCAGGATATGTGTTTCTAACCAAAGAAGAATTTCAGAGGGATAGACTACAACCATCAATTTGCAGTTGAAGAAAAGCTCCACCTTAGAGAAACTGAAGGCTGGTTTCCCAGTGAAGACATGTAGGCAGCTGCTGGACTGGAGGAGGATCGATCACTCACAAGCAGCTTACAGTAGAGTCAAACATCAGAGGGGAAGCCCGTGGTAGACTGTGCTGCTACAGAGGGCAACGCCAACCAGACCAGATGAGCAGGGGCAGCTTCAGGGCCATTGCATCTCAGTGTTTAAAGATAACAACAGGCAAGCGGTCCCCACTCTTTACGAGTCATAATTCTGCCAGGACCATCTTGAAAAAAGTGATGCTACATATTAAATCATTAGAAACCTTTCTTGCACAGCTCAGATTTTCCTCTCATGCTGACCATTTGCAGCTGGGCCATAGCTTTAGAGAAGGTGACGCTGCATATTAAATATGTATCAGTGGCTTTAATTTAGTGCCAGTGCCAGTTGGAATACCGTGTAAAATTTGATTTTAATCTGCCCCTACAAACCAATAGCTGAATGGTACTATAGATCACAGCCTGCTGAACCTAAAATTATTGCTTTAGTCTAACTTTTCCACATTGAGTAAAAATTTCTAGAAGGCACAGATCTTTACTTTTTTTATTTGGTGATATTTGATGAACTTGCAAATTTTGACCATGTCACTTTAGAAAGATATATTTTTTCCTGACATAATGGAAAATTTTTGAACCCCGTTGTCTTCCTCCTTTTTTGCTCTTGCCTTCCTTCCCAGTCTTCTTCCTTCCCCAGCACCCTCATTTTACTTACTACAAATTGTTCCTTTTTTGTGCTTGGTAGTTTTATCTTAATTTGTTACAGGAAGTGCTTTACAAATATGTAAAATGTGTTGCTGTAGAGAATGAGAGGTAGGGCTCAGAAAGAGCTTTGAGAGTTTAGACAAAGGAGAGCAGCTGAGCTAGTTTTGGTGACGTAGATCCTTCTGCTGAAAGTTACTGCTCCTCTGGCTGAGTTGCAGTAGCCAGCTGTGGTTACATTCCTAGCCTGCTGCAATGCAATTAAAAACTACTAGTACCTAAGTAAGCTTACTTCATTTTGCATCATGGTAAACTAGGAGCACAGGTGCAGTCAGTTCCTGTATCTCAGCTGAAAAATTAGAACTTACCCCACTGTGAGTTGTCAGGCTCTGTGTTGTGCCAGAAATACTCCTTGGTCTGTGAAAAACAGCTTGTAAATCAGCTTTGTGGGAAGTCCTCAATGGCAAAGTTTGTGTGGTGAAACTGATGGCCGGAAGGTAAAGGCGGGGAAGAGGTACACATGTTATCCAGGGAAATTCGAGGGAAAGTGCAGGCTTGCTAAGCACCATTGCAGCTCACAAATACATCTCTACCAAAGCAATGAAATACACCATCTGTTTGTGACAATTTACTATACAGAATCGCCTTTCTGCTTATGTATTAGTTCTGGTTTTAGCAGCCTTTAAAAGAACACCATAAAAGGGAAGAATTTTTATTTTCCATACATGTCTTAAGTCTTTCCCTTCTTGGTAATCCTTTTCTGCTGCATTGAAAAATTTCAATCCCATTGCTGCTACCTATGAGTGAACCTTCTTTTGGTTTGTCAGTTTGCAGCAGGCTTTCTCTGATTATGCATGCAAATAAATCTCAGCACACTACCTCAGATAATACTGCTTTAAAAAAAAAAAATTTGCTTTCTAATTTTATCCTTATTTAGTTTACATGTTATTCATTTTGCTCAAATGGTAAGGAATGCAGGGAAGGGAGGGAAAATAGTAGTATAGTACTCAGTAGAACAAGAGTTGACAGCAGGTTATGTATTAATAGAGGATAATAAATTTAACAATGAAGACCAAAGAGAAACCACGGCAAATTTTTGTGACTCTTTCTGGAAGCATCGCTAGCTAAACTGTGACTTTTCACTCTGAACTTGTAGGTTGTGTAATGTGCCCCTGCTTTTTGTGCTAGAAGTGAGAATAGCCTCTATTATGAATAGATAATAGAAAGTTTATAATAATTTAATATATTTTATAGTATTAAAGTATTATAAATCTAACTGTCCTGCCTGGTTTGGAAGATTTTGTGGCATTTTTATGTTGGTGCTTCAGGCCATAGTTTTATGAACAGCTTTTCAGTGTCAAAACTAGCAGTTCCTCACCTTTTTTTGTTATAGTGTCTCTATTTGTGAAGACAAAACAATGATGTAGATGAACAGAGCTCGGCCAGCTGAAAAGTAGCTTGTTTTACTGCTGTGGAAGAGAAGTGGTGTCATTCACTCACCAGTTTATTTTTTAGTGTTTGTAAGAAAATTATCTTGGTCATTTCATGGTCATGAAAGTATTTATTATAATAATTAAGGACTAATGGGTGGTGGCAGTAGGACCTGCTGAAGTTGGTACAAGCAGCATGGCCACCAAATAGGTGTGGGCTCAAACCCCAGGATCCCTGACAGATACAGTCTTTCTGGAGGGTGAAAAGAATTGAGACAATGTCTACATAAATGTGTAGAGCAGATCTGCAGAAACATATCAGAATATTTCGTGCCAGGAACCTGATGTTTGAATCGTAGATGCTTTGGGGGGTGGTTTTTACCGTAGAGTAGCTTTGGTCTAATCCTGACAGTTTAATACTCACTTACTGCTGGAGCACACTCAGCAGGGCTCTGGAGGAGACCTCCCAGGTAGTTTGGTTGGAGCAGAATCCAGACAGTGTACATTAGGAAGCTGGGCCACAAGGTGGAGCAGAGCATGGAGGATGAAGAAGTTTTCTTTACAGGGGAGCTCTGTGTGCAAAGTAAAGTCTCAGTATAGCTGCACTCCATAAGACTTAATTGTCCACAATAACAAGAGAGTGTGGTCAGACAAGGAATTAGTGATGGCTCCTGAGTCCTATCATTGTGTTATAACTTCTGGGCAAGCCTCCTTCTGAATTCACTTTATTACTGAGAAAAACCTTAAAGTAGAGTGGGAAGATGGCGTAATAATTAGTGGGCCATGGCTATATGCACAACTGAATTATGCTTTTGCCAGTGAAAGGGTTCAGCACGTGTTACCTGTGACACTGGTGATGTGGTATACTGACTAAGAAGCATGCAATGGCATAAAGTACAGGGGCTTTCATTACACTTTTGAAAAACCTGAGATGAAAGAAAATGCAGCACAGGTGGCTTAAAATAATAGTAAAAATATTTCATTTTGTGATTGCACAAATCATTAGAAAGCGGTTAAAGAGGTGTTATGAATGCATCAGATTTCTTTGGGGAGTTGTGTTTCTGTAATTACCATGAAAACAATGATAACTACTTTTTTTTTTTTTTCCTTAAATTGGAGCCCTTGCCAAGTGCAGACATGTTTCTCTGCAGCCATGAATCACACAGCCATAGAATGGTTTGGGTTGGAGGAGACCTTAAAGATAGTCTAGTTCCAACCCTCCTGCCATGGGCAGGGACACCTTCCACTAGATCAGGTTGCTCAAAGCCCCATCCAGCCTAACCTTGAACACCTCCAGGGATGGGGCATCCATGACTTCTCTGGACAACCTATTCCAGTGCCTTACCACACTCACAGCAAAAAATTTCTTCCTAATACCTAATCTAAATCTCCCCTCTTTCAGCTTAAAACTGTTAGCCCTCATCCTATCACTGTATTCAATAAAGACCCCCTCCTCATCATTCTTAGAGGTATGGAAATTGATTTATCGATAGTAAGGAAGATGCAGATTCTCTCAGTGGCTTCTGTTTTACTTCTACCAGCTCAGCACAACAAGCAACACATGGCTGTCATTTTCTGTCTACCACTGCCAAAATTCAAACTTATCAGTCTGATGGAATTATCACAAAAGTGGCATGTTGATTTTATGCTGATCATAAATGAAGATGACAGTTTTTAAATAGTAAATCAGAAGGTCAAAATGTGATCTACATAATCATGACATGTCATAACAAAACCAGCTTAAATACAACATTTCATAATAAGTGAAGCTTTGGAACTTTCTGCAGAACTTAAGAGGACTCTGGGTGGTACAGCACTTTGATCAAAACAATTTTTAGAACACAGTACTTATGAATAGCCAATGTTTCATCATGGGTGCTCAGTGCTGCTTACAAAAATCAGCTTTTCTGGCGGCAGAGTTAAAAAGCGTGGCTTCATTGTAGCGTGTGACAAAGTTGCAAAGTACTCATTGGCCCTGTAATTGCATCTTCTCTAAAATGCTAACAAAATCCTTTACAGGCATCACTGGAATAATACAGGGTCATTTATTGATCTTCAGTCTCCATGAAGAGCCACAATCTTATTGATTCATCTACCAGTTACAAGCCTCTATCTTGCTTTTAAAACCCTTTTTTATTGGCATGGTTTGGTGGTTTCTGTTTGGTTTATAGGTGTAATTGCTTGTTCTTCAGTGGCAGAGAGGTAAACAGATGTGAATAGGTAAGCTTATAAATCTGAAAATTCCATGTGAATTCAGTCTCTCCAATTAAATTTATTTTCTGGATGCTTGAGGGCATGCTTAGGCAAGCAGTTTTCAGTATCTCTTGAGCTGAAGTAGCATCTGTGTTTCTAGAAAAATAAAAAATAGAACAATTTTAATTATCTCTTTTTTAAAATTATTTTCTCTCTCAAATGCTATCAAAAATTCATGCAACCAAATTAAAAATTATCCCAGAATCAAAATTTGATCACACTTAGGGCACGTGGGAATTTTGCTGATGGATTCATCAAGAATGGGATTTAACTTCCACCTTTTCCCCCACCAAGTATGTAGAAAAAACATTTCCTGACAAGTGTATCTTTTGTAATACCAAATATACAGATCCATCAATTCAGGGTTTGGTGGGGCTAAATCACCACTGTTAACTGTTCTTTTTTGTCCTATAAAATGTTGTCTCCCCACGTGCTTTTTCTGCTAAGCTGTACTGCTGTTATTTTTACCCATGATGTGTGTGCTGGAATCTTGGCTGTGCAGCCACAGCTCCATTTATATATTATATCTGGCAGGTTTCAGCTGTGTTAGAGACCTCGGTACTAGAAATAAACTGAGCAAATGCTGTGCCTTGTACCTCCTCGGACAGAAATGCTGTGGTTTTCCTCAGTTTGGATGAATGCATTATGTGTTTCTTGTTTTATAAAGAGCACGCTAGGAGAAAGAAAAATATGAGCTCCTGGAAAGTTTCATATGTTAGTGCTTCTGTATAGACCTTGTGTAAAATATGTGCTCAGTTTCAGTCAAAGGCTTAAACTCATATTTGGTGTGAATTTCAGTCTTTTCTAATGCATGCAAGTGTGACTAGGCAGTTTTCTCATGTAGTCTTGGGAGTTTGAGAAGTGTTTGTGTTAGTAAGGACAGGCTGAAGCTGAAACAGTTTTTTTACATTGCTCCAGGGGATGCTGGCATGTTAATTCTTAAGAAATTTAAATAAGCAATGTATTGAGAGATGAGCATCTGAATTTCAAAATGATCGTAACTGAAAAGCTTTGTCATATTTCACTTACTGTCATTTATCTCAGCAAATGGCAAACTTAATATTTTTATATGTTTTGGTAAGCATTGTCATCAGTTTGGTCTGGATGTCTTACACACACAGTTTGATGGAGACTGTCAGTATCACTGTTGAAGAATGCATTTTCCTATAATGAGACTGTTTTACAGTTACTTATTTATTAGAAGTATGTATGTTCATCCTCTGGGATGAAGTAATTTTTTACTACAGTTTTGTTGACCTTAAAAAAAAATCATCCTGGAGGAAATCATCCCTGGGGGATCAGATTCGTGTTTGCTAAGTAGTGCAAACTTCAAACAAGCCTTAGCTTTTTTCCCCGTAGTGAAAATAACTGCATTGCATTTGCAAATCAGTGGCTTTAAATCTTTTGGAAGAGCAGATCCATGTGAGATGCTTTAGTGTTTTGTTTAATTGCTGCCTTTTGTGCAATATTGAAGCTGATGCTTTACAGGTATACACTTCTGCTGGCTTATGGCTGTGAATGTAGTCTAGTGCAAAGGTCTGTTCTGTGTATTCTGCATCTGATTCCTTCCTTCCTTCCTTCCTTCCTTCCTTCCTTCCTTCCTTCCTTCCTTCCTTCCTTCCTTCCTTCCTTCCTTCCTTCCTTCCTTCCTTCCTTCCTTCCTTGGTTAGAAATGTAAAGAGTTCAAAAAACAGTGTCTATGTGTATTTCTTGTGTGATCCTTTCAAGGTCATGAGTGAACTTTACAGCACTGTTGCCAAGGTGGGTTTCCACTGAGAATGTGGATCAGATCCCAGCAAGTAACAATCCACCTAAACAAGCTTTCTCTCTTTCTAAGAACCAGGCTTTACCCATGAAGACAGTGGTAGCCACGTTACTATTAATTTGTGTACAATACAAAGGCTCAGTACCAAATACCCTAGAAATTGGCCACCCAAAGTCACATGTTTTATCTGGCTTCTATTTGTTAATGCTAATAAATGTTGCTTCTGGGTTTGTACATAGTAGAAATCTTCCTGTTTCATCTATGTATCTCTCACGAATGGGTGAAATTCACTGTCAACAAACTCAAGCAACAGCAGTCATTATGAATTCAGGTCATTTCAGAAAGGTATTTCTTGCTTAAATAAATACCATTGAACATTGCGTTCAACCATGTTGTGAAACTGGATGATAATAATTCTTTGTTCAGTCACATAAAAGCTCCTTCTTCCCATTATTTAACAGACCAGGGTCAACCACAGAGTCCCAAGAAGAACACTGTGTGATCTTGATAGATCTTAAAGACTCATAACTGTAATCCAAGACCGAGTTTTTTTCTAAATTGATGAGATATTCCATGGTAGAGGGACTTGGAAAATAATGGAATTATTTATAAGCTCTCCCATAAAAGACCACAACAGCAGGTCCTCTTCCACACTAACATTTCTGTTATTTAGAGGCTACAGTGGTAGGTAAATATATAGGTTCTTGGTGGTAGATGAAAGGTATAGGCATTTAGGTCTGCATGATGTTTGGTATATCAGACAGAAAAATGTGGACAGCATCACAATTTATGTCCTAATAAGCCTTTTATTTTCTCATAAGGATACCCTATAATGCTTCTAAATCCTGCTGTTAATTCTACTGTAGAGTAGTGGTACATAGTACAATATGCATCCAAAGAAGCTCAAATTAAAGCCTGCTAATTTTAATCAGTGGTGGCTTATAGGGTCAAATCTTAGCAATAATGTACAGAAGAGCACCCATGCCCTACCACCTCTTCTCTCCTATATGAAAGCCTGGTTTAGATAGTTCTGTTATGCTGTTTAATACACAAAATGGAGTTCATAATTTGAGTATGTGCAGAATTAGAACTTGTTTTCATGGATTGTAAATGTTTTTTAATAAATATTCCAAGGTTGATATTGCTGGAGAGAGTTTTTACCATACACTTTATATTGGGAGGTTGCCTAGCAAGTTCAATTAAATGAAAATATTTGCTCTGGCATGAAAGCAAGTTTTAAAAGAGCTTCAGCAATATTTCTGCTGCAGAAAATGTCAATTTAGACCTTCCCAAGTTCTGCTCTAACTTGTGAATTTGATTTTTCTAAAATAGAATCAAGATAAAATTGTTTGGTTGTTCCGTGCTTCTCCTTCTGTGCTGAATTAGAATTCTTTTATCAGGGATGCTGCATGGTGCTGTTTTATTGCTTTGTTGTGAGACGGGTTTTGTTTGTTTGTTTTTTTATTTCAAGGCCAATTTATGCTTACTCAGAAAATTCTGCAGGGGAATAACCAAGGGAATTTGAGCTGTGTGTTAAAAATCACTTAAGAAATGTAACCTGCCTTAAGTTACTCAGTTAACATATATAGGAAGTAGGCTGGTGGTTCTATTTTGCAGCTTGATTTATGTGGGCAGAGAAGAATCATTGCAGATATTTATACTTTCTGCAGCCATGGTCTCATGGCTATTGAGGAAGGTCAGTAAGGTGAAGGAACCTAATGGCATCAGAACCCCTGCATTTCCTTTACAGAGGTTAGGAAGATCAGTCTATTCTTCAATATAACTTTATTCTTAATTTACCTGACGTATAGTACTTTAAAGGGTGAATTTTGTTTAGATTTACATAATAAAATGCATAATACATAAATACATAAAAATAAAATAGATTTCAGGTCACCAACATTTGTCATGTATATGACACGCATATAAGTCAGAAGCTAATATATTAAAGTCGTGCCTTGCTGAAGAGAGGGACTGGATATCATTCATAGCACAGAGTTGAGTTGAGTACATGTTCCCAGTCATTAACCAGCTGTAAAACTAAGGTACTTTGCCAGGAAGGAGGGATGCAGACAAAGGCTGGAAACCTGACTGCCTCTTGTAAGGAAGGGAAAAGGTAAGATGAAGGAGGAAGATAGAGATATCATTGATGTAAGATACCTTAGTGTAGATAGGTTAATTGTGCTTTTTTGTTTATTTCCACACCTGTCTTTAATAAATGTTTGCATGTTGTCAGTCATGAATTTTATGAATGCATGTCCATTTTCTCGTAGTTTGGATTGATGCTGGATAACAGAAAAATATAAAGTGAATCTGTAGACCAGGAGCAAAGGACTCTTCACACATCCTTATCCATCAGAGCATTTTTCATGATACCCGGAGATTATCAGGGGACCCTTTTGAGCTAGTTGAGCCATGCAGTGAATTGGCACTGCAAGAACTAGCCAAGGCAGCATGGGTTTCTTCCACCTCCTGTTGACTGCATGCCCGTCGTGGATCAAGGGTTAGGGTACACACTCAAACACCAAAGATTGTAGGGAAACTAACACTGTATTCTCTGTATTTTTTTTTCTCCTCTCACAGCCCGAGGGACTGCTGGAAGGTTGCATCAGTACATGATAACTGAGAGAAATGGATTTTGGTTTTCAATGAAAAATAACAGTAGTAGTTCCACTTGGCTCTAAGTTGTGATTTTGAACCAGTCTTGTGAGTCAGAACTTGAACTTACACGAAAATGTAGTCATTTGATACCTACCCGTTCTCTGGGATAATACTATATGGAACAATGCATACTTTTAGAGGTCAGACATT
This sequence comes from Coccyzus lansbergi, assembly GCA_033558105.1. NCBI lineage: Eukaryota > Metazoa > Chordata > Aves > Cuculiformes > Coccyzidae > Coccyzus > Coccyzus lansbergi. Next base: position 190,189 of record JAUMJK010000140.1, on the reverse strand, counting down.
TCTAGTAACAGTCATTTCCTGTCTGCAGTATATGATCCATTGATAGCTGCATTTGGGAGACATCAGTGAGGTACATAGTCTCCTTATACGTGGACAGCCTCTGGCACTATTCACCTACAACCTCTCCTCTTCTACAGACACTCAAAGTTTCCAGAATTTGGGAAGTCTTAGCTGCCAGTGTATGTGCATAACTCAGCAGCTGTGCTTGATTTCTGGAGATGTTAGTTTTGGTTTGTATGTTTTAACTTCTTTCACAGTTGGAAAAGGCAAGCTGACAGGACTGTGCACCTGGAAGGTTCACGTCTAAGATGTGTCCTTCCTGCAGACACCACCAGTCATTTTGATTGGCGCTTTCTTTTGCAAAGCCTTTGTATTCATATTATTGCAGTCATGGTTGTACTACAAGAGAACATTTCTAAATTGCTCTGCAGCTGCAAGAAAATACTGTTTAGGAAGCTTCTTGCTGGCATTCTTAAAAGATCTTCTAAGTATATCCATCTTCTTACAACATTCAGTAGCAGGACAATGATAGTGGAGTAATGACCTAACCAGATCACCATCCTTGATTGTTCAGTTGTAAATGATCATCCGTATTAGAAATTACCAGCCTTGCCTTGTTCTCTTGCTTTCTTTGGATCAGGAGCTTATGTCAACAGAAAAATATGTAAAGATACAACTTATAATTGGTGATGAATGTTTTAGACAAAATAATAATGTTTCACTTGCATTTGCACACTGCTTGGGTCATCTGATTCACTTTTCTCAAATTTCATCAGTTTGTGTCATGTATCCTGACTTAGAGACAGCAGCATGGATCTGATCAGCAGGAGCTAAAGGTGGCATGTAAGTGCTGATGACATTCTTGTCAAGGTCAAGCAGACCCGATGGCTGAAAAACAATTTTTTGTTTACAGGCAAATACTAGATTTGTTTTACCAGAAAGTTTAAAAAGATATAGGTCATAGATAGTTAGTGTTGCTGCATTACATCACAGAAAACTTGTGGAATTTAACTGATCTGTGTGGCAAAATGTTTTGAATTACCTTTGATGAAATGTGCTGTCACAGAACTGAACATTTTTTTCCAAATTAATGATTTCAGGAAAAAAGTTTGCAGTGCTGAAAACAGTATGCAATGTTTAGTACAACACACTAAAAGAGAATTGGAAGCTGTGGTAACAGGTAGAAATTAGTACCCAGTTCATTTCAGTTGTTAAAATTGTGCTGATCATGACCTAAAAACTGCTATTTCTATAGGAATCTATTTACCTAATTATATTTAAGTAGATAATATTTCTTTTCTGTTTGCATTATTTGCTGCCTGATTAATCAAGTCTATGTATTTACCTGTCCTGTGTATTAATTTCTCAGTAAATTCTGCTAATTAAGGAACATAAGTCAGGGGTTTTCTGATAAATGGCTAAAGATCATTCCAAGCAGCATGCTGCATCCATTCCAATAAACCATTTAGAAGTTTTATTAGCAGGCTTAAGGACTCTGTTGCCAGGTCCTATGTTAAGTTTGAAGGTATCATTCACATACAGAAGCAAATTCTGTCAGATCTAGGTTTCATCATTAATCTTGTTAATAAAGTCAGTGAAAAGCAAACAAAAACATACCTAAGCTGAAAAAAATCTGAAGTAATTTCACACAGATAAACCTTAAGGTTTTTCATAAAAACTTACCAGAAACTTAGATGCTGAAGTAGGAACTAGGGCCTCTTTCACACACACTTTTCTGGTAGTGCTGATGCCACCACTTGCTGTTGTCCTGTTGATCTTTTTTGTTGTTACTGTTATACAGGCTGTTGCTTTTTAATCTCTTCAACAGCTGACATACTGTTTTACCATTTAATCATTCTGTCACTGTCCTTGCGAACCTCAGTGTTTCCATAAAGCAGCAACTGTCAAATATTAGTCAGGATTTAGTTATTTACTTTAGTTCTTTACATAAGGACTGACTTACAGCTAGGACATTGTTGTTACATCTCCTGAAAGATACATTTACTTTCAAGAAAGAATAGATTAAAATGTGTTCTTTTTACTTAAAAATTGTTTGCTCCCTTGTTTTGTATGAGTACTGACCTAGTGGTATAGGTTGGTCCTTTAAAGAAATTAGAAAGTTGGGAGAGGTGGGGGGGTTTTTTTCTCTTTTTTAGTAAAACATACGAAGTGACAAGAGTCTTCCACTAAATGGTCATTCTGGACACTTAATGAGTGTTTAATCTTTTATTATAGAAGGTGGCTACCTTATTTTAAAATTGCTTCTGCAAATGCAGGGCTTAAAATAAGTGAAGGTTCTGTAGCTTAAAAAGGTACAATTTTGTCTTAGGAATTGCTGGCTACTTACTGTGGCTATTTTAAAACAGAAGGAAATGTTGATGAATGATGCTCCTACCCTCAGACTTCAAAGTCTATCTGTTAGAGTTAATGTTATGAAGAGTGGAGTTTTTTGCTGTTTTAAACATATATGTCCATCGACTGTAACTTCACTGCAGGTTTCTAAGACTGAAAAGATGTTCAGAATTGCCAGTTCATGTAAAAGCAAAGGAGAAAATTTTTTTGTATTAGATAAATGTCTAGGGAAAAAAAATGCTGACAGGATTCTTTTGTATGCTGAATGAAAAAGCACAAACTTTCTGCTGTTTTTTCTCCAAACTGGATTTGGACCAGGTGGCTTTTCTCCTTGAGAGTTGGACCTTTGGCACCATTTGCTTTGTGCTGTGACTCTATTATACTTCAGGGAGAATATTTTGAACCAGGCAGTACATTGTGGCAACAGTAAAATCATATTCTCTCAAAGAGCACTTGGTGACTTGCTTGGCAAGGCAGCCCTCCATAAATGATTGCCTCAGCAGCATTCTAACTGAAGTTATTTAAATTGTTGTCTACTGCAACTCAATTTAGATGCAAGAGGGCATTTTCCGTTTGTTACAATTTTATTACTATACTAGGTTAATTTTTTATTGTTCAGGACTAGGTTTTTCAACTCATATTTCTTAAACTTGTAAGACTGAACATTGTAAAATCAATATTTCTGCTAATTTAGGTGGTTTTGGGGAATGGGTAATCAAACAGTAATTTTTTAATGATTCACTATACGTGCTAATATTGACTAGCATTAATGGCACAAAGAGACCAAATCTCTATGCCAGGGACTTTTTTCCTTCTTATATTTTTACAGCAGAAACAAAACACATTCAGTAAAAATTGATGTTCTCAGCATTTAACAGTGTAGAGATGGTCCTTTATGGATGTAAAAGCAAATGCAGTGTGTTAAAATTCTGGGCACTCATATGTAGCATTTTCTTTCCCATCATTTAACTTAGCAGTAAATGGTGTCTAACTTCCAGAGGTCTTACTCTGTTTGGAAACAGATGGAAAGCACCTGCCTCTTATGAAAATAATGAATCATTTCTAATTTATTGCAACTTTTTGCCAGTATCTTTTACCTTGCTAAAGATGGATGCTTCTTGGATGACGCTGACCAGTGTTTGGTTTTGGTTTATTTGTTTACATTAGCTGTGGTCTGCCAGTACTTGCTTCTGGACTTCTCAGCTGGTGTTACTGAACAGACCTATAAGTGTTGATTTGCTCTCACATAAGGAAACGGCTTCCCTTCCCCCTGTTCCCTCCCATGAGTGCAGTTGGAGGGCTGGACGCTGTTGAACACTGTCATTTTATTCTATGTGCCTGACTGACTTTTGCCTTAGAAATCTGTACTCAAGAACCTAGGGTTTGCTGTCAGATCCAGAGTAGCCTGACTGCTTTCCTTCTGGACCAGATCCTTCCATCAACAAACTGCTCAAGATCTTTTATGTAGGAGTGATACCCCTTTATCAGGCTTACTTCAGGGTGGTATTGTCTGCAGGAGCTGCATGGGTTTTTTAAGGAAAATAAGACAAAGACTGAAAATACATTAATACACTTTTCAGATATACAAAACAAAGTATAAAACTCATTAATCTAACATGAGCCAAGCTAAACGTTCCATCTGCTCAGACTATTTTGCTCTGTGATTTTTTTAACTAGACCATGACCTAAGGAGTTGTTCTACAGTTCTTCACAGCCTTTATATTGAAAGGAAAGTTGACGTCACTGTAGAACTAAGGCATTGGAGTTTAGCTGGGTGTTGGGAAGGGAGGACCTAAGGAGAAATCATGTCAGTTGTCATCTGAGCTACAGAAAATGATAAATGTGTTATCACTATATTTCCTGAGATGATTTCTCCCTAAACTGGTAAGTACAGCATTATTGCCTAATCATAAATTTAAAGTAAAGGCATTTTTTGATGAAAGCATTGATCATTCTTGTTTCTAAGATTAACTTCCTTGTTTTTCACAGGAAGTTTTGTAACACTTGTGTATCGACTCCAGCAGTCTCTAGTAATTAGGGCAAGTTTTACTCTGTCTCTTATACTATCCTTTAACAATTGAATGTATCCCTTTGTGAGTGAAAAAAAATTGAATTTATGTTGCCTAGCATCAGCTGGGACAAAGCAACACAGTGAGATACAAGGTCTCACTATGACCAGGTGCTTCTAGTTCATACATGGTAGAGGTTTTGTATCAAAAATAAAAAGAGATGGGCAGGTATTTGCTGTCGCAGTGTGTCTTTCCAGGAAAGGAATGACCATCAATTTGGGACCATCGAGTTGCATGGATTTTGCCCTGCATTTGACAATAGGTAGTTTTTAGCTGGCAATGGAAGTGCAGACCTGTAATGAAAAGTAGGCAAGGTACCTAGCCGCTGTATGGGGAAGGACACCTGGGAGTTGGTGATGACTCTGAACACACTTCACTTATACTGTGGTAGCTTGCTGATCTGTCTTGTCTGAACTCTAAAAGGGCAGTTTGTGGACACCTGAATTTAGGAAATCTGCTTTTCTGTGTAGTTTGGTCACACAGCTCTATTGTCATGGTTCTCTCATCACTTAAAATGTCCTGTGTTAGCTTGCCCAGTAGCTGAAACATTTACAGCTTCCCTCTGTGGAATTGATTCTATGTTGACTAACCAGAGAGATTTACACTTAAACTGTAGCCTCTTTCCAGAGAGGCTATTAATTTGGGTCTCTCCTGTAGGTGGTTGCTGGGTATCCGTAGGAACTTGTGAGGATTTGTAATATCTTTTACTCCGCTGTAAAAGTGAGTTGACAGCTTCAGAAGTGACTACCAGCAGAAATGCAAACAGTGTAACTGTAAAAGCTTACTAGGCTTAGGAAAATGGATTAAATATCACTTGAAAGAATTTTCCTATAACTAATTATGTAGTTAAAGAAAGAGCTTATGTAGGGAAGAATATAAATGCTCAAAAATCAAGATTAGAAAACTTTAGCTTATTAGCTAAATTTGATTTGCATGCTTGCAGTTTCAAAAAATTCCTAATTGGCTAACTCTACTTTCTGGGTTTTTTTTTTCTTTCTGGTATATTTTAATAAAATTATTGATTGGATTGTGAGCTTGCAAAAAAGTAAGAATTATTAGTCTATAAATGCTGATTTGTACAGAAGATCCTGTGCACCACTTTGTACGGTTTGTTTGTTTATTGATTTATTTGTTTATTTTTAAGAAACAATTCTTGCTGAACTCGGAGCTTTTTTTCTAACCTGTGAGCAGTAGATATTATGATACCTCACATGGATTAGCTGTAGGCAGTGTCAGAGCACTTGGAAAATCTCAGACTGCTATCAGAATGGCAAGAAGTTGTCAGTTAACCCTGGAATTGTACAGCAAATTAGCAAATGTAGTATCTTGACAGTAATATATTTTCTGTTGGTCTCCTTCTTTAGTGAAAGTGCAGAAAGTGCTCCAGTGATTAAGCCAATTTTTAGGACCTAGAAGTATTGTCACGTAATTAACTCTTTAATGTACCCAAGGGATTTTATCAGCCTGTTTTAAATCTGCCGAAGTGACTGGTGTAATGAACGTCAGGTAAGGTGGGCAGAAGAGTCTGAAGAAGATGGCTACCTGTTTTTCCTCCTGCACAGATGTTATCAGTGGGGAGCCTCCAATCTGAGGGAACCATAAGACTGACTCCCTGCCTTGTCCAGATGTTCCATGGTTGCAAGTGTGTTGCAAGTGGGTTTTTCATCGTTACCAGTCCTATAAGTAGTGGAACAACAGGGGAAGACTTAAGAGTCTATGTTAGCGTAAAGCCTACCACAAATCCTCCCTTTGTCTGTGCAAGTAAGGCAAGGTGTTTATTTTCTGACTGTAATTTTGGTCTGAAAGAACAATGATAACCTATGGCACAACTGCAGTTGTCACCATGTTTTTTAGCATCTGAGAAAATCACCTTCTGCTGGTGCTGGATTAAACAATGGCCTCAGCTCTAGTGAATCAGCACCAAAAGCCCATTTAAAAAAAAAAAAAAATCCATATTGATTTATACCAGTTGTTTACAATGTGGATTTTGAAACAGTATCGTCTTCCAAAAAGTCTCTTGTCTTTGGAGTTACCTATAATCGCCATTCCCTGAAACAAACATACTAGATACAGCATGAGTTGTTAGTTAGCGGCCAGCCACTGCACCAGGAGCCTGTGAATGGGTTGAGAAAATACTACCTGCATGTGCCTCAACTCTGATTCTGTTGAAGCACTGGCTGCACATGAAGAATCGACTCTTAGGAGTATACTAAGGGACAAAAAGCTTGAGAACTTGTGTTTGGGAGGAAATCAGATTCCGTGAATTAAGTTGCAAGGTCAGATCAGCTAAATCTCAACACAAAAGTTATGTCTTTTATGGGTCAGGCTGCCTTCCTCATCAAGCACTTTTGTGATAGCAGAGGGTAAATGATGAACACAAACCAAATTTTTTTCTCACAAGTGGTGTCCCTTGCAAGTCACAATTCAATGCTGGCCAGACAGACCTGTAATGATTTTGAGTTGCATGGGAATTTCCTGGAAGAAAAAAAAATCAGGTGACCAGGTGTCATTTTCCTGTTGTTTCTGTGGCACTGAGCCTCACAGGACACAAGACCAAATGCATATCATAAGTAAGAGGGCGAAGGACGCTTTCCTTTGCCTGTGAACCACCACATTATGGAGTTCACCAAGCAAGGCCACACTGTATTTATTTCAAGGGTCCTCCCCAATACAATAGACTTTCTGAGCCAGACTGTGGTAACTAGAAACAGCCTGGCACTCTGAAAGCCTCTGCCTTAATAATAGTAAAAGCAGTCCGCCAGGTCATCTTTTCCTATTTGAACTGGTTTCTACTGTCAGGTCAGTTGCAAAAGTGTCAAAGTGCTCTCCCAGCCTGTTCAGAAATTATGTCGATTATTAGCCCTGTTTTCTGTACTCCTGATCGCTTAGGTGTTAACTGGTTGAGTACTTCTGGTGTACTCAGTTACCCTCCTTCCTGGTATCTGGATATTTGTATTGTGAAGAAGTTGCCACTTTAAAGCTCTCCCAAGAGAAAAATATTTATGAGGAAAAATGAAATAGAGTGACTTTTCTTACTGGTTTTACTGTTTTACACGGCATAAGCAAAACGATCAGCCATCAAGCCTGAGATTTCTACAAAGGCACAAAGTGCAGATTTATGTTGTAGAACTCATTGCCATAGCATGCCAGGGAAGCCAGCAAGTAGATGAGTTAAACAGGGATCATGCATATTAATCAAGTCCTTTAAAATGACAACATGGTTGTTGCTACATGGCCAAAAAGTTGTGGCCACTGGAGGCAGAGGAGACATTCGAGCAGAGAGATGTATGCATATGCATCATAGTCATGCTCCCTTTCTCAGAGGATCTGCTTATGGCCACTGGTGGCAACGATATCCTGGAAAAGATGGATATTTGAATTGATCTAGTGCCACAGTGCTTATCTTTTGTTCTCTCTTATGCTATTCTTTTTTCTTGGAAATGCTTTGGGCTTTGTAACACTTGTTGTCTACTTCCACAGATGGGATCACTTAGAAAAAAAGTGATGATAAGAGGCAGGAACTGTTCCCCTATTCTCCTAGGTGCTCCAGTCCAACTTAACTACCTCTGTTCCAGAAAAAGAGGCATTCATTTTTAATATTTCAGCATTCTCACTAACGCTTATAGCTTCATAAGGGGATAGAAGAAACATTTTTCTCATATACTTCTATGTCTTTAAAAGCTACTCATAATTAAAAGAAGGGAATTTCCACATACAAAAACCTCTTCAAGTCAGCATGAAAATTTTGAACATATTAAATTTTCAAAAATATTTGAACTATTATTTTCATTTGTGGACAACGTTTTGGTAATTTGTTTTTTTCTTAATCCAGTTATTAGCCTATCAGGCAGTGGAGACTCAATGGAGCTGAAATTCAATATCATGGAAATTAGACAGCTTTAATTTGCTCTAGCAGTAGTGATGTGGAAAAAAATATGAATATATTAAACTGGATACTTAAAAGTACACTATTGAATGTAATTTAGAGTTCTTAAGGTAGGGAGATTCATTACACTATCTTGGAATTTTTTTTGCTATGATACAGGGATTGTTAGAAATTCCTGACAAAATTAATACCACAGTAAACCCAGACCTTTTCTTAAAGACTAATGTCATGAGGAGCATTGATATATATATATATATACCTAAGCTTCATAGAATACCTAAGACTGGAAAGGGCCTCTGGGAGTCTCTGGTCCCAGCCTCTGCTCAGAGCTGGTTAAGGTAAAGCCTATTTATCTATAGTGTGCTGATAAAAGTATTGATAATTGCAACTCTAAATTAAGTTTAAATAAGTTTGCCTCTGTATGGAATATAATTTTTAACGTAAATGCCTGCGGTTTTCTATACACTGAATTCTGCAAAATGGTTTCAAGTTTTTGTGGTTTTAGCAATACAGAGAACTGCTGTGTTGTGCAAGAAACTGGTGTGTGCTACAGTCTTCTCATCCCTAGCTGTGAGGGCATATCAGCAGTTTAATTGAAAAAACAATGGGAGTATTCATAAAACAGTCCAGAAATGTATTGTTAAGGTATAGTATCTATTCTGCAGTAGTTTCTGTAAAGCAGGAAATAGTATCATCTGCATTGGTTGTAAGATCTTGTATATGATTACATTTTGGGAAATATTTTTTTCAACTAATCACATCTTTTCTAGTCCCCGCCTTGATGGCTGCAGCTCATGGGACATTAGTCATGAAATAGGGATGAGCTTTTCAGGTCTGGATCTGTAAATCTGGCATACAGAGCTAATTTGGTTTGGGAACCAGAGCAGAGAAAATTTGTTTCAGGGTTAGTGTCGCCATACAACTACGTTGTGTGGTTTTGTTTGTTCAGTTGTGCATGTGTAGCATTGAGCAGGCGCAAAAATATTGCATTGGTTAAGCAGTAACTGGTTAAAGATAGTACTTAGGCTTGCTTTTTTTTTTTAAGTGGGATTTTCTGGAATGTCTTTTGAAGTGCCACAATGCCATCTACTGGCTCACTTTCTTTTGTTATCTCCCAAATAGGGATTTCTTTTGTATATAGGCTGATATGTAAAGTTTATACAGTGTTTATAAATAGCAAAATAAACAAGCTGGCATAAAAAGAGCAAAGTATTTTGGGATGCATATGTATGTTAAAAGATAACTTCTGATCTCTTGCCAGTTAACCTTGCACTCCTTTTGTTAAAATTAACTCTGGCATGATTAGTACTGAAAGGTGATGGGGGAATCTCTGCTTTCCTTTTATGTCCCTCATAGTAGCTTTTGTGGAAGTTGCTACACTGTTTTCTGTCTGTAGTCAGTCAGTTTCTGTTTTATTTCTGTGGTTTTTATACAGATAAGTCTAAAGAAAACTATGAACTATATAAGCTCTCAAGCCACAAAACCAGGAAAATGTTGTATGAAAAGCTATTTCTGACAGAATTCTTTATTGGCAAATTCCTAGATTCAATATGTTCTCCTTAATTGACTCTTTTTTTTCCCAAAAAAGTGTGTATAAACTTACTGTTCAAGATCCATCAACAACTTTTCAAGGACCAACATTCCATAGGCTTTCTAACAACTGTTACGGAGAGGCATATACTAGAAACTATCATTCTCTGTATCAGGCAGCTTATACCATAAACGAGCTGTGGAAATTTATACAAAGTTTTGATCAGTTCTTGTTTTTAATCAGTCTGCCAAATATTATCTATTGGAGTAACTTCCTGTCTTCCACTTGCTGCTGAATGAAACGAATGGACAAATACAAAAATAATTTTAAAAAAAAAAAAAAAACAAAAAAAACCCAGGAACTGAAGATACAGATAAATACACTGTTATTTGCAGTTAGACTGCCTGCATTTTTTTATTATTTTTTAGAGATATCTGGAGAGCTTCCTCATTACTTGGTTAATTTGTTTGTCTTCATAAAATATTTCTTCAGTTTTAATTTGGTTTTCCCCTCCCTGTTCAGTTTTCCCCAACAGAACATTTTCATGATCCTGCCTTTCTTCAGTTAGGAAAAGAGAAACACTGGTAATGGCTTGTAACAAATTGGGTTAGTTTTTAAATAGATTTGTAACTGGCTCCAGTACAGCTCCAGACTCATTATTCAAAACAAAACAGCTAGAAAAAAAATCCTGCTGTTTCCTAAACAGCGTATTAAGCACAAACATTTGTGCCCTTCCTGGCCTTTCACCCTTTATCTCACTGACATTCAGAAGGTCAAGTGGATCTTGCAAGCCCAGTTTTTATCTAGTAGGAGCTATATATTGCTAACAGCTGCAGAGCATTTTCATGTCCATGTGTGTGCTGCTGGAAGAGCCTAAGTGTTTTTGGCTGACTCGTATAGAAAGAAAGGTGTTTGTGTGTTAAAGTTGATGCTTGTCTGTGTCAGTGGGTTGTTACACTGCAGTTGATGTGCTGTACACTGGGAGCAGTGAAGCTGAAATGATTGTACTTGGCAACCGTGTTGGGTTTTGTCACATAAACGATCCGTGTCATAGGTTGCAGTGGGGAGCAGGTCTCATTAGCAGCTCTGGCTTCCCATTTCTTGCTAAATAAGCCACCCACAAGCCATACGGTAGCTCTGATGAGGTGAAAGCCCTTTGTGGCGCTCCCCACTCTATGCTGTTTAGTTTTGGCCAGTGTTTTTAGTGAGGAATGCCCTCTCTATCCAGTACAGAGGAAGAGAGGTTGCTCCCTTGCCTATATTTGGAATAAGTGCTAACCTCTCACTCCTAATTGTTATCTGTGCTGGGAAATACCCAGGCAAGCCTCCATTTAGGTGTGACATTAAATAGGGGAGAATTGGCAAAACCAGAAGAGCATCGGGATTGTTTCATACCAAGTCTTCGGTTACAATCTATTTTTTTCCTTCTGCAAACTGTCCTGTGCTATTACAAAGGAGGAGCTAATTAAGCCAGTTGATGAAAGTGCTTTGCCACCCACACTACTTGAAAAGATATCTTTGCACAGAATTAGCTCTTACCAGCTGTGTTAAACCCAGTAATTTATCTTTGCCAAAAAAAAAAAAAAAAGTACTGCTATAGTTTATTCCAATTAAACAAGTTAATGTAAGATATACCCTATATCTACACAAACACAGCTACCTCCTACCTTTGCAAATAATTATTTTCACCCTTTTTAATTCTTCTTACTGTTTGTAAAAAAAGGCTGGGCTTCGAAGCACTGGGAAATTAGCTCATTTGTGCATGAAACTGGCCAAGCACAAGCTCACTAGCCAGAGAGCAATTTGATGGCAGAACACTGGCCTAAATGGGGGCATGTTTGAGCTTGAAGGCTTGAATTTGTCTCCATGCAGTGCCGCGAGCTGTTTGCTTTCATGTAGGAAGGCAGTGGTAGCGATTCCTGCCCCAGGGTAGAGACTGTAAGAGGACAGAAGTCCACCTGCCTTCACTTGGAACATTTTCAAGAGGGACAGAGTGGTTCATTGGGCTTGTGGTTACGGCTCCGTGGAGGCTCCTTCATAAAGTAGATCAATGTTGTGTTTTCACTGAGGTGTTGGTTTGGAAACTTAGTTGAACCACAGAATTGACCACAGACTGTCTGTGGTACAATTACATGGCAAGCGGTAACTTCAGAGTCTAACTAAAATTCAACAAATCCATCCTCAGTTCTAACATATCAAGTGTCCTTTCTTCTCATCTGTTCCCTACTCAGGGTTTTTGAAGACACAATGTTTTTTCCAGCTGCAATTCCAAATGCTGGAGCTTTTGATTGCCAAGAGCTCAAGGTACTACCTCTGTTCCCCTGAGGGTCTGAGAACAAAGATGTTGTATGTTTTGTACAGCTTTCACTAGAAGTCTTCCAAAAGATGGGTGAGGGAGAAAAAGTTCTTTGAAGCTTGGGTCACTTTCAGGTGTGGGATTTGGAGATACTAAACAGAATGATGGCTGAGCAAGAATAAACAAATCTTTGGATATCCTCCATCAGGGACAGTGAGATAAACAAGGATATCATCTTTGTGATTCTGTCAGGAACAGATGACTGTAGTTTAGTAATCTGTTAGAATTTTGCCAAAAAAGGAAGTCTTATTAATGCAGAAAAATAAAAACTCATATTCCTTTCCTCAGCTAAACACTGCAACAGAGACTTCATGTGTAAGTAGCTACGTAGATGAGGTGCTTCTTTCCGGGTGCTGATAAAGGTTGAGTCAAAAACATCCAGTACAAAATTTATCTTTGGAAACAGAGATATATTTTCTAAAGATAAATTCAGTTAGTTATTTCTGCTTTTAGGTTTAAGTTTGTAATTTGAATGTGTGCAGCCTGTAATCATGTCTGAGGACTGTGTAAGGTAACATCAGTGCAGAGGAAGTGACATGTTGGAACCTTAAACTAAGTTGTTTCTCATATAAAATTAAGTTTAATCTTTGGGTTTAGCCTTCTTGAAGGATAGGAAAAAAGGTACTTTCTCTGTATCTTATGGTGTGGAAAAGCATATATGTTACAGGATTGATTTTTTTTTTTTCCAGAATGCTGAAAGGCCTTATTTCTTTAAAATGGTATTAAAGCACCTGGCAGTTTTACAAAATGCAGTGTATCTGGTGCCAGCACAAGGAATCTCAGTGAAGACTCAGTCTGGAGTCTTGATGCAGATAAATCACCAACAAATAATTAAAACTGTGGCTAGCGTACATTCATGTAAAAATTCTACAGCTCACTGTCTTTCACATCCCAAAACAGAGTATCAGTAGATTAAAATGCCTTTTCAAAATATTCTTGTGTCTTGAAGGCCATTAACAAAACAGAAAAGTTAAACTACTAGGTATTACAGTTCTGAGTCACCTGAGCTTTTTCCCTTTGTGTTGGTGTACTGGATGAGATTCAGAATAGGTAAAATAACAAGTCCAAGTTTATTTAGTTAAATACTGTATTGTAATCTAAGATATTCTAAGATCTGAGTTCTAATAATAATTACACCTCTCTGTACTTCTGCTACCTGTATATACTTCCTGTAAAATACTGGACAGGATCCTGCAAGTAGCAATGTCCCCTCAGCTCCCACGGGAAAGTCCACAAGAACAAATAAATGTTGTGTACTTGTTTACTCTTTGTCTCATGGAGTTATTACTGCAGATGTGCATGTAGTTATATGCTTTGGTACTGCAGATACTGTGAAAGCTTATATATAAAAATCCAAGTGAAAGTGTAGCAAATGCATATAGGTGACTATTGTGCCATGTAAAATACTACAGGTATGAACTCTCAATGGAAGCCAGCGCCAGCTCAGCTGGGATCAGAATAGATGCTGGCTATAAAGGCAGCAGGTGACCAAGGTTTTCAATGCTACCAAGCCAGACACATTTTCTAGAGCAATCTACATTGCCTTGTGCTACTGCACTGACAGCATTCATTGAAGAATCATTGACTTTGAGTGTTCTCACTATGCTGGGCTTGCACGCCCCTGAACTGTTGATGTGGGTGAGCTCAGACTTCTTCTCTGGCATGTTTTTTATACACAGACTCTCAGGTGTGTTTTCCCAGACTTAGAGTCAGCCCGTATGGCTTTCCAGTCCTCCGTATCTGCTGTCTCAAAATGTCTTAGCTCCTGAAGTTCAGCCTTTCCCAATGCACACACTTTGACACCTTACACTTACTTTACATATCATTTACTTAAAAATATACTAAAGCATGCAAGCTTTTCAAGGGTTAAACAATCATCATTTAGGCAGGAAACTCTTAGTTAAAAACCCAGAAGGACAATATGCTATTCCCATCTCTAAAACTTTAAGTTCCAGTGGTTTGGGACAAAATCAGAAATTGTGCAGAAATTCTCTAGAGCTAGGAGGGAAGATAAGCATTAAGTGATGTGCTGTATTAAAAAGGGCAGAGAGTGGCACAGGTGGACAAGTAGTCTTCTGAAAGACGTTAACCTACTAAAATGCCATATGCATCCTTGTGTAACTGTTTTGCAACTCTTCCCAGCAGCCATGTTCCCTACTTTACATGAGAAGTAAGGCTAAAGTTTGCATTTCTAGCACTTAATTTCAAGTACAAATGTTGTAAAAGATAATCTTTAAATTAGGACTGTTGTCAAGCCTAAAGTGGCAGCTCATTTTAGTTCTGCAGTAGTTTACAGTAGGAAAGCCAGTTAGTGTTATGACATTATCACACTTCTCGGTAAGCATAGTTATTATTTGTTCATACCTGTCTGTAAGGACTAAATTTTCTTCAGTGTTCCATTCGAAAAGTCTCTTACAATTAGTGATCCAAGAGGGCACTGAGGAGTGAAATGTTTTCCTTTTATAATGACAATTTAGTCCTTGTCTGTATTGTGGAGTTAGTTTATCTGTGATACTCAAACATTACGGTATATTCCTGGATGTAGTGCAGAATGAGTGTTTTGTGGCAGTGGCGCTTGTATTATACTACTGACAAAAGTAAGGCAGGCACTCCCACTGGCTTTGATGAATTCTGCTTAGGTAGTTGCTACAAAACATGGGGTCCTCTGTGAATGGTTAGGGCATTTAAATACCAAATGTCTCAGCATTACTAGAGTACCTGTTATAGCACATTCAGCACAATATTATCCAGGTCTTTGTCTCTGTATTTTCAAGTACTAATGTTTTATATTCTTTTCCTTACCACGTTCAGAATCTTAACTGAGTGATTATTCTCTTCTGCATGCTATGTTGAGAAAAGATCAGCCTGTATTAAGTTTCCTCCTTTACCCATGTGGGACTGACTCTTTAGAAGACCTGCTTCTTCTGTGTTTGCCTTTCTGAAGACTTTGAGCTGCCCTGTGTTAGTAGAGATTTTATATGTAAACAAGAGAGAAAAAGGCAAGTTGTTGAAATATGTTAGCAGATAACAAGTAGGAAGAGAGGAGAGGTCAGAGCAGGGAGATGGCCAGGATGCTGAAAGCATGCAAAGATCTCACGGAGTCAAGGAGTTATCTCCATACATCTGCTTCTTCCTTGGATATCATAGAATGGTTTGGGTTGGAAGCGACCACACAGTTCCAATCCGCTCTGCCATAAGCAGGGACATCTCCAGTTAGATCAAGTTGCTCAAAGCCTCATCCAACCTGGCCTTGAACACCTCTAACAATGGGGTGTCATGACTTTTCTGAGCAAACTGTTCCAATGCCTCACCATCCTCACAGTAAAAAATGTCTTTCTAATATTGAATCTAAATCTCCTCTTGTTCATCTTAAAACCATTACCACCAGCCCTATTACTGCAGTCTCTAGTGAAGAACCCTTCCCCAGCTTGTCCATCATATCAAACTGGCACTTGGCTGTTTAAACCCAAAATCAGTGGCTGCATGCTTTCCTGTGACCCAGTGCCTGTCATCTTTATAAGAATACCTTTGCAGCAGCAGAGGATGCCTCCCTCACTTTGCATCTGGCAGCTACCCATCCCATCCACTTGTTGGGACCTGTGTGCTTTTTAAGATGACATTTTCCTTTTTGTGCATTTTTTTTTTCTCTAGGCCAAGAGGCTTGCAGGAAATGAGAGAAGTGAAAGAGAGTCCCTTTACTGAAGGACCACTTGATCTCATTCACTTGGTTTTCCAGTGTTTTTTTGTTCTCTCTTGGGGACCCATACTTGTTACTTCAAGCCATATCAAGTGTGTAGCTCTTTGGAGCAAAGGCCATGTCTGGTTGTGCCTGGAGCATGGAGAAGGCTCCAGCAACACCTTATAGCAGCCTTCCAGTACCTGTTGGGGGCCTACAAGAAAGACGGGGAGGGACTATTTACGAGGGCATGGAGTGATAGGATGAGGGGGAATGGCTTTAAAAATTGAAAGGGGAAAGATTTAGATTAGACATTAGGAAGAATTTCTTCACAATGAGGGTGGTGAGGCACTGGCACAGGTTGCCTAGGAAAGCTGTGGATGCCCCATCCCTGGACGTGTATCAAGATGCAGTGCTTATGGTTCTAACAAAATAACATAATTTATCATTATTAAGAGAAATAACTTTCGGAGAAATTCTCATCCATTAGCTGGTTTACTTTACTTCACACCTTCCTACATAGCGAAAGCCAGACAAATGGTAGCTATAAATTAATTTTTCCTTTCTTTTCAAAAGTTTCTTGTAGCAGTGGCTGTAAAAGATGTCTTAGCACAAAAGAACAAAGTAAACAGCATTTGCAAAACACAAGGAAAAGTAGAATATACAATAGTGGAACTTCTTAGCTCCATGATTCCTTTCCCATTCCTATGTAAACAAATGGATCACTGAAAATAAGGGAAGTGTCTCCAAAATCATACAGTTCTTTCCCATACTGATTCCAGCTCTGAAGAATTGAAATAGTCCATGTAAGTAGGGAGCCAAATGCAGTTTTTCAGCATTCTTTCCTAAGCAAAAAAAAAAAATAAGGCTGATGCTACGGCATTTAATACTAACACAAAGATTTGCAAAGCACTGCACAGATATCAATGAGGTCTTGGTTCATTTTGAGTTTTTTTAAACTATGTACCACATCAATTTATTATTGCAATACTAGATTATTTCAAAGAATGCTGTCCATATTAAGTTAAAAAACATGAAACTGGCTTTAGTTAATATGAAAATATTTATCATAAACTGTGCTTTGTATAGCGTATCTAACTTTGGATTTGGGAAGAAAAGATAATGCTGCTTAAAAACAACAGCCACTTCACTTACGTTTGCAGTAGGATTGCAAATTGTTTCACATCATCCAACAGGAAAGATAGTAGGTGTTGTCTCCTAAAGGTAATCATTATTCTTGTACATTTCTGCTCTTATCAGCATTCAATTAATGTGCATTTTGTAATCATAGTGCAAGATTAGCAGCAGTGTATGCGATATCACTGTGGTGTCATTGGGGATTTTTCTTCCTAGTTAAGATTCAGCAGCATCCCTGTGAGGTACGCCTGTGAATCTTCAGGTGCAACAGAACAAACCAGTCTGATGTAAAGTATACATATATATGCGCATGTATGTGTATGGTATGGATATATTAATAAACAGTGTTTTTTTCCTTTTTCTCCATAATAAAAAAACCATGAGGGTTCATATATTTATATGTGGTTCCTGGCTGTAATAAGGTAACTTTTTCTTCCCTGCCAGCAAATTTGAGAGAAGACAGCTATGTTTATATAGAGATTGGGTTTTAATATATTTTTGTGTATATTTATCCATGTAGCTATATATATACTTATATATATATACACATGTAGGTGTGTTTAATATATAAAACCATCTGTAGTAAATCAACTTTACTCATCATCTGCATTTCTTTAAGAAAAATGAGAAGTGTTTTTTATTTGTCATCTGATGATTCACTTAGGAAATCGTTTTTTAAATAATTGAGAGCTAAAGGAATTGCTGTCTTACAGCATTTTCATATTTCTTTGCTGTGGTGGCACTTTTACATGTTTAGGCCTTGTCTTTACTAATAAGGTAATTCTGCATAGAACAGGAGTGTCTTACCGCGTCCTGTTTGGCCACTCCTGCTTTTGTCTGTTATCAAGAAATAAACAGTGGCATGAAAAATCCCTGGGGTTTCTTTACCTTTGAGAGCAGAAACTTGTTCCCTAGAGATTAGTTTGGAAACTGTTTAAATCACACGAGGGGAGAGTTCTTAAATAAACACACACTGTTGTTTAATTTTGTTCTTTGCATTACAAATGGAGTGAGGCAGAGAAAGGGAACTCCTCTGTATGATTCTTATATTGCCTTAGCTTAGAAAGTGATAGGAAAAGTTCCATTATGAGAGTCTATAGTCGTATTGCATTGATTTAGATAAAAACATACCCTGACTGCAGTTCGGAAGATGATCATAGAATCATAGAACAACCAGGTTGAAGAGACCCACCAGATCATCGAATTCAACTGTTCCTGTCAAACATGATGTTACTGTGTGCTGAGGAACTCTGTGAGGACACATCACCAGCTGTGCAAGATGCTAAGATTCTTTCAAGGGCTGAGACCTCAATCTTTAACTTTACTTTTCATGTGTCTATCCTGCTAAGAGGTATTACAAGTCAGATTTCTTTTCAATTTGACTGTGAGTTTTTTTACTGAGCCTGTGGACATACTTTTTCAGGTGTACACGTTGGCTGTACACTGCCACCTCTTTTTGGACATCATCTTTCCTCAGCTCTGCTGCCTAGCTCTTAGCTGAGTAATTTTAGGCTGTTCAGATTGAAATTTGTCAATGAGACCTTACCCAAGCAGGCAGCTGGTACATTGGAGGTTATCAGTTTTGGCAGAGAGATCGTGATGAGTAGTTTGTTGACGGTGAGAAAAATTATCTTCATCAGGGCCCAGTAGGATTTGTCAGAGCTCACAGGTTATTGAACACACAATTACAACTCTGTAAAGTACGTAGGGGAAAGAGATATGCCTGACCACCTCTGTACAGCAGAGCCAACACAATTAAAGAGGGAAAAACGTGTTAGTTATTAAAGTGGACAGACATTTTGAATATATATGGAGCTGTCAAGGAAAGATGCCATCATACTTCTCAGAGCAGAACCATACACTTTAAATGACAAGGCAAATTAGTAAAGTTTTTAAAAGCCAGTAACCTTATTTTCAGTCCTAAAGGAATAGGAGAAGTCACTTCTCCCTCAACAATAAGCTGCGAAGTAAAATATTGATATGGATAACAACCACAAGACATGCCACATACCTTCAAAACCTGAAGAAGATCTTTTAGGAGTATTTTGCCAGCAGTGGCAGTGGGTCTGCAGGATCTGCTCCACTGGCTGTGTCAGACAGGAGGGCAGCCTGTAGGATTCAGGCTACCTTGCAGTTCACCACTGTCCCATTGCAGTTGCATCTATCACACGGTTTGGCATGGAACCTACACAGAACCTGCTCACCAGCCACAGGTGTCCCTGAGACATGGGCACTGGCCAGCCATAGACCATTTAAAAGGACACAGTTGAGAGCTGGCAATTTGACTGCATCTGTTGACTTTTTAGAGCAATGGCATGTTCTTGTATCTTAAGGAAGTTTGTTTCAGTGTTATTTTTCAATATTTTAGTCTAATTTAATTTTACTATTTAATTCTTACTACACATCCCCATAACATGCCTCTGAGATTCTGTTATCTGAGGAAAATCTCTCCTACTGACTTCTTTTCCAATAGCTGTGAAAGATTTAATGAAGTCATTTATGCCTGTAATCACTGCTTCCTGCCATAAGCAAGGGAAAGTACTGTTTCCAAGTGAACACACAACTACCTAATAATCAGGGAACAGTTGGGTTACAGGATAGACCAATCCTTGCTGTTCAGTAATTTCTTTTTCCCTATTTGTTGTCTGTCTTGCATCTGCTGATAAATCCCATTTTGAAATCCCAAGCCTTGTCCTGGATTCAGATGGAAAGCAAGATTAAGCTCTTCAAGTTCTTGAGAAAAAAAGCTGACCATATTGAATTGTACTGAATCTTTGAACATGGACAAATTGTCAGGTTTTGAAGGCTGGACTTGTCAGACGTATTTTTAAAGTGCATATTTTTGCAGGTGGAATTTAAACATCAGGTAATTCAGTAAGATCTCCTTTATATATCTAATGATTCTCTTTTCCTCATGGCAAACTGGTTCTTTATTATGCATTCTTCCCTGCAGAATTTAGTTGCAATGCGTTACTGTACAAAGGTAAATAAAATTCTGGGCAAGAGAGTTGCTGAGCAAATGGGAGAGCCCTTTTCCACAAAAGCTTCCTGTGATTAATGAAAATACCCTGCCACTGACCTCTGCACTGGCTTCCAGCCACCGATCAGAAGGGTAAATTACATGTGGTGCACAAGCTGCGAACACACACGATAAAAAAGGAGCACAATAGATAGCCACTTAAGTCTTTAATGTGGGAGAATGATCCACAGTGAGGCTTGCTGCTTAAGTGCTTTCTTCAGACTTAGCATAGGAGAACTGTAAGAACACTGGTTTGAGTCAGAGGGTTAATGAGTGTCAGTGTGTGTAAGTACTGGTACAGTCTTTCTGCTGAGGCAGTAGATGTTTACAGATGTGAATTTTTTAGCAGCTATAAACGGAAGGTCTATTTGGTTTTTGTCTGAAGTGCATGGGAAAGGCTTGATCATAATGTTAGAAATTCAAGGCTGACTGTTTAAAAAATCCTTTATGTTTCAAAGTTCAGCTTAAAAATGTCATGGCATCACTGATGGGAGGGAGGTACCAGAGCAGGCAGGCTGCGGCAGCCCAGCAAGGGCAGACAGCACAGCACTGGGGGCTTTGCATTCTGAAATGCATTCATGGCTGTGGTTTACTAAGGAAGCAGCTTGACACACACATCTCTGATTTTATTGCATAAAAGTCAGGAGGTACAACAGTAGATAATATCACCTCTCAGCACAGGGGCAGCAAACAACAGCTTGTACCTTTCTCCTACAAAGCCATCAGCCCCAGCTGAATATGATTGACTGAGAAGTCACGTACTCAGCCTCATCTATCTCCCTAGTTGGTGGAGAAAAAAAAATGCAATTCAGGTTTCAGCATTTTTGTAATCCCCCTGAGCCTCCCATTAAATTTGCTGTACTGTGTGGGAAAGGATTAAAGATTCTTTGGGCTCCGAAACACAGTATACAGAAATTAAGTACTACAGCATGGTTTGTGGTAAGGCAGCAACTAAAGTGTATAGCTTTTCACATAACCCAGAGCAGTGGATTCTCTTTGATAAGTAATGCTTGTTGACAGCTTAAAATTTCTGTTGGTAACACATGCCACGGTTGTGGACTGGATTTGTTTTAAATATTCCATGTGCAACATACTTCATAAGCAAGTTGAAAAATAAGCAGAGTTGCTCATATGCTGTTACTGACTTAGTTCAGAGTGCCAAAAGAAGGGAACTTGCTGGCAAGGAGAACTTCTTTTCCTTTAAGAATGGCTCATAAATCCTTCCTTAAAATAAATATTTTAAGATTAAAATCAATAGGTTACACATTTCAGACAAGCTGTTTATCAAGCTGAAATAGTTCATTTCCTAGATGGCAATATTATTTACATTTTATGCAAGAGCACAGATGAGACAATTTTATTAAAGAGCTGCCAAGACTTTTTCCCCTCAAAAATGGTAAATGAAAAATGCTGAAAAATTTCTTTCTGTAATTTTTTACTACTTTGATAGCTTGACTTGCTGTCAGGCTTGGTTTGTGCAGTATTAAATTCTACAAAATGTATTGTGCTTAGTGAAATTAATCATCTAGCCTTTTTTTCTCTAATTCCATAATTAAACTTGGTTTTTTTTGTGAAAAGGACCCAGAGCTACTGTGCACCCAGGCCTTCAGGAAAAAGCAGGGGTGAAAAAGGGCATAATAGATATTAAAAATTAGACTCCAAAATACATACTTTTAAAATAAAAGTTGCCTACTCCTGCTTCCATTAGCTTTACATGAAACTTGTTCCTTCTACATCTCAGCTGTTAAGCAAATAGCTGTCTGTGACTGTAGGAACTGCGTATCAGAATACAATTTACCAATGTTACAACACAGACTAAAAACTACTATAGAACAAGGTGCATCAAAGCATCGGTGTTGCATTTTTGTCATTTTTCATTTCCTCATTGCACTAGAAAGCACAAATGCATGAGGTGTGAAGACCACCCCATGAACAAGAGGTCAGTTCCAGTGCATGTAAAGCCTTACTGCTGAACCAACAGTTTTTCACCATTTGTAAGGCAAATTCATAAAATCATAGAATCATCAGGTTGGAAGAGACCCACCAGATCATCGAGTCCAACCATTTCTGTCAAACGCTAAACCGTGTCCCTCAGGACCTTGTCCACCCATGCTTTAAACACCTCCAGGGAAGGTGAATCAACCACCTCCCTGGGCAGCCTGTTCCAGTGCCCAATGACCCTTTCTCTGAAAATTTTTTTCCTAATGTCTAGCCTAAATCTCCCCTGGTGGAGCTTGAGGCCATTCCCTCTTGTCCTGTCCCCTGTCACTTGGCAGAAGACGCCAATACCCTCCTCTCTACAACCTCCTTTCAGGTACTTGTAGAGAGCAATGAGGTCTCCTCTCAGCCTTCTCTTCTCCAGGCTAAACAACCCCAGCTCTCTCAGTCACTCCTTATAAGGCCTGTTCTCCAGCCCCTTCACCAGCTTTGTTGCTTTTCTCTGGACTCTCTCCAGAGCCTCAACATCCTTCTTGTGGTGAGGGGCCCAGAACTGAACACAGTATTCAAGGAGTTGGGTTTTTTTGTTTTGTTTTGGGTTTTGTAGTAATTAAACTTTATTTACCTTCTCCAAGAGCTATTTATGCTTTGCCTAATTGACCATAAGGTTCCTCCAGCCTTCTCAGATGGACTCATCTGTAGCCCGAGAAGAAACGTCAAACTCCCAGCTGTGTTCTACGGGCTTCGTCACTCCCTAGGGCAGATCCTGCACCCAGAGCCCGCTCTCCAGTTGCCACTGGGCACCTATTTGTGCCCTGTAGAGGATGGAGCCCCAGGAAAGCAGCACCACAGCAGCCAGCAGAGTGGGCATGGATCACGCCGCCCCGGCAGAGCCATGCCAGCCTCCACTTCCGCCTCCTCAACTTCTGCGTGCCAAATTAAATAAGGGTTGAAAAATAAGTGGAAAATAAAACCATACCATGCAATTTCTATCCAAAAACCATAAGAAATACCTGCTGACTACATCCGTCCTTCTAATTTTTATTATATTTGTCTTTTTGTAAAGTATCAGCCTATTCGCTTTACCTCCGTAGTGAATTAATGTTAACTATTAATATGAGCCTTTGAATAGTTTTCCTCAGTGGCATTGGGCATTGGAATAGGCTGCCCAGGGAGGTGGTTGAGTCACCTTCCCTGGAAGTGTTTAAGACACGGGTGGATGAGGTCTTGAGGGACTTGGTTTAGTGTTAGATAGGAATGGTTGGACTAGAAGATCCGATGGGTCCCTTCCAACCTGGTTGTTCTGTGATTCTGTGATTATTTCAAAACTTTATATATGCAGATATTTTATTTATTGGTTGTTTTTCTTAAGGTCTAGGCTGATAACATTAGTTACAAAAAATGCTTATAGAAAGAAAAACGTCATTATGAAAAAGCTACTCAGTTCTTGGTTTGTTTCTAATCTCTCTGGTGGAGCTGAGATTATAACCTGTTTGCTGTCCAGTTTCATCTTCCTTATTTTTTGGTTTGATTTCAGGTGACTATTGGCCAACTGTATTCCACACAGAAATTGGTTATTGAGAGTCCAGAAAACACATAGCTGTGAGAAGACGCTTATCCTGAAGCAACACTGGTCCATCTTCAGCATCCTATAGTGCCACATACAGATGCATAAACTCACTGTACACATCTGAGCTTTTCTGTTCAGCAGAAGAAATGCCCGAGAGACTCAGTTTTTGGCAACCAAAGTACTATTTTATAATGATTCACATGTTCTAAAGTATATTGCTGTGATTTATAATGGCGTGTAAGGTAGTTTTGAAATCTCTTTGCTTGTATGTCCCATGTGTTGAAATAGTTCATGTTCTACTTTCACAAAAGAACTTCATTAAACTACCTGTAACCAGAGACTTTATTCTGCTGCTGACCTTTTCTCTCACCAAGCATGAAAGATGTGTTAGATTTAAATTCCTCACCTAGTTACTAAGACAAAGTTCTTATTGACCCTATTTCATTTAAATATATACAGCATCTGGATTAAATTACTAAATACATAGTTCATTTTAAATATTAAAACCAGAGATGAATGGGATTTTCATCTCCTGGGCCTTGATGCTTAGGAATATCACAGGCTGCATTGTGTGGTTTCTTTCAAGAGCATCCTTTGACATTTCAGGAAGTGACATAAGAATGTCACTAGTTTTCTCTTTAGTTTCCAAAAGCAAATAGCCAGTCTCTCCTTCTTTGTAACAACAGATGAGAAAAGCAGAATGTAAGACTTGCATCAACGAGCCCTGAGTTTACTTTAAATATATTTTCACCACCAAATCCTTTCCTACATTTATTGAGGTGCAACACCACAGCACTTTTATGTGAGGTTTCCGTTTTTCACAAAGCTCTTGAATATTCCAGGAGAAGAAGAACCAAACTGTGACAATTACTCGAGTGGTGTAAGTCATAAATTGGCAGCAAGCATTGCCCAGCAAAAGTGGAACACTCAGCATAGTGTTTCATTGATTATTATTAAATCTGTAGAATAATCAACACTTTTAAGACAACATGTTAAGAAAAAAGCAAGCAAATATTTTAATCAGGTTGGGTTTGAGTCATTGCTGTGCTTGAGTTTGATTTCTGTTAGAAATTTGAAAAAAAAAAGTTTTATAATGGCAAACAGGAAAAAAAAGCTTCTTTTTTATTTTTCTTTGGGGGATTGTTGTGGGTTTTTTTAAAAAGAGAAGCAGAAATTCAAAACTGGTTGCATGACACTGTAGCCTTTAAAAACCTCCCCATATTTTTCTTGCTTCCCAAAATTCATCTTTGTTTATAAATTCTATTGTTTTGTGTTATTCATGCTGTGTGATAACATTATTAAAGCAGAGGATAGGAAAAGAGTCTAATTCGGAAATCCCGTTCCTCACCACCATTTCAAGTGTCTCTTTTAATTTTGTACAGTTAGATTGAAATGTATAGTAATGCATTCCATTAACAATATAGTGTACAGAATATAATAAGACTGCAGGTGCAGTCTTATCATATTCTGCAAATGTAGTCTTCATTCTCACCTTCAAATAGAAGGCAAATATGGTAATAATTCTCCTCATACTAGGTGTATAAGTATTGCAATGTGAATTGCTTTTAGTGAACATGTTATTAAAATGGAATTTAATACATTAGATTCTGTAATTTAAATCTCCACACTCACAACTGGGTAACTAAGTGCACTTAAATTAATGGTTAAAGTGTGGAGGAAGAAAAGTTCGATTACTATTTAAGCTTCCAGCAAACTAAAAGAAACATGATTACATCTTGCACTTTTAAAGGACACAGGCTTGGAAGAGCTGTCAGTTTTACATTCTAAGGAACTTGGCTCCTTAAACAGTGCGTACAAAATCCTTGTTTAGAACAGTGAATTTACTGGAAAAATCACTGCATACCAATTCAAATTCTGAGAATGTACGCTAGGGAAGCAAACATCCTTATAAATATTGCAGCAGTAATTTGTGAAGAGTGACTACTCCATCACTAACGTTTTTACTCCTTCTTTACATTGTAGATAGATTTTGCATGGTAGATACAACACTACTGCTCTCCTAATTCATGCCATCTGCCCCTGCTTTTAAGGTTGCCACTCAGATTCCATCTCTGACAGCTGGTGGCTGGAAAGACTTTAATATTTTGTTTGTCTCCACTTGCCCTGTTCCTTCTCTTGGCTAGTCATACTGTCACTGATGGAGACAGCAAACGGGAGAGCTGGCACTGTGGTCCAGCCTCAGAGTTGCTGGCTCTTACAGCTGCACCTTCTGTGCTCAACCAGTTCCGTTTACGTTGCAATACTCATTAAATCTCTCTCTTGGCACAGTGTCAGGAGCTTTGTTGGATTTTGCCAAAGCAGTGTAAACAACAGGAATAGTTAAAACAACGGAGTGATCCCGTGACTTACGTACAATGTCCACTATTATAAATGTATATACATTTTCCTTAGAATAAAAGGGAGATCAATGAATATCCAAAGCTGCAAAATCTTAGCAAAGCAAGCTTGCTTTTGTATTGTATTATATTAAAAAATGTATGTTCCCGACCCAAACATTTTTAGCAAACTATTAGCCTCAGCAGTATGCATCAAAATTTGAAAGTTTACATATACTGAAGTTTGCCATGACTTTTGCAGGATAAACTTGGAAACAGCACTTTGAGAGGAGAATAAGAACAATTTGTTTAATATTGGTAACTGTTTAAAGGGTGGGCATTCCTCTTATGTATTACAACTTCTCAGAAGATTTTGCTGCAATTGAAAGCTCAATTTCAAAATGCCCACGTCTATCTGAGATGCAGCTGTCCTGGAGGTAAGCAGCCCAAGAGAGCAGCATGTGTCCCTTCAGGTTTTTTTTTTTTTGTTAGCATGTGAACACTTTGCATACACCGCTGCAACAGTCCAAGAAGGATTTTAACTTACTAATCACATTTCTAGACGACTACTTCTATATAAAACTTCACCAAGTTCCCAGGCATTATAGAAGCACTACTTTCACCCTCCAACATCAGCAGGTAGAAGAATAATTTTATGGAGAAGCACAAGTACCTCAACATATAGTTCCCGTAATGCAATGCAAACGCATCTCTTCGGATACCCAGCAAGGACCGTACGTATGCATAAACAGAGTCATGAAAGAGCTGTGCGCTGATTGTTTTCCTGAGTTTTCCATAATGTTCTACAGTGAAATCCTGGCATTATTCAAGTCAGGAGCGTACCCATCGCTTTGTTCCACGGTTCTTAACACAGGCGTAATTATTTCATACTCTTAGGTATGAGTTTATCGATGACCTTTATAAAAAAATAAGGAAGGCATGTAGCTCTTTTATTGAGAGTTTACATTCTTACTTTTTTCCCCATATTTTAGAATATAAAAATAGTGCATGAGCCCTTAATGTGGAAGCAAGAAAAAAAGAGAGAGACACACCAATAATTCTTCCAGCGCTGTGTATTTTCTACAGCTGTAAGATGAGAACATTTGGAACTCTCAAACCTGTTACACAACTGCACCTTCAAAGGATTCTGCAGCTTACATGGGAAATGACGTATCATCAGTGTGTTGCGAGGGATGCTTCTTTTAAACTACTTACCTTTTCTGCTGTTAAGCCTGATAGCTACTGAAGCTTTACAACAAAGGGAAGTGATGGTGAGTAGTGCATTCAAATGACTCTTCTTCTGTGTTCACAGTAAGAGAACTATGGAGACCTGCGAAGAATGTACAGGCTTTCTATTGAAAGACTGCACTCCATAAATATTTATACCAGTCTTTGGCAATATGCTAATCCAAGGCAAGTAATTTTCCCTCTCTTAAAAATAATAATGAAAAACAATTAAGGTGATTTAATTACTGCCACACATAGGCAGCATTTTTTGAACTCTTTGACAGATGAACATTCGTCACAGTGCAATATTATCCTAACCCCATTAGACAAGACTCTGAACAGAACAGACAATTAAACCTAGGTCATTTTCCCTACCTTCCTGCGGTACTCGGGCTGGATCCAAATCCCTGGGAAGCCAATGGGAGCAGAAGCCAGGCTTTTCAAGTACTGACTGAAAGCCCCAGCTTTAAATAAAACAGAAGTAGTTTGCATGCAAGTTTGCAGCTCTTCATGACACTAAACTAAATTTATCTTCACAGTACTTTTTCTGAATCATTTAAATCTCGATTTAAATGCAAGTGTAAGCAGCAAAAAATTGCTTAGGGAAGATTTAACTTTGATGTCCTTCACAGTTGCGGGCTGTAGAGTTTCAACTATATTAAACTTTTTTGGGTTTATATGCACCTTAAAACCATTTGGCAGCCGTTTCTCCCATAAGCCCTTAATCCACGGGGAAAAAGAAAATATGCACAAAATGAAAATCTTGGAGCTGGAGTTTTTCCAAGTGCTAACAAAGTTTTATCATCTCTTAAGTTCAGGGAGGGAGGGCATTTAGGAGAACATCCTCCAAAAATTAATCTCTGAATCTTTGTAAAATACTACATTAACGGTAATGCAACCAATCAAGAAGAGTGCTTCACTTAGCTGCTTCGAGTATAATTATTTGAGGTTATAAGGTTGTAATAATGCCATGTATCTCAACCTATGACGGCAAGCAGCAGATTTGCTGATGCAGGTTTGCTAGCATTCAGCACATGCATGGTCCAGATCTGATTTTTACACTACTGCCCAATGTAATCTTTGGTAAGGTCTGGCATTTCTGTAGCTGCCAGTAATCTCATCTGTGAAAACACAGAACTGTGTGTAGATAGTCTTTGGCATGTGCTTTGGAAATCTATGCTTCTATAACATCATAACAGCTCAGAAACATACTGTCTATTTAAAAGTGAATGTGTTTGATCCTTATCTGAGAGAGATTCCCCCTTTTTTTAAAATTCACAAAAAGTAATTCTTAATAAGAGCACTTTGCCTATTACCAACACACAAAAATGTCGTGCTTTAATTATTACAATTTGCAGGATTTTAGATAGGCACTGGTTTTCTGAAGCACTCAAAAGCATTTTACTGTTTAATGTCGGCAAATAATTTCTTGTGTTTTGAGTTTCACATAATGTGTCTGAAGAGAACATGTAAATGCTACATGTTCTGGAAGTGGATGCCTCACACCCCCTTAATCATAGTTTACAATGTGCCAGAGAACCTTTCTAGCCCTCTATCAAGAAGCACAGCCAGCTGGGATTCTTGAAGGTGCTAGTTCTGCACCTCTGCCCAGGCACAGCCATCAGAATACAGCCACTCCTTTAAATTCTCCCCTCCCTTTTTTGGCAAAGTTTACTTCTTCTCTGAAGCAATTAGTAAACAAATCACAGAATAAGGAATGGGCTCCAGAAGCCACAAATATTACATTGTACTTTGATGAAGCATCAGTCTTAATGCTGTTACCATCATGTATCAGCCTAAGAGCATGCTATTTCATTGAGACAATTTATCTGAGTAAAGGCAAATTCATACCAGACTATTCCATGTAATATCCTGTAATCCTGTAACGCACGATAGTTTTTAAAAAACTTATGTAGGGTAATAGCAGATTTCACTTTCTTAAAACCTTTCACGCTTTTGGCAAGAGTTAACATGTAACTTGGAGAACAAGAACTTCTTTCTGCTCGTGTGCATGGAACTTTAACTGTGCATTTTCAAAGAGATTAGTACTAAGGAATTTAACCCCTCTTTATATATGACCATATTCTCATGCTATAGTGTCATATGGGCTTTCAGCGGAGAGGGAGGGCTGGATGTGTTTCAGAAGCAGTGTGCATGTTTGCAAAACTGCAGGAACTTTAGTGTGAAGCTCTCTATGCTTCATAACTTTTCCCCAGTGAGCCCTGTGCTTCGATTTTGTACCGTCTCTCTCAAGAGGCAGGTTATCCAAAGACTTACTTTCAAGTATAAGGTATTTTATAGAGGTGCAAATTTTTCTGTGGTGCTCATAATGAGCTTTGAGATGTTTTATATCATCACAGGAAATGAAGACCTGAGAAAATTCAGGATATGCTGTGTTTTGGAAAGGAAAATAATTGTCCGACGTCTTGCTGAAGAACATATATCTGTGTCAGATCATAGTCTGCCTTTTTACAATTTTCCACTTACTTTTTCTTCCAAAAAACTTAATCCTAATTTTGAGACATTGTATCAGCAGAAAACAAGCAGAGTCAAAGCCACAGAAGAGCCAGAGGAAAATTCAACCAGAAGCTTCCTGTTTTCCACCCGTGCTAGGAAAGCATCCCCCACATAGCAGCTCTGCACAAGGTGCTTATTACAGGAGCGTACAAGGCCATCACATACTTGCAGGGGGATTTGCCCTGTGGCTCTGGTAGGACAACAACCATTTTCATCCATAGCCCTAAATGCCCCTTACAGAGCATCAACACACCTGGTTATCGTAAGGCACACTCACGACCCCCTTGATGCCCTCTGGGTACATCAGGCTAGCGGCACCGCCAGCCTGCAATACTAGGAAGTATCCTGTTAGGTTTTGCTATACAGGAAAACAACAACAACAACAACAAAAAGATTTGAATGGTGAGCTTTTTAACTTTTTTTTAAAGCTTTTTTTATTCTTACAAACCCATTTTCATTGGTACCTTTTGCTTAATTTCAGGACTTGGGACATCAGTCGTAGTCAACCTCTAGGCTTGCAATGCAAGAGTGAAGACTATAGAACAGTCCAACTCAGTAAACCGCTTTCCCATCAACATACAAATATTGAAAAATATGTAGCAAAATAAGCTGAATAAATTATAAATACTTGAGAAATGTGGTGCAAAATGTAACATAAGGAGAGCTGAACTAAGGCACTTGTTTTCTTTCATTCATTACTGACGACACCCTCTCTAAATCGCATTGTCACTCCTCCGTGAGAAGGTCATCCAGATCAGGTCTGAAAATACAGAACCGTGTGAGACAGACACCGTCTTTCACTTTACAGTGCATTACTCAAAGGTGTTAACAAAGTTCTCTTGATAAACCCGGCATCGGCAAATACTTTAACTCCTCCTTTGTCCCGGTTTCATAAGTGTCCATTGTGTGGAAGGATCTCACCAGTCTATTTTAAGCAAAAATGTTTTGCAGAAGTCCCTGTTGGCCGCTATTAGCCAGACGGAATCTACGTGCGAGTCTGGGGAAGGCGGGGAGCAGTATCCAAGTGTGCTGAATGACAAAAAAACAGAGGCACCCGGTCCAGAGCCGGATCAAAGCCAACCGCCTGTCGATCGGAGCCGCCACGGGCACGGCAAAGGTGGGGTGAGTCGGACAGGTGCTCCCAACAGCGAACCGCATCAGTGTGGAGTCCGTGGGACTACAGAAGCGGCAAAGCACACACCGTGTCTCTGAAATGGA
Organism: Coccyzus lansbergi; assembly: GCA_033558105.1. Lineage (NCBI taxonomy): Eukaryota > Metazoa > Chordata > Aves > Cuculiformes > Coccyzidae > Coccyzus > Coccyzus lansbergi. The sequence goes on along the minus strand of JAUMJK010000140.1, from coordinate 159,357 downwards.
TGCGAGAACGGGAAAACCGGGATGCTGGGTTTAAACCTGTGGAGAGCACGGATGCGAGAACGGGAAAGCTGGGATGATAGGTTAAGTTCTGTGGAGAACGCGGATGCGAGAACTGGAAAACGAGGACGCTAGCTTAAATCTGCGGAGAACACGGACGCGAGAACGGGGAAAACCGGGATGCTGGGTTAAATTCTGTGGAGAACACGCCATTAAGTTTCCACACGAGCGCTCCGTGCATCTCTGACTACTCGGTGAGCGACGCCAAGCCCGAATCGAGACCTCACAAAGTCCACTTCACGAGAGGGAAAGCCCACACCACTCGGTCTCCTCGTCCTCTCCGACGCCGGCGACCCCCTCCGGGCGCGGCTCGGCGACCCCCCCCCTCCCCCCCCAACCCCGGGCTCAGCGGCGGGGGCCGGCGGGGCCGCACCGCACGGTGTAGTTGCGGCCGCCGTTGTTGTCCCAGAACTCGCCGTGCGCGCTGCGGTAGCGGATGGCGAAGTGCAGCGCCGAGCCCTCGGCCAGCCCGGGCGGGACGCAGAGGGCGAAGCCGTAGCGCTCGGCCGGCGGGTCGGAGGCCGCCCCGGGCACGGCGGGCAGCGGGCGGGCGGGGACGTCGACGAAGGAGAGCCACTCGTTGAAGGTGTAGCGCACCGTCACCTCCTTGGCGCCGGGGCAGCCCAGCACCCGCACGGTGCCGCGCAGGTCGGGGGGCGCGGGCGGCCGCCCCAGGCACACCCTCTGCCGCCGCAGCCGCTCCCCCCCGCAGGGCTCGGGCGGCTCGGGGGGCTCGGCGGGCGGCGGCGGCGGCGGCCGGGGGCCCCGCGGCCCGGGGGGCACCCGCGGCTCCTCCGCCTCGCTGAAGTGCTTGACGCTGGCCAGGCTCAGCCCCAGCGAGTCGGCGAACTGCACGCGCTTCTTGCACTTCCCGCAGCAGCCGCCGCCCGCAGCCGAGCCTTCCTCCTCCTCCTCCTCCTCTTCTTCTTCTTCCTCCTCTTCCCCCTCCTCCTCCTCCTCCTCCTCCTCCTCCTCCCGCCGCGGGCGTGCGGGGCTCGCCATGCCGGGGCGCCCCGGTGCCGGCAGCCGCCCGGGACGGCACCGCTTTATCCGGAGCCCCCGGCGCGGGAGCCGGGCGGGGAGCGCCCCCTTCCCCCTCCCCGAGCCCCGGAGCCTCCCCGGCGCTTGGGGCGGGACCGGCCGGGGCGGGACCCTGCGGCCGGACACGCGCCTCCTCCCGCTGCCGGGGGCTCGGGGGCTGCCCCACAGGGGACAGGCAGCGCATCCCCTCTCCACATCCCCCCAGTGCATCCCCCTACACATTCCCCCCTCCGCATCCCCCTATGAATCCTCCCTCCGAATCCCCCTCTGCATCCCCCTACACATCCCCCTCCGAATCCCTCTCTGTATCACAGAATCACAGAACAACCAGGTTGGAAGGGACCCATCGGATCATCGAGTCCAACCATTCCTATCTAACACTAAACCAAGTCCCTCAAGACCTCATCCACCCGTGCCTTAAACACCTCCAGGGAAGGGGAATCAACCACCTCCCTGGGCAGCCTATTCCAATGCCCAATGACCCTTTCTGTGAAAAACCTCCTAATCTCCAGCCTAAATCTCCCCTGGCGGAGCTTGAGGCCATTCCCTCTTGTCCTGTCCCCTGTCACTTGGGAGAAGAGGCCAGCTCCCTCCTCTCTACAACCTCCTTCCAGGTACTTGTAGAGAGTAATGAGGTCTCCTCTACACATCCCCCCCTCCGCATCCCCCTATGAATCCTCCCTCCGAATCCCCTCTCCGCATTCCCCTCCGCATCCTCCCTCCGAATCCCCCCCCCCCCCCTGCATCCCCCGGGGTCACAGCATCCCAAAATCGTTTGCGTGGAAAAGATGTGATCGCTGCCAGGTTGGATGAGGCTCTGAGCAACCTGATCCAGTGGGACATGTCCCTGCCCATGGCAGGAGGCTGGAACCTGATGATCTTTAAGGTCCCTTCCAACCCATACTATTCTTTGATTCGAGGAGCTTGTAGCAAGGCAGATGCTGGTTGCTTCTCCCAAGTGACAGGACAAGTGGGAATGGCCTCAAGTTGCACCAGGCGAGGTTTAGATTAGACGTTAGGAAAAAATTCTTCACTGAAAGGGTTATCAAGCACTGGAACAGGGAGGTGGTTGAGTCCTCATCCCTGGAGGTGTTTAAAGACAAGTGGATGAAGTGCTTAGGCACATGATTTAGTCACTGTACCTGGAGGTATTGAAAAGATGGGTATATAAGGTGCTTAGGGATGTGATTTAGTAGTGGACAGGTACATCTGGCTTTGACGATCTCAGAGCTCTTTTCCAGCCTAGCAGTTCTATGATTCTGTGACCTTTGAGATCATTGAGTCCAACTGTACCTGTCTACTACTAAACCATATCCCTGAGCACCTCATCTACCCATGTTCAGAATGTCCCTGCAGGATAGGGTCTAGTCCTGCAGCTGTGCCCATCACCAGGTGTCCATCTGCAGCTGCCAGGCTGTGACACCCCCTGGCTCTTATGTTTAAAACTGGTTTCCACTCACCCTAACTGCAGAGAAAAGCTTTGAGACCCGAGCACAAGGAGAAAACCCCAAAGGTAACAGAACACCAAAGGCATTCACTTTTTAAATTAATATCAGGTTGGATGGGGCATTGAGCAACCTGATCTACTTAAAGATGTCCCTGCTCCTGCAGGGGGGGGTGAGACTAGATGATCTGTAAAGGTCCCTTCCAACACACAACGCATTTGACGATTCTATGATATTTTACCCACACCTGGTACTGGCAGTACTCTGCTTGTAGAAAATTAAGTCCAAAGGCTCAGAGGCACAGGCACATATACCGTTTTTGAAGGTCAGAGTGTCTTCAAAGTCTCCACTTAAAAAAAAAAAAAAAAAAAAAAGAGCAAGCAAGAAAAATGAAATCCATTTCCTTTTAAACAAATAAAGATAATTAGAATCCTTCTCAGTTTTATTTCTTCAGCATGATGTAGTAAACAGCATCTTCATAATAAGATACCATTATTAGTATATTGAGATCCATATCTGAGGATTTTCTAAACTTAATTCTATACTTTGTTCGTGACACTGCTATTATCTGGGGGATGATTTGCATGGATTATTGCAAAAATATTAGATTTTTAAACTCCCCTCCGTTCTTTTTCTCATGGAAGAAGCTCTAAAAATATATGCAAATAACACAGTACTTTCTGAAGCAATACACTCCCTCCACAGATTTATCAGAGGGTTGTTTTGTTTTTTGATGATTTGTTTTATTTTTAGTATCAGTCTAAGTTGCCAGAAAGCAGCCTCCCAACATGAGTGAATACAGTGCAGTTCAACTGAGTGTGCAGTCTGGATCTCGCATAAGAATGTCAAAGCAGCAGAAACATAACCAAACAGTTTCCTTCACAGACACCACCGTGAGGATGTTCTAACTGCTTCTTGAACAGTTAGTTAAGAACTGCCAAAAAATCTGAATCCTGTAGCTTCTGGCTGAGCACTTGACAGTTGTTAGTACTTCAGTTTAGAGCACTGCAAGGAGAGAAACAAAGGACAAGCACTCTCCCTGGCACCAGCTGTGCTAATGGAAAACATGACTAATACCAGTTTGCCATCAACTGCTCGGCACCACCACTCTGCTGCAAGCTGTCACGTTCACCAGGCTGTCAGCTGAACTCTTTGCAGGAGTGTCCCTTTCCCAACTCTGGTCCAAGTGAGGTGTTGTGCCACCCTTTAAGGTCATTGTAATAAGCAGCCTTAATTTAACAGTACTAGACCACAGAATATAGAATCATACAATCATAGAATCACTAGGTTGGAAGAGACCCACCAGACCATCGAGTCCAACCATTCCTATCAATCACTAAACCATGTCCCTCAGCATCTCAGCCACCTGTCCCTTAAACACCTCCAGGGAAAATGACTCAACCACCTCGCTGGGCAGCCTGTGTCAGTGCCCAGTGACCCTGTCTGTGAATTTTTATTCCTAATGTTCAACCTAAACCTCCCCTGGTGGAGCTTGAGGCCATTCCATCTCGTCCTGTCCCCTGTCACTTGGGAGAAGAGGCCAGCTCCCTCCTCTCTACAACCTCCTTTCAGGTAGTTGTAGAGAGTAATGAGGTCTCCTCTCAGCCTCCTCTTCTCCAGGCTAAACAATCCCAGCTCTTTCAGTCGCTCCTCATAAGGCCTGTTCTCCAGACCCTTCACCAGCTTTGTCGCTTTTCTCTGGACTCGCTCCAGAGCCTCAACATCCTCCTTGTGGTGAGGGGCCCAGAACTGAACACAGGATTCAAGGAGTGGTCTCACCAGTGCTGAGTACAGAGGGAGAATAACCTCCCTGGACCTGCTGGTCACACCATTTCTGATACAAGCCAGGATGCCATTGGCCTTCTTGGCCACCGGGGCACACTGCTGGCTCACGTTTAGTCGGCTGTCAACCAACACCCCCAGGTCTTTCTCCTCCAGGCAGCTATATGCCCCTGACTTACTCCACTGAGGTCTGTGATGCAGCACAAGAAGGAAGGGAAAATGGCCTTCCAAGCACGTGACTTTCAGCAAAGAAGGCACTGGTTTCACTTGCTGCACTCCTGACCTGCAGATAGCTGTAAAAAAGCACTGGATGGCAATGTTGGACCACTCTGCTGTTAGCATCACTTTGATAAAAACAGGTTGCAATGCAGGGGCTTTCTTCCCTGTGCTTGGAAATGAGACCTCATGGCTTCAAGGCTTGTGGCACCTCAAATTCCCAAGCTGGAAAGAAGAAAAATTAATGTATGACGTGTAGGTAATGGTGCCTAGCACTCAAAATATGGTCAAGAGTCCTTAGAAAAAAATAAACCACTGTACCTTCTCAAAGTAATATCTATTTTATGGTGAGGAAAACAGAAACGGAGAAACCAGTATTTACTTCCTCATGTGGTGTTTTATTCCACAAATGCCTGCTTCCTCAGTTTGCCAGATCATTAAGAAATGTTTTAGGCAGGAAAGGGAATGCCATTTGCTCATAAGGCAAAACCATTTGGGCTGCTAGAAATTACAGAAGAATGTGAAAAGTTCAAGCAAAATAAGGGACAGCAAAAAGAGAAACTTACTGTAAATATTGATAAGAGTTAAATAATGTTGTAGCAATTAATATACATTTCTTACATATTCCATATCTCTTGGAGGCAGGACTGCAAAAAGGACTATGGGTTACAGAAATTAAGGAAAAGCAGGAATCTGCACTGCATGAGAACTGGAATGAAGTAATGAATGGCACACAATGGCAAGTCAGATTTTAAGCGGTAACCGATAACTACCATTTTGAAAGGCCAAAAAAAACCCAGATAAACCGTTACAACCAGTGTTCACCCATGTGACACACAATGCCAGGGGACATTAGTTAGGGAGGCATTCAGTGTTGTCTCTTGAGTATTTCAAAGTGGATTCACTTAAAAGAAAAGGGCAACCTGGGTCTTGGATGTCTAAGTACTATTTTCCACATTTGTTATTAAAGAAAACGTTGGGATAAAAGCAGAGGGATTTCCTAGCAAGAGACAGACAGCAGATTCACAGTCAAGAGGCTTCTTGCATTCCCTGAGCCTTGACCAGTTATTTAAGGGCATTGAAACAGGCTGTCCAGGGAGGTGGTTGATTCACCTTCCCTGGAGGTGTTTAAGGCACAGGTAGACGAGGTCCTGAGGGACATGGTTTAATGTTTGATAGGAATGGTTGGACTTGATGATCCGATGGGTCTCTTCCAACCTGGTGATTCGATGATTCTATAAAGGTCATAAACTGCACACAGCAACTTCTTCTTTCACTTCTGCCCTCCCTGTTCCTCAGCTGCCCACCTTGTCCCCACTCTGCATTCAACACACATGTCTTGCAGGAGCACTTGAGTCCTAAGATGGTTACTGAATGACATTTTAAAAAAAAGAATGCACTAATCACTGGTAAGTGATCCATGGTTTCCTTCCTCAAGTCTGTTTTTTTGTTTGCTTGTTTATTCATTTTTTTAATGTGGATCTCCAGAGAGTTGCAAAACCACATCTCTTCCAATGTTTCTGATGAATGCTAGGATCCAGGTTCTTGCATATAAAGCCTCTGTGTCTATATGTATGTATGTGTGTGTGTATATATATATATATATATGTATGTATATATATATATGTGATTTATTCAGCCATCTGGGAAATATATAATTTGGATCAAATTCTTGCCCTACATTATGCTATTATATTGCTTTGGACTTCAGTGAGAAAGAAGCTCCATCTTATCCAGAATAGTCTCATATAAAGGGAATTCTACCCCCTAAAACCTTTGCTGGGCTATTAATGTAATAACTTTTTTTTTTCTTCTTGTCTGTCTTAAAATTCTGGATTTTGCTTCTGCCCTGACACCTAGCAGACTGCCTCTGGAAAGCAAAAACTATTGTCTCCTTAAATATCTATAAGGATATTATTATCTCTTGACTAAGGACATTGCAAAATTCAAAATGCTTCAAATACCTTCCGAAATGCACTCCTAGGAAGTATATAAAACATAAATGACTAAACCACATATCTCTGAACTAGCTTGTTGAGTTGTTAGCACATGAGCATTTGATGTCCAAAGCATTAGAGTATTTTTCCCCTCTAAGACATTAGGGTTTTGCCCATTGGAAATGACATGTGAAAATGGAAAACGACATGAACTTGTACCCACATTAATTCTGGTTTGTGTTTCTGTGTTTGTCTTTGTCACAAGCAGCAAGGCGTGTAGCTCACTCAAAATCAATAGTGGCATGAACTTATTTGGACTCTCCTAGGACAACAGAATTGGCCGGCTGATCAGAAGGACCTTCATGACATCGGCTGGTGAAGCCTGTGCTGATCATTAGAACCGTGCTTGATGTGGCATAATTGAATGGTAACCTGACCTCATCAACTCAGATACCTCACTGTCTTTGGGGAAAAGAGAGTTGTGCAGCATATGATGTTCTAATAACTCCTGGCAAGTGCAGGCCAACCTTTTCAGTCCAGCTGTCACAACCAGGTAAGTTATATGTCATTCTCATTTCTTTCATTCTGGTTAAAACAGGGGACTAGGATTTCCAAGTAATCTTGCTCTAAAAAATAAAATTATTTGCTCGAATGTGTAGTTTTTCAAACTGTCCAAAAAAGAATAAATTGAACCCAGTCTCTTTGCAGTTCCCCAGAACCACCTCAGTTACAGTTTGTTCTCAGTTGCTAAGCTATGATGGTGGATAGCAAAACAGGTACCTGATAGAGTATATCGTGTAAGAGAATGTTTATCACAGTCATTTATATTGATTCTCATGACTCATGAACATCATAACTTCAGTTGATATGTTTGTGTATATATATATATACACACACACAAATATATATACACAGCAACTAGGTATCTTATAACACAACATAATAGTGCTCAAAGCATAAAAAGAAGACTTCAGATTTGAATTTCAGTGAATAAAAAAGATCATGTATAGATCTGAACAAAGAGATTTGCATTTCTAAAGAATGTTAGTAATTTTTTACAGTAGGGGGGAAAAGAGCAGAAATACATGCTACTTTAATATTACAGCAATATCCTAGCAATATTCTCTATACTAGAAAACTCTCAATTGCGTGAACAAGAAACAGGACTGCATGACACAGCCTGAACTTGCAAAAGCAAAGGACTGGCACAATAATAGCTATCATCAATGGTATACAAATAAAAACCACTGAGACAGCCATGTATGAATGAAGGCAATGCTCAGTCCTGCATCAGCTAAAGTAAAAAAAAAAAAAGAGAGTTTTCTATTGCATTGACTATAAATAGTTACGTTCTACAGTCCCATTGAATTCAGTCCCACAGCTTCAGCACCGGCAGAAGGAAAGGCAGAAAAAAAGCTCCACCTGGTGGCCTGGGTGCTCATAATTGCTTTTAAATTTCGTTGAAGTGCAAATGCATTCTTCTCCAGCAACAAAATGAAAAACTGAAGTACCTGTCCTTCAAACTGAACAAGCATAGTCTAACACTTGAAAATCAGAAAACACTTTAAAATCACTACTTCCATTTCAAGCAATCCAGAGCTGAAACCTTTCAATACAAGGCATACAGGATCCAGTCAGGGTACTCACATGGGATAGAAACAGATCATCAAACAAAAATAAGAGTGTGTTAACACACTTCAAGAGGTGACCTGCTGCAGCCTGGCGTGCAGGCAAGAGAAGGCAGGAATGATTAGTTAGAGGATGAAGGAGGAGAAGGAGTGTGATGTGAAGTCAGGGTTGTAACTTAACTTGTCATGTAAAAGTTTATGGAGAGTTTACAGAGGTATTAGAGAAAATTTTGCTGTGTTTCACGGTAAGGAAACAAGCCATTTGTCAGTTACTTGTTTTTGTAAGTAACTTGTTTTTATAAGTAACTTACTTCAGTGAACAAGTGGCAATTTTGTTTGAAAAGAGAGTATTTCTTGTCATTGAAAAGTCTTACACTGTTCTAACTTCAACAGATTTGCAACATAAAACAAGGGTAAAACAAACATCAAGCTGACCACTTCCTGTACTGGATATTTGTAAAGAATTGCTGAACAAACTGAAGTGATGCTGATGGTCAAGTAAAATGATTTCACCTAAGCCTACAAATTATTTTAGCAAAGATTTGATTGTAAATACATGTGTAGATGCACCATCTGACTCATTTCAGCAAAGTCACAGCTTAGCAGGACTGGGACATACGTTCCCCCGAGATGATGTTATGAAAAGTTATATGCATGATAAAATCTAAAACTAATTAGCAAAATAATACTAGATTTAGCTACTGAAGGTCTATGCCTAGTTTAATGTAGAAACTCATGTCCGATACTACTCAATGAAGAACTCATGGTAATTTCCTCAAAGACTAATCCCAGTAGTCTAGCCGAAGTTTGTGCTAACAACAGCAATCTTAAACACAGATAAACCTTGTCCAAGAAACGCAGGGGAATCAAATATGCTTTGTTTACTCTTTTGTAGTGCCCACATTTCAGTGGGGATATATGCTGCATTTCATCAAATCAATGCATTGTTACTTTTTTTTTCTGAAGAGCAGAGGTTAGTATTAATTACCCCCCCAAAAAAAAAAAAAAAAAAATCCATATTAAGAGAATGTTGAGAATACAGATTTGAGCACCAATATGTTAGAAATTGCCCAAAGTCACATTGCCTTTGTCACCTTAATGCAGCATTTTTGAGTGCATCATTTAGGTTACACCCCTTAATTATGCATTCTTAGGTCTTTTTCCCCTCAGGACTGTCTCATTAAGCACACAAGAGAGACAGCTACTCAGTGGCAGTGTCATTGCTTTTCTCTGCATTGCTCAATGTGTAGCTGTAGGCCTTATTTATTGAACAGTATTCCAGTCCCATTTTGGAGATGTGATCGGATTTCCTCACAGGATCCTCCATAGTGCTCAGCATCACAATATCTTCCAAGAGCTTCAGAAACAATATTTACTATAAGATTATGTATTCCTAATTTTACCACTAGAGAGCTAAGCTTCAGAGAGATAATGGTACAAAGTGCCCATTTATTCTAAATGCTCACTTTGCAAGTGTGTAACTTGACTTTTGAGGTTGCTTATCAGTAAGATTTTACAGACGTTCAGAGCATTGCTCTGAATTTTTATTTCAGCTAGAGCTGTAAGTGTTCAGTACCTCAGAAGTCTGCTGCTTGGGTTCTGAAGGTGAAAATATGCAATAGGTAACCAAGTTAAAGCAATTTGCATAGATAGCATTGCTAGGTGCTTTATGTCAGGAGTAGCAATAAAATTTAGTCCCTTTAGGCTAAAAATCACTTGCCTCCATGGCAGGACTATCATTTCACTCCTTGGATTCTTTGCAATTCATAGAATCATAGAATCACCAGGTTGGAAGAGACCCATCGGATCATCGAGTCCAACCATTCCTATCAAACAATAAAGCACGTCCCTCAGGACCTCGTCTACCCGTGCCTTAAACACCTCCAGGGAAGGTGAATCAACCACCTCCCTGGGCAGCCTATTCCAATGCCCAATGACCCTTTCCATGAAAAACTTCCTCCCAATCTCTAGCCTAAATCTCCCCTGGTGGAACTTGAGGCCATTCCCTCTTGTCCTGCCCCTGTCACTTGGGAGAAGAGGCCAGCACCCTCCTCTCTACAACCTCCTTTCAGGTACTTGTAGAGAGCAATGAAGTCTCCTCTCAGCCTCCTCTTCTCTAGGCTAAACAAACCCAGCTCTCTCAGCCGTTCCTCATAGGGCCTGTTCTCCAGACCCCTCACCAGCTGTATTGCTCTTCTCTGGACTCTCTCCAGAGCCTCAACATCCTTCTTGTGCTGAGGGGCCCAGAACTGCACACAGTATTCAAGGAGCGGCCTCACCAGTGCGGAGTACAGAGGGAGAATAACCTCCCTGGACCTGCTGGTCACACCATTTCTGATACAAGCCAGGATGCCAATGGCCTTCTTGGCCACCTGGGCACACTGCTGGCTCATGTTCAGTCAGCTGTTCACCAACACTCCCAGGTCCCTCTCCTCCAGGCAGCTTTCTAGACAGACTTCTCCTAGGCTGTAGCTCTGCATAGGGTTGTTGTGCCCCAAGTGTAGGACCCGGCATTTGGCCGTGTTAAACCTCATCCCATTGGACTCAGCCCAGCGGTCCAGCCTGTTTAGGTCCCTTTGCAGAGCCTATTCGGTGCAAATAAAGTCCAAGTCCTCTAGTCATGTAACTAATATGTGACTGTGACATTAAAGCCTTATCAAAGAACACTATTATGATTCTCGTAGTCATGAATTGGGACTGCAACCTTAATACAGTTATTCCAGGGTCTTTGTTCCCAGTACTGGCTTGGCACAATTTAGGGCAGTTCCATTTGTGAGCCATCTGCAGATAATCCATAGCTCACAGTATCATACTGTAAATGTTTATGTGTTTGTTTAGCTAAATATGTTTCCTTTGCCGGTATCTGGACTACTAATTTACTGCAACTCTGCTTCTGTCTCCATTTTCATATCCAACTAAAAGAAAAAGACAAATTCCACGTCTCTCATGTCTTTTCACTCCCAAACTGACGAGACATTTAAAGGCTGCTACTTGTGTGATTTCTAAAGTCTCTATGATATGACAGACTGTAAATGCAACCTAATGGTGCCAAAACCGAGTTATTTTTTTCACTTGGTGAAGCAGAGGGATTCAACTCACTTCATTCTGAAAAGATTTCTAGAAGAAGGCACGCTGTAATGTTCAAAAACAATCCACTTGAAAGGAGACACTTCTTTTTCAAAACAAAGATGTTCCTGAAGAAGCATTACCATTCACACCCTGCATGTGCACAATTAAAGTGAACAGAAAGTTTTTACTGCTCTGCGTTATTCTGTTCCCAACAGCAGTAAGTAGGTCACAGTCCACTCACATTGGACATGTTGTTTTATACCATGAATAACTTTGCTGACGTTAAGGGCATAATTCCAAACTTAGGCTGCTGTAAGCAACCACAGGATATAACTTCAAATCTCCTAAGTAAATCATAGACTGTACAGCCTCAATTACAAATTGATTTCTGGTAGCGAATGTCCTTCTCCCCTATGAATCACAATTTCCTAATTATATAACCTGATCCTTTCAAACCAAGCATCTCACTTACAGACCTCAGGATCACTCAACACGATCAAGAGTAGCCAGGTCAGTCTGAGGGAACCAAAATTTGGAGTCCTTAGTTACCTTGATTTATTAATTGGGCTGGAGTCACAAGGAGGAGCAGCTTAACAGCCAAAGGGGAAGAAAGAACTAATGAACTGAGCCAGAGTTTAAGAGCAATGGATTAATTTTCATTCTGAATATTGAATGGATTCAATGATTAAATTAATTTAAATTACCTCAAAGACTTATTTCGAGAATAATTTTCTTTCCTTCACAGTTTTCCTTTTTTACCCATCATCCTGAAGACAGTATTTTTACTTCACTTTGTTTTATATGCTGTTTTCTACTTGTCCCATCAAGTGAGGAAAGAAATGGCATTTCTCACCCCTACTACAAGAAGGATGCATCCATTCCCCACAGAAGTTGCTTCCTTCTCACTCCAAGAACAAAAGGTTTATCTTGGCCATATGCAGAATGCTTTTGTTTAACTGTGAAACCTGTCTTACTTCCAAATTTGAAGATTAATGACTTTCTGTAGAATTCTATGTCTCTTTCCTGCCATATGTTCAGGGGATGTCTTATCATTATGGTGTACAAACAAATCCATGTAGTCATAATTTCTTGATTATATTTCATAACAGGAAGACCCATAAAGCATTGGCACTGAACTGCACAAGATGCAAGTCATTTTCTTTGTTTTTCATATTTAAGTACAGTGGATAATAGAAGTGAGGTGGTGACCTTTCATTTCGTTCTGCAAAGAACTCTAATGCTCCAGGCAGCCAGTGAAGTCTAAAAGCTTATTTGAGATCCTGTGTCACTTGATTGTCCTGTGTCACTGCTCACTTGGTTGAATGGATGGTGCAGTTTCTTGTCCATATTTTTTTATCTAAAACAGAATTCCAGACATGTACAAAGGCTTGTCTGTTCCCTAACATAATTGTCCAGAAAAAGTAGCAACCACTTTGTCAAGAAGTTCTCCTACACATAAACTACTAGCAGTCAGAATACAAAACCAACCAAACAAAAAAAACCCTCTAAAAAAATATTATTTTTGTTTCCCATCATGGAAAACAGCAACTCGTTTGCATGAACGTGGTTTGTATTAAAGGATACAGAAGCTCCTTGGGCCTCAGGTAAAGACATGACCTGTAGTGACAGCTTTTTTTCAATTTTTTTCTCAAACACTTTATGCAAAGAAAAAATAATGGACTAAATTTCATATTTTCCCAGCTGTTTGGATAGAATTGCATTTATAGGAAACAGAATTGTTTTAATTCACTAAAAGTTAAATTTAAACCAAAATTCACAGACTGAATCATACTTTCAAAGTGGTATTTTTAATATTTAATTCAAAGTATGGATTTAAAACAAGAAAAAGGAAGACCTTAAAATTGTTTTGCTATATAACAGAAGTAAGAAAAAAACCCAAAACAGTAAATGAGACTGTATGCATAAGCATGCCAAGGAAGAATGAGAGAAAAAGGAAAGCAGACTAGAACAGTCTGTTCACATAACATTTTACTGTGCATTTCTCCTTGGAAAGGTGCTTGGGAGCCCTGTACTCTTAAAAATCATGGGGATGAGAGGAAAAAGATCATGTTACACCCGTACGTATGGGTTTCAAGTCATATATACACATGTACATTTATACTCTTACATATGTTTCTGTGTTCTCATATACTGTCATGTGTTTATAGTCATATATATGCATGGTTTTATTCTGACAGTTACTCTTCACATGGTCTTCGCAATACTTCCTGAATAAAGCTTATTTTCATTGATCATTGGATCCAATTTAATATCAGCTGCTTCCAAGCACAGTTGGAGGTTGGGGACAAAGATATTTTTAGTGATATAAAGACCTTGAAGATTTTTACGTGAAGGTAGCCAGGCTCCTGTTCCTTGCCCCTCTCTTGAAGGACTCCGTGAAACTCATGCCTCACACACGAGCCTCCAGGTGACTGGAGAGAAATGGTTCAAATCCTATTAATACAGCATGAAGAATTACAGGTGTTTATGGCCTTCCTTTAACATCATGTCAAAAAAATTGCAAATAGTTACATATAAAAAATAAAAATGAAAACATAAATTTAAAGTCTGAATTCTCATTTAAGTCTCATTGTGAGAATGCTTTCTGAATGACCCAGGGACACATAGTGACTTCAGTGCAGCTTGTAAAAATAGCACACTTTGGCTCCGAAACACCAATGTACAAGTAGTGCTTGAGTAATACAGGAGTAGCCTACAAGAGTCCAAGCACTAAAAATATGAAATGGAACAATAAGGGCAGCCTGCTAGTAAAGAATAGCATTTTTAAAAGGTTTTAAGTGGAAGTGATTCGAAACTTTAATTCATATGTTTGGAAGTAACTTATAATAGGGGAGGCTATTACAGTCATGTCCATGTTTTAATACATTAATAACTCAGTATGTGAGCATCCTTAATCCTAATAAAATTAATTAAGTTAAATGGGAAAGAAGTGTTTTACTCCAAAATAAGTATATTGAAACAGGCTCATATGAAAAAAAATTAAAAGAAATCATTCTTAACTTGGTTTTCTAGAATAACTATTTTAGTGTACTTCTAGATTAAAACTTTGACTCTTGCAGAAATGAATGAATCATAGAATGTCCTGAGCTGGAAGGGACCCACAAGGATCAATGAGTCCAACTCCTGTCCCTGCACAGGACAACCCATGGAGCCTTGGCCAAGTGTTGTTGGAATATTGTCAGGCTGTGACTGCTTCCCTGAAAGTTGTTCCAGGGTTCCACCACCCTCTGGGGAAAGAACCTTCTGCTAATGTCCAACCTAACCTTCCCCTGCCACCTTCCTGCCATTCCCTCAAGTCCTGCCTTTGGTCACCAGAGGGAAGAGTTCAGTACCTGCTCCTCCTCCTCCCTGTGTGAGGAAGGTGCAGAGCACAGTGAGGCCTCCCCTCAGTTTCCTCCAGGCTGAGCAGACCCATTGACTTCAGCGGCTCCTCACAATCTTCCCCTCCAAATCCTTCCCCAACTCCGTGGCCTTAGTGTGAAGGCTGTTTCCAGCCTGAGTAGGTGTTCATCATGCCTTGATTTTTCTGTACACGTAGCAAAGTACTTGACCTACCAGTTCTGCTCTCTGAACTACAGTCTTTGACAGCACATGGATATGAAATGTGCCATTTTAAATTTAAGCTTGCACCCTGCACTTCTGATAATGCCACTTTCCTCTCTAAGTCCTTAGATCCTCCTGAAAATGCTACCCTTTCCTCTAACACGTAGCTGTTTAAAAAATCTTAAGTTATTTTAAACTGCTACTCAGTTCCCCTTGCTTGCTTTCATAGCTAGTATTGATGAGAGAAATCAGGCACTCCAGTGACTGATTTTTGACTACCTGTGCACAGGCTGAGTAACTAAGGCAAGCTGCCATCCAGCCGTGGAGAAACAGGCTTCCAGCTGGCTGACAGCATAGTTTCCTCTCTCTCTGGCTTTCTTCCTCTGCTGGCACAGTCTTCTGCTTCTCTGTGCTTGAAACAAACAAACCACATGACTTTCATGGCACACTGCAAAAGGATGATTGAAATTTTACTGCGCTGAACTTGCAGGCCAAAACTTTGCTGCCCATCCTCAGTCAAAACACCTACAGCCAGCTCCGTGCGAGTTTGCAGAAGTGTGAAGTGCAGCTTGAGACCTTCTGTGACTTGGGGATTGTAAAAGAAACAGTTTAGTGGGGTAAAATATCAGTGGTCTTGCAATCCAAATACTTACTAACAATATACATTAACATGCAAAGGAGTGCACAATAGTAGGTGCAAGAAATACTAGTGATTTATTGTTGGGAATGGCAAATCTTCCCCTTGGAGGACATTGGAAGCCTAAGCTGTGACAGGGAAGAATTACTCTATACTGACCTTAAGAGAAAATTTTCCCTACTTTGAACATTAAATTCCAGTGTTTGCATGGGAGGAAATGATTGGTTTTATTTTCTCTTAGCTTTGGATTCTGTATCCTCATGATGATGAATTAAAGTAACAGTGTGATCTGCTGGAACTTCAGGAGCAGCACTAATGTTACCAGAAATAAGATACTCTAAGGGTATTACCAAAGCAAATTTTGCATATCCTTTAGCTGGTATATTTTAACAGACCAACTGATATAACCACAAAAATTAAGTACAGACTGATAACAAGATTGCTAGGAATTTTAAAATATCCTTTTTTTTTAACAAGATACAGGAAACCCATACCAAATTACTTAGAAAACTGTAACAACCACTATAAAAATGGTAGCATTTACCAAAAATTAGCAGAGATATATACAGCCCATCTAAAGATGGGGAAATTGTGTTATAGCACAGACTAGTGGACTGCTAAATGTTTGGGGTTTTTTTTAATGTAGTTCTATGTCTTCAGGGAGTTCTCTAAAACACACATACCCTGTAACAGGACAACCAAGTGTAAAGGTGGGATAAAATTAATTGCCTGACATAGGAACCAAACTAACAAAAGAGGGATACGAATCCTTCAATACTCCACTGAGCTGCAGTGAACAACACTCCTGCCAAAATCCCTAAAATACTGACTTGACTCTGAAAATGCAACCACAAATCTTGACTTTCTTGACCCTTTCCCAAAATGTTTTAATCTCATTTCTTTTCCTACCCATGTGTACCCCTAGCAGAAAGTGTAAATTGTATTTGCATAAAGAAGTTCACAAAAAAAAACCCCAAATCTCAACAAAACTTTCCCTGGAGGTGTTTAAAGGACGGGTGGATGAGGTGCTGAGGGGCATGGTTTAGTGACTGATAGGAATGGTTGGACTCCATGATCCTGGGGGTCTTTTCCAACCCAGTGATTATGTAGTTCTATGAAAACCACAACAAAAACCCAACTCCACAGGCTGCTTTGACTGTAGTCGAATTTCATCTCCGGGTCTCTGGGCTTATCGATCAGAAGCTTTAACTTTTCACCCCTTTAGCAGACCAGGCTTTCTGATCATCTCAGTGTGATGCTTGTCTGGGCACAGAGGCTTCTGCTTGTGGGTATAACTAACATTAATCACATAGTGCTTTTCCCATTAATGTCTGTGTTCTTTAAATTAGAAGTCTGCTGTGATTACCTAGGGGTTCTTCATAATAATCCAATAATTCCAATTTGTACAGGCAATGTAAATGCTGAATTCAGCCCTCCTCCACCAAAGTTAATGAGCTAGTGATGTCGCGATGTGTAGCTTCATCTCAGTCTCACGCACTGGAGGATACTAGTCATGGAGAGCAGAGCAGCAGGTCTTGATGCCACTTCAGTAAACAAGCACTTAGAAAGCACACACCCTGAATGAGTAGGTCTGAATCAGCCTAACAAGCCAGAAGCACTAAATTAGTAACTCATTAGTAGCATCCCTTCTACCATTGGGAAAGTGCAGTTCTGTAACAAAGACCTTGCAAGGACTGGCCTTTTCACACTGCTACCTATTTATAGCTATTGGGGCAGCAACATCAGACAGACTCAAGCATAGACAGAGCACCAGAAAAGTATGGTCTGTGCTAGAAGCAGAACCTGGGTGTACCAATGCCTGAAACTGGAGTCATAACATAAATTCACCAGACTGGAAATACAGATCCAGAAAAACCAAACTGCTGCCTATTTACCTCAGTCAAACATCCAGTAATGGACCAGGTACAAGAACAAAAGTGCTCAAGTTATGATATCAAGCCACAAGATATATAGATGGTGAACAAGGAAGATCATAGGAATTGGATATTTCATATCTGTGTAACACTGCAGCTGTTGAACAAATGACCTCACCATAACCTATGATTTCCTATACTAAACAAACACTCTGTAGTAATCTATATTGAACAGACTTTTCCTCCTGGCATCTGACCAACTAAGGAAGAGGAATAATCAGTCATGTAGCCCTCAACATTAACATTGAGCGTCATGTCTAGAAACAGCAGGTCAGGATTTGCCTAGGGCAAGCCTGAGATCACTAGAACTGCTGTCATCAAACTGGCACCGAAATTGAGTGTCAGATTTTCCAGCTTGATGGACTTCTGATGTACAGACTTGAGTGGTATTTTAAGCAAGGTTACATACAGCTTTGTACAGTGTATAGAAACAGCAAATACAAAGCAAGGTTTTTGGTACCATTTTGAATTAAATCAGGAGCCAGGAAGCTAGGGAACAAGAAAGATAAAAACTGCAGGAAGGTGGAAGAGGAGATTTTTGTACATGCTTTATATAAAATATACAATGTACAGCACAAGCAGTATGAGGACACCTCAGAGGCAGGGCCCAATCCAATGGACCTTCCACACCTGCTTGCTAACCTCAGCATTCCCATTCAGAGGGAAAGCAGACACAAGAATCTTCATGGTCTTGCAAAATTGCAACTATAACTTCAAAAATGCTTAGTGATCTAGCATACCACTATCTCTGAAAGGATTTAAAAGATGGGTAGGCGTGGCACATAAGGGCATGGCTTAGTAGTGGACTTTGCAGTGTTGGGCAACTACTTGTTGTACCAGGGTGGCAAAACCCGTGCGGGTTTTGTGGTGCGGCAGCTGCAGCCACAGCTCACGACAGTGAAAAGCATGTGTATGCTTTGAGAGCTGCTCTTGCAGGTGTCAGGGAGCAGTGCAGTATTGCAGAATTACTTCAGTTGGAAAAGACCTTTAAGGTCAAAGATCACAGAGTCCAAACACACATCCTGATACAAGAAGGAGTTACTATTACAAAGAATGGAATAGCTTTGATTTAAGTTAAAGCTGAGTTAAGTTTCATCTAAGCAATTGTATTTTTTTGAAAGTTAGACAGAACATCCCTCTGAAAACACATCCCCTTTCAAACACTGTTTTTTCAGACTTTCTTCATTCCTTGGAGATGATAATGTCTTGTGTTCAGTGTCATCTGTGCTGAACAGATGTGTCTTCTCCTGCAATCACCTCTGCTGGCAGCCTTTCCTCGTCTCAAAGGCAAAGTCAGGCAGAGGTGGAGCCAGCTCTGAATTAGCAAGAGATCTGGTTGAGGTTCTTAACATTAAACTCAGTCCTTGAAAAGTAATAGAATATGTGACACAAGAAGTAGTTACTATTCCAAAAACTGGAATATTTTAATTTAAGCTAAAGTTCATCCAAGTAACTGATTTTTTTTTGTAAAAGCTAGACAGATTGTCCATCTGATGGTGGTTTTTTTACAATAGTGTTTTCCCAGGCGCTGTTATGGCTTGTGTGTGGTCTGATCTGTGCTCAACAGTTGTGTCCTCTACAACCACCTTCGTTTGGAGTTTCTTCGTGTCTCAAAGGGAAGGTCAAGCAGACAGACAGAGCCAGCTCCAAATTAGCAAGAGTTTTGACTGTTTCAAAATTCATAATAACATTAACATTAAACCTTGGAAAGTAACAGAACAGCAAGATTTCTGGGAGTATTTACATCTAGTGTTTGATAGAAATGTATGTACACTTGAGAGGCTTTTCCTGCATAGAATCATAGAATCATAGAATCACCAGGTTGGAAGAGACCCATTGGATCATCGAGTCCAACCATTCCCATCAAACACTAAACCATGTCCTGTTAAGTCTGAACAGTGTGACTCCCTGAGAGTGGAAGCAGTAGCAAAATTTACCAGATTAACTTGGCCCCTCCGTTCTCATTATGATCAGAACTGCAATATCTAATTAGCTGACTTTTACCCTTCCTCCAGAACAAAGTCCTATGGGCTGAGCTGTGAAGAGGCCCATTCCTGGGGAGCAGGTGGTTTAAGGCCTATCTCCAAAGATAAGGAAAAGCGCGTTCTACTCACTCTAAAAATACACTTGAGATACAACTTGTTCTCCTTACTTGTTTTTTTTTGGTTTTTTTGTTTTTTTTTTTTGCCATGTCCTTAGTCATGGAACGGTTGGACTCGATGACCCGGTGGGTCTCTTCCAACCTGGTTGTTCTATGATTCTATGATAGGAACGGTTGGACTCGATGATCCAGTGGGTCTCCTTCCAACCTGGTTGTTCTATGATTCTATGATAGGAATGGTTGGACTCGATGATCCAGTGGGTCTCCTTCCAACCTGGTTGTTCTATGATTCTATGATAGGAATGGTTGGACTCGATGATCCAGTGGGTCTCCTTCCAACCTGGTGATTCTATGATTCTATATCTATGCGTGTAAGTGGGAAAGAGTTAAGTGTCCCAGGTCGCTGCACACCACTGATGGAGATCGCTCCCCCGCGCTGCCCAGACCCGATTTTCTGAAACTCCACGACGAGCCTTACAGCCCCGACTCGCCGGTATTTCCGGTGCCCGCCCCGGGGGACCCTCCCCCGACGCCGCCCATCCCCGCGGAAGTGACCTGGCCCGCGCAGCTCCTTCTCCCCGCCCCTCCCCTTCCCTTTTCTGGGGGTTGTTCGCTGCCGGGTGGTGCTTCTTTCTCCTCCTTCCGCCTCCTCCTCCTCCTCGGCCCAGGGATGCCGGTTCCCCCGTGGCAGCGGCTCCGGCAGCCGCCGCGGCACCTGCTGGTCTGCGAGAGGGGCCACGTGCGGCACGAGCGCTCCCGACACGCGGCGCACGTGCGGGAACACGCGTACAACTGCGGCGTGAGTTGGGGTGGGAGTGGGAGTGGGGGTGGGGGAGGCGCCGCCACCGGCAGCGGCACGATTGGGTTTAAGCTAACGGGGAGAGCCAGGCTGCCCAAGGCCCCGTCCCGCCTGGCCTTGAACACCTCCAGGGATGGAGCAGCCACAGCTTCCCTGGGCAGCCTGTGCCACTGCCTCATCACCCTCATCGTGAAGAAATTTCTCCGTATGTCTAGTCTAAACCTGCTCCTCTCGAGTTTATACCCACTGGCCCTAGTCCTGTCACCACAAGCCGTTCTGAACAGTCCCTCCCCAGCTTTCCTGTGGCCCCGCCAGGTGTTGGAAGGTCTCTGTAAGATCTCCTCGGAACCCTCTCTTCTCCAGGCTGAACGAGTCCAGCTCTCACGCTCTTCTCACGTGGAGGTGCTCCAGCCCTATGATCATCCTTGTAACCCTCCTCTGGACCCGTTCCAACAGCTCCATATCCTTCTTATGTTGAGGATTCCAGAACTGGACACAGTACTCCAGATAAGTTCTCATAAGAGAGGAACAGAGGGGCAGAATCATCTCGCTAGACCTGCTGACCACGCTCCTTTTGATGCAGCCCAGGATACGTTTGGACTTCTGGGCTGTGAGCGCACATTCCTGGCTCACGTCGAGCTTCTCATCAACCAGCACCCCCAAGTCCTTCTCTACAGAGCTGCTCTCAATCACATAATCCTCCATCCTGTATTGAAATCGGGGATCGCCCTGACCCAGGTGCAGGACCTTGCACTTGGTCTTGTTGAACCTCCTGAGGTTCTCACAGGCCCACTTCTCCAGCCTGTCCAGGTCCCTCTGGATGACATCCCATCCTTCCACTGTGGCAACTACACCACTCACCTTGGTATAATCTGCAAACCTGCTGAGGGTGCACTCAATCTTACTGTCAGTATCATTGATAAAGATATGAAACAGCACTGGTTCCAGTATTATCACGTGGTTTTGTTTCAAATAGTGTTTTTTCCAGCATGGTTACATCTTGTGTTCAGTGCGATCTGTGCTGAACAGATGTGTCTTCTGTAATCACCTTTGCTGACAGCCTTTCCTTGTCTTAAATGCAAGGTCAGGCAGAGCTGGAGCCAGCTCCAGATTAGCAAGAGATTTGGCTGAAGTTCGTAACAACATTCAAATTAGCCCTTGAGAAGTTACAGAATATGTAACACAAGAAGTAGTTACTATGACAAAATGTGGAATATTTTTATTTAAGCGAAAGTAGAGTTAAGTTCATCCTAGTAACTGTATTTTTTAAAACTTTGACAGGACATCCCTCAGACATCCCCCTGATAGCGTGTTTTTTTTCAAATAATGTTTTTCCAGTCACTGTTAGGTCTTGTGGTCACCATGATCTGTGCTGAATGGATGTGTCTTCTTCTGTAACTACCTCTCTTTGCAGCCTTTCCCCTTGTGCAATGCAAGATCAGACAGAGAGCTGGCTCTGAATTAACAAGAGGTTTGCCTGTTGTGAAGTTCATAGTAACACTGACCATATCCTGGGCCACATCAAAGCAGCACGGCTGGTAGGTTGATGGAGGCGATTCTCTCCCTCAGCTCTGCGCTCATGAGATCTCATCTGGAACACTGTGTCCAGTTCTCGAATCCCCAGCATAAGAAGTATATGGAACTGTTGGAGAGAGTTCCAGAGAAGAGCCATGAAGATGATCATAGGGCTGTAGCACCTCTTCTGTGAGGAGAGGCAGAGAGTTGGAGGTATTCAGCCTGGAGAAGAGAAGGCTCCAAGGAGATCTTATAGAGACTTTCCAGTACCTGAAGGGGATACAGGAAAGCTGGGGAGGGACTGTTTAGAAGGGCATGTAGTGATAGGGTGAGGGGGAATGATTTTAGATTGGAGGGGGCAAGATTTAGATTAGACATAAGGAAGAATTTCTTCACTGTGAGAGTGGTGAGGCACTGGTACAGGTTGCCCAGGAAAGCTGTAGCTGTCCCATCCCTGGAGGTGTTCAAGGCCAGGTTGGATGGGGCCTCGGGGAGCCTGATCATGTGGGAGGTGTCCCTGCCCATGGCAGAGGTGTTAGGACTCTATGATGTTTAAAGTCCCTTCCAACCCAAACCATTCTATGATTTTTAGTTATAACTGCTTTCTGCAGCAAGGGCTGAAGGAAATGCTCCAGTGTGACATCAAGCTAATTTTATAATTATGCATAACAAGATCTTTTATTAACTCATGCCGTGTAAAATTACACGTTCACCTAACAGCTCAAATGGTATTTTATAGCATGTAAAATGCAACACTCCCCCTCCCCAGTGCTGTATTTTTTTTATACTTAGAAGAGTTCCTGTGAATAGACACGTCTTAAAATAACCTGATACTATTTTTGTTTCATCTCATTTTGGCATGATACCAATGACTTTTGTAGTTCTTAGTTTTCTTCCAGAAGAGGTTTTAGGACATAATTCAATTACAGATATGTTCCTAATAGGTATCTTTTTTGATCCCTGAGTGTGGCATACTGCCTGAAGTACTGAAAAGTACCATTGCAGATCTTGGGGAGTATTACCTGGTGAAGAATTTATCAGTTCATGAATTCGTTGCCCATGAATTCATCGATGCTTTTGTAAAGAAAGGTAAGGAGGAAATTGGAACAGGACAGATGCCGTAAGAACATATTTTTTCATATACATAAATTAAAAAATACATATATTATTATTTATTCTGAAAAATATTGTGAAAGAAGGGAAAATACTGAGGAAATTCTGTACTAATTTCTTTATCTACTTTTTTTCTGCTTTGTGGTGTATCAACATTTATTTTCCCCCACTGGGTCCAGAACTTCTAGAAGTGTTCCCTCCCCATTTCTTCCTATTCCATCTTAATTCTGCAAGCCACATATCAAGAGGGCTTCTATTTATCCTCACATTTGTTTCTTCTACACCTCATCTTTGTATAGATTCTTGCAGAAGTTGACTCTCTTATACCTTTCTCATTCCTTCATATTTTGACATAGAGCTCTGTTAACTGTGTTCCATAGCAGGCAAGAGGAAAAGAGAAAAAATATGCTTGTTTTTCCTTTTTCTTCTGTCATGAAGCTGGAGGAGCCCATCCTTAAACATTAAGAGCAAAGAGGATATCAAGAAACACGCAGCCTCTGCCCAGCCAGTGCACTGTTACGTACTTGGATCATGCTGTTTTCATTGAGCAGACCCCACTCATTTGGCTCATGATAAATATTGTACCCTACAGATGATTGTCAGGGAGGGAAATAAAATAAGCTTTAAAGGGAAAAGAGAAGAGAAAAGAGAACATGTGGGAGAAACATGAGATCCATTGCTTTCAAAATGTGGGCCCGTGGACTGTTTTTCTAATTGCCTTTGCTCTCCTTAATGGCTTTTATCCCAGGAGTTTTATGGAAGTAGTCTGACATTTGTGCACCAAGTTTACAGCATGTCTCTTGTATTTTTAAGAACAAAATTGGTTATGGCAGATAATGTTCCAA
This sequence comes from Coccyzus lansbergi, assembly GCA_033558105.1. Taxonomy (NCBI): domain Eukaryota; kingdom Metazoa; phylum Chordata; class Aves; order Cuculiformes; family Coccyzidae; genus Coccyzus; species Coccyzus lansbergi. Next base: position 135,674 of record JAUMJK010000140.1, on the reverse strand, counting down.
TGTGTATTTAGCAATGTGAGCATCTTTCACCTTGTCTTCATGTGAACTAATATTTGAAATGTGTCCGGGAAATAAATGGGGGTTTTCTATTTGTTGAGTGGGGTAAGTTGGAGGTGGAAAGAAAACATATTCATACTGGGACATATTCTTTATGTTATTTGTATTACAGGTCCTTTAAAATAATGCCGTCCCACTGTTTATAAACATAGTAACAAAATGCAATTTTTGCCTGAGAAGGTGGAAAAAAGTTGATGAAAACATGAGGGTTTACTGTGATTCAAAGGGCATTTGGCATGTTTGATTATCTTGAGGTGAATCTTTCATATTGTGAGGTATGTCTTTAGAGACTGTGTAATCTCATGGTTTTCTGCTTTACTATTAAAGGATCGTGTTACGCACTAACCTATAATACAAAAATCGATCAAGATAATACTGCAGCTCTACTGCCAAATGGTAGGTTTTGTTTTGGTTTTAGTAAGACATACATATTGATTTTGGTATTGGGTTGGGGGTGTGCATTTTGGTTTTCTTTTATTTCGGGTGATGTAAAGTCAAAAATGTAATGCTCGCTGTACTTGCCAACTTTATTAGAAATGTGTTTGAATTGGAAAAATATTCATTAACTTATTTTTTTCACTCATACTGTTAAATTATTTATTTCATCTAAAGGCAGTTTTTTTAAAAAGTCCACTTCACTTGAGATTGTCAGTGCTTCAACTGTAATTGCAGTTGCTAGAGAGGATTATTTTTGTGAAAACATTGCATTCCGATTTCTCTCTTCTTACTGATCTTAAAGACAGTTTACTTTTTGGTACAAATTCTATCAGCACTGCTTAGGAACACTTTTAAAATGTTCTTTGAGAATTATATAATGTGTTAAAATACCCAGTTGCAGTTCCATCCCAGTTTTATGACAAAACGTTACACCTCACGTGGGATTTTAGGTGCAGAGAATAAGGAAGCTATCTTGGACTATCTTTAAATATGTCGTCTTATTTCCGCTTAACATTATCAGAAACAATGAAAAACCAAATTGGTCTATCAGCCCTCTAGCCTAAAGGTGCTGCAGTGTGGTAAGTGCCTGTCACAGTATAACTAAATTCAGATTCTTCATGACACCAAGCTGAGTGGTGCAGTTGCCACACTGGAAGGATGGGATGTCATCCAGAGGGACCTGGACAAGCTGGAGAAGTGGGGCTATGTGAAGCTCATGAGATCTGTTGTGTGAAACGCTGTACCAAGTGGCAGCTGCCAGATATGGTTTATGAATTTGGAAGTGGAGTTGTTTCAGCACATATCTGTTCATCACTAAAAAGCACAGTTTGTTGAGTTTGGGTAGTCCCACTGGAGTTGGAGGAACTGCTTTTGTATGTTTAGCTGAGCATTGCACGTGTGAATGTTTAGGTCGGGCCCTAGTGTAATGTAGTGTTCATCTAACAACACCACAAATGCTAGGGGACAAGTCAGGGAAAGATTGAGGCGATGAATTGAGGTAGTATAGTAAAAAAACTATGACTGTCTGAGAAATAAAAATACACTTACTTATTCTAGTTCATAAGGACCTCTTGGATAAAAAAAAGTGTAACTGAGTTCTAACATTTTTTTAAGGGTTAATCTGGTAATTCATTTGACTGGAACTAAGGAGACTGGATTACATCAATAATAGCATTGATCCAAACTTATTATTGTATAAGGTATACAGTTATCAGAAGACTTTAAAAGGAACTAAGTAGAAGATTGTTTACACTGAAGTTTGTTTTGTTTATAGGAAAACTAATTCTGTCAGTGGATAAGGATACTTACGAAGAACTTGGATTGCAAGGTCGCCCTTCTCGGTATTCTGGCAAAAAAGTAATGAGATATAGTAAGTATTTTTTTATGTTAACTGTGCTTATTTCATATCTGCCTGTGAAGTGCCTTATTAGGATGTTAAACCAGCAATGCTGAAACTTTCCTTAAAATTGGTTATTGTCTATTGTACAAGAACTGAGTGATGAAAAAAGTATTTTTCCCAAATAATAAAGCAGCTATAAGGAAACAAATGTGTAATTTTCTTTCTTTCTTTTTTTTTGTGGGGGTTGTTCTATAAAATTTTCAGTTTCTTTGGTTTTCATTTTGGTGTTTTATACTGGAGTGATCTAGGACTTGAGAGTTTTTGTATACTCTGCATAGTATTTATGCTTTTTGATTTAAATGGGAAAATACTAAACTAATAGTAGAGCTTAAAATTTGTACACTATAAAAGAAAAAATAGTGAAGAGCTTCATTCAAGGCTGCTTGCTTGAGTGGGAGGATTCTATTACATTTGACGTATTTAAAATAGAAGTCCCGTATACCACGTACTTGTAAAAAGTTGTAATTTTTAACAACTGCTGAGTAAACAGAGTGTGATCTTTTTGTGTTTGTTTTTTTTGTAAATAATTAAAAAAAACTGTGAACACTGTCGTCTCAAATCTACTAGAATATGCAGTAGTTGATAGGTAGCTAGAAAAGATTTCAGAAGGGAAAACTTATTATCTGCAATAGGGATTTTGGAAAAATTGGACATCATTTTACTATTTAGTTTTTGAAGTAAAATGCATGATGAAATTTCCACCTGAGAAAGTAGATGTAACTTTTGCCCTGGGCTCAAGTCAGCTAAAAAAACCACAACAGTTGAAAAATTGTCAATACCATATAATGTAGCTTAGAAATTCTAACTTTTCTAGTGCTAATAGCTTGAATAATTGCCAAGATATTGTTAAGGTGCTGTTTTGCAACTTCTGTCACTGCCGTTATAAAAAGAATCTGCCCCTCCAGTCACTAGAAGGCAGTTCCAGATTATATCAAGATAAGGACAGCAGGATGCGAGTATTTATGTGCATAATGGGGAGTCATATTTGCCTGATCAAATACTTCATAAAGATGTTGTATATGTGAAAAAGAAGTGTCACATTCTTTTATTTCTTTGTGTTCTTTTAGGTCTTAATCAATTTAATATTGAAATTTATTTCAATTCAGTAACTATTGGTTCTGTATATTTTTGCAGTTATAACTATTGACTTGGCTGATTCCAGCTTTCACCCTGATAGCAAGAAACATAACAGAGTGCTGTGGGCCTTGAAAGAAAAGAAACCTTTGGAATTTGATTTTCTGATGGCTTGGCATAGTACAGGTAATAAGAAGTAAATGGAAATCTGAAATGTGACTGTGAAGTTCAAGTATTTACAGTTTACTCTTCTTTTTTAGTGATTGTTCAAATGTGGTTCTGGTAGAGAGAAAAGACAGATTAAAATGTGTTTGGCTGGATTTTTTGTTTGTTTTGTTGGGTTGTTTGGCAAAGAGGTATGTGTATTACTACCCACACAGCAGAATATTTCAGTTTAGGAACACATTGGTGATTCATGGGAAATGTGTTAGTTGCTTCATTTCCTTGTGTCTATTTTACACAGGCTTTTTGATGCAAATTTGCTTATTTGATAGTGTTGCCTCTTCTTTATCAATTTGTGCCATACATAACCATCATTAATACATATTTTTTTTATTAAAACACAGAAGTTACAGATTTGGTGTAGTTCTTGAGATGGGGAACATTCATTTCATCAGTAGTTATAGGACATAAGCAGAGTCTCTGTTTCTGTCATGTGCTGTGTACACTGATACGTGTGCAGTCCACTATTTTATCGTTTTATTCTCAAGCACTTGTTTGAGATTGGAGCAGAGTAGAGGTTACTGTTATTAAGAATTTGTATTTTCTCAAATCACCTTGTAATTTTCACTTGTCTACTGTTTTCTAATTACATTAACTTTTCTTCTGGTATTAAAATATTGTTATTCCTATGAGGGTCACTTTCCAGAGTCTTCAGTTATTTATATTACTTCAGAACAGGCTATATCAAGAGGTATGTAACATTTAGAGAAAATTGACAAAAATTGCAGGAAACTGTACTGCCAAAAAATGGTTTTCTTGATCATAGCTGTGTATCATTTTGATTTGTTTTTTCCTGGCTCTTCAAGACCAAGTCTGAGGGGGAGTTACTGGTCTGACAAAGATGCTTACAAGCTTCTTTAGCGGTGTCCCGTGTTTTACTTCAGTCCTTTGTTTCCCCTCCCCCTTTTCAAGTACTAATCATACAACAAGGATCTTTCCATGTTTGTTACACAGAAATTTTTTAAAAGCTTGCAATTCCAGTCCTTGTAGTCCTCAGGGAAGAGTCTTAGTGAAGACTCTTGCTACCATAAATGGTGACATAAATCCAGCTAAGGTGACAAATCTTCAGGCTCAGCTAGCTTGGATTTATTGACCCTGAGTGGAGAGTAAAATACCTCTAGGGCTGCCAGTTTGCTTCTGCCAGTGTAGCAGCATTCCTTTTCCTCACATTCTTATATTCAAAAACCAGGTCAGGTCGATCATTTCCTGAATATGGAGTTAAATCTGAAAGCCTTTCTGCACAGGAATCTTGTGCTTGTAACACTCAAAAGGCTCATAGTTCCTTACTACTGACAAAAATAGAACTTTCATAGATTTTTATTAATAGACATAAGGCATCCTGTAGATTCTGCTGGAAGGGGAAAAGAGGGATGTGTTTTGTTGAAAGAATTCATGTCCTCCATGAGCATTCTGCTTTCAGCTTCCTGCTGATAATGGGTGTTTCTTGCTATGACCAGGACTGCTGCAAACCTTGAAACATTTGTGTCACTTTCCAAAAGCAGAATTTTTTGTTTCATATCCATTTTTCCCACTTAGTGGTTCAGTTACTAAGAACAACAGAAAAAAGGAATGTGGAGTTGCTCATATCTTTAGTGACAGAAGCAAAATAATCTTTTATTTTCTATTGTTGTAATTTCTATGACAATTTAAAATGTGTTTTGGCTGAAATTCACTGGCCTCCAAAAAACTTTGACAATAAGCCTGGTTGTTGTTGACTTGGAAAGCTATGCTGTAGCTAGAGGAATTGTTATGTTGGAGTCTTGACTGTAGTCTTTGAGATTTCTTGAAGTTAGAACTATACCTGAGGCTCTTATATAGAGTGGACATTTGAAGTGTATAATTTTTCATATTTGACTAAGAATTCTAGGGCAATATTATATGTTCTTTGAGCCTGTTAGTCTAACAAATACCAATAGACCAAAGGAAGATCAACTGTTCTAGCACACTTCAGACTTAAAAATATCTATATAAAAATACTAAATTAACATGAATTTAGTGGCTTCCTGTCTTTGTCGCTGTGCCCTTTGGTACTAGGACAGCCTTTTTTGAAGGATGACTAAAAAGCATCCGGTTAGCCCTCCTATTTCTACATCCTCATGCGATTGTCCTTGGTGAAATAAATGCGTCTGATGGAATTTAGTCCATAGTTTTTGATAGTGAGTCTTAGATATTGTATTCTGCAGTGAACTCTGTCTTGTTCTTGCTTTTTTTCTGTTCATACTTGCCTTTCCTGTGGTATTTAAATACTGTTCTGGACTTCAGACTTCAAGTGAATAAGGTGTTGTTTCTTGGTTGCCTGTTGTTACTCTATGAAAATAGAATACTTTATCTGGGTTTTAAAGTTTAGGAGAATTGATTCCACATCTGTTATCTTACTGTCTCTCAAAGCTGGTTAATATCTCTTAATTTTCAATATGCTTACTTAGGTTAGGTGCTTAATCTAGGTTAGGTTTTTAGAATTTTGCCTACTGTTTTGGATCACTTTCTAGAGTTAAAGAGACTCAAGGTACCTCCAACTGTTACAGCCATACTGCATTTGAAGACTTATCACTCTTCTTTTCTTCTCTGATCCTAGCAAAGTGAGATTTGAGAAATGGTTTGATTTCTTTCTTCTGTCTTCAGTCTTGTCCTCCAGACTATCCTAGAGTTCCTCTTGACATCACTGATAAATCTATGCTCAAGCATTCTCACTTTTCTGGTATTCAGGGGAAACAGTGTTCTGGGATGGCAGATGCCTTAGCCAGGTGGGTAGGAGATTCTATAGTCTTGATGGTTAAGTGACTTTCCAAATACACCTTATCTAAAGGTGAATTTATTCCATTGGAGTCATTAATGAGTCTAGAAGCCATGTTGTCTCTAGGAGGCAGTTCTTCAGGAACTAGTGATGCTGGGATCCCTCTAGACATTCACTGAATTTCAGGCATTATTATAATGCTTTTCAGGAACACTCTGAATTCCTCTTGCTAATAAATTCATTTTATTACTTGCCAGTTCATTTTGCTTGAATTTTCTGTTGACAGATCTGTACTTGCTAGTTAAATAGTAAATTTACTGAGCTATACAGAGGTGCTGGATCTTCCACCAATTTTTATTTCCAAGAAACTAAGGAAGCTGAAGATTTTATGGCTTTTGCCAAAGATAACATCATGTAAGCAGTTTTACATGCTGCATTTTCTTGTATACATGCTCAAAGGTTTCATGTATTTGGTGCTCCTTTTGTTTAGGAGTGTAATAACAGCCTTTTGTGGTTTGTGTTGTTAAGGTTCAGAGGGATCAACACTAATGTCATACTTCTCAAAAAACCAAATACGGGCCCTAAAGCCAAAAATAACATTCAGCACACTAAGGGACTTGCAGTGTCCGGTGTTGCAAAGTAATGAGCTCCAAGGACAGCCAGAGGAGTCCTGCAGTACAGAGGAACTGTTTGAATGGCTGGGTGCTGTCTTGAATCAAGTTAGCTTGTAAGTATTTGAATTTCTTTGATCTTCAAACACATTTTAAGTAAGGAAAGCCACAATTTAATTTAAGGAGGAGTTTAATAGAGAAGTGCATCCTTCTTAATTCTTAATGGGAAGTCTGTTAGGCACTTAGTGTCTTTGTTGTAAGTCTTGAATAACTTACCTGTGGTTTAAGGTACCGATGTGTACTGGTTTTGGCTGGGACAGAGTTAATTTTCTAGGTAGTCACCGGTGTGGTGTTTTGGATTTGTGACCAAAAACAGTGTTAACAGAGACATGTTTTAGTTGTGGCTGAACAGTGTTTGGACAGAGTGAAGGCCTTTTCTGTTTCTTGCACTGCCCTGACAGTGGGAGGGAACACAGACACAATGGGAGACCCCAACTGACCAGAGGGATATCCCACACCATATGAGGGCATGCTCAGCAATAAAATCTGAGGAAAGGAAGGACGGGAAGAGGTCAGAGTTAGTGTTTGTCTTCCAAAGTCACTGTTAGACATGATGAAGTGTGTCTTTCCTAGAGGTGGCTAAACATCTATCAGCCAACGGGAAGTAGTAAACAAATTCCTTAGCTTACTTTGCTTTCACATGCAGGTTTTCCTTTACGTTTTTAATTGTCTTTATCTCAACCCATGAGTTTTCTCACTTTTACCCTTTTGATTCTCTGCCTCATCAAGCTGGGCAGGAGTGAGCAGGCAGCTGTGTAGTGTCCAGGTGCTTATCCGGGTTAACCCACAGAACCATGACATCTTGTGTATTAGTTCCTTGACTGTTAGTTGGCTTGGTATTAATTTAGGTGGTATACATAGGTACTACTTGTTTGGTACAAGTTTTGATGCTAAGACTTACTGTAGAGGATTTGAAGGATATTTATTTACTTGTTTTCTGTTTGTTTGTTTGTTTTTCAGAGACAACAAATCATCTAGCTTCTTATCAACCTATTGCTGTCCTCAGCCCAGCATAGTGGTGGAAAAAGCTTTTTTGTGCACAATCACAGGCTTCATAATTCCTGAGAAGATAATTCAGTTATTGGAGCAGCTATGGTAAGGGCTGACAGGAGTATGTTACTTCCCAATTTTCAGAATCACTTTTAAATGTTACTTTTCAGTGGTGGTGTTGGAAATAAGTAGTAATATATACAAAATGAAGTCTTTTAATTAGGATATTAGCTGAAAGCTTGGAATCAGTATAAAAAAGCAATAAGCAGTTCTGGATACTCCAAACTGGAGAATACTGTACTGTATTTTAGTAATTACTTTGTTTTTTATCTTAATTTCTAAGAAACAGTAGCTCTACTGAGATCTGCATTTTTCATATGTCTGTGAAAATCACATGCTATCAACTATGTCTGATGTGGTATTTTTAATTACCAATCGAAAATACGACTAAAATCCCCTTGATACCAAAAAAAGTATCACAAGGTACTTAAAGGTTGTTATGCCATTACAATGAATTAACTTCTAGTGAGTTTTTTGAATCAAGTGTTTTAACATAGGAAAATGAGTAGTGGTGATTAGGGCAGCTGTAGTTCTCTAGTTCAGTACTAAACTACATGATAATACTGTATCATTTATCAGTGTGGTATCTGTCTGTATCAGCTGCTAGTGCTACTCATAGCCAGTTTTGGAAGCTCCTTACTCAATCTATGAGACAGTTCTTATAGTGCCTGGTAGGTAATGACTGTAACACTGACGCGTGATAACATTACAGTGTCTTTATGTGGAATATGGTTGTTATTCTGAGCAATTTTCAAATCTCGTGCAGAAAGCCTCCCTAGCTAGGAGTGGAACACAAATTTCTTTTGGCTTTTATTTTCTAGTTTAAAGAACAATGGATAATGTCTGGCTTTGATTATTTGTAATCCATTTTCTTTCTGGTGGTAAAAGTATTTGTATCAAGCATAGCCTGACTGTGTTTCTTCCTTTTTTCATCTTTTTTTGACCTGATAGCAACTGTTCTTAGTAAATGTTCTATTTTCTGAAGGCAGTGGATGCTGTAGGAAATTCACAACAGCTGCTTTACAACTTAAAACTCCTCCTAGTTGCTATGACTTGCAGGTTGACCATGCCTACAAGTATGATAGGAATAATCAAAGGTCAATCTTATTTCATTTCATAATGTCTTCCAATAGACTATTTTCCTTTGAATTTATTTATTGTTTACTAAAGCGCGAGTTTTTTTAACTGTTAATAACAAATTTTTATTAAAGTATCTGTGCCAGGGATTTTTTTTTATACTCTATATTGTATATGTGAACATGCTGTCTATTCAATTATCATTATTGATTACCTTGTCTTCTTCCTTGCAGTTGCTATTTTGGTGAACCAAAACTGGCATATTGGCTGACCCTAACTGTGCATGGTTTTGCAGACAGCCCTGTTTCCTGGAGAGAAAATGAACATGGTTTCCACAAGGGAGGAGAGAACTTGTACAACTTTGTCATTTTTAGAAATCTGGAGTACTGGCTTCACATGGCTGTAGGAACTAATGATGATTGTCCTCCATAAAGCTCTGTCTACAAAAGTCTTCTAATAATGTTAATGTACAGGAATCTAAAAAGATAATTTTTATAAAACTAATTAGATTACAAGTTAAGTACTAAGAGGATATATATGTTTTTCCATTTTTATAACCCTTAAGGGATGACCTACAACGGAAGGAATGGATTTTTGTTCCCTCACTGTCATACAGTGTCTTCTGAAAGATTTCACAATTTTAGCTCTAAGGAAAAGATGTGTTTCTGAGAGTTTAAATTCTCAGGAATTGCCTGTAGGTGGTTTCCTTTTATCCAGAATTAATTTTGGAATTTGAAAGTAAGTTTTACAGCTTGGCAGCTAAAATATTTGCTCATCTTGGGATTAAATGTTTTCTTTCTTTACATTAAAGATACATAAACTTTCAAATTCATGTTTAAGACACTTCAGCCTATATGTTTGTTAATAAAAAACCCTGAGATGTGTTCTCCATAATTTGGTAGGGAGGAGGAGAAAAAAGATGGAGAAGGAAGTATATGACAGTAGGAGGAGCACCAATTAAATGTGGTAAAAGTGAAGGCTTACTGACCTGCTTTTTGGATTTTGCAGATCACAGCTGGTTATCATAAAGAAGTTGCATCACTGTTAAAAACCAAAAGGCTGCTGCTTGCATTCTTATTGACCTACACACACACATTTAGACCCTGCTGCCCCAGCTACTTTTAAAAGCAGCCTGTGGCTCTTGTTTACAAGACAATTCATGGAGCTAAGATTTCACTGTCACTTTATTTCATACACGTTTCTGGGAAACGTACCCTCAAGCAGTGCAGTTGAAGCAAACCGGGTTTTGTTAACAGTAAAACAGTAGCTCCAAAAGCATATGCAGCTATAAAGAATCCAGGTTAACTCCTGTTGAAATCTATGAAAGGTTGGATGGTGGTCTAGGAGGTTAAGGGAGATGGGTGGTGTTTGTATTTTGTTTTATAGAGTAGATATGTATCATTAAGGTATCAACACGGTACTAAAATTGAAGTTGTTCACTCAATGGAGTGAGGGATTGGCGGTGCAAGTTATGGTATAGATGTAGCAGAAACATCAAAATCTATCATGGTGAATGGCACAGAAGAGCAGAAATCTTTCTTTTTTGATCTGTTTATTGTTTCCCTTCAGTGAGAAGAATCATGCCAGATGTTTTACTGTATGGTATGTTTGCCATACAGTTCTGCTAAACGTGACCCCTTTTGCAAATTTTGTTACACATTTCACAAACATAACTCCGATGAAGCAGCAGTTTTCTAAATAATTAGGTTGGTTTTCAAAATTATCCTGCCAGTATGTTACCAGGAGCAGAAGTGCCACCTCGCACAGGTACAGACTTAGTCACATGATCACAAATTGAACAAAAGTCTGGGAAAGTTCTTGGCTTGATGCTTGACTGGTGACTGTTTAACATGGCTTGTTCATTACTGTGTATCAGTTCAAATGGCCTCAGTTGTTGACTGGTCTGCTTTTGAAAGTGTTGAAGGTATATGTCATGTGTCAGCTGCCACAGAAGAGATGATTACCGAGAAATTTCTTCCTTTGCTCTTGCTGGAAAAGTCTCTTAAAAACTTTGGCTTTTCCTGGAAGTTACACCTGCAGCAAAAGTTAATAAGTTAATACAAAGTTTAAAATCTTAAATCTTTATGAAAGCTCTTTGTGAAAAGTTGAATGAAGTTTGTAGCTGCTCCAGCAAATGTTCTCATCTTTCTGTCGGATTCTAGTAAAATTTAACTTTTTCCCACACAACATATATACACACATGAATGTAATGCATACTGCTTGGGAAAAGCCCAACTGTCTTCCACAAGTAAGAGTCCTGTATTGGTAGGTTTGTTTCCTTTATTAACTGAGAAAAAGGAGTTGAGTATTATGTGTACTTCATACTAGTCCCAGTAGGAGTACAGCAGCTATTTGCCTTGGCTCTGAAATGGCAGCAGTAGGACCAGGTGAATTGATTTTTCTAATTGGCACTGGGTTGCAGAACACCTTGAGATTGTTGATGAGGTAGCTATTGCAGTCGTGCTGGTGGGTGCAGGGCGATAGTCTCACTGAGACAATTCTGGAAGGCAAGCTGAAAATCAGGCATTTCAACTGTTATCCGTTCTCAGCATGTGAGTATTCAGGTTAGTCTTTTATGGATATCTGGGGAAATCTCATCATAATGGTTCACAGTTCATTTTACCTCCTATAGGCATAGGAAAGACATTTCTTAAAGCTCAGTCTCCTGCAATTCCTATTTGTCTTCTGGTATTGTAAGGGAAGAGCCCCAAGCAATGGTATGATGAGCCCAGAGACCCTGCCTCAACGGGTTATAGAATCATAGAGTGATCTAGGTTGGAAGAGACCTTAAAAAGCACCCAGATCTAACTGCCCTGCCATGGGCAGGGACACCTCCCACTAGATCAGGCTGCTCAAGACCTCATCCAGCCTAGCCTTGAACACTTCCAGGGATGGGGCATCCACAACTTTCCTGGGCAACCTGTGCCAGTGTCTTGCCACCCTCATGGTGAAGATATTCCTCCCTATGTCTAATCTAAGTCTTCCCTCTAACATTTTAAGACCATTCCCCTGTCCTATCAGTATAAGCCTTTATTAAAAGTCCCTCACCAGCTTTCTTGAAGGCCCCATTCAGGTACTGGAAAGCAGCTGTAAGATCTAACTGGAACCTTCTCCAGTCTGAACAACCCCAATTCTCAGCCTTCTCATAGCAGAGATGCGCCTGCCCTCTAATCATCTTTGTGGTTGATGTCTGAGAGTTCCAGAATGTTATGGGGTGGAGTCTGGTGCCGCTTATCTTGACTTGACAGATGTCAGCCGCTCCTGGGGCTGAAGGGAGAAAGTTCCCAAAGTTCTGGGATTGGGATCTATAAATAAGAGCTATGCAAGTCTCATGTAGACTCCACACCAAACTTGGCAGGTCTGATGCTGGGTCCAGGACTAGCAATATCTCTCTCCTCTCTTAAAGTCAAGTAAATCAAGGCTTTCCTTGGCTTTCTGTAAGGCCACACAACTCGGATAGATACTGTGAGACAGTTGATGTGTACAGCATATCTGTTCCGTTTAAATCATTTGCAGCAAAGAGTCCATTTGTTCCATTGGGATTTCCTATTAAAGTTGTTTGTGTACAGGTTTTATATACTAATTGCCCTAATCCCCACCCAGGGGATTCACTAAGGAGTCCCTTCTCTCCTTTCACTGCCACCAGTGCCTTTGACCCAGGCACTGGGTGGGGACTCAGTCTAGGGCAGGAATCTGGGATGTGACAGGTGGTTGTTTCAAATAGCTTTTCCAGCTGAGAAAGGGATTAAAATCCTCTCTCCTGATCTTGCAACTTACTTGAGCTGCTGAGTTGGTTTCTGGCTTTTCTCTGTTTTCTTTAAACCTGCACAAAGTATTATTGAAAATTTTGTGCTGTTAATAGTCACTGCAGCTGCTCTACTCTCCTTAGTCTGTGAGGGGATACTGCGTTAACCAAATCCATGCTTTCTTGGCGAGGTCTGGTGGTGTGCTTGCCTCGTAGGAGGTCAGCTTTTCTGTGCTTGCTGGGCTTTAAAGTTGCACAGAAGAGAAACTGGGGGGTGAAATACATTTCCTGCAAACTGTGACCTGAGGGAAGATTTTCCTGGGTTGAGGGACGGCAGCCTGTTGCCTCCCCTACTCTCTGCAAGGACAGATGGAGTACTATGTCTCCCCAGTAAACTCTGAAGCATGGGGAGGACTTGCCGAGGAAAGGAAGAGGGAGGCATTTGCTCACGTGCTTGGGGAACAGATTAGGAGGGAAGAGCTGTGGCTGGGCCAGGTGGGATGTAATTCAAGGAAGACTTGGACAGAGCACTTGAGATGGAGGTAAAAGTTTTTGCATAAGAATGAAAGATAGCTGCTGGTGGTGTTTGTGCCCTTTGTGCCTGCCAGTGAGGGAGGACTGGAAAATCCCAAAGGTTCCTGAAAGCTGCAAAAGTAATGGGGAGCAGCTGTTCCCCATCTGCTTCAGAGATCAAAGAGCTGAGTGCTTACTAAGACGTTTTGCCTCTAGGGAGTTTTTTTTATCTACCATGGGGAAGGAAAGGCAAATACCTGAATGCAGAGACAGGCCTGGGGCAAGCTGGTTGCTTGAGAAGTAGAGGTTTTTTATTGCCCTGGTATGCAGACAGACCGTGATAGGCACTCCTCGAGAGCTAGGGAACTGCCTTAACTCCTATCCTTCTACTGAGCCCTGCATTCCTGCCTCTGGTTGAGAGGTTACAGGGGAGTAGCAGAACCATCTGGAATGGGCCACCCAGATAATGTGCTTTTCCAGCGAGTGTTTGAGTAAGTGGTTCGGTGTATTGAGATGTTGGTGGGTGCGGAACAAATAGAAACCAAAACGTTCACGTTGACATAATGGAGATAAAATCTGAGGTGCAGTTGGATAGTGTGTGTTATGCAAAATGACTCTCAATAGAATATGTTTGCCTTTTTGGTTTGCAAATGCCAGTCAGGAACCTGTGGAGAGAAGTGAAGGTTTGTGTCCCATAGTGGCAGGAATGGGAGCATAATGGTGATGGTAATATTTTGTATAAGGATGGGAATACCAGCATGGGAGACTCTGAGGAAGTTAAAGTTCTTTCTCTCATCATTATTTCTGTCTGAATAGATCCTAGTGATTGCAGGAGGGGAGCAGCAAGATTTGGCATAGCTCACATCTGGGCAATGCAGGACAGACAAGAATGAGCATTAATCTAAGGCTGCTTGGAAGGGAGGTGACAGGGTTAAAAGGAAGTAGAAGCGGAAACTTTATTTATGTTGTCCTTTACTAACAAATATCCATTCTGGAGAGGCTGGCCAAGAAGTATGGTTGGATGTCTGGAAAAAAACACAACAAGAAAGCAGGTTCATGAGTCATCAGCCTGGGGACTGTTTAGCAATCATGGGAGTGAGTGGGATTGCCCAAAGATGGGTCATTATGGTTTTGCAGGAAATAATTTCTGTGGTTTTGTTCCTTGTCACAGGCTGCCTCTTTGTGGTTTGTCTGTAAGGTTTCTGAGTGTTACAGAAACACCAAAGATTTAAAACTGTCTTGAAATAGGTTGGATGATGTTGTTATTATTGTTAATTGCAATTACTAGTTGAGCTGCAGCACCAGTGTGGGATTTTACACATGTGGAGGGCATCCCTGCTACAACTACTGCAAAAATAAATAGATGAGGCAGACCAAAGGGAAAAAGGAAGACAAGCATTTAGAGGGGTGTTTCTTTTCCCCCTCTCATGGGAGATGCATAGCAAATTGGTGGCTGATGTGGAATTAGAATGAAGGCTTTTCATAGCTAGTTCAGTAGTCTGGATTATAGTTCCTCTGATGCTGTTAATTGAAGATTAATGCATGCAATTGACTCTATCTTTAGTGTTTCTTTATATGTTAGCTATACTGGCACATACTTGAACTGTTTCTCTTAATCATTTTTATTCACAGAGTAGAGCTTAAAGAGCAAAACTAGAGACTAATTCAATTAGTAGGCTATTAAAGAAACACCTTCTGAATATTAATGAGCATTTCAGAATTATCTACTGTAAACTGAGGGAATTCTTCATAAATGAGTGGCCTCTGTTTCATCCTTGGAAGTAGCTTCCAACACTGCTTAAAACTGTTTAAATGCAGACGTATACAGGAGCAAAAAGGGATAGCTATATTGACTTGAGCATTTTTAGCTTTCCAAAGAGCAAGGGGTGGGGGGCCTTGGCTATGCCAAGTTTCTGTTAGCTGGCTTTATTAGAACAATTTAATGGCCTTAGTTATTAGAATATGGATATGTTTTATTTGGGTAGTTGGAGAATATCCTAAACTGTAAAATACAGAATCATAGAATCACTAGGTTGGAAAGGACCCACTGGATCATCAAGTCCAGCCATTCCTATCAGTCACTAAATCATGCCCCTCAGCACCTCAGTAGGTAACCCTCAGTATTTAATATTAATGTTGTTAACATGTAAGCCAGATGGTTCTAAGTTCACTAGATGACAACAGTATTTCTGCATTGTATACCAGTAGGGTACCAGAGAATGCAAATGGACTAAGTTTTATCATGTGATTGCAGGTGAAGAAAAGCATGTTTATTGATTATCATGAAGACAAGTATTTCTAATCTTTGTCACTATTGAAGTTCTTCAGTGCTACCAGATCAAGAAAGCAATTTTAAAAGGATATACCTTAAGGCTCAATGGGAAGGCAATGCTATTACACAGCAATTTTCAAAAGTTTTTGGAGTTTGGCATAGGATAAATGCCTTAGTGGACTAGGCACCACGTGTCCTTTGGGACAACACTGCTTACTGTTTATAAAGAGGGTTTTTTTTCCTTCCTGCTGAAGCATATTAAGAGTTTAGATGGTCAGCTCTTGCAGGGTAGGCGCAAAACCAAGCAGTAATATATTTGTTCTTGAGCCTGTTTTTCAGTTAGATGCTAAATCCAACTTTAGAGCTACTAGTGCCAGAAGTTTTACCCAGCTATCATAAAGCTTATAAAAATGAATAAGCACATTCCACCAGATGAGCAGTAGAAATGCACAGCTCAGTGGAAATATTTTATGATAGTTGTGTACCATTTGTTTTCCCATAGTTGGCATAAATGTCATGCCATATACTTGCGACTGATTTGACAGAAAGGTGTTCGCTTACTCCAGATGTCGCTGCAATTTGTACTACTGTACAGGATGTCATACTTACATCTCATGTTAGATACTGTGGAATCACAGTCCAAGGTATATGGAACCTCTGTACCTGTGCTGATCTTTAAGATCAGTAGGAATAGTGGGCTACAAATCAGACTAATGGATGCTTTGGTCAGATGATTATAGGTATTCATGTGACCAGCATGGTTTTGCAAGGTCCATGACTTAAGTCTTCAAAATTATGTAGGCACCCCCAGGTTAGGTGTGTAAAATGCTGCGATGCATACATAATTTTGAAGAGTTGTAAAAGACTTTTGAGGATCTGTGAAAGAAAAGCTCTATTGTGCCTACTTATAGGCATTTTATTCCCTCATAGCATTAATGGCCTTGAGGGTAGATACTCAGTCGGCAAAGTGCACATAGTCTTATGCTCAGTGCAGAAATCCAGAAAAGCCAGCATGCAGAGTAGTGACCGACATTCACTATCCAGTAGACAGTGTGAATGACTACAATGCACCTTCAGATTCTAGCTCAGGCTGCTCTTCTGGAAGTAAAAGTTTGGGGTTTTATTGCTTTTTTGGCTTGGGTTTTAGTGTTTGGTTTTTTTTCTCCCTTTGGACTGGGGCAATTTAATGTAGGAAGGCAGGGTTGCCTGAACAACTGTGATAGACACATCTGGGTTTTACTTGTAGCTCTAATAACAAATTTCTGTGTGACCTTCTATGAATACTTTGCAGTTCTGTGCTGCCCTGACACTTTCCCGTGCAATGCAATAGACTTAGAGATGCTACTGGCTTTGTAAAGCTTTTTGAGAGAGCCATAAGTTATCGTTAAGTGTTCACAGAATTTACTTCAGAACATAGAATTAGCTTCATTTTCCTCTGAGGACTGCTGATCAGTGAGGGATAGTTTTGACCAGGGCTCCAGGGCAAAACAAGTCCTATCTTTTCTCTACCTGCTTGGAGGATGATGTAAGTGAAGGAAGTGGTACAGGGTTTACTTTGCTTAAGGCAAGTCTGTAATGTGCTGGAAAATGTGACTCCATTTAGTCAGCAGCATTGTAGAGAACAGCGAGATGAAGGGTAACTAAGGGTAACTTAAAGCAGTTGGGGTATTTATAAAAATGTGAAATGGCTTGTCTTGGTAAGAGAATGGTTGTGCATCATTAAAAGCTACAAAAGAGAAGTTGGAACATGCTTTCCAGATCAGGAGAAGGGCAGTCCTTGGCAGTTGCTAATCTATTTATGTTCCAGTCATGCTCCGAGTGTGGCTTTGAGGTCTGAAGCTCTTGTAATTGCCTGGAATATGTCACTCTGCAGCAAGATTCATTGTTCTGTTCTCCCCAAGAGGAAGCTGAGATTTTTAGCTGTAAGACTTCCCTTTCAGTCAAGCAGAGACATGGCCAAATTCCCATGTATTGTTTTGTTGAAACACTATTAATTACGCCTTCCATTATAAGAATGTCAGTTCTACCTTTTCTAGGCAGAAATTGATGCATTTGGTGAGAGGCAGACACAACTTTATTTTGGGGATTACACATAAGTTTTAGGAGCCAGATTTTGATCCTTGTTGATAGAAGTCCCTTAAACTTTGCAGTAAGATGATTGTTTGGTTCCCTGATTTCTCAAAGGATCAGAGACTTTCATTTTTTCTTTCCTTTTTCTCAAGTTCTTGCTGCCAGGTTTCCTGTGCTATTCCCCAAACGATACTCAAAACATGTAGACATTAAGCCCAATTAAATGAAAGTGAACACAAAGCTCCACAAAGCCTTGCATGAAGATTTAGAGCAGCAAGATTTGGCACAATTGCCGGGAGCTATGTAAGATGTGGCTTGAAAAGGGCTTCCAACCCAGTCACACCTGTGTTACTTTGCACAAAAAATTCTCTCCCTCATGCCTTCCCCTGAAGAGAAGAGAATGCTTTTTTAAATAACAAAGAATTCCTGTAGCTCTCTTTCAACTCCCCTAGGTATTACTGGTTGTGGGAACCTCTCTATATAGCTCCTATGGAACCGGGAACTCAGAGCATAGCCATGACACTTCCATCTAAGAAAGTATACATGTTCTATGCAAAACTCTTCACTAGTGTTAGTAGACTAGGTAGAAAAGCCATTTTTTATTCTGTAGTTTTGTTTCTTTTGTGAATGACAATCTATGCTGACTTTACCTCCCTCAGGGGTGAAAGCGGAGATGCTGCTGCATTTCAATTAGACAGAACAGAGAGGTGATTCAAGACAGCCAGCATGGCTGATCACTTCTATGATGGAGTGTCTGCATCAGTGGACAAGGGAGAAGCTATGGATGTCATCTATCTGGACATCTGTAAGGCGTTTGACATGGTCCTCCACAATGTCCTTCTCTCTAAGTTGGGGAGGTATGGATTTGATGGCCAGACTGTTCAGTGGATCAGGAGTTGGTTGGATGGTCACACCCAGAAGGTCAACAGCTGGGTATAAAACTAGCTGGATAGTTGAGCCCAGAGAGTTGTGGTGAATGGAGCTAAATCCAATTGGCAGCCAGTCACAAGTAGTGTTCCCAAGAACTCAGCTGGGGAGCCAATCCTGTTTAATAACTTTATCAATGATATGGATGAAGGGATCGAGTGCTTCATCAGTAAGTTTGCAGGTGACACCAAAGTGCACAGGAGTGCTGACCTGCTTAAGGGGAGGAAGGCTTTACAGAGGGATCTGGACAGTCTGGATTGATGGGCTGAGGCTAAGCATGTGAAGTTTAACAAGGCCAAGTGTCAGGTTCTGCATCTGGGTCAGAGCAAAACCCAGGATCAATACAAGCTGGGGGATGAAGGGATTGAGAGCAGCCCTGCCAAGAAGCACTTGGCGGGCGGGTATTGCTGCATGAAATGCTACACATGACTTGACAATGTATGCTCACAACCCAAATGACCAAACATTTCCTGGGCCATTTCACAAGAAGTGTGTCCAAGGGAAGTGATTCTGCTCCTCTGCTCTGGTGAGAATACATCTAGAGCCCGGCATCCAGCTCTGGAGCCCTCAGCAGAAGAAAGACACGGGACCTGTTTCACAGAATCACTAGGTTGGTAAAGACTCACCGGATCATCAAGTCCAACCATTCCTATCAGTCACTAAACCATGCCCCTCAGCACCTCATCCACCCATCTTTTAAACACCTCCAGGGAAGGGGACTCAACCATGTCCCTGGGCAGCTTGTTCCAGTGCCCAATGACCCTTTCTGTGAAATTTTTTTTCCTTATGTTAAGCCTCAACCTCCCCTGGCGGAGCTTGAGGCCATTCCCTCTTGTCCTGTCCCCTGTCACTTGGCAGAAGAGGCCAGCTCCCTCCTCTCCACAACTTCCTTTTTGGGTAGTTATAGAATCATAGAATCATTTGGTTGGAAAAGACCTTCAAGATCATTGAGTCCAACTGTACCTGCCCACTGCTAAGCCATATCTCTCAGCACCTTGTCTACCCATCTTTTAAATACCTCCAGGGATGGGGGACCCAACCACCTCCCTGGGCAGCCTCTTCCAGTGCTTGATAACCTTTTCAGTGAAGACAATTTCCTAACATCTAATCTGAACCCCTGGCACAGCTGGAGGCAATGGACCCAATTATCTCAAAGGTCTTTTCCAACCAAATGATTCTATGATTTTATGATTCTGTGATTTCCTCTCATCCCACTATTTTGTCACTTGGGAGGAGAGACCAACACCAACCTTGCTACAACATCCTTTCAGGGATTTGTAGGTCATGATAAAGTCTCCCTTCAGTCACCTTTTCTTTAGGCTAAACAACCCTAGTTCCCTCAGCTGCTCCTCCTTCCTCCCATCCAAATTCAACTCCTAGCCCTGCACTCCCTGATTGTTTTCTCTCCCAGCCTTTCTCATGGGTTGCTTTATCCAGTCTTATCCACTTTACCTCCAACCTCTATTTTCTTGCTAGACCCTCAGCTCATTTTTTTATCTCAGTGCAAAAGCAAGGTTGGCCAAGGATATCTCTCATTAGCCATGAGACTCTCCGTTGTCCCCAACAGAGAGTTGTGGAGAGCAATGAGGTCTCCCCTCAGCCTCTTCTTCTCCAGGCTAAACAACCCCAGCTCTCTCAGCCACTCCTTGTAAGACTTATTCTCCGGCCCCCTCATCAGCTTTGTTGCTCTCCTCTGCACTTGCTCCAGAGCCTCAACATCCTTCTTTTAGCAAGGGGCCCAGAACTGAACAGTATTTGAGGTGCAGTCTCTCCAGTGCTGAGAACACAGGAAGAATAACCTCCCTGGACCTGCTACTATTTCAATCTTGATACCAATTGGAGAGAAGTGGTAAAGCTGCTCAAATGTCTTTGCTGTTACTAGACATGGGAGACTAGAGGAGAGATATGCACTTCAGAGTGCTTTCCCCAAGTCAGTGCTATCAGACCTGGTTGATCTTAAATGAGGTTCAGAAAGTTTCCCCTTACCCCATGGTACTGTGGTTACACATTTAGTCTGTTGAGTTCTGTCCTCATAGCTGTTCTGAGGTTGTTACTGCCAGCAGGATAATGTCCTATTTACCACGTTTTGGGAGTATTGTGGAATGACCAAAGGGATCTGCCACTCCTTGTTTTTTTTTTCTTCTTCTCTCTCAATAGCATCAGTCTGGCTCTGGTGATGGAAAAGGTTGGTACATCGAAAATCCTGAGACATACTGTCAGGAACTGTAATGGTTTGAGATAGTAGAAACCAGTTTCACAATATTGTCAAGTGCTAGGACAGTCTTTCTGAAAAGTGAATTGAAGCCAACCAAAGTGAAGTCTGGACTATTAAATTAATTAGCCTGTCATGAGGTTTTTGAAAGCAGAGCTGAATCTCCATTAGCATGTTGGCTTCATGGCAAGTGAGAGCTGGCTGGAGCCTGCTCATCTGCATGTAGTTTTGGGATGAATTAAAGTCTTAAAGCCTGTGGGTTTTGTTAAAAATGACATTTTGAAAGAGGCAACTTGGCTGCTAGGAGTCGGAATCACAACAGAGCCAAAATAAGCTTCATATTTCTTAACCTCTGTGTCACTGTGAAGTCCAGTTTTTCCCAGATGATGTGCAAGTGCACAAGAGCTGAGCATTGTGAGCTGCCAGGTTTTAGTGAGAGGGGGAGAGGAAAATAAAGCACAGTTGTCCATTATGTAAATACGTGGCAGGTATGAAAAAGACTGAGTTATTCAAACCTGTTAATGTTTATGAGGAAAGGGAGGAGGCAGCTAAAGAATAAGAAAAAGAGCTAGGGATGAGAGTAAACTGAAAACTCAGACTATGACTTCAGTGTTTGGCACAAGTTGGAAGAATAAATAAAGCACTGAGATGGTAGGGATCAGGAAAAAGAGAAGTGTCAAGAGTAGCATAAACAACAAGTCTTGAGCCAGCGTGCTCTGCATTGTTCTAGTAGGCATCAAGTTGGATGTGTGGGAAAGATGGATAACAGCAAAAGAGACTAAAAGGTTTGAATGAAGGCCACTGAAGGATTGCTGTGCTCCAGTCATCTTTGTACTCTGGTATGAATTGGAAACAACTCCATGGGACTTCAAAGAGTGATGCTGACATAATGCTAGGAGAAAAATGGACCTTCTTTTTATTTGGAAAGATGCAGATTAGCCAAAACTGTGATTTATTTGATTCAGAGTACGTGGGGAGCTGGCACAAAGAGGTGGAAAACCAGCAAATTAAAAAGTCCCAAGGAGGAATAGGACTGGATCCCAAGGGACTGCTTTATCACTCCACATACGAAATGATCACTACAAAAGGTACTCATTAAAATAGGGTAGTAAATATAATTTTGGGCAGATTATAACTGAAAATGCTTATGGCCTACTTCATGTATGTGTGAACGGGAGATTTAGAGC
The DNA here is from genome assembly GCA_033558105.1 of Coccyzus lansbergi. NCBI lineage: Eukaryota > Metazoa > Chordata > Aves > Cuculiformes > Coccyzidae > Coccyzus > Coccyzus lansbergi. Next base: position 114,026 of record JAUMJK010000140.1, on the reverse strand, counting down.
CTAAATGCCTTAAGATCTCTAATGCTGTGCAGTAGCAGCTGTGGGTAGGTCAAGCTAGAAGGGTACCAGGCTTCCTCCCCCGGGAACAATATCTGGGTATCACCGACTTTGGATGGTGAATGGTTTTATGTGTCCTTGTCAGAAGCTTTTCTGAGTATTGGTGAAGTTCTGCTTCAAGGTTGCTGTTGGACAAAGGTAACACAACACAGATGCAGGGTGTTAAATATGTAGATGGACTGAGGACATCAAGAAAAAGCAAAGCTCCTGAAGCTGTGCCAGCAGGTCTATTTTGTGAAGATCAGCATGTTCATAAAACTACAGGTGTTGAGTTCAGAATATCTGCTGGAACAATGTTGGGTCAGTGTGACACTGGGGTAAAATTGAGTTTGAAGTTATCTTGATACAAATATAATTGGGTAACTTATTAGTAAAACATATTAGAAAAATAAAAGTCTACAGTTACTAAAAAAATGTGGTTCAAACTGTTACAATTGGCAAAACCTTGGAAAATTATTGGGTGGGTTCTCCATGCAGAATATGCATGTGAAGACTGCATGTTTATGTACTGGAAATATATTTTAAATAAGGGATTTTTAGATATAAGCAAAACTTATTTCCTATTTGCTTTTACTGACAGCTGTGTGCCAAAACCTCATGGTTTCTGTCAGAAATATCAAAATTCACCACTATCTTAGCGCACAGATTTATTACTTAAAACAAAGAAAATAGGGAAGGGGGAAAACCTATAGCCAAAATATTTTGAAAAGTTGGTCATTTTCCTTTGCTCCAAGGCCATACAAACTGTGTTATGCTTGTCAATTAAACTGTTTTGGGGTTGTTTACCCATTCTGGGCACCTAGCCAGTTGTTAAGAGTAGTTCCACTTCTTGCCTCGGATTTCTTCTGCCTTAAATCTTTTCTTCTATAAGGAAGTCTTATATTTTCCTGTCAGTTCTGATAAGACCCTAATTTTTCCCTTAGGGGTTCCTACAGTCACAGAGGTTCTCCAACTCTTTGACAAATGTAGGCCTTCCAGCAACAAGCAAGAATGTTGCTCCTCAGGATCAAATCCTTGGTGGCCCCAATCAACAAAGCCAAGTCTTACTGTTAAGAGACCCACAGTGTTTGGAGTTTTTTAATGTTATGGTTTAACACAGAATTTCTAATTATACATCTATCTTGAAGGCTGCAAGGTTTTGATATTTGCATTGTTTCTCATTTATGGCTACAACATTTCTGTGGCAGATGGCAGCTGTTGGTTAGTGAGAGCTTTTGAAGTATTTTGATGCCCCTCCACAAAACATGAATGGACAAAGAAAGAACTGGCACCAGCAGCTACCCAGCAGCTTTTGGACTGCTGTGGGATACTCATATTTTGAAGGCCCTCAGGTAAATGCATTATTTACTTTGCTGTTGCCTCTGGCCTCATGGTTTTCAGGAGGAATAAGCCACTGCTTCTGTCAGGCTCCTAGATAACTCTATTCCAGTTCTTCCCAGCCTGCTGCTTTGGCTGGATGTAGATGTGGATGGCTTTAGTTATTACGGAGAGCATGCTGGATAGTGCAGCTTCACGTTGCTGTTGTGAGCTGGGGCCACAGCTTCCTTCACCAGAATGTCTGTGAGGTGGTGATAGCACGATGATCTAGTGGGAAAAACGAGCGAGTCTGTAATCTTAGTAACGTGGTACTCTGCAGTTTAATCACCAGTGATTTGCAGGGTCGTGTATGGCAGCAGTCCAGGCATGGCGCATGGACGCCTTTGCACAGCTCCTCGAACAGAGCTCCTGTTGTGCACGACAGGAAAAACAGATGTAAAAGATCCTTAATCTCAGCTGTCATCCTTACCGAGGAGCAGTGCCTCGCTCATGCATTTCCTGTATGTTTCTGGTGGGATGCTCTTACTCCCCTTTGTCCATGCAAGTGGTTTCAGTTTGTGACGAGGTGGTGGTCTGAGAAAATCCAGCGCTTATCTTGCTTGCACCTTGTACTGCTGGGCTGCTGTGTTGTCAGTGATAACATGTTTCTGGGGAACGCACCATGGGTACTTGTTAGTGCTGGAGCTCGTCTCAGGCTACAGTTACTCTTCATCGGTCTGAACATTGAGGAGCACCAGGAACATCAGAGAAAGGGAAATAATGATAACATGTTACGTTATTGTGGATTGCTGACCAGAAATTTTCCATTGGGGAATTTCCTGCATTCAAACCAACTTCTAGGCGCACAAAACTCTGCTGGAGATTTTTGAAATTTCTGAATGTAGAGTTAGGGATTCTGTGCATATCTTTTTTTTTTCTAGACACTGGCAAAATGAAATTTATTTTAAGGCAACCAACCCATCTCAGGATCCTCTGGAATTTTTTTATATGACTTAGTTGTTTAATTATCTTATATAAGAGTGTGTGTGTGTATGTCTTTCTTGCTTATTTGGTTTTGAAAGTTCAGTAATGAAAACCAATTTACCAGAAAGGGAATTGAAAAAGAGAGATATTTAGTGAGATACCGAGAATTGTTGATAACTGGTTCATTGGTAGAATTGCAGTCTTAATGACACAGATGTGTCAAGAACTGTCTAGAAGCAGATGTAACACATCTGTTACTCAGCAAGTTTTGCTCCCGAAGAATTAATTAACCACATGAGCACTGAGCGAACATGTTCTGTGCCTAGGAAATGTAGTGAGGGAACTGAATGGCATTTTAATATAGTCTAACCAGAGATTTCCATAGACTCACGTATTTTTAGGTTTTGAGATACCTCATTAATAGCGTTCTTCTGTACTTACCACTTTTTTCCAATGAAGACTGCATTTTCACCCAGTTATGTTTAAAACATTTAATGCCTGTGAGAGATCTACTTCCTAGGCCAGAATATCCAAGTCTGTAACAGAATATGGAAGAATTAAATGAATATGAAAAACTGCTGTCTCCCTCATCTGAATGGTTTGTGGTGATGCTGGAGACAGCTGTTGTAGGGAACCTGAACTTGAGGCTGCATCTTTTTAAGGATTAAGTGCAATAGCCTGTTGTCTTGTGCCAGGACCTTACAGAAGCACTAGGGATCTGAATTATTTTTAAGTGTTTGTTCTACTTCAGAGCTGGGTTATGTAAGGCCTCCAAATTTCCTTCGTTCATAGAATTATAGAATAGAATCACCAAGATGGAAGAGACCCATCGGATCATCGAGTCCAACCATTCCTATCAAACACTAAACCAAGTCCCTCAGCACCTCGTCTACCCATGCCTTAAACACCTCCAGGGAAGGGGAATCAACCACCTCCCTGGGCAGCCCAGTGACCCTTTCTGTGAAAAACTTCCTCCTGATGTCTAGCCTAAATCTCCCCTGGCAGAACTTGAGGCCATTTCATCTTGTCCTGTCCCCTGTCACTTGGGAGAACAGCCCAGCTCCCTCCTCTCTACAACCTCCTTTCAGGTAGTTCTAGAGAGCAATGAGGTCTCCTCTCAGCCTCCTCTTCTCCAGGCTAAACAACCCCAGCTCTCTCAGCCATTCCTCATAGGGCCTGTTCTCCAGCCCCTTCACTAGCTTTATCACTCTTCTCGGGACTAGCTCCAGAGCCTCAACATCCTTCTTGTGGTAAGAGGCCCAGAACTGCGCACAGTATTCGAGGAGTGGCCTCACCAGTGCGGAGTACAGAGGGACAATAACCTCCCTGGACCTGCTGGTCACACTGTTTCTGATCCAAGCCAGGATGCCATTGGCCTTCTTAGCCACCTGGGCACACTGCTGGCTCACGTTTAGTCGTCTGTCAACCAACACCCCCAGGTCTCTCTCCTCCTGGCAGCTTTCTAGACAGGCTTCTCCCAGTCTGTAGCACTGCTTAGGGTTGTTGTGCCCCAAGTGCAGGATCCGGCATTTGGCCTTGTTAAACCTCATACCATTGGTCTCAGCCCAGCAATCTAGCCTGTTCAGATCCCTTTGTAGAGCCTCCCTACCCTCCAGCAGATCGGCACTTCTACAAAACTTAGTGTCATCTGCAAACTTGCTAAGGGTACACTCAATGCCTTCATCCAGGTCATTGATAAAGACACTGAACAGGACTGGACCCAGCACTGAGCCCTGGGGAACCCCACTTGTGACTGTCCTCCAGCTGGATTTAACACCACTTACCACCACTCTCTGGGCCCGGCCATCCAACCAGTTTTCTACCCAGGAGAGTGTGTGCCTGTCCAGGCCAGAGGCTGACAGTTTCTGTACCAGAATGCTGTGAGAAACTGTGTCAAAGGCTTTATTGAAGCCCAGGAAGACCATATCCACAGCCTTTCCCTCATCCAGCAGTTGAGTCACTTTGTCATAGAAGGCGATCAGGTTAGTTTGGCAGGACCTGCCTTTTGTGAACCTGTGTTGACTTGGCCTGATCACCCGGTTGTATGTGCTTTGTGATAGCACTCAAGATCACCTGTTCCATGACTTTCCCTGGCACTGAGGTCAGACCGACTGGCCTGTAGTTCCCTGGATCCTCCCTGTGACCCTTCTTGTAGATGGGCACAACATCAGCCAGCCTCCAGTCCAGTGGAACCTCCCCAGTCTTCCAGGATTACAACTAAAAATTTGCTAAGATCTATTGAAGGAATTAGAAATAATCTTGCTGCTCCACAGACTAATATAAGTAATTTCAGGTGCTCATGATTCTACCGGAAAATAGATCTGTCCTCATAAGCTGCACTAGATTGTCCAAAATGTCTAAAAGACTGTGGAGTTGTTGCCCCTGGTTTCTCCATCAGACTGGCTGTTGTAGTTTATTTTGCTTCAAGGAAATCAGCCTGTAGACTGCCTGTTTTTGATTCTCTTCCCTTGGATACTCAGACTTGTTTAATTTCTATCCAGAATACAATTTTCTGTCAGCATGAAGGAATGTGTGATTCCTTCAGAAACATTAAAAAATTGAAGTGTGATTTCAATTATTCCTAGACACAATATAATGCTGGCTTCGTATGTACTTCTGTGGGTGTTAAAACCCAACTCTTGAGATTACAAAGTTAAGTTTACAAGCTCCTATTTTTGGCATGATCTGTCTTGAGAAGCCTACCAAGAAGTAAGCCAGAAAACTTCTGGTGTATGCACAGAGTGGCTTCCCTTTGCTTTCTCACTTTGATCTCCTTAATTCAATCACTCATTCAGTTCAACCCCCACCCCCCCAGCTTTGCATTGTTTTAATTTTCTTAAGTGTTATTTGGCATCCATTAGTAATTCTTCCAGCACAGAAGTTCAGGGTTAATTAATTCTCCAGCTTCAATCCTGACCGCTCTTTCTGACCATCAAGTCCAGGTGTGGGGCCTGGAGGAGAGAAGAAAAGGAATATGGGGATGTGTCTGGCTTTTGACATTTAAATGTTGAAAGAAAATAATCTTGTTTATTTTGTTATTTATACTTCATGTAGTGCAAGCCTGATTTCTATGGATGTGTGTGTCTCAATTATTCCCGGTTTAGCAGGTGGGTTTTGGTTTGGTTTGTTTTTTATTTAGTAATCCTGTTTGTTTGACTGAATATCCCAGTCCAACCTGACAAGCTTATGGAATTAAAAAATGGTTATATTTGTAAGGAGCATCACCTGAATTTCACAAAAGTTAGTGCAGCCAGTTCGCCTAGTATAGGATTGGAGTGATTTTGAGTGATGGCCTCAGTGAGTGCCTTTTCTGAGACACATGTTAAAGAATTTAGCGAAAATTAATAAGAGGGGCAGAGGGAAGACAAGTTGGACTTTGAAGGTTGTTTATATTCTGGGTTTTGTCTAGAAATCAAAACATTTTTCTTGAAGTGGAAGTAAAAGGTTACAATAAATGAGTCTTGGAAAGAAGCATCTAGCAAACACTGGTTTATTACAGCATTATGAGTTGATTTCTTGCCCTGGAGAGTTAGAGTTGCTTTATAGTGTATTTTGTAAGTTGTCTTTATTATGTAAGAGCTCATCCTATGTGCTGTCTTCTTCAATAGCACATGTAGCTAAATTTCAGTATGACTGCCAGTGGCAGAATTACTGTTTAGCTTGATTGATTGTGGCAGACTTTGGAAAAGCAAAATTTCAAGGACCTGCTAAGGCTGAAGCAATGTTTCAGATACTGTAAAAGGCATGCATTTGTTTTGGTTAAGTACTGCAGTCCTGTTTAACCTTGAAGAAAAAAAACCTTTCTTTTTCTTTGAACAACTAAGTTTTCTTTGTTCTTTTTAACAGACAGGGGACAGGATGATCTCTGTCTTACCTGGAACGTGCAAGGTGATCTGTACTTCTCTTTGTCAAAGGAGATTTGGTATCATCTAGCACAAGATGTTGGGTTCTCAAATACAAAAGCTGTCATGTTCCAGGGCCTGATAAATCTGGAGTTCTAGGCATAGAGGTGGTTTGGTGGATGATGACTGGATAGTTGGAAAATGAATGCAAGTTGTTTTTTTTTTCACAGAATGGTGTAAGTTGGAAGGGACCTCTGGAAGTCACCTGGTGCCTTGGAAGTAATGCTGGCTTCAGCAGCATTCCCATGCTTCACCTTGGGCCCATACAAACCTCTGTGGCTACAGATGAATTCAGTTATCAGAGCCTAAATCTGATGCTCCAGGTTAATTTACCTGCACAGTACTGCAAACTTAAATAGAACAATACAAACATCAGAAATGAAACAGGCTAGGCAGAGACCTGTCTCACGTGAAGAAAAGCCTTGAAAACACTCATTTTAAAACATCCTAAGCAGTTTCTGTGATGTCTCAGGACTGACTGCTTCCTCTTAGAAGCCTATAATTGTTCTGCCTTTGTTCTGTTACTGTTTTGCTAAGACTGAACTAGACTTACGTGTAAATTTCATACACATCAAAGGATATTTGCAGACCAATACTGAAAATAACTGGACAGTATTTTCCTAAAGAAGCATTATTCCTGTAATCCACTCTAGAAACAAAATGTGTATAGTGTTTACGAGTAAGAGCATAATTTGTTAATAGGATGTAGTTAGTTACTGCTTTTAATATAAAGGTAGGGCAGTTTCTCTGTGACAGTGATGGTAGATATGAATTCATTTGAACTAAGGACCTCCTGCAGTCAGAGACAGGAATTTACATGGTTACCAACTTATTCACACCTTTGTATGCAAATTGTAAGTAGCATAACAACCTGACTGATACCACAGAAATAAAGCAAGTAGAATTATTTTCCCTTTGAATTGCCTGCACCTTCAACTGATTTCATTCTTAAATATCTCTAGAACCTGTCTTCTGTTACAGTAAAAAACTTTGGTGTTTAAGGAAAGCATAAGTAATCTTCCAGCTGAAAGAGATGTAATCAATGCCCACGTGCTTCTCACAAAAAAAAGGATCTTCATATAATTTTAAGTCAAACACCAAAAGGTGTCTTAAGGTATCTTTCCTTCTTTGTTTCAATAAAACCCAAAGTCAACTAAGGAATTTTTAAGGAATTTTACCACGGCATTTTAGGGAAAATGACCCATTTCTAAGGCGTTGCAAGGAAACAGTTAATGAATGTTTTTTTTAGAACTGGAACAAAATAATTAAAATTATTTCCTATATGTCCTCTTCCCCACCCATGCACTAAGAGAAAACTATGTAGTTTACAACAATCAATGAATTTTCAACTTTTCATTTGAAGAAAGTTGTTAAAAGCTTATGTAAGTTTACAAAATAAAACATAAATATTAAAGTCTTCAGTTGGCAAGATTTGTTTCAGCAACTCTTACTTTAAAAGCAGAACTGAAATGTCTTTGAAAAAGACAACTATATGAGAACCATATTTAAAATGTGTTAAGAAATATTAGTTTTATTTAACCAGTTTTCACAGCTGAATATTTATTCTATAAAAACTTTACAGATTGTACAGTTTATATATAGTTCAAACTACTAGAACAAAAAAGTAGGTCCCACAGATGCAAAAATACTGTACCAATCCAAGGTAAAGGCAGATTTACACACTGTACAGCTCTCCACTGGGAAGGGGAGGTGGGTCAGTTCCAAGTAAAAACTTCAAAACTGTACAAAAATAAGGTTTGATTTCTATTTCATTCTTCATAATACATTCAATAAGATTGCAAGCACAGATACCCAAGTAATAATAGATATCTGGAGTCAGGAATCAATAATCACTCCTGAAAGGAATGCGAAATAGGTCTATTTACACAGGGCACTCTTTTACACCATACTGTATATAGTGTATATTTAAAATAATAAAAAAAGCATAGACAAAGAACATTAAACATCTAATATAAGGTAGTTTTTTTTAAGAGGAGTTTTTTTTTTTTACTTAATAGTGTGCCAAACAAATTTTAACTTATTAAATAATATATTCTAAGTGAACCTAAATTTATGAACATAAAATGCATTTTTGGTGTAATACATCAATTAAAACCAGCAACTAGGAAAAAAAAAGAACCAAAACAAAACCCAAACTGTATATAAAGTAGTATTCTCACCCAGCAACAGAAGCACTTATGTAGTTATTAAAGGGGGGAAAAAAACCAAAACAAAACAAAAAATTAAACCCAGAGAGACTATTTAAAAACCCACTAAACTAACTTATAACTTAGGATATTCATACATAAGATATTCAGTGATTCACTAATACTGCAAAACAAGCTTTTTTGTTTTCTTCCCCCTCCCATTTCCGTCCCATTTCCCTTCATTCCCTTTCCCCAAGAGACAGTGGTTTCTTCATGCCATCTGGGTAAGAATTAAACATATTCCTGCCCCTTTCCTCCCACCCCTACATACCTCCCCCCAAAAAGGAACAGAGTGTTTTCTTAGCATTAATCCTGAGCACACTCTCTTTTTGGGGATACGTGTGAGTTAATCTTAATAGGGCTTACTTCTCCCGAATTTTAGAATGTTCCATTACTTGAGGTATTTCAACCTTCTTGTGAGACAATGCCTCATATCTTAGCTGACTCATGGGGCAGTGAAAGTAAGGGCTGGCTAATACCCGTTTCAATTCTGTATTCTAATGAGAAAGAAAAGCATTATTCCAGACTTCCCTGCCACACAGAAAATAATGCAACACCATTCACTTTTTAATCCATTCTCTATTTGATACAGTACTAGCCAAAGATAACAAAAACTAGAGCCTTTAAAAGAGATGTTTGGTAGTGCATTCTATAATTTTTTTTTTAGCTTGTGTGTGTGTTTATATACACACTCACATATTACATCATATATATATTAAAAAGATATATATATGCACACACATCTCTGTGTGTGTATATATAACCCTATATGTAACAATAAGGGAGAAAGGAGTTTTGTTCAAATTTAAGTGATACAGTACTTTTAAACCCCTTGACAATAAAAGGGGAGGGGGGTCTGCTCCTGTTCCCAAGCTGAGCAAGGGGTGAGTTTATATAGTTTTTTTTTGAATGGGCATATTTTATTTGCCCTTATGTCCAAGAAATACAATTCCAGTGTCAATGGGCATCTCATCAGAACTCATCGATTTTTTTCTGCAGATATTTTAACATCGAGTCCATCCCTTGTGCTGAGCCCCAGATTTTCTTCAAAACTTCACACTCCTTTTCATTTGCTTGTTCCAAGTCCACCTTCATGATATTACGTACTAAAGCTTTGGATTCTTCAAGTACCTGCACCAAGAAAAAGGGAGTTGGGTTAGTATTACATGAGAACTCAGTGTCATACAAGTTTATATGGCACTGAGGTTGATTAAGAACTTAAGCTTATCAGTTCATGGATGTACTATGATGCTAAGAAGCAGTTCTCATAGCAATAGAAAGTATCAGCACAATTTACAAGTGCACAAAAATATGGAAACGATGAAGAACGTAAAATCATAATTATGAATATATATGGTTTTATACAGAAAAGTCCCAACTCTGGTGAAAGCTAATCATAACTCTATTACTCAGAACTGTTCTAATAACCAGGGAGACCTTAAATCTCTTGAGCATTCCAAGTAAACTAAAAAGTCTCTTTTGCTTTTCCATTTAGAAAACTATTAACTGGATTCAAAATCCAAAATTTCTAATGCACCAAACAGTTATTTGTACTGCGTCTCTTCTCATAATAAAGCACTAAATAAGTGGTACTTTTAGCTATCTTGTGCAACTGCCTGTAGCACACACAATCATGTATATACTAGGCATTACTTATAAAACTTAAGTACAACATAACATAATGTCAAAGACTCCATTTATTTCCTTGGTAATTTACATTACAACTCAAGACATTAAATTACAACTCAAGATAACTCAAGATTTTGATGTTTCTGTGCAGTTCTTTGGGCAAATGTTTACACTGTTGGACTTTGGCACCTATGTTAGAACCAAAATATATTGTGAAGAGTCCAATGCTGGTTTAAAGTTCTTAAACACACTGTACTATGGTATATGATAAAGAAGAGTCAAATGCAAACTTAAAAAATCCTCAAAAACCCAGAGACAAAAGGATACATAAGAATGTCTTAAAATACATTGTTACTGCGATCCTTGTTTCATGAAGGACATAATTACGTAGTCTAATAACACTTAGATTAATTCTTGCTAAATCAATCATAAAAACATGCTGTAAGAAAATGAAAAAAATCCCAAAACTTACAACTGAATTGCATGTGACAAGTTCCTTAATTCGAACCATTACTTCTTGTGTGAATGTTCCCGGCCAAAACACTTGAGAGACGAGTCCTTTGGCACAAGCTTCCTGCGCAGTCAACTTCCTTCCACTGAGCAACATCTCATTGGCCTGAAGGGATAAAAAGTTACTTCTGGTATGAAATGTAATGAGACAAAACTCATTAAAGGAAAAATGTTCAAAACAAATAAAGGAAAATGCCTGCACTATTTGAAATAGTTTTATTATAGCTCTTCCAACTTTTAACTATTAAAGAAAAGGAGTTGCCTCAGATAGCTGGTTGGTGTTGTTGACTAATCTACGTACGGAGGTCTGTGATTAAGAGTTAAATGTGAAAGCATCTTTTATCATTTCCAATTCACAAGTGTTCGTTAGCTCTACTGGTCTTCCAGTATTCCTGATTTGATTAACTATATATTTGTTAATATGTTAAAACGCGTAACAGATCTGTAAAACAGCAATGAATATATCAGCTTGCCCTTCATCAAAATGCTAGTTGCTACAATGAATTTTCACAAAAAATCTACATTATCTATGAATAATAAAGATAATCCAGTTTTGGTAACAGACCTCTTGAGAACCAGCAGTCTTAGCAGAAAAGTACAGCTAAATATTTAGCAACTAAAATGCTGGTTAATACTGAAAATGTTTGAAACCTAAATGTAAGTTTTATTTTCACCATTATAGTATTTCATTTATGATGCAACATTTAAAATTGCTGGATCACCTTAGAATTTGACCCCCCCAAACCCACTGAAGTGAGCAGGGTATAGTCCAATTTTTTATCAGATTCATAGCAAACAAGCATTCCTGTTTTATTCAGGAGTTGATTATTGAACTGATTAATCCTTTCAAAAGCTTAGCCATCTTATTAAAAAACCCAAGCCACTATTTAAAAACATTTGAAAACATTAATTAATAAAGGTACAGAACAGAGTACTGCAGTCTACGCACTAAGGTGATCTCTAGTTCTATAAATCTTTTTGATCTGTAATTATCATTACTTCATACACTTCAGTATTTCTCAGCTTCCCCATTAAAACTTCATCAGGCTTTGAGCAGCCTGATCCTAGTGGGAGGTATCCCTGCCCATGGCAGGGGGATTGGAACTAGGTGATCTTTAAGGCTCCATCCAACCCAAACCATTCTATGAATCCTTTTACAAGTCTTTACATTTATGGTTTAATTCTAACTTTAATGAAGTTTTGTTTGCAGTTTTTGTTTGCACAGAAACAGTCAATGAAGATTAAATGTCAGAGTAACTGTTAACCTGAAAAACCCCAAATAAAACAATCCCAATCAAGTTTTACCCTTTCTTAATGAGTAATCTACATTGAAAATATGGCAAAGCCATCACTAAACTTTTGGAATATGGAAAACAAAGCCGTTATAAAATTTAAAGAAGTCAAGCCTAACAGGTGTAGTATTTCTGAGGACAAAATTTTGAATTTTAAAATCTCTTCTAATAGTGGAAATTTTGGTAATTATTACAGCAACTTTCAGTTAAGGATCTCAAATTCTCTTGTTACTGTAGGCAATGTTCCTGGTATTGCCTACAGTACACGTGAAAAAATTTGAAAACTAAGGTGTATTACTTTTCCTTTGTAATGAAATACAAAGTCTGGATTCCACTGGCAGTTTGGTTGCTGACTCCCAGTCTATTACACATATTTAAAAAAAAGAAAGAGAGATGTTTCCCAGGATCTTTTACATAATATTTATCATTAGCACACCTCTCATAAGTTAATATGGAAAGTTGTGATTCACACATATTAGTTTTGAAAAACCAACTACAACAAAAAAACCCCAGTAAACCTCAAGCTATAATGACTAAACTTTTTAATTTTCCAGATTATACATGAATGATACTAATATGAAATAGTAGCTAAAAATCAGTAGCTAAAAATCAGTGATATGCACAGGTTTGTCTAAAAACAGGAATCATTTGCCTAAGAAGACATGAGAATAAAAAAACCTTCCCAAATAGCTTAAAATTTCTTAACATTTATTATATATGAAAGATCAAAACGTGAAGTCAATCTAACTGGGAGAAAGTCAGAAATTTAAGGTGTCTGGTCAGGTCTACATATTCTTCACATGTATCTTTTCTAACAAGGATAAAAAATAACGCTAGAAAACTCCATGTTTTTCCCCTAAAACTCAATAGCAACTGCTGAATTGTCCCAAACATGAAAAACCACAAGTGATAACAGTTCAGTTATTTACCAGCTCTAACACAGCATTTGCAGAAAACCTCACATGAAATGAGTGCTCCCACTAGTATTGTCAGTTGACAGGTTTTGAAGGGCAATGTTTTTCTCTGGCATCTCCACTTTTGATCTATATACAATATATGCAAGAGGCCCATTGCTAAAAAGGTTTTAAGTCTTGGATGTGCTGTGAAAATTGACACCCTCAGTGGCTTCTTTCCAAGAACTATAATGCAGCAATAGAAATGATTTAGACAAAAATATTTAATTAATATGAGATTCTCATTAACAACTTTCATTTCCTGCCCAATCTGTCTTTCTTCTTCCACAGAGGCACCTCAAGGGGACATCTTCTGGTCCCTCTTCTAAAGCAAGTGTTTGAGGCTTGCAGGGTAATTTTCAAGCAGACACTAGCTGCCACAGAGCTCCTCAGCTCTCTTGCACTATGATCAGGAGGCAGCTGGTCTCTGTAAGGCCTAAGAACCCTGGCTGTGATGTTGAATACAGGCACTACGGAAATGCATATCCCTCATGACTGACAGAAAAGCAGAAGAACTGTTAAGCATGCTGGATACTGATAGGAAACGCCAGCATGGGAAGCTCAATCGCGCAGGTCCTGTGCCTTATATCCAGGACCAGAAAGCCAGAACTCCACAGCAGACACACAATAGCATACCTCCCCAAAGAGATGTCACCTTCAGATATGTTAAGGCGATTATTTTCAAAGCCTTCTAAAATTCTTGATACTCCCAATACATTATCAGTTTTCAATACCAAGGTTTGGGCTTCGGTTTTCCTGTACTAAGGAATTCTGTTGAACCCCTCCACGCAGACCTGGTCACCAGCCAAAACTAACCTGGTAGAGAAGACATTTCCAGCAATCTTGCGACTGAAGATTTTTTCATAACTGCTGGTGATAAAAAGAGTGCACGGAATCTGACCTACAAGAGTTAAGGGTGGGACTAATATTTCTGAACTAATACATTTGTATCAAATTTTATGATGCATGCAGAGCCCTTAATTCTTTCTTTTTTTTATAATACTTTAGTTTTGTTTCCCCAAATGTTTCTCTTCTCATTCGTAGTACCTAATTCTTTCTGCTGAGTTCTTGCTCCTTTTCATAGATAGGGAGCATGCTACTTTATAAAAACTTTTGGTATGGATTCTGACCATATTTAAGGAAATTAACTGAATAAAGTCCAACTTTAACCCATCTATCATTGACATTACTGTACTGCAGAGGGTCAAGTGTAGTATGAAAAAAGTGGACTTTTTTCCCTTTTGCACTAAATATTACAGAATTATTATCACTAGAAACTTTCAATTTATGTCTTTATATTTAAAAATGAGAGCATTCACAAACACACATGAAAGAATATACTGGGGAAGTGCTTCTTGTGCATTTTCTACCACTTCTAAAGAAATAAAAATTAACAACCACAAGTCTCTAAAGGACGGGGATGGATGGAATGGATGGATGAATGGATGGATGGCCAAATAAAAAGGGAAAGCAACAATCAGTAGTTTGAAACATGCTAAGATACTAAAGATACTCTAATAACTTAACCTATTTCAGTTAACTTTTCTGTTCTCTTCTAATAACTAAATCCAGACACCACACAATTGTCATTATTTCTGTTCAAACTGATGCTTTAATATAACAAAAATATGTATTTTTAAAAATCAATGAATATCTGAAGGGGAAATTTGGCTTTTATTATAAACAGTAATTTAGGAAAAAACAGGTGTAGCTACAAGCATTTGTTACTATTCAACTTCAAATTGGAATAGGGTATATGTCTAACAGTTTTTAAAGAAGACAGCATAAAAAATAGTAAGCAATATGAAAATAATGTAGGTAAAAGATTTTTAAATAGCTTTTTAGCTACATTTTATTATTTCATATAATTGGAAAGCAAAAGAAAGGGATACTAAGTTACATGTGGTTTATATTTCCAGGAACAATGCAAAGCATAACCATTATTTTTTTTCCAAATCCAGCAATACTGTAAATAGAGTACAAGACTAAAAAAAAATCCTTCACAAAGGTAAGTTGACCTGAGTATTTCTTTCCTAACACACTAGTGTCAAGCATCAGCAGATATCTACAAAGCAAGGAAGTTCAACATGACTTCTTGAGAATAAGCAGTACATGAAAGTTGAATTACTTATTTTGCATGTTACCATCTGATGGCAAATAGCTGGTGACGCAGTGCTCTGCTATGTAGCAACATTCAGTGCAGAGCAGCCCATTCTCCTCTACCCTCTGATGCTGTGCTGAACACAAGACACTGGTTGCTGGTCCTCATGAGGCATCAGCGAGCAAGGTGTGTTCTGGTACGCACCTTCCTCTTCTGCCACCGTCAGGGTTAAGGGTGCCCATGACGTGGGATTAGGTCCCATGCCTGCTTTCTGTTTTGTGTACTCAGGTATGCACTACGCTGTGACAGCATAGAGCAGGGAAGCTATAAATACTGGTTTCTCATGAAAGTTTTTCACGAGAGAGCGAAAAATAAAGACAACACAGCAATGGTAAAAAAGTCTTGAAATCACTCTGGACAAAATCTCACAACTGCATTGTGAAGCTGTCAGCCCCTGCCCTGCAAGCTACTTACAGAAGCCAGGCCCATTATCCGGGGGAATGTAAGGGATGAACATCCATCTGGACTTTGTCCAAAAGTAGTGTATGGTGTCTGAAACCAAGCCTTCTCGTTAGCCCAAACCACATCACACAGAGGCAATATAGATGCTCCAAGTCCAATGGCTGGGCCATTTACCGCTACAATGATAGGCTTCTTAAACTGAATAAAAGTATTCACAAAATTCCTGAAGAGAAACAAAAACATGGCACTCACTACACAAACAGAAAGAGTAAAATACACCAGATCTTGAAAATGTAATAATTCACCTCCACAGCAACACTTTCAAAACCAACCTTATAACTTTCCATGATGAGGTGGTTAGCGTGGTGGATGAGGGGATAGCAGTGGATATTGCTTATATAGACTTCAGATTGAGACTTTCAGCACTGTCTCCCACAAGACTTACTGACAAGCTGTTGATGTATGAGCTGGATGACCAGTGATGTGGACTGAAAAATGTCTGAATGGCTGGCCCAAAGGGTGGTGGATCGGTGACACCAAGTCTAGCTGGAGTCTAGTAACTAGTGGTATACCCAAGGAGATCAGTACTGGGTCTGATACTGTTTGACAGCTTCTTTCATCACCTTGGTGATGGGGCTAAGGGTAGCCTCAGCAAGTCTGCTGACAATACAAAACTGGACTGATTAGATGGCAACATGACCCTCTATAAGAGGGACCTGACAGGCTAGAGAAATGGGCTGACAGGAATCTCATGAAGGGAAGTACGAAGTTCTGTTCCTGGGGAGAAATGACCCCAGGTACTAGTACATGCTGCAGGCCATCAGATGCAAAGCAGCTTGGCTGAAAAGGACCTGAGGGGTCTCAGTGGACACCAAGTTGAACACGAGCCAGCAGCATGCCCTTGCAGCAAAGAAGGCTAATGGTATCCCAGCCTGCATTAGGAAGTGTGTTGCCAGCATACTGAGGGAGATGATCCTTCCTCTCTACTCAGTAGTGATGTGTCCAGCTTGGACCCCTCAGTACTAGAGAGATATGGAGCCACTGATGAGTATCCAGCAAACAGCCCACTACAATGTTTAAGAAACTGGAGTATCTCTCACATGAGGAGAAGCTGAGGTAGCTGGGAGTCTTCAGCTTGGAGAAGGGAAGGCTTCAGTGTGATCTCATCAAGGTGTATGAATACCTGAGAGGAGGTTACAAAGAGGATGGACCCAGGATCTTTTCAGTGGTGTCCTATGACAGGACCAGATGGAATGAGTGCAAAGTGAAACACAGGAGCTTCCCTCTGAGCAACAGGAAACACTTCCTTACAATAAATACCTTTGAGATAATCTTAGGAAAAAAAATGTGTGTGTGTTCATGTATGTGCACACAAGCATCATACCAAAGGGAGACTTCTAGAACCTCAAAATTGAGGTGCTACCTCATATAATAAAAAAGTTACCCATATTTAGTTTAAGTAAATGACAAATTCTGATGCCTGCTTAGAATACACAGTATAATGTACAGCTGAGTTTGCCCTGGCAAAACACTCCTTTGCTTTGAATGACAGACGATTTTTCATTTTGGTATTAGATTCTGAAAAATGGGATTTTTTTTGATTTTTTTTTCAAGGGGAGATTTAGTGGTAATTTTAAATTTGCTCTTTATTTGCATCACATGGTTTTGTATTTCAGCAAAACAGGACAGTTTTGGTATATTGTATCCATCACTGAAGGTTACTAAACTTCTTGCTACCTCATTCTCGTGAACTGAAATAGGTGAATGCAAAACAATTTCTCCTGGAACTGTCTTATCCAAGCCATCATACAAACATCCCATCCAGAGATTTAAGATGATACCTTTAATCATGTCTCAATAGTCCAGTGAGGACCATATCTACAGAAAATACCATAATTATATTTGAAGACATTTTCATAGGTGTTTTAAGTTACCTACACATTGATCCATTTTGTTAACAATGATTAATAGATAACAAATCATGCTTCTGAAAGGGCTTGAATTAAACACTGAGCTTCAGTCACTAGTTAAGAGTCTCTGTCCTCTGACCACATGTGAAGCTGGTACATGAGCAACTTTTACATGGAATTAATGAAAATTTTCCTTTGAAAAAATAACTATCATCATCTCTGTGAGCCAACTGTGCCTTCAATGAAACAGATTTTATGTGTCACAAGGCCTTTTCTAGGAACACGGGATGACAACAACAGAACCCATGTCTCTGAAGGAATACAGATACTCCAGAAGCATACAAGAGCTAAACCAAGACTCTAGGCCCTCAAAACCAGTGTTCGAATAATAAGGTACTTGCTTGTACTGTTCAAGCATGTCTAAGACCTGTATTTTTTCCCGTACTCATTCTTCTAGTTTGCAGTTGTTCAGCTCATTTTGTTTAAATTTTAGGTTCGTTATGTGGTGTTGGGATGATATTCACTAGTATTAATCCACTCCTCTAAAACATCCATCATTCCACTTCTCTGGAATATATATTCAGTACACATCTTGTATTTGTGAGTGTTAAATTTGTTTTCCTGAAACCCTATGGTTAAGATTTTAAAACTGATTTCAGTTGGAGAAGTATTACCATAGTACCAATTATCATAATTATATTTTAGTAGTAAAAACAGTGATGCATGAAATGGCAACCCAAATAGAAAAGGACAGGGAGTATAAAGAAGTGCTGCACACTGTATCACATAACAGGTGAATGTCTGAGATCTTGTTGAATTAGAGGCTTTCAAGACGAAACAAGCCAGACGAAGAATACCTACTCAGATGACTGAAGATAATCTTACATACCTAATAGCTTCTGCCATCTTAGTGCTTTCCTTTTTTCTATCATCTGTTAAACGTCGTATAAAATAAATAAAATCAAGACCACAGCAGAAAATGCTACCAACTGCACTGAACAGCACGAGTTTACTGTCATCTGCAGCTGCTGTGTTCAGTGCACTTTGGACTTCCTTCATTACCTGAAAAAAAAAAAAAAAAAAATAAAATCAGAAGTTCATTAGAATCTTTTCATTACATCATTAACAAGTAGCATATTGTTCTCTTCCCCTCTTCCCCTGAGGAAATCTCCATCTTCTACATCTTTAATTTTTCCTTAGGATCCACTTTTTCATACTAAAAACCTAACTTCTTTCATTATCAAAAAAAAAAAAAAGTTAAAGTACTAGAAGCTTTGTATTTCAAAAATGTAATTAGACTAAGATAATGAAATTATTAAGAAAAGATCTATTAGATGTTATCTGTAACTAAAGAACTCGCTCAGCATTTCTGTAATTTGGACAGCAGATGGCATGTGCAACCAGTTCAGAAAAATAGACGCTTAATTCAGGCTTTCCAAGTTGCACTTCATAAATCACCATGTGCCTTATAAAAGACAGTACATCTACATGTCCAGATAAAGTAGTTGAATTCAACTGAACCACACTTAAAGAGCAGCATGTATGACATCTTGCAAACCACAACCTGAATCTTGGTTTGTGTATGTTTGTACTTGAACAACAGGCATAAATGAGGCAGAGACTTAGAATTTCCCCAGCACCCTTTCCCGCTAAAAAAATCACAATTGTTCTGACCTCTGGATTTAGTGAATTATTTTCAGATGATTTTGTTGATAGCAAAATGTGTGTGAATCCATCTTGTTTCCTGACAACAATGTCTCTGTACCGGTACGCACTCTCTGTTTGTCTCACGCTGAAACGTAGCCTTTTATCGAAAGGTTGATCTCTCCTGTCATCAATAAACCTCCGTTTGCTGGCTGTCACTCCTGTTACAGATGTCTGTATGTTAGTTGTACCATTGGCTGCTAATGCTTCCATGAAGGTGGATGTACCTGGACATAATTTAAACAGTAATATTCCATTAATTAAATTTTATTAGTTCAGCAGTTGCAAAATCTCTAATGGGATGAAAAAAATGCTAGTCATATCAAGAAGACACAGTAAGTATGAAACTCAGTCCCCTCGAAGTTACTGAAATTTCACAGAAATAGATACTGTGCACAGCACAAAATTAATGTGACAATGGGATTCAACAAACCCATTTCACAGTTGTGAGAAAATAAATTTTAAACAAAACAAACACACCAATCACCATAGACTTATTTTTAGAAGGAAGGAAGAGGTCTATTTAACGTTCCTAATACTAATGCAATTCAGTAGGTTAATGTGCTGCTTTTCCCCTTTCCAACATGTTTAATCTGTCTAATGGCATCAAGATTGCAAAGAGAAAGCAGAAGCCTTTTGTTTCAAACGCCACAAGAAGTTAATACACAGAAGAAAATGACATCTACAATAAGTCAAATAAAGAACTTGACTGACAAGGTCACATAAAGCATAATAATCTTTAAAGGAAAATGAAGAAATGCAGACTACACTTCTGAGCAGGAAGCAAGGCCCATGCAGCTATGGATATTTTAATAGATTTGTAGACTATGAGATATTTCTCAAGTCTAAACAATTTTTGCTATTAAGAGTTGGCAAACAGAGCATCATGTCTTTCTGGTTGTGTTCCCAGTCACTTAAATGGACAGAATTTCAAGACAAGCCGGTAAACAGGATATTCCTCATGAAGGGATTGGTTTTTCTGTACTCTGCATTAGAAACAATACAAAATAATCAGCATACATAAAAGAAAATAAGAGAATGTATTGGTTTTATAGTACATCTTTAACGTAAAGTCTCCACTGCTTTTCCCACTATGTTGATTACCTTCCCTTAAAAGAACTCCTTTCAAAGAGAATTTGCAAGAACACTACTGTTAATGCCCTGTACTTCATTAGGACCACAAGATGAAATGGTATCACTGGCTGCAACAGTTTGGTTTTCCATTGGAAAGGCAAATAAAAACAACTGAAATCACCTCTAATTTCTAAACCCCAATATAAGATTTTACTGTATCTGGCACAACCATAGGGAAAAATTAAAACAGACTAGACTAACTAAAACAAATAGTCAGTAAACTTTTGTAAGAGGTTTGAGTACATTTTTCCCACGATTCATACTTCCAAAGACATACTTAAATACCAGAAAATTACTTCTTAAATGTAAGAGGTAATGATTGCACACTTTGAGAGACAAAACTTCTGACAAGATCCAGCAAGATGTAAACACCACAGACCACTTTTCACGCTTATTGAATTGGCAAGAAACCTTCTGAATTTATATAAATCTGTCTGCACTTGTCAACGGTTGCAGTTTCAAACCACAAAAAAGGGACAGCTGTAATTGAGTGGAAGAAGTCTCCTACATCCAATCTTGTAAACACACTTTCAGGATACTTAAGCTGGAATCAGATACCAGTCTTTCTTGTTGCTGTCTCCCAGATTCTGGAGAAATTCAGTTTAGCTTACATTGTAAGTACAGGCACTCCCCTCCCCGAAACAATACTGGGGACACATCCAAACAGGTGCTCAAATGACAACCAAGCCTCGTTTGCACCATTTGTTTCAGGAAGACATGTACTAGTGTTTATACTCCTAATTCAAATTTGTCTGACAAGAGTATGTTGTTTCTGAAAGGCTTAGGACAGATGTCTAAGTAATGAACATACGAAGATGAGACATGTGAATGATGCGGAATATTTTCCCCAGCTCCAGCCACCAGAAATTTAGCGATTCTGAAAATCTGCATGCGCAGAACCACGGGGTGCACCCAAAGCATGCAGTTAAATCTTTATCCCCCACAGGGATGGTCCAATTCACTTTTGAAACTGCTATTGTCTTTTAAAGTATCTTTTTGCAGTAAGTTCTACAACTCACATCTTGGCTTTCTTTATCCCTTTCATCGTTTCCCTTTTTCCAGATTGATTAGGCCCAATTTTCTACTTCCAGAAGCCAGCCCAAGTCTGTCATTCTTGTTCATGCCTCTTCCTTTGCTGCGAAAACTTGGAACAGGGTCCAAAATGGCACATAATATTTAAGATGGGGCTTTATAATGTGGCCTATTCAAGCCTTCTCTTTTGACCTCTACTCCTCTTCCGTAGTAACTTCTAGCAATTAATTTGTTTCTGGTTTTGTTTTTAATTTAAAATTAGCACTGAGCAAGCATATGCAGAAAATAACCCCCAAACCAATGCCTTTTTCCTTATAAGCAAGGAGTACAGGAGCCAGTCATGATGTTATGTTGTGCTACAGGCATAGCTTGGTGTAGAAGTCTGTTTTGTACCCTCTTTGTTACTTGGCATTCATCTGCAGTGAAAGTAATCCCTCATTTTAATCATGAAGTCATTCAGCACTCTCAGATGTCTGCAGTACTCAGAAGGAGCTTCAGGGACCCTGTTCCTTCTCCTGTACCTTCATGCAACAGCCACATCCTCTACTACATTAAGTGACAGAATGATGACAGAATAGTTAATA
This sequence comes from Coccyzus lansbergi, assembly GCA_033558105.1. Classification (NCBI taxonomy): domain Eukaryota; kingdom Metazoa; phylum Chordata; class Aves; order Cuculiformes; family Coccyzidae; genus Coccyzus; species Coccyzus lansbergi. The sequence continues at coordinate 92,269 of JAUMJK010000140.1, read as the reverse complement.
AGAAGCATCTCACTTGAATAAGCAAATGAACAAACACCAGCAACAAGAATTTCTTAGAGTGTTAACTGCAAAAGAACCATTACTGTAATTGTAACTGATTACAACTCAAATACCAGAGAGGGAAATATATGATCTACAAACCTGACTAGGAAATAATAATACTAATAACAGTAACAACAGTAATGGTAGTAATAATAACAACAATAATAATGTAACAAATTAGTGCTAGAAGTAAGTTGTAGTTTGTGCAAAGTTCTTTCTGTACTTTCACTGCTTTATGGTCCCCTGTATATATAATCCACAAGAATTCACAGTAGTTGTCCAGCGCAGGTTGCCTCATGTTCATTTCTGCTGAGAAACAGTGGTGTTTTTCTACACGTCCATATGCACTAGAAAGCTCTAACTGTAAACACTGTTAGGCTTCTCCAGTCTTAACTCTGCACTACATCAAGTATTTCATAATGAGACACCAACCCTAGACAGTGATACTGCATTGCAATCTTAATATATAACAGCTTCCAGTAATTTTTCCACCTCTGCTTTAACAATTACACAGCTAGTGTTTCTTAGAATTGCAGTGTATTGGCACAAATGATAGAGATTCAAAATGAGGGTTCTAAAAACTGTCACACCCTTATATGGTCCAAAAAGCTACTCTATATACATGCCCATTTTTTTGTCCAAATACACAAGGTCAGACAAAAAAAAAATCCCAAAGCAGACAAACCCCATGGTTTGGGAACAAAAAACAGGAGGGGAGAGACAAAGAGATGGCCATAGAACATGTTCTAACCTGTCACAGTGAGAGAAGGCTCAACTCCATCACTTCACTTAGACAAGTTGATGTGTGTGTTCAAATATAGACGTCTTCTTAGCCTCAGACAGAAAATGTCAGTGTGTGCCATGCTTTGTCTGTGAAACAGTTTTTAGCTAATAACAACATTACTGTGTTGAACAACCACCCTACTCGCCAGACCTGGATCACTCTTCCAAAAGATCGATTTGATGGTGAAAGGAAGCCATTTTTTCAGGAGAAGACATGAAGACAAAAAATGATGGAGATCCTCAACAGCCTTCCACAAAACAACCTGCAGAATTGCTCTGAACACTGGCAGCATTGTATGTAGTCATGTGTCAGCTCAAAAGGGAAGGTGATCATAGTTGTTTATTTGAATTTATTTAATAAAAAGAGTTACAGGCACTTTCTTTTTGCGTCAAACATTGTATGTATTTACAATGCTTACATTTTGGAACCAAACAAAAATTCCAGCTTCCTTTGAATATTACTAAATATTTGTAAGAAGGAAAAAATACTGAATTTACTGTACTTTTAATCAAAAACACTGTTTTGCTTTGCATTTCTGATGACTGCCTCAGAAGGCATAGGTAATTTATGAAAGAAAGATACACTTCGCCTACATGCTTCCAGAATATGGTGTTGAATTGAAGTAGCACATAAAACAGTGCTGACAATAATAACTATTAGGTGTGCATATCCCAGTATTAGAATGGGCATCCCCAAAGATGCCTGGGAGAAGAAAGGGGTGAGGAAAGGGTGATACTTCTTCAAATTATGGGCTGCTGATTGCCATAATACTCACTGGTGTTGAAACCTCTTCAAAACTCTTACAGTTGGGAGTAGATATGTGTGCACTAACTTTCCCTTTTCAAATGAAAGTTAACCATTTCTTGATTCTGTTTCCAGCAAATGATTACACAGGGAACCGTTAGATGTTCTTCAGCCACCTTCTGTTTTTTTGGCAAATACAGCACGTTTCCATACACAAAGAATGTAGGTTTTAAGCAAAGGCTAGCAAGCAAATTGTTGTGGTAGTGTTTGGTGAAACATCAGCAATACAAGTCACCAATAAACAGTCCTGCAGTGGCTGGCAAGCTTGATTGCCAATGTCTATCTTCAGCTCGTAAAACCAGCCACTTCCTCATGTCCTTATTTCCTCTTTTCCTTATATTTTGTATAAGTGTTAAATTTAAATGCCATCTTGAAATATTGCTCCTACAAAATCTCCATTTCTCACAGGACACTGTTGTTGTGGACAAAGTTAACATGAGAAGAGAAACACACACAGACACACATGTATCTTTAGTAATATTTCTCTACTCAGTTAAGAGTTTCTCAGCTCTGCATTAATTTTTATCTTGGCTGCCATGTCACATTTAGAATAACATAGTAGTCATTTTTTCCTTCTGTAGATAGTTTTCTCTGTTCCTTTGACTACTTACAGCATCAAATATATCTACGTTTTCAGTGATATTGTTAGGAAGATTACATTACTGGTTGCGTCAAACACATCTTATAGGCTACGTAATTATTTTTGCTTTTGATTGTTTTCTCTAGTGTAAGCATAAGCATCCATGTAAGGATAAACTTGTAAGACCAACCAAATGTGGAAGCAATCAGAACATAAAATTCTATCACTGAATGTAGGCAAGCATTACAAGAAAAAACAGCTTCTCTCCGCTCTCAAGTTAAATAGTCTTCCCTTAGTCTGACTACTTTAAGTCACATAAGTGGAAATAAAGGAAACTTTACATACATTAAAAAGACTTGACTAACAAGATAGACCTAACATTTAAGACCCCAGTTAAGACCATGCCCATAAAAACAACAGGGGTAACATCATTAATGTAATATAGCAACAAAGCTCTTAAAAAGTCTAAGTCCTATTACCTCTGAAAAAGAATTCTGCATCTTTATGCATAAGGTATAAAATAAGCCTTCCACATACTGTCTTACAGTGGAAAAAATGCCCCCCTCCTAACTACTGCAAAAAGCTTTCCAAATACATCTTCATTCTTACTATTTTATGGGAAACATAAATAAACCCTCCTCAAATGAGTAAATTCTTTTTATCCTTCATCATGGCATGAAGATTAATTAGGATTGTTTTCTTCTCTCCTTCCACTTAAGTCTTAGATCCCCGTTGGAGTGATTTTTCTTCCATTAAATCTATAGTCAGGATACTACCGATAAACAGAAAACCATGAACATCATCTTTCTCACAATTTTAGCTGTTATACAAGGAGGGTCTAAGGAAAAAAAAAAATATCCTAAGCCTTTCTTATATTACTCCAATCAAAAAATCCCAGCCACATTTCAAAGTAGCATGCATCAAAGTATTGGATGAGAGAAGTAGAATGCTAGTTGTGTTTCTCTTTCTCACAAATAAATACAAATTAGAAAAACCTTCTCCAGGTTACAGATGCCTTTTTGAGGCCTTTTAACACTGGGAACATTTTCTAAGGAAGCATTCTCCTATCTTGTCCTTTGATATTCTTGGAAGTGCAGGTTATGATACTGCAGCGTTCATCTGAAATGCTCTCCAATTTGAGAGCTAAATAAGGACATCTCTTGGGGCTCATCTATAGAGGAAAGCTATAGCAAAATAGGCTAAGGCTTAAACTCTAAGTATACCAGCTATTTCACACTAACTCCTAAGGTGAACACATTCTATATTAAGAACACTTTACTGCAATTTAATCCAATCCCCAAAGTGATCTGAAAAGAATGTTTCTCTTCATATGGAATGAGTGTGTCCTAAAGTAAGGCTAGCCTGGAATGGGTACTGCTAAAAGGCATTCCAGCCTGTTTCCTGTAGAGACAAAAAAAAAATACATGCCATGTACACACGATATAGATCTTGTAAGGACATCAAAACTTTCTAAATAATTTCAGCTAAATTACTAATGAAATTTAGATAGATTGGCATAGCATCACTGTGTTGGCAGGATACTTTCATTTAGCTTCTTATTGAAAACAACATATCAATAAGTACTCACATTTCATTCTTACTGCATAGACAAGTATTTTCAATACTCGTGTTCATAAGAGCTATATTCAAAACTGCCCACAGAAACACTGGGCATTTCAGTGCAGAAAAGCAGTAGGTAAAAAGGGCTAGAGGGCTTTCAGAGGCTCAGGACACTGATGTATTGGACGCCCTAACCTCTTGAGCACTAAAGAGTATCTGGAATAAGCTGGGAAGAAGCATCTCTGTTTTTACATACCTGCCTCAAGGGGGTACATGTACCTTTGTATCCACTCCCTGATATCTTTCATTAATAGAAGATGTCTTGGCTTCCAGTGGAACTTTCAGCAGCAGGTTCATAAAGAGGCAGCAATAAGTAGTTAGTTACCTGAAGCTGGTAAGAGCCAGCAGCTCTGAGGCCACCTTCCAGTATGCAAGTATGTGCAGTTGTGTGCCTTAACACGGCCAGCTGTACCGTATACTTGGGTAGCCCGCAATACATAACCTTGCTGGCTGCTGCTAACACAGGCAACCTGTTCTGCAGCAGCACCACCTCATTAAAAATTACTGACCTTGACAGAAATAACTGGCTGGGGTGGAAGCACAAAGGAGGAGTCTCTTGAGTCTTCACTCAGACCTTTTGGGTATCTCTTAGAGGTGAATGGCACATTTGGAAACACACGTGCCAAGCAGGTTCTTACTCTGGATTCAGAGGTACTCAACAGAAAGCAGTCTCCACTGAAGATTCAAGGATTTGAGCCAAGACTTACTTAAAGACCTTGCTTTTAGACAAAGCGCAGAACTGCAATTTACACTACTTCTAAAGAGGGTTGTTCTAGAGGCTAATTCTCCCTGCCAAGTTTTCCCAATAACCTAAGAAAATAAGTCCACATCAAAAGCAGGATGATGAAGGGTATCTTGGGGTATCCCATGCAACAGGTGCTGGACAGTTAGATGCTCTGAGCTGAATAAGTGATTCAGAACAGTGTATCATCTTGCTAACTTTGTCCTTTTATATTGTTGGAGAGGAGTAAATCCCAAACATCTACTGGCAACAGCTGAAATGAGGTATGATGGAAAGGAGTAAATAAATACCACCTGTGCTCTCAAGCTGAATATGATCTCTGTGGTTTGATTTTTTGGCAGTACTAGCTAGGATCAGCAGATATGCCTGAAATGGAAACCTCCTAGAGAATATCCAGACTTCTTTATTCTTGCTATATTAAATAATAAATAGCATCAACAATTCTAAACAAAAAGCAGAAAAAGTTTTAAAATCAGCATTAGGAGACTTCTGAGTGTAAAAGACTTTGCTTATGGAACATCTACATGATATCCTCCATCAATTAGGCTTTGCCCTCTCTCATACCAGGCAACTACTATAAAACACAGGAGACATTTGTCTCCACATCATCTTGCCCCCCAGATTGGCCCCAGCACAAATAATACAGTTCTCCAGGTTGTAGGATTGCAGAGATAGCAAAGATCTTGAACACGGCCAGGAGTCTTAGAAAAATGCCCATCATAACAAATGATAGGATAAGAGAAAATGACCTGAAGTTGTTGCAGGTGAAGCTTAGATTTAATATTAAGAAAAATTACTTCACCAAAAGGGTGGTCAAGCACTGGAGCAGGCTGCTCAGGGAAATGGTGGAGTCACCATCCCTGGAGGTATTTATGGGACATGTAGATGTGGTGAGCCTGGCCGTGTTATGTTGACAGCTGGACTTGACAATCTTTATAGTCTTTTCCAACCTAGGCAGTTATATAATACTATTCTATGTTTTCATCAAATTTTGAAATTGATAAGACAGTGGTAAACAAGCAGATAAAAACCCCATGCCCAGGGTAAACCATAAGAAAATAACTGATGTTGATAGCAGTGAACAGAGAAGGCAATGCTCCAACCTCAGCCAGCAGCTAAGAGGCAGTGAGCTGCCTTTACCCAACAGAATGTACCACAAATGGACAGCATTTGGGTGCACACTCTTCATATTGTTAAGGAAAGAAATCAGCTTCTTTTTGACACCTTAGGCTTTCATAAGTATGACAACAGTCAATGAAATAGAACAGTCTATCAAAGGGAAAACCTCACAGACAAAAAAGCCTAAATTTTTAACTCCAGAAAGCACTAATTAGGTAGTTAACACATGCTGTCATACACAGAAAATGGTGCAAAGCTGCTAAAGTGAATCCCCTCAGGCTTCAGAGCAAGTTGGTACAGAAGCCAGAATTATTACAGTTACAGGTGTCCCAATCCCCAAAAGCTACTTTCCCCCATAAAAATTTGCTTCTATAAAGAATTAGGTATTTTTTTTCTTTGTGGAAATTATAAGTATCTAGATTAAAGTACAAGTAGCAACATTGACACTATTGATAGCCAGAAGAGACAGCTAAGGAAGTAATAGAATAAGTCCTATTTTGGAAGAAATTTTAAAAAGGCAAACCAGTTGAGTACTGTTTAGGAGAGAAGAACTTGAAAACTACTGTCAACCAAGTCAGAAAACAAGGCATGCTTAGTTAGGTACTATAACACCTGTTGATAGATAAAAGCAAGAACAAAGCGTGTAATACCTGATGCTTTAAATCAAAGTGTACAGTAGCCTTTGTATAGCTGGTAATAGGAAAGTAAGGTTTATTTAACTCTTTGGATATGGGACATAGGAGCATATCTTTTTCACAGGAGTCATACTAGTGTGACAGTACTTCAAGAGCAAATATGTAGATTTTAAAGAAAAATATTATCAATGTAAATGACTGAATAGACTAGGGTCTTCAACCTGGTAATCTGAGAAAGCAAGGAAGTGGGGAGGGAAATCTCCATTTTGCTTTTGGCCTTGGGAATTGCTGCAATTCCAAGTCTAGCACTAGAGCCTCAAATATTCAGCAGGACGTTCATAAAGCTGTGCTTGTACATACATTTGCTAAGAGGGGGTTCATGGGTGATGGGCTGTTAACATTTTTAGATACAGTAGACTTGTAAATACTGAATCTTGCCTTAGGAAACAATCCATTAAGAATACACAGAGAAGCCAAAAATACCAGAGAAAGTCACTACATGAAAGATAGAAAAATTACAATTAAGTAAAGCAAAGATTGTGTACACACAAGTAATGGGACTAGTATATAACTAGTCACAATTGTGAGCTCAATTTTAATTTAGAAACCATTTAAAGCATGTCATAGATAAGAAAATGACAGATTAATTACATGACTGGTTGCGTCCTGAAGCCTGCCAGTGACCCACCTGGTCAAGTCAGATTCTGACCTCTAAACAAACAGAATAAAGAAAATAGAAACACGACAGTATCAGCAAATAGAATTGAAATTTAACTTCTACTAAGATGAATGCTGTGAAATTTTAGATAAGTGTGCTATACAAAAAGCTATTGCTTTAAACACTCTATTCTAAGGACAAGGTGTATAAACAGAGCTAAACTTATACAATAATTGAGTTATTTTCTTCAGGAGTGAGATGTAGCTTCAATTAAGTCCACATGGTTAAACATGTCAATAAAAACTGAGGGGGAAAAATAGAATATGCTATACTTACAAGAAAATAGGAAGTAAAGAACACTGGGAAGAATACAGGGAGATGCTAAAACAGATAAAGAACGGTTATTAGAAATGCAAAGTAAAACTCTGAAGTTCTCATACTTACAGATGCTAAACATGAATTATTTTCCAGTGATTAAAAAACAAGATAAGAAAGAGGAGAATTAGACCAAAAATAAAGAGTGAAATGTAGTGTAAGTTACAAAGTCAAATAAAATATTAGTGAGGAAACCAGCATGCTATAAGAAACCAGAAAAGATTTACAGCGAGTATGAATATATTGTATGTATAACAAACGACAGACTAAAAGGCTTCAAATAAGATTGCTGACTTACATATAAACAAAGAAAAACAACAAAAAAAAGAGAAATAGACAAATGTGATAGTCTACACAGGAAATGCAACACAGTATGTCAAATACCCCTGAGACTTGCTTACTAAAAGACTAACAAATTTGGGAGGTACCTTGAGTAATAAAACCTGTACCGATATACAGGTTGAAAGAGTTAGAAAAAAAAATCATAAATAAAAAGAAGCCTTAAACTTCTGAGTTTATTTATGTTTATGAACAAGACTGCTCTCAGTCATATTTCAAAGGTGCCCTCCCAATTAAAACCTACTGGAGAACCAAAACAATACTCAGGAGTGCCATATTAGACACTCCAGAGTAATTTCAACATCTTATAAGACCTCATTCATTACTCACCATATATTTTACCAATATTTTGCAGTTTCGTACCATTACAAAACATGCATCAGAAGCCTCTCTATTACACATACTTACATCTAATATAATCACAGAATCACAGAACAACCAGGTTGGAAGGGACCCATAGGATCTTCTAGTCCAACCATTCCTATCTAACACCAAACCAAGTCCCTCAATACCTCATCCACCCGTGCCTTAAACACCTCCAGGGAAGGGGAATCAACCACCTCCCTGGGCAGCCTATTCCAATGCCCAATGACCCCCTGTGTGAAAACCTCCTCCTAATCTCCAGCCTAAACCTACCCTGGCGGAGCTTGAGGCCATTCCCTCTTGTCCTGTCCCCTGCCACTTGGGAGAAGAGGCCAGCTCCCTCCTCTCTACAACCTCCTTTCAGGTACTTGTAGAGAGTAATGAGGCCTCCTCTCAGCCTCCTCTTCTCTAGGCTAAACAACCCCAGCTCTCTCAGCTGCTCCTCATAGGGTCTGTTCTCCAGCCCCTTCACCAGCCTCGTTGCTCTTCTCTGGACTTGCTTCAGAGCCTCAACATCCTTCTTGTGGTGAGGGGCCCAGAACTGGACACAGTATTCAAGGAGTGGCCTCACCAGTGCTGAATACAGAGGGAGAATCACCTCCCTGGACCTGCTGGTCACACCATTTCTGATCCAAGCCAGGATGCCACTGGCCTTCTTGGCCACCTGGGCACACTGCTGGCTCATGTTCAGTCGGCTGTCGACCAACACCCCCAGGTCCCTCTCCTCCTGGCAGTTTTCCAGCCAGGCTTCTCCCAGTCTGTAGCTCTGCATAGGGTTGTTGTGCCCCAAGTGCAGGACCCGGCATTTGGCCGTGTTAAACCTCATGCTGTTGGACACTGCCCAGCGGTCCAGCCTGTTTAGGTCAGGATTTTAAAATACTAACACAAGAGCAACTCTAATTTGCTCTGGATCAAAAGCCTCTACATAGAATAGTTCATAGTTGGAAGTACATTGACAAGTAAAACTCTTCTATCTAAAATTAAATCTACTTTATAAAATCCTAAAACATTAACATTTCTATTGATGCCAAAAAGTGGTAGTTAATATCAATAAGGATTTCAGATCTGTTTTGTGATAAGAATGGTAACATTTTCTGTCATTGTGAGTTTGACAGGCAGAGTTATAATACACTTCATCTCCATGTGATTTCAGAGTATGTTACCATTTCACTAATACCTTTCTATAAGGTCAATAGTTAACTGAAAAACAAGATATCACTTGTAGCTTTTCATTCACTTTTTATGTATACGTTGACGCTTTGCTGATTTATAGACCCAAGCCCCTGGCCCATTTTTAATTACTACAATAGATGACTTTTCCAGTACAGCTACATCACAGAAGATACTACACCATCAGAGATTGCCCCCCACAGCTCAGTTAAAATATTATCAAGTTCTCAAAGGAAATCACCTTCAAGGTGTTCTTCTCAATCATTATAATTAAGAGCAGAACTACAGAGGGATCACCTTACTTTTTCATTAATTATTTAATAAAATTATGTGCTTATTGAAATTTCTAAGAGAATGTGATGTTTTGTTTTCCTTTTTAAATAATTACTTTCTTATCCCACCCCAACCAGACAAGGGCCTACAAGCAAGAAACAGTATGATGATATACTGTCTCAGATGAGACCAACACTGCAGCTGTATTAACCAAATTTACCTTTCCTACAAGGTGGAAGAGATATGCTTCGCGCCTGTCCTTGGGCTCAGTTGCTCTTGCCAGCAGACTGGCACTCCACTTAGTTGGCAAGTTCAGAAAATCAACCAAGGACCTCCCATGAGCCTCACCATGCCCTGTCACCTGGGCAAGCAGCACTGAATTACTTATCAACACTTAAGTACCAACCTACTTTGCATAATAAGAAAATTAAGATTTGTTTCTCTTCACCGCTCTCCTCCTTCCCCGTGTAGTCTGCCAGACCAGAAACAAGTCATTCATTACAGGTGTTTATGATTAGCCAAAAGACAGGGCAGCTGGCTTCCTTAATACCTTCCATCCCTCCACAGCTGAATCTGCTGAACAATTCCACAACAGCTTCCAAAGTTAAACCAAATTCCAATATAAAACTATTTACCATTAGTGTTTGTTTTACTTTCCTTTCCTAGCCTTCTCTAAGACAACTGGAATCCTATACCAAATTTACAAAAAGCACTAAATATAATTCAACAACAGCAGAATACCCAGGAAAAAGTATTAGTGTTCTCCTACCCTTGGCTCATTATTTGGATAGAAATGTCAACTTATGACTAAGTAGCAAGAAATGAGTAATAAACTGACATAAACAAATGAAGACATGCCAAAAACCCCTGCAAAAACTGATAGACTTAATCTAACAGCAGGAACAAGCCAAACATTTTTGCAGGGTGCATTGGGTTAGCTTTCAGCTTGATCAGTTCCTGAGTGCTGCTGCTGACCAAGCAGGCAGTGAGAATGTGTGGGAAGGGGGCGGTGGAAAAAGAGGACAGAATAACTGAGAGTAATGTGAAAAGCACATCTAAAGAGAACAGCAACACATCTGTTTCCACTTTAAGTAATAAACTGACTAGTAGATAACAATTATAGAAAAGAGTAGGTATTTTCTTATGCAAACCTTTTGATTACGAGATTGAGTCCCCGTATTGCCAAGTAAACATCAATGCTACTGATTTATCCGCATAGGAAACTGGCAGAACTGAAATCAGACAACAGGTATCACTGTAGTACTACATGCTGTTTCATGCTCTACAACCTAGAAAGGGTTTAAAAAACCCAATCAAAGAACAACTTGCGGTGAACCTATCTTCTAATATTTCAATAAACATTGAGATTATGACCTAATTTTGTAAGCATAAGTGACTTCTAGTTTAAAACAGATCTGTGGACTGGTTTATTTACACTGTAGAAAACAGCCTGTTGATGTAACCTCTTCAAGCATCCCCAAACAGAAAAATCATGAGTAGAATCTGTAGCAGGTATCTGTGAGGGGGAACACAGCACACTTCATCACTGCCATCAAGTTGAAGTTTATCTATACTTACCTGGAAAGCAAAGAAATTAGAAAAGTTGTCTCAGAAAAGAAAATGGCATCAGAAGCCGACAGGATGCCCACTGCAACACGAACTAGTGTGGGAGGTGGGAAGTAAAGCCATGCATATTCTGAGGCTGCCACAGCCTGCAGTGGGATGAAGCATGACAAGGCCAGTCAGAGAAACTCAACTATTTATCACCTCTTCTTCACAAACAGGGACTTCCCTGCCTGCTAGGTCCAGGACTGTCATGACTATAGCATGACTTTTAACTGTAATAAATTTTAGAGTAAACTGCATGGAATAGGAAAGGAGACTAACATTCAAGCTGAGGTTCCACAAATCAGTTTGATAAATGCTCCAGTATGCCCCTGGAAAAGGTTGTGAGTGAGTGTCTTGACACCTCTGAGAATTATGCATTCATAAAGCTGATGTGGGATTAAATAGTTGATGACTTTGTTAGTCATTGAAGGACACAAAAACCACTACAACTGATACAAACTCTAAAGATACTGGGAAAGTTGTTTTTTCTAAACTAATAGCTATGGTAAACAGCAGACTTCACGTCAAAACATGTTTCTCCTATGGGCAATGACGTATTGCCGATCATTACCAGCCCATAAACCAGCTTTGTTTTCAGAGAGAGACTCACATTGTGCCACCCTGGATGGTTGCCTCACAACTGCTCCTTCCAAAGACAAAACTTTCCACTATGCATCACTCTCTACACCAGCCAGGAAGCAAAGCCTTCCCCTTTCTTTAAGGCTTGTTAAAGTTTAAAACATTAATAGTTAAAGTTTATAATTTCCCCTTCTTTTCCCTCTATCCTATATAACAAAACCGAATATGATGATTACCATGAAGCAGGAAGCACTCAAGAGCAGCAATAGGCAAATAATTGATTTGAGCTTAAAGAGTGAAGTGCAGATAACAAAAAACTTAAAATAGGTAGTTTTTTTTGTTTTAAGATTCACTCCTTCTATGTAACATCTTTCAAACTGTCCTGAACCAAAATAAAAATTCTGCTTCAGAACAAAGTCAGATGTGTATTTAATATATTTGGCTTATTTGTAAATTGGATTCTGCTTTTTCCTGTTCCAAGCTCTGCTTTTGTTAAATTTTCTATTGTTATAAAAAATTTTGCCCATATTCATTAGGGAGTGATTTAATTATAGCATTTATTAGTCAAGTTATTGCAGTGGTTTTAATTCTTTTGCTGTATAAACCCGAATACATCTTATTTGTGTTACTTAGAGAAAAGATAAATAAGAAACATAATAAAGTTTGCAAATACAGCATTTAACTCAACAGATCTCCTTGAGGAAGATTAAAACTGAAGCAGAACAAACCCAGCATGATATCCTACCGGTTGATTTCTAAATAATCATAACTTTTGTCCCACATGTGTTTAGCGGAAACCTAGAAATGGCTTAATGTTAAATTCTAAAATTAGATGTTTCCCTTATGTAGTAAAGGGAAACCAATGGCTTAAAATCAGGCCTGTGCTGTTTCAAGACCACTCTTTGAAGGGATCTGTCAGTGATTTCACTCTGCTTTTAAAAAGCTACATGTGTCAGTGGTCACAAGGCAGTTAGAAACAACTGCTCACAATTATTTTACTTCCTAAAGCATTGGAGAATTCCTCTCTCAGCTATGACTTCTCTACAAAACCCAAAGCTTGTTTTCTACATAGCCTCACTAGTGAATACTGCTGATGGGCTGGTGCACTTACGCTACACAACGAGGACCCATAGGCAAAAAAAGTGAAGTATGGCCCATTTGAAATAAATACATCTACTCCCTTGTGTTGCAATCTTACCTTATCACACCCCTAAGAGGTATCTTTTAAGGTTCTGATGTAACTAAATACTTTGACAAGTAAAATCAGCCCAGTCTTTGAAGGCAAAATGAGATTCCCTCATTTTGTAGGCAAAAATGTTTCAACAGAAAACTACACATCTTCAGAAAAGTGTTTTCAGTGAAAATTGCCCTCACTAAAATGCTTTTCCTCTGCATCCTTGACTAGCTAGAATTATCAATATCTTCGATGTCCCAAAAGCAGGCAGCATACTGACTTTATCACATTACCTACACCACCTTCTGCTCTGCCAGATGACCCTCAGAAAGAACCTACTTTTAGTTCCTTGCTATTATCACTGCATGGTTACTCAACAGCTACCACCCTTTCTACTAGCTGACACATTCTTTAACTACAGAGCTACAGGTGTTTCCAGGTGACTCCGATAGATTGATTCTCCTTCACGCAAAACCCTTTTGACTGAATCAACAGCCACATCTGTAGAGCAGCCTGTGGGGAGGAAGATGGATTGGATGACAAAGGTCTCCTCCAGCTGTATTTCCTTGTATTCCATGATGCATATGTGATCACACTACGTAGCATTTTTACCTCTTTGTGTTAACCTAAAGGCAGCTGCTTTTTAACAAGCTGGAATACAAGTAAGAGGTACCTGAACCAATAGTATTAAGGGCAGATTAGCAAACTGCGGAGAATGATAGTCGGATTCTTAGCTAACTGCGGCTTTCAGCCCTGATGGGGAGCTCTTTGCCTTTGTCCTTGAATGAACCCTGGTGGGAAAAAAATCCTCCTCTGTGGAGATGCCAGACTATTTGTCTGGGAAGCCACAACCACAGACCCAATATGTATTTGCACCCCTGCCATAAAATTCAGGGTGTCATGCTATGTAAGGTCTACCTAAGAATGTTCTTACAGATTGCAATCTCGACTTTGAATCAATCATAATGTGAAAATTAATTACTCCTGTTTTATGTATTATTTTTAAAATACTTCCAAATCAGGAGACTGGACTCTATAAGTAGGTACAAGAAATTATAACCTTCTAACAGTTTCAAAATAACAATGAGAAAAAAAGCCTGTGGCAAGAGGAAACTTCTAAATGATCAGATTAAACCTGACAATTCTCTTTTCTCCAAAGGTACGAAACACAGTCATTCATCAGAAAAAAATGGCTGATCTCCTTGGTTTCAGCACAACCATAATACTATCTAAATTAAATACTGGATAAACTTCATACAATACATTTTTGACTGCCCAAAGGAGATTATGGCAAACTCTAGGAGTCATTCTCTGAGATGATCTCCTTTAGTTCCTGGTGTTTAGCTAGAATTTGGTGAGATTACAGCAAGAGAAGTAAAGTCAGTCTGATTCTTCCATTACTGGCATTTAAATGCAGATCATAGTAAAATCACCTTTCCCCTGATATGAGGGATTCAGGAATATCTGATAGAACAGTTGTAAGGGTGGACATAGAAAGTTTATATTTCCCTGGCTTGCAGAATTTCTTGGGGGGTGATGGCAACAGTTACTTTCTGAGTGCATTTTTTTTCTCTTCCTCGGACTTAGCAGTGTTTTTGCAACTGCTTGTTTTGTCCAGCATTGCCTACTGGTACTGTATTACTTGTAAATGCTGAAATCACCTGATAATCCAAATCAGATTGAGGGAGAAGAGGAAATCAGGTTTTCCATAAGTCTCAGCCAAAGCAGAGCCAGTCCCCTCTCAAGGGGTTTCAGGTTCCTCCTTTTTATTGCCCTAAATCAAGCAGTACTTTGTCAAGCCAATATCCCCACGAGCCAGAAGAGCATTGAGAAGCTGCACAAGAGTTGCAGGAGAGTCTTCCACCCTGGCAGTGCCTTTGGCAGCTGCTGTCCCAGGCTGGCAGGGAGGAGGTGGTGGTCTCCTCCGCTGGGCAGGCACAGAATGGATGTGGCAAGGGCATGGAGTCACTCTTGGACAGCGAAGCACAAGACTGCGTTATAGAGACACAGAAAAGGCTGATGAAATTCATCAAAAAGGGAAGTATTGAGGGTGAAGGGCGTTGAAGCAGGAGTCTTTAGGTGTGTGCCAGCAGAGACAGCGACAGTTGGTTGCATTTTGGTGAGCAGTCCCTTCCCCAACTGGCTTCAGCCCTTCCTGCTACAGCCAGCACAGCCCTCCCACCACAAAAGAAGCCGGTTACAAAACTCATTCCCCTCAAAAAAAGAAGTATTTTTAAAGAAGTCTACCTAACAGGTGCAGTATTTCTCTGTTGAGGAGATCCACTCACAAAAAGAGACTGCTTTCCCTGCTGTTAACATTGTGTTAGTGGGAAACATTTGCAGGCACAGTTGCATTCATTTCCAAGCCAGGCTGTGTTCACTGTAGGTGATCTTCAGACAATGTGATGAGAGTTTTGCTGAGTGTGCACAGTCAAACATTTTTAGAAACATTTAAAAGGTGGCCAAGTTGCACAGATTTTGACATGATAGCAAAAGCACATCTTCAACACAAAAGCCAAAGCTGTGCTAAACTGCAAATCGTTGCACAGTGGCTTCTATGAGGAGCAGATGAACGCTTGCCTTCTTTGACAGTTAAGAAAAGACAGAAAGCAAACTGCTGAGCAATGTATGACATTCTCAGGATACAGGAATTCCTGACATCCCATGCATTTCTTCCATATAATTTCCTCTGATGCAAGCTTGATATTCACCACAGAACTTTCTGCTATCAACTTTTTCCTTTCCTTTTCCTTTCCTTCATTATTGTGATAATGTGTTCAAGTTTGGATAACAGGTGAAGAGCCTGAGGTTTTTGCTGTTTCTCTTTACAAAAGATTAAAATCTTAAGCCAATATGTTTCATAGTTGTCCCAAAGTTTAAATAGTGTAAGATAGCTGAAAACAAATCCAACCCTTGCAAATGTGACACACAACAATAACACCCTGTTACATTTTCAGTAGAAATCTATCCATTAGATTTTGCTGTCCACTGAAAGTTAGCTTGTGTGAACATACAAACACTAAAAATTCCATGAAAAACTTTTTTATTTTAGAATTTCTTCATGGAAAGAATGTTCCTTTATCTATCACTGTAAAAGAGGTTACTTTGCACTGAAAATTGTTCCTTCTCACATGCTTAGCAAAACTGCATTTATGATTCAAAAGAATCAGTTATTGTTTAATCCCATTTTTGTAATTTTTTGCTATTGGAATTGATTCTTCTATTACATGGATTTTAGTATTAAACTTCATTAAAATAATTTAACTTTGGCTTATGTACTTTACATCTATAACCTATATAACCAAAAATTGCTTTTGTTATCTCACGGCAAAGACTTGTTTGTTGGTTAATTTACCAGTGTGACCAAATTAAGATACATTTTCTTTTAGAAAATATTAAAAATTGCATACTCTTAGATATTACTATGAAAGAGCAAAAGTGAAATATAATCAGATGGAAAATATCAGAAGTACCTAAACATTTATCTGCATATATACTTTTATTCTAACCTTAATGAATTGTGAAAATCACTTATTCAAAGCAAGTATTCACATCCTCGTTGCAAGTTCCAAGTGCTCAAGTTTCATAAATAAATAAAATAATAACTCCCCCGAAACACTTAAAAGTAGTCCATAAATACCAATGTTAGTTAGAGTGAAAAAGGCCAATGGAACTTGGAATGCACTAGCCAAACTGTAAACTTATGAGATGAGAGAATATCAACAATATCGCAACATTAACTTTGTGGCAGTGCTAAGCACTAGAGCAGTAGAGCATAGATGGAATATTACTTCTTCAGTGGTTGTAATAACAGTAATGAAGTTAATGTACAAGAATTGTGGGTATTTCAGGCAAACACATTTGGTCAAACAGAGTGTTTGTCTATGGAATTCCTTCGGTTTACAGGAATGTACAATGTTTTGAGAGTAAGACACACAGACAGAGAAAACAAATACACTTTAAACTTTAAAACACTTGTATTTTAGCTGTTCATCTGTTTCACAATTTAAAATGTCTAACACTAGTTGTAAGAGGAATAAAAACAAATGCACTCCCTAAATCAACCACAAATAACCGACATCTGAGAGAAAGCTAAATATTTCAAAGATGGAATCAAGACCAAACAAAGTAAAGAACATCCTTCACAATAAAATCAACTGCAAAAAAAGTGGTTGTGAAACAGCAACCATGACATAAAGCCCCACCAGGCCTGCTCAGGAAACCTGGGTATATTTTGAGGAATTAGCTCTCAAGGTAAGAGACGTTTTACTGTATTTCTACTCACTGAAGACTGTGGCACTTTTATTAAATGTTCATTGCCATCTTATAGATTTTTACTGTATAACCCTTTCAAGTAAGCTAGAAATTAGAGTAACATGTTTTCTGCAGGATTCGTTTCTATCCCACTACTGTTCCCCATGCCTTTTCACCTCACAGCAACTGAAAAATCATGTAACACAACGAGGGCGAAAAAACGGTCAACTTGCCAACAAGCTAAGAGACCTATTAACTGAGTTTAAAGCAAAAAATATTCCAAAAAGCCCCTAAAACACACCTGCATGTCTTCACAAATGAAATTCAATGTTTATTAAAAACACAAAACAGAGCTTTGAAGATATATTAGTTCCTTTATGGAAAGATCAGATTATTGTAAACTACCTGAACAATTATAAAGTAATTAACAACTTGAATTCCACCAGCTTTACTTTAATTATGAGGAAATCAAACACCTGCCAGTGAATTTAATGAACGCTTACACTAGAAATGAGAAAAAAATCTCTGTAAGAAAGAACAATTCTGTATGTCCCATAACATAGACTAAGCTACAGTATTCACCCAAGGGTATTGAGGGAGCTGGTGGATGTGCTGGCCAAACTCCTTTCCATCGTCTTCCAACAGTCCTGGAAGACTGGGAAAGTTCCACTGGACTGGAGGTTGTTTGATGTCGTGCCCATCTACAAGAAGGGTCACAGGGAGGATCCAGGGAACTACAGGCCACTCAGACTGACCTCAGTGCCAGGGAAAGTCATGGAACAGGTGATCTTGAGTGCTATCATGAAGCGCATGCAAGAGAACTGGGTGATCAGGCCCAGTCAACATTGGGTCACAAAAGGTAGGTCTTGCCAAACTAACCTGATCACCTTCTATGACAAAGTCACTCGACTGCTGGATGAGGGAAAGGCTGTGGATGTGGTCTTCCTGGACATCAGCAAAGCCTTTGACACAGTTGTTCACAGCATCCTGCTACGGAAACTGTCAGCCTCTGGCCTGGACAGGCGCACACTCTCCTGGGTAGAAAACTGGTTGGATGGCTGGACCCAGAGAGTGGTGGTAAATGGTGTTAAATCCAGCTGGAGGACAGTCACAAGTGGGGTTCTCCAAGGCTCATTGCTGGGTCCAGCCCTGTTCAATGTCTTCATCAATGACCTGGATGAAGGCATTGAGGGTATCCTTAGCAAGTTTGCAGACAACACTAAGCCGGGTGGAAGTGTCGATCTGCTGGAGGGTAGGGAGGCTCTGCAAAGCCATCTAAACAGGCTGGACCACTGGGCAGAGTCCAGTGGCATGAAGTTTAAAAAGGCCAAATGCTGGGTCCTGGCACTTGGGGCACAACAACCCCAAGCAGTGCTACAGACTGGGAGAAGCCTGGCTGGAAAGCTGCCTGGAGGAGAAAGACCTGGGGCTGTTGGTCGCTAGCCAGCATGAGCCAGCAGTGTGCCCAGGTGGCCAAGAAGGTCAATGGCATCTTGGCTTGAATAAGAAACGGTGTGACCAGCAGGTCCAGGGAGGTTATTCTCCCTCTGTACTAGGCACTGGTGAGACTGCTCCTTGAATCCTGTGTTCAGTTCTGGGCCCCTCACCACAAGAAGGATGTTGAGGCTCTGGAGTGAGTCCAGAGAAGAGCAACAAAGCTGGTGAAGGGGTTGGAGAACAAGTCTTATGAGGAGCAGCTGAAAGAACTGGGGTTGTTTAGCCTGGAGAAGGGGAGACTCAGGGGAGACCTCATCGCTCTCTACAACTACCTAAAAGGAGGTTGTGGAGAGGAGGGAGCTGGCCTCTTCTCCCAAGTGACAGGGGACAGGACAAGAGGTAATGGCCTCAAGCTCTGCCAGAGGAGGTTCAGGCTCAACATAAGGAAAAAATTTTTCACAGAAAGGGTCATTAGGCATTGGAAGAGTCTGCCCAGGGAGGTGGTTGATTCGCCTTCCTTGAAGGTGTTTAAGTTGCAGGTGGATGAGGTACTGAGGGACATGTTTTAGAGATTGGTAGGAACGGTTGGACTCGATGTTCTGACGGGTCTCTTCCACCCTGGTGATTCTATGATTCTGTACTGAAAGAGCACTATATTCTTGGCAACTGCTCCTTTTAAGCCAAAAATCTAAATCTCAGGAATACTACAATTAATTACCCAATACTGCAGGTTTTTACACATTTATAAAATTCTTAACTTTATATTCTCTAATACAAACAAAAGAGCTCTACCTCACAGCTGGAACCATATATTTTATTTGTATTATGTACTGAAACTAGGTCCACTAAAGTAATTTCAGACAAGTCATGGGAAAGCATTGACTAGATGGTCTCAAAAAAAAGTGGTCAGATCCCCTCTTTAAAACACTACATTTCATATGTCACAAATCATTCAATGATTTGCTATTGAGCCTTCCTCCCACTGGACTGAATTTTTCTGAGAATCACATAAGAAAACCACAGTAAGACTAAAAGACATGGAAGAGGCAGCAAGAACCCTTAATTCTCCTGAATGAAATTATGCTTCATTAAACATAACTGTCTTCATAAAACTTTAGATCAATCTGATACTTTTCCACCATTTCCTACCAGCCTAAAAACCTGTCCTAGTGACTTTATACTACTGTGCACTTATAGGTATAGTCTCAGGGGCTCTTATTATCCTGGCCTTTAATAACATCTAAAAAAAATGAAATAACAAATTTATAAAATTCTGTAGAGTCTTAAGGTAGAAAGCTGGAAGTTGTCACTTATTGGATTTAATCATATTATTAATTCAGAGCAGCAGACTCAGGCAATGAAATCTGAATTCTACCCAATTTAGGCAAAAGAAAAAAAGAAAAAACTTGATCCTCAAGTCCGACAAGTACATATTTTGTGGGCAAAGGCCTGCTACACTGACAATAAAAGAAAATAATGTGGCTTCAAAAGGATTTAATCTAGCTCAGATATAACAACACTCCACCCCCTGTTATTATTATATTACCTATAGACCACAGAATTTCCCAACTAGTGTGGGTATGTATTATATAAATAGCAATACTGACCTGTGACTATAGAAAGCAGGAATCTCTGAAGGACAGTAGTGAGGATAGAACTGGGCATCAGTGTTCAGAGTTTTATGGGGCAGATAACATTAGACATACTTAATGTTAGACACAGTTAAGTTCATCCTCCATATCATCCATAATGCACTTCTAGCATTATGCGTACAGATCACAACAAATTACACTATCAAATAAATATACAAAGACTTCTTCTTAGAAAATCCACATTTGAGAATTGTATTATTCCACTCCCCTCACAGGTGCACTAGCGTGAAGCTATCCCATGACAGCCTTCACGTAGCAGTAGCTATGATTTGCCACCAACAAAAGCAAAACGCAAAGCTGCAACTGGATGCAACCACAAAAGGCCCTAAATTAAGTATTTCTGTAAACTAAGAGGAGTTTTGATATCAGAAGTATTAATCCCTTAGAAAGGTATATTGTTGTGGAAGATGTATTACCTCTTCTATTAAAATGTTTCCTCTTACAGAACTATTAAGATCATTCTACACAAACTGTCATAACCCTTGAACTGCAGGCTGTGTTTCAATTTGGAGCATTTGTGCACTGTTGCACAAATATTTGATACCAGGTGGTTGTCATTGGTATCTTGATGAAAAGAAAGGAAAAACTGCGGGACAAACACTACTCATTAATTTTCTTAAACACAGATAATTTGTAATAAAAATTCAACTCTAAATTATTCTAATACATCTGGGTAGTGATGTTGTGAAATTATTTCTTAAAAAGCTTAAGCAAATTTACCTTACAAACAAGAAAAACTCTACATGGGCTAGACTTGTCGCTTTTCTAGAATATGTCTAAAAACCAGTAAGAGCCAAAGTTTTTCAAGAAAGTCTCAAGAAAATGCTTCATTGCTTATGACAAAAAAAAAATTTAACAGTCTAGAAGTGAAAAACATGTAGGACAAAAATACAAGTGGGTTTTTAGAGTAAGCATAGCGTTTCTTTAAGCCTGGGACAGGAAGCTAGCGCCTGGAAAGGAAAAGTTCTCAGCAGAAATTAACTTAATTGAAACTCTGCCAGTTTATAATTAGTGGCTTCACCCCCTACACACCCTTTTTTCCAGTCATAATCAGGTATTTTGATCAAGCGCAAAAAACCCTCCTGTAGAGTTATCAAACAATATGGAACTAGATGCTGTCTTTCTCATATTATTTCAAGTTAAGAGTGATAAAATAAAATAAATGCTGAAATTATTCTTTTATTATATATTATGCTTGAGAATGAGTATTTTTCCAATCCTCTGAATCACAAATCTTAATTTAAATGAGCTGAGCCCACTAACAAGGCTATTAACTCATGTAGTTAGAGTCTATGTGATTTGTAAATCATTTACCTTCACAGAGAAAATGTGATTAAAATAACTATGGCACTATTTAAAAAAAAACAACAAACGGTGAGGATCACTATCTGAAGCAAATACAAAACATAAGAAACTGCCTGTTTTCTTCTACAAAGTTACCAGCCCAACAAGTGGGAAATATCTGCAAAAATAAAGCATTGTGACTGTGGTATGAGTAGGAACAAACATAAACCCAAATAATACAAACAAGTAGGGCATAACTTTTTGGAATGTCTGGAGGTAAAAATGAAACAGAAAGTGCAACTGATTCAGCAGTGTCAACTACTGAAACTCCAGGTCACTATGCAATAAAAGAGCTAGTGCACTGTGAACACTGCAAAAGAGATGAACTGCAAATCACTTTACCTCCAAAATCAATACTTAAAATAACTACAAGCACAGAGCTCCTTGGTCAAAACATGTAGTTAATGCCACCAAAAAGAAATCAGACCAATAAAGTCCAACACTGAAGGAAAAAAAAAAGCATGACGAGATAATTTTTTAGAAGGAAGATAGAAATGAATTTGCTGCGTGTTGCAAATATATACAAATGCCACCACCTAACCAGACTGAGTGGGCATTACATTGTAAAGACAACATCTGCACACTGACTTGGGCTGTTGATGTCCAGAGTGATCTTTAAAAACTGATAGGCAAAACATTTCAAATTTGTAACTGATTAAGGAACAGCACATACTTTGATTTACACAATCTAAAGAAAATGCAAGGTAGTCACAAATTAAAGCAGCTCCAGGTCAGGAGCTGGGTGGACAAACTTTGCTAGCTGGGTGGACAAACTTTACCTGGGGCAGGTTACCTTACCGCAATCACACACAGCCCACCTAGAGTGCACACAGGAGTCTTCCCTGGGACAAAGGTCTGCAACTTGACAGCCCACAGGAACTACTCCTTACTACAGAGAAAGTCAGGGCAGTGAGTTCAGCCCAATATGGGCCTTTCTGGTGCCAGTCAGAAAAAACAAAACCACAGTCTACCAATCTCATGGCACCTTTTTAGATCTGCAAGGATAAGATGAGATGGTTTGCAGAATCTAGGAAGTCTCACAGATGCTAACATCACTCCTAAGTTTGAGGAACAGCAAAACAAGGGTAGGAAATCTCTCAAGGTAATTGTAGCTGCTGCACTGGACAAGGGGAAAAAGATAAGCTGTGACAGATCATGAGGGTTACTGAGGTGTGGCTATATGAATAGATTGAAGGGGCTGAAGCAGAAAAACCCCACTTAAGGACTACACTTCACCTGTAAATATACTTGGACCACTGATGTTATTTTTTCCTATAAAATTTTGGTTTCTGCTCTTTTCAACACCCAACCAGTTCCCCCAAAACTTCCATTGCCCACAATTGCAGCCAACCTCTACAGGTTGTTTGAAGTCAAGCAAATGGCATAAAGGGTAAGGGAGGAGAGAAAAAAAAGATGCTTTTGGCACTGGTGGCATAACAACAGAGGAAATTATTGTCTATGGGTAATAACCACTGAGAGGAGAGAGAAGCAAGGTATATGAATAGTTGGAAAAACTTATGCAGAAACATTACTCTTCATACACTGTCAAACTAAAAATACTTTTTAAGTACAAAAGTCTGCCTTGGGCCCAGTTCTAGTCGCTATTTTTTATTCAAGACTTAGATAATGGAAGAGAAACTATACTTATAAAATGAACAGTAAACATAAAACTGAAAGGACTGCGAGCTTTCAGAAGGAGAGGATCACATTTCTAAATTATATAGCCCAATATGGAAGACAGCTTGAATCTGAGTCTTCTACAGAAGAGAAATAAAACATGCACTAAAAATGTGGAACAACAAACTATGAAACAGAACACAGACAAGTTTACTGGCTTATAATAAATCACAA
Organism: Coccyzus lansbergi; assembly: GCA_033558105.1. Lineage (NCBI taxonomy): Eukaryota > Metazoa > Chordata > Aves > Cuculiformes > Coccyzidae > Coccyzus > Coccyzus lansbergi. The sequence goes on along the minus strand of JAUMJK010000140.1, from coordinate 68,866 downwards.
AATATAAACCAGTAAACAACATAATGTGAGAAAGAGGCAAAGCCCAGTTCTGACACACTGATAAGGAAATCTTGCATGTGCAAGAAGATGATACATTGTACTAAGTACTTGTGTAGTACCTGCTGAAACGACCTAGTTTTGGGCACCAAAACTAAAGAGAGATATTTTGGATTGTCCAAGGTTGATCAACAATGACAAGAGATTTAAAACCAAGACATCTAAGGAAAGATGAAAGGACTAGGGTCTTTTTAGTCCATAAGAAGTAAGTAGAGAGATTTGACAGCATGTTCAAGTAAAATCTGAATTTTTTGTTGAAAGAATCACTACTGAATAGAATTGGCTTAACCTGTATCAATTAAAATATATTGGGGAAACAAAAGGAAGAGGACTTTTCTAATTAAAGGTGCATGAATAGTGAGTTAGAGATAGTGTAATCTCCATTATGGATGTATTTTAAGAACAGGTTATGTAACCCCTGTGAGGGAAAGCAAACACTGGCTCAATTCTTCCAACAAGGATGGACTAAGCTGACCAACATCTCCTTTAGTCCAAGCTGCAGCCCTAACAACATCCCTGAAGTTCAAAAAAAATTATCTGCTTTCTATATGGATAGTACTGGATTCAGTGCTATCATAATTCAAACAAAGGCTAACATTTACTGCTTCATTGACACGCTGTTCTACAGAGCTCCTAAGCTTAAATTGTTAGGGATTTCTAAATGGAGAAAAAGTGTTAGAGTAACAAGCTTACCATAAACATCTTGCTAGTTTGACACTGTTGCTAGAAATCCATACCACTAAAGACAGAGCCAATGAGCGCCTTAACTCTCTAAGAGATTAAAATCAACTCCAGAATATTCTCCACAGAATTATCAGCTGGTAATAGCATCTAATTGAGGAGTCCTATTGATTTCTCAAATTCTCCAAATATGTAACAAAGACTGTGAAGCTATAGGTCGAAATAATAAAATTATTCAAACGGTAACTAATATTGAACAACACAAACGTTCAATACAGCATACAAGCTTACAAGACTGTTCGACGAGATAGATGGGAGAGTCTTAGAACTAAGAAATTTATCCTTGTCCCCCCAAAATAAGACTTCCAATGTCAAAAGTTAACAAGGAAAAGCAAAAACTACTCAGATTTAAGTTCCTGCAGCCTACATGGAATGGCCTGACACATTAGAAAGAAGCACCTTATGAAAGCTGATGATCCTACTTGTGTTGTATTTAACTACCTAACATGTAGCTGTTCTGGATTATATTTGGAGGTGTACATTGAAGGATGAAGGGCAACGGAAACAAGTTGTAATGAAGGAAATTCTGATTAGATAGTAGGTAACAAAAAAAAAAAGTTCAAAATTCAATAGCCAAGCACTGGAACAAGCGCCTCCAAGAGACCTTGAATCCTCATCCTTGCAGATACTTTAAACAAACCCTGATATCCAAATGCCTGATGAGAGGCAAACCAAAAGAATAGGACCTTAGGCACAAGGTTGAATCACATAATATTTTTTAATAACCAAAATACAACCCAATGTATTCTGTTCATTGGACTACCTGCTAGATCTTGGAAATTATTCTTATTGAAATGCTGAATAAAGAATGGGGACATATTTTTCTGTTAAATATTGCCTTTTAAATTTTAAAATTTAAACAAATTTTAAATATGTTTAGCCTCGATATTCCTGTGACTTTATATCACACTAGTCTAACAAAGTCAAATAGCATCTTCCTTCATCAGGCAGTTCAAAAAATTCATACTGACTAGTGGCTCCGGCCCCATTTTTCTAGCTCTGGATTATAAACTTCTTGGATGAAGTGAAGTTTCAAGTCAGTTACTTCAATTTCAAGTCAGCTACTTCCATTTCAAGTCAGCTGCTTCCATTCCTGTCATCCACAGGGGCACAGCTGCCAGTGCAAGAGTGGAGATGGCTAAGGGAAAGTGCCATTAATGAGGCCCTGTATTAGCTCAGCTGAGCTGTAAAGCAATATTTTCACTGCTGTAAAACTCAGCTTGGAGGCTTTTATGTTCAAGGATTACATACTATCTGTAATTGAAGAATCTGTGCAGTGACACTGCTTGCTTCTGTGAGGTGGGTGTAGATTTGTATATTGCATCAGGGTCATAAGCACCTAAGAGACCGTTAATTAGAGGACCTCAGAATTATCTTTGTATCTCTACTTATTGTAACAAAGGCTTTTGCCCAGTGAAGAAACCAGCTCTTTCCTACTCTCTACCACTTTACTAGCTATTTTTAAGCAGGAAAAAAAAATCTTTTCAAAACACATCTAGGGCATGCTTCTGTAAGCAGCAGTGCCAGTTTCAAGATCCTCCTCTACCCAATGCCCGTTGGTTTCATCTGTTTAAAGTGGGCTGGCATAAATTAAAGAATATGGACAGGAATAACCAGCCAAAACCATGGAGTGAAAAGATAAGACAGATAGAAGGAAAAAAAGACATTGTGCAAACAGGTGTAGGAAGCACTTCTACTTAATGTTTTAATTACAGTACTGAAGTGGTGGGGGAAACATAGCTGGCTTGGCCTAGGTTGCCTAATAGAAATCTGTGATCTGTGGCTGTTTGTCTCCTTCCCCTCAAGGAAGCTGTAGAGACTGAAGATATTGAAGAAACTGCATTCAACAGCCAGAATGAAACTGGAGAAGACACTTCAGCAAAGCACAGGAAAAAGAACTTAAACACCCTTTAGAGAGAAAAATCCACTCTTTTTGCTGGGACCTTTCCCACCTTTAAGAGGGCTCAGTACAGGGAACATGAGTATGTTTCTGAAACCAGCTTTCAATAACTTGAAGTCTAAAACACTTTCCCTAGTTCTGCAGCACTTCATAGTCTAGATGATGCAACAAAAGAAAAAAACAAATGCAGTGTGTTTATGAGACTTTCCATCTTAAAATCTATTCACATTGGATCTCCCTGGCTTGGAACTCCTATAGAAATCTTTCCAGGCTAAAGTTCAGCTTGACACACAAAGTTGAAAAATCTCTCTGGTCATATTTTACTCTACAGACAAATGCAATGAAAACAAGCAAACAAAAATCCACAAAATTCCCACCACAAAACAAAATAATCCAAACATTTTACTGTTAATAAATGACAGAAAACCCCTCTATGCTTTTCTTATATTTATAAAGCCCCTTATGTCTACTCAGCTTTCACATGCAAGAGAAAATTCAGAGTTTATGCTGTAGAGGTTTGGCAAGGAATCACCTAATCCCACCTCCGTTCTCTTCCTCAGTTGAGAAGGACACTAAAGGAAGGAATTGCTAATAGTGAAATCAATCCCTTTAGCAGGATGACCTCAACAGAAGTTTTATTAACCAGCCTACACGATTTTTCATTGTCAGCATACTCAGGCATTTGGGGAGGCATAACAATCTGCATGGGTCTTGGTGGGAAGAGCAGAGGCTACCAGAAGGAAGTGTTTGGAGGGCATATTACCAGAGCTATGTGTACACGGCTGAAACATAAGCTGCTTTTCTGCAAGCAAGCTCTTTTAACAGGAATCCAGTTTATTTGTTTATTCAGAAGCAGATGGCATCCTCTCAGAATGCTATGCCGAACATGACACACAAAACAAGTATATTCATCTGAACATATTTTTTCTAATCAACTCCCCGCTATTCAGCATTAAATGACAAACAAAAATTTAGTCTCCAGAGTCTGGTAATACTCTAGGCTAACTCAAGCTAACTGAGGATATAGCAATAAGCGATGAAATGTAATGACTTGTAATACACTAGAGCACAGAATAGTTGACCTCACTGTCTTTTGACTTAAATATTAAATAAAAAAAGCACTCTGATCATAAGGGGAAAAAATTACAAATTGCAGTCTCTGTGCTGCTGAGCACACTCAATGGTCATACTCTATGACCTCAAGTTGGAAGAGCCTAATGTAACATTTTGTATTTACACAAAGGCAAACAAAAGGCAAGAAATCCTATCATAAAGTATGTTAGTAATAATGCCATGCAATGACTGTATTGCAGCATTCTGCATGACATTGCTGATAGCTTTCATACTAGGTTTTTACGTAATTCCTCCTGAGTCATGACCTTTAATCTCCATTCACTGCAAGTTTAAACAGCCACCACAAAGACTTCTGGAAGGATATAATGTTAAAGAAAGTATTATCACTACATACAGACAAAACATAATTTAGATGGAAGCCAAATACTATGAAATACTCCCCCTTTCCTGATCTTTTCTACTCCAAACCTCAGCTCCAGGACCACTATGTGCCACCTAGATACTATGTGATTTTCTTTTAACAGAGAAGTCATATACATCCAAGAGTGTTGATATCCAGAGGTTAATTTACCATACAATAATACAGTGAAGTGAATACACCAAAAGCAAATAATTCTCTCATTACAGCCTCATGCAACACAAAATAAAAATATAAGGTATCCCCACACAGACAAGTGATTTTAGAATTTTCTGCATGTAGGATATGCTGGTCCTACTATTTTACAATAATTTAACAATTTATTAGTTTTGGTTTTAAGTAAGAATGCTGAAAGAATACTAATACTGACTCAAGGAATTTGTGTGTTATGGACTGTACCAGGGTGGTCCAAATTCAGCAGTCACTTCATTCACAGTCAGCTTCTTTTCATTGCCTCCCCTGCATCCTCACACAAGATCATCACCTGTGTAAGGAGGTCTGCCCTCCTCCTCTCTGTCCCATACAAATAGCCCTGCTTTCCATTTCTTCCACTGGCAACAGCTGCTCCTGCATACACCATCCTGAGACTGCTAAAACACTGTTCAGGAGGGGAGGGCTGCCAGGACAGCACACAGCTGCTGCAGGAAGCATGGAGCAGCTGCTGCTACTACAGCTTCCCTCCCACAAGCAGGAGCTGCAAGCCTAAGACCCTGGGAGGCAAGGGAAGGGAATGACTTCAGGACATGGACTGCACTTGCTGCTCAAAGGGTTCTCCATCTTCTCTAGGAACAGGCGGCAGGCTTCACAGATGGATGGATCCTCTGGGCCCAGCTCCACCTGTGACCTACCCGTTGGGATCAACTACCATGTGCTTTATGTTAAAGAGAAACAAAGTTGAATCTATTGCCAAATTAACTACTTCTCAAGGAGACCAGTATCCAAAGTTCTCATAATCAAGAATGATAAATTTTACAAATAGCTGTGTGAGTAGAAATTTTAACATTCTTTTTCATCTTACCTTGATAAAGGCAAATTAAGTAGGTAAATATAAAAGTTTTAGGGTGATTACTCTATTTCTTACCTATTATTTACTCTCACATGAGTAAAAGAGCAAAACTTTGGTTTTGTTTAATGCATAATTCTTAGTTTTAGAAGGGCCTAGGCCATCATTATTTGGATGGTTTTACCTAACTCAAGTGTCCTTGAAAAGATTAGTCTGCTTCTACTTTTCCTCTGTCTGCAACATCCAGAAAGTTATAAAGACTTACAGGTACACAAATATCACTGGAAGTTGCCATGAAAAGTTAAAACTTCAATGTTTCATATTTGTCAAGTTTTTCTCCTTTAGTTTTTCATATTGAAGTGGATATCCAGACAATTTCCAAGCACTGCCAGCCAGTTTAATTTTGTGTTCTCTCTCTTCTGGCAATGCGCAGCTAAGGCAATGATCAAGAACCCTCCAAACAGCACTATATGCCAAGCTGCCAAGTTTCAATCTTCCTCCTTGGTCTGGCTCTTCCACAGCTAACCACATGGAAATCCAGCCACCTAGCAGCTCAACACTAGTGAAAACCTACCAACCTAGCTGTTAAGAAATAGCTATCTACACCTCTCTTTTTCCTAGTAAAACAATCCCAAACTCTGAATGTGCATTTCATAGAATACTAAGATTTTAAAAAATAATTTACCCCCTCGCCCATTATAACTGATAAATACTGAAATCAAGGCAGTCACTTTTTGACTTTACATTTTAATTACTACCTCATGAGAATAAGACCTTCCCTGCAAACTAGGGAGCTTAAAATTCACCATAGATAAGAAAATTTTGAAGTAGAGGAGGGTATTACTTCCCCCATTAAGAGAAGAACAGAATACAGCCCCATTCTCATCCCTTCCTCTGATGGGCTTCACCTTGACTAATTCTAGATAAAAGTTTCTTTTCATGAATTTAGATATACAGTGAACAAAATTCAAATCAAGACTTCTTCACATTTCTTCAGCTTATTATGCCCCAGTTTTGAAATATACAACCTTCTTTTAAACCAATCAATTAAATGCCTGAGCATAAAAAGCTAACACTGAAACGGTACTGTATTTAATTTGTGGATTTGATCAAAACAGTCATTCCACGGTATCTAACTGATGTAAATCAGATTGATTTGAGGTACAACAAACACTTGGTAGAGCACTTCCAGGATCTCACAGCAATTTCTACGAAATCTACATGTAAAAACAATGAACACCAAACTGATTCACCTACCTAACCTCACCACCTACAAAAAGACTTTACACTTTCTAAGAGAAGCCACAGTATAATTAGAACAAAATTACATGAATACCTGTGAAAACAGGACACACAACAAGGAACTTATTGACCTATAAACAAGGTCTGTAAAAGCACTTAACAATGATATAAATATCACTCTGCACCAACAGAAATTCACTTAAACTGCTATGGATTGGCAGGGATGCTGGACTATCCCAGTTTTTATCCAAAGGCTCAAAAATCCTCCCCAGGGGCCTTCCCTAGCCCTGACATACTGATACCAAACTCCCTCCTATGCTGAAGCTTCATCCCAGGGGATGGGGAGGGCCGGTACAGTGCTTCAGCCAGGGTGCTCAGCCAGCAGACAGAGAAACCAATGAGCACATACAACTAGGGGCAGAGAGAAGTGCTTTAGAAATAGAAATACAGACTGAAACTGCATCCGAAGGCCTATCCAAAGAATATATGAAGAATTTACAGGAAGAAGATAGGTTAATATTTAGGTATAATAAGAAATATATATATTTTGAAACCAACACATAAGAGACAAACATTTGAAAATGTCATCATCATGTTTAATTAAGCTATTGGAAGATCATAAAATAGTTTATTCTTATGCTGGCTAAATATTAAAATATTAGACAAAATTACAGCAAATTCTAGGGATATTAATGCCAGGTCACCTACAGATGCACTGAGTGACTTTTATGCAGGTTTATGCTAAAATAATTTTTATTTATTATTACCCCTACTCTTTTTAATCTGAACATATGTAAAAATATGGCCTATTTGTATTATGATACAATAATGCGTTATATGATATAATAATGCATTTATAATGCACAATAGTGCAGTAAAAATTTCTTCATGTTACACTTCAACTGAAACCAATCTAGCGATGTATTTCTTTCTCCAGGGACTAAATTTCAACTGCCACAATTTAAAACAAATATGATATAAATTAATTTGAAAATAGAAATAAAAATAAAAATAATTTAAAAACCCCTAGGAATAAATCCAACTCTATTATAAGAATTTGCTGTCTTTAAAAAAAAAAAACTCATGCAAGATATACATAAAACATTTAAAAGAGCATGGAGTGTTCCTTAACATTTAATGAATCAATCAGTAATCTACTAATATATTCTATTCAATTATAAGATGACATTTCAAACTGGACTATGCCAACAGTAACCCTTGGCTATTACATGATATAACAAGAGGACTAATAAATACTTTTAAGATGACCATTGTGCCAGAGTAAAATTTAATACCAGAATAGAAGGTACCTGTGAGCAAAGTTCTTTAACATACCATTGCAACAAGATTTTTTTTTTTCAAAGTGTCACGGCAAGACAAAGAGTAAAGATCAGTTAGGGATACTGATTGTTTTGGCTTGTATTACACTACCAGAAGACTTGGAGCTCAGCCTCTAATGTTAGCTAGCTACATCTGTATTTGGAAATGGAAACCAAAAGAAATTTGATTTCCAAAAATGGAGAATATTATCACTTCCCCATGCATTCAATATATACAATAGGTATCTAAGCTGTCATTTGGAAAAAAAGACCAAAAGCCTGAAAACAAACAACAACCCCCCCAAATGATACCATTGATTTATCATGTATCTTAAAGGCACTCATACTTGAATAATTTTACCCATTATTTTCAAAGCTCATTTAGCACATTTATTACTTTTTCCTTTTACTTTACAATATCTAAAGGGTTGTTGAACCTAGCATTCCAGAATGAGGAAGAAAACCTTTAAAATAAATATTTCTTACGATTCTTAAGAGCAGAAACATCAAGCAGAGCTACGTCAAGATCAGAAAACAGTCATTTCAGAGGAGTTATTCTGGAATAGGTCTTGGATCCTGATCCATAATTTGGGCAGCCCCTCCTTTTACTATCATCATCACTATCTTCCACTACATGAACATTTGAGAAAACCCATTCTCTCACTGTATAGTTTTGCAAAGCATACATTTTTTATTAAGTGTAAGATCTTTACTGATTTTTACTCTTTTTTAGTGGATCCAACTAAGTTGACTAAACTTGACTAAACTTTTTTTCACACTCTCATATATTTAAAAACAGATTTTTTGCTGCTTCATTGTTACTGCCCAGAAAGGTCATTTTTTAAAAAAGCCCCCAGCCTAACTGACTACTCAGGATAAAGCTGATGGAACAAAAAGGTACCATCAACGTGCAAAGCAAAGAAATAAGAAAGTATAATGTCTCACTAGCTTTCTACAATGGTAATTAAAGATGTAACTTGTGTTTCGTATAAACTTTTGAATATTTAAAACAAGTTTTCAAGCTAATTGCCTACACATGCATGGAAAATAAAAATAGATGACTCTCTAAATGAAAGAATGCAGAATAATAAGTTATCCTTTCTATGCAGAAATTAAAACAGAAAATCACAAAACACACAGTAAATTGTTTGAAATACCCATTATTACCATATTAAGTTTTCTTACTTGTACTAATGTAAGAAAAAAAAACATCTCTGATTTCCTTGGTGACAGGGTATTGCCCTGCACTGCCACAAATAAAGCTGGTGATTGTGTGAAGATGTAAGGGAAGCCCTAGCAGGATATTCTTTCCATAAGCTGAAAATTAATTTTTAATTAATTTGTCAATAATATGGTATGCCTGGTACAATAAGACTTAGATTTACATTTACAGTTGGTTTCAATTCATTCCTGTATTTCCCAAATGTGCCCACTGAATTTTAAATCCATTCAGCAAACCAAAGGATGAGGGGAGAATACAGAGTAACATATCTCTTTACACTGAATGGGATTTTGACCTGACTTTCCCCTGAAAAAGAAAAAAAAAAGGATCAATGAGAAATCAGTACTCTTCACTTAGATCATCTAAATTTTGTGAAGATTTTTTTTCCCCCAAATGATTGGCTTATACAATTCTCTAAGCACTTTCTAAAAGAATGTCATATATGGATCCAGAGTGGAGAATGGTCCTTTACAGCAAGGACCTCAGAAGGAATCAGACTACCAGATTAGAACTCTATCTGCTTACTGCTTTTCCAGTGCTTCACTTAATATTCTAACTGGACAATTAGTAGAATATCTGAATGTTTGCACAATATAAAAGTAATTTCATAACTAATTGTTGAATGAGCTATTCCATACATAACAATGGCTAACAGTGCAGAAAGGGGATAAAAATCCTTGAATTATGATTTTCAGGTATGTCATGAAAAGGTTCCTTGCTTCTAAAGCAAGAGAACATACATTCCTCGTATATCTATACAATTCCTATAAATATAGTTTATTACCACCATCCTTATAAATGCTAACAGTTATTTAAAATGTTTGTTATGTTTTCATCTCTTAGACTCAAATACATTTTTGCAAACAGTTTACAGAACTAAATGGAAACTATATCAAAAGCCATGATCTTTCTGGTTTGAATTTGACACTCTCTGATTTCCTTAGATAGTCCTTTGTCTTAGTAATTCAGATCATAAAATTTCATAAAAATCATAGAATCACCAGGTTGGAAGAGACCCGTCAGATCATAGAGTCCAACTGCTCCTACCAATCTCTAAACCATGCCCCTCTGTACCTCATCCACCTGTACCTTAAACACCTCCAGGGAAGGCGAGTCAATCACCTCCCTGGACAGGCTCTTTCAGTGCCTAATGACACTTTGTGTGAAAAATTTTTTCCTTATGTTGAGCCTGAACCTCCCCTGACAGAGCTTGAGGCCATTCCCTCTTGTCCTGTCCTCTGTCACTTGGGAGAAGAGGCCAGCTCCCTCCTTTCCACAACCTCCTTTCAGGTAGCTGTAGAGAGCAATGAGGTCTCCCCTGAGTCTCCCCTTCTCCAGGCTAAACAACCCCAGTTCTTTCAGCTGCTCCTCATAAGACTTGTTCTCCAGCCCCTTCACCAGCTTTGTCGCTCTTCTCTGGACTTGCTCCAGAGCCTCAACATCCTTCTTGTGGTGAGGGGCCCAGAACTGAATACAGGATTCAAGGAGCAGTCTCACCAGTGCCTAGTACAGAGGAAGAATAACCTCCCTGGACCTGCTGGTCACACCGTTTCTTATTCAAGCCAAGATGCCATTGGCCTTCTTGGCCACCGGGGCACACTGCTGGCTCATGCTGGCTAGCGACCAACAGCCCCAGGTCTTTCTCCTCCAGGCAGCTTTCCAGCCAGGCTTCTCCCAGTCTGTAGCACTGCTTGGGGTTGTTGTGCCCCAAGTGCAAGACCCGGCATTTGGCCTTTTTAAACTTCATGCCATTGGTCTCTGTCCAGTGTTCCAGCCTGTTTAGATGTCTTTGCAGAGCCTCCCTACCCTCCAGCAGATCGACACTTCCACACAGCTTAGTGTTGTCAGGTTAGTTTGGCAAGACTTGCCTTTCATGAACCCATGTTGACTGGGCCTGGTCACCTGGTTCTCTTGCATGTGCTTCATGATAGCACTCAAGATTACCTGCTCCGTGACTTTCCCTGGTACTGAGGTCAGACTGACAGGCCTGTGGTTCCCTGGATCCACCTTGTGCCCCTTCTCATGGATAGGCATGACATCAGCCAGCCTCCAGTACAATGGCACCTCCCCAGTCATCCAGGGCTGTTGGAAGATGATGGAAAGGGGTTTGGCAAGCACATCTGCCAGTTCACTCAAAACTCTTGCGTGGACTCCATCTGGCCCCATAGATCATTCGTTATTTCACTGTCTCTAGAATGTCTGTCTTTTCTACAATAACCATGTGCAAACCTTTCAGTATTCTCTTCATATACATGATTTATTATTATTATTATTATTTTATATGCTTTTTTTTTCAATATTATGCCAATTTTCATCAATGGCTTGGCCTACATTCACCCACTTAGTACACATTCGAAGTTCAACTGTAGACTTCTCACAAGGAAGGCAACCAGCACTCCCTCTCATTCTAGCCCATCTTAAAAAACCAGAACATTTCAAGCTGATATTTGAGGGACAGCAGTGCTAAGAAACAGAAGACACTATGCCAGCCCACACATACTATTCACCCATTTATTAAACAATAAGCTTGACTGAAGAGTAGCAACAAATATGTGTGATAGAAAAACCTTTAGAACTTCTTTAGTTCAGTGTTAAGCCAAGTCTTCTTGGAGTTGCCCTCATCAGTGTTTAGGTATTCCTGTCTCCATCCCATATAGGAATAACAACCTCATTTAGGAGCCAGCAAGGAAAATGATCAGTTCAAGTTATTTTCCTGCTGTTTATCACATTGCTTAGCCGCCCGCCCACTTTAGATATGGCCCTCTGAAGTTTGTTTTCTTAAGGAATAAATAATGTTCCTCTGAAAGTTTTGTACATTTGCTGCTCACTGCATTTTTTTTAACAGATCATTAATAAATGTAAATAAGCACAGCTCCTATTACAAATCTATGCCATCCCACTGTTAACCTTCTGACACAACTAAAATGAAACATTAAGCCTGTTCAGCTTTCTATCTTCCTAGCCAGTTTCTTAGAAGCCTTTTGAAGCACAACTACTTACTTCCTTCAGTTGTCTCCTTTAAGGGATATTTCCAAAGAAAATAAATGACAATCTGTAATTCTTTACCCACTGTTTCACTGAAACTTTGAAAGAACCCTTAATACAATTGTAAGATGCTCATTCTCCTCCTTTTCTATATTAAATCTTCAAACTTCCCAGTTTGAAGATATTTTCAAACATAGAATATTCTAGTTCAAAGCACTAGTGTTTATGATTTAAAGTGTTTTGAATTTTAAATACTAAGTAAAAAACAAAAGCTTTTTTATGCATTCTAAGATTGCAAAATTAAGAAAACACTTACTAGAGAAGAGTTAACTCTTTGATAATTTGGAGTCTAATGCATTTTAGTGAGTGTCCTTAAATGCATTTACAATATAAATGGTATGTACAGCAGCTAATTAACTTATTTTTATTTTAAAAATTCATACAGTATCACAAATATACAGCTTCGGTATTTATTTTTTTAAATAAAAGAAGAGAACTTTGCTGTATTATTATCAATAATAATAACAACTCACAGCAGCACTTTTGGATCATTATGATGGTTTTGAGTACTGCAGCTTCTCTGGCTGAGTGGGAAGCACAGCTATCCCAGGGCAATACAGGATCTGGCTATTTCATTAGGTTTCATTATATAAAAAAGGCTTTTTTGCAATCACCTGTAACACACAAAGCTGTTTCCAGTTTTCCTGTTTTTAAAGCAACTAGCTTTTTCTCAATTTTCTCTCTTTCCTAAGCATTGATTGAGAAAAACCCTGTAAAAGTTCATTTACTAATTCTTTCTATGATATTTTCTCCCACCTGTAACAGTCTCCCTATGAGGATATTTTCTTGGTTGAAGATTCAACTGTACTCTCATCACATCCCCTTTTATTTTAAGTAGATAATGTGATCTAGGCAAATCTTTCCTGAACCATATTATGATTGTTTTAGTCCATTTTTTATGGATTTTTTTTTTTGTGTATCAACCTATTAAGATTAATCTTCTTTTCAGGAGAACAGATTCATAGTGACAGTTTCTATAGCAAACACATTTTATCCCCTTCACAGCTTTAACGGAGATAGGAGATGTAACTTTTCAAAAGAACTAAAACAGCAAGAGACAAAATGTTGCTGGTTGCTCTGCCAAGCACAACTGCAAAGCCCACTATATTTCCGATTGCACTTCACATTTCTGCTGTATTATCAAAAGATGTTCCGAAGTGGTATCTGCAATTCTGATGGTGGTGGAAGAAAAAGAAATTAATCTAGCTCAGCACTTTTGTTCTATGATTCAGTCTGATCTTCGCCACATTTTCTCTGCATAGATATATGCCAAGTAGGCTGAAAGTGAGCCTTGTAAAGAGTCTTTGCTTCATTGTGCTTCATCTTTCCTAAGTTTTGACAGAGCAGGTATGACAAATGCATCCTCAGAAATTACTTTTGTCTCATATTGGTACAAGTACTATAGGAAGACATAAAGGGTGAGTAGTCAAGAGAGATTTAGACTCCAGATCCTCAGTCCATATAAACTGAGGCAACGTCAGAACAACTGCACAGCTGAGAGCATTATGTTTACCAGTAGGCCTGCAGGGGTAATACAAATATCAGTGAAAATATTTTTCTGTCAACTTAGGTAGAGGATTTTATGTCCAAAATGAGTATTTCTTGCTTGAGAACTTTGTTTTGTTTTGTTTTTCAAATACACTAAATCCAGACTTCACATTAAGGGTTTTTCAGGGACAGAAATACAACAAGGAAAAAGCATGTCTCTGTCTCTCTCCCCAGGGACACATCCTCTCCCTCATTGTCACTTCCAGAAGTCTGATAAAAATATAAAAATAAGACTGTCCTTAAAGAAGCAGTTGGTTAGTCCATATTATAACCTGGGGTTGGGGAAGCAAGGGAAAAGAATGGGACCACTCTTTTCCAATTAGCTACCTTTTACATCAACTTAGTTTTATCAAAAGTCTACATCAACGCTGCATCCAACTGAGGCATCTCTGTCCTGAATAGTGGAGCATGGCAGAAAGCAGAAAAAACAAGAAATCAGTCACTTACATCATATGTTCTCAGGAAGATTGCCTTAAAACTCAAGAAAATCTGCACTTTAATCTTTATTGTTACAATAATCTATTGACACATATCAATATGCCCCAGAAAATTAAAGATTTTCATAAGGAGTTCAAAGCCCTAGAGCATCACGTAAAGTCACAATAACTTGTACTAGAAACTGCGCAAGCAATGAGGCAGGGAGAGGGGAGACAAAAAAATCCCCAACCCAAACAACATGGGGTGACAGATCAGTTTTCCACATAATACAGACCATCAAGTCTACCATACTACTTAACATCTCTGCATTTATATGAAGCAAGAAAATACAGATAAAACAACACATTGTAAACAACTCAGAATATTATTTCAGTTAAGGGTAAAGAAGAAGCTGAAGAACTTGAAAATTACTTAACAGTAAGACAGATGGAACATTTGATGGTAGCTTAAAATGTTGCAATGTAGTACATAAGGGAAGTAATAATGTGAACTCTTAAAGAACAGAATCTAAGGGAAATGCACCTTCTGAAGAAAAAATAAACCGCCAAAGGTGTCTTTAAGATTGATTGAATGGAAACTGTTTTACTCTTCACTCTTATGGATTTGCTAAATCCATACACAATATAAAAGATAGAAAATTACACACTATTGCATTTGACAATGAAGTTTAACCAGTAATTTCAGAAGTTAGGCAGGCTTTACAAAGGACTTTAACCCACTTCATAGGCTTTTGTTTGCACTAATAAAATACTTGGTTGCTTTCCAGATCGCTCAGCAGAGATCAAGCCACCATCCAAGTGAAACACACAAACACATTGAAAAAGGAAGTTCCTGTCTTGGGGTTTTTTTTGAAATCACATTTTACTACTTAACCAAAACAAAAACAAACAAAAGGAGGGTTCAAGGCTGCTTTTGTCCTTTCCAGATGCTAAAAAGAAACCTGACAAACTGTAACACATCACCTCAAATTTCTTTTAGTTGCACTGTCCACTGTAATTCGCACAGTAATGAGCTTCTGTGACTCTCACTTTTGGATTTTGAGATGGTTATACACACAGCTTATAGTCCACTAGGGCAATTAATGTGGTTCAGACCCAACACACGTTTGTCAACTACTACACTCTTCCCATGGAACTCACAAGAGCAGACTAATAAGCTGTGCTAGTGACAGTGGATCATTTCTTCAACACGTAGGCACAGAGACAGGGAGTAAAGTAACTAAGAGAATTTACCTGGGAGGGAAATGGGGGAGCTGCCCTCACCCTAAGGAACAGGCTGAACTCCTTTCAGCTTGGCTAGGTATTGTATTGAGAACACATTTCTTCCTGGTTCCAGTTGCCTCTGTAAGAACTTTTACACTTGCTTCGTTCCTGCTGAGACTAAAGCTTTCGGACACTTAATGAAGCAACAGCCACCATTTTCCTGAGGTGTTAAGAGTGGATTTTTGGTTTTCTGAATCTGTGGGGTTTAATCCCATAAGCTGCTTTGGGTAAGGGAGAGAACAGGTAACAAACAAAACTTAAGTTCAATAATTTTTCTCCTAATGCCAGGCTTTTCTTTTAGTGCCAATACCATTGTTTTGAGAAAAAACCAGCACCATTATCAAACTGAAAAATCAGCAGACATCCTTGTTCCTTTTAGAGTGAAATACTTCACTCATCTTTTCATTGTTACACAGCTTACTGGCCCAAAAGTTACTCACCCGGACTAATACATGAGAGGAGGAAGATGCTAATGCCACCGTGCATGCTGGTGGTGCTTGTCTGTCTAACAAGTGATATAATTCATTACATTTCTTGTATTTCTTCTTTTCTCATAATCCAGCCACCAGCCTGCCTTATTCCAATTATAATAATATATGCAGCTAGATGTACTTTTCTTGATCATCTTATGATTTGAGCTCTGCATGCCTTTCTGCTCAAAATCTCCCTTCTTGTGGCATTTATTCTCAACTACATCCACACACAGGACAACGTTAACTGAATAAAAACCATAGCAACTGTAGGGTGACCCAGAAAGAAAAAAATAGAACAAGGCAGCTAGAATTTACGAAACAATGGTATTCACCTGTTTTATGGTCAAGTTTTCCACGTGGTGAACAATCAATCCAGTCTTTTAGAACTTTCTAAAATTACAAGACAAGTCTCTAGCCTTGTATGACTGACAGATTAGGTTCCCTTTACAGTTTCACTCCTACTCCATTACATAGAGCGTTTCTTCGTATTTATGAGTGTTCTATGCCTAAAACATTTGCAATAAAATTCCAAAGCTATTTCTGTATTCAATTCTGATGATGGAAGCTTTCAAAAACTTTAAAGGCATCAGAACCTATTGTTAAACATGAAGCCACTTTTGTCTTAGCTAGTTTTGAGTAATATGCCTTGCTTGTAGGTACCATTAACATCTTTTCAATGACATTCAGTTCTTTGGCTGTATTTTCCTGTTTCATTCATCCATTTAAGGCTCACTTCTATTAACTTTTAGTAGCAGCTGATGATGACCACATATTTCAATAAAACAGAACCACAACATTGTTCATTCAGTGACCTATTGCTACCTCTTCTATATATCACCCTTCTTAGATCTGTATGTAGTATACAATTCCATCAACTCTGTTTCCAATGCTAAGCCTTTAAAATATGAACATTGAATACAATAATTTTCTTTGTTAAAAATATACTTTGGACAGCAGCTTGATTTTAGTGTGCTGAATCCACCAGCTCTCAGAGCAAACATTACTATTATTTTATTCCCCTGGTACCCACTCTTGCATATTTGTATAAGTATTTGCTGGTTATCTTTTCTGAGACTATAGGAAATTTGGAACAAGGACCACATTGTGGCAGTTTGTCTCATGAAAAGCATATCTAGGTGTTACAATAATACTAATGTTTCCTAGTAATTGCAGTCATGGGATTTTCCTATGCATACATTTTTTTTCCCCTTGGTATGTATTCTTATTTAAAATGAAATTTTAAAGCAGAAATCAAGGCTGAGGAAAACAAAGAACATACTAAACACTGAAGAGCTTCACCACCCTGAACAAGAACTAAACACAAGTCACACAATTCAAAAGCAGTCACAGTATAATCTCAAAATTAGTCATACTGTTTCCATATTACAATTTTTAATGATTTTTTCCAGTATTACTTTAATGTTTACTTAAAAATAAAAATCTAAATCAGTTTTAATTCAAAAAAGTTTAGACAACTTTTTAACTACAATATGTGTTTTTCTAGAACCTTTCAAAGTGATTTCTGTTTTGATTAACGGAGTTTTTTTCAACAAAAATGTTTTGATAAAAAATTCCTAGGCCATCTTAAGTAAAGAGTTATTTTTTCAAAACACACTTTTGTCTTCCTGACAGCATCCTCCACGTAGAAATAGGAACTCTTAAAATTAACAGAAGGTGTATGTGGAGGAGGTGGGAAGTTTGGAAAGAGTGCTCCAAATGCCAGATCTAGCATCTGTATTATTAATATGTCAGATCTGGTGCATATGTTGATAAGGGTATGAATTTGATGGTGTTTCTGTACAATGAATACTTCTCATGATGTATGATTCCTGAGGTGGTGTAAAAAATGTGATGAGGTGTCCATTTAAGACAGAAGGAATGTCCTGAGTAAGGAATGAAATGGGATCCTGAACCATGACAACCCCATGCAGGGGAGGGAGGGAAGCATCGATTTAATACATTTTAATGAATAGCAGTGTGACGTTAAAAATAGAAACAGCAAGGAAAAAAGCGTAGCTTTAATGAGGAGACAGAGAATATCTAAGTTCAGAAAGCTCCAAGACCAGGCTCTAGGAGACAGGGCTGCCTCTCTTAGCTTCTTTCTAAATAAATGTATTCTCTGGCCATACAGAATGGCTGAGATGGAGCCCGGGCTTCCGTGAGAAAGACGATCAGTCCAAGAAATCCTAAAAAGCTAGGAAAATGAGGCTTATGTTAGATACAAATGCAAATATTTTCCTTTTGCAACTTTTTTCCCAATTTTACTGCCTGATTTGGATGTTATCCCCAAAAGTGTTGCAGAAGAGCATAACCACTTGCAAAATCATAAGAAATTTGGATATTTGGCAGCTGTTTTCTATCAGAATGCACAGCTCAGCTTGGGGATTAGCAGTGGTGTATCAGGACAGAGAAGCAAAGCCTCAGTTAATGTACTTGAACTGATATCCCTCCTGCGGTGATAAAAGGTGGAAACATACAGCATATTTTTGGGTAACCACATATTGTGACTATCTCCTTAGCACTCTGGTTTTGATCTTTATCTTAAGACCATGTGGAAACAGAAGTGTGAGAAAAGTTTCATGTTGCCATAATTCCCAGGGTCAGTAAGTACCTTTGAATATTCAGTGCCCAGACAGATGCTTCTGAAGAGTTGAAGGAGGTAGTGGGATCTGAGGAAATTGCAATGTCTCAGTGAAACGGATAAGGTACTTCAGCCAATATTTTATATGTCACTTCCATTCCTGTGCAGGTTTTTTCACTTGATGCCCTGTGACCAGGCCCTTGCTGTACCATGTTACCAGAGTGAAAGTTTGGTGGAAATTAGTTAATAATTTGTGGTTACAGATCTACCTAAGAAGGTCCTTTGTGTCCCAGGTTTATTTCTGAATGTGATGAGGCAAAAAAAAAAAAAGGATGTTGAAGGCAGCACTTACCAATCACTTCACTAGGAACAACGCTATACTCTAAAATGCATATTTTATCACGAAACCATCACACACGCAAACGGACTCCTCTACCTCACCTTATCAGAAAACTCACATGCTGGCATCTTGTGCATTTTCCCCTCCTGCTTTGTTTACATCCTCCGAGAGTTACATTCCTTCTTTAGCCCATGCAAAGGAAGAGATATTCCTGGCACCCGTGTGTGCATTACCATGGTTACCTAGTTTATCTGCAGCAAAATGGGTTGGTCCATGACCTGACACCAGCTCCAGGAGCATACTCCTCCCTTGTCCACTGCTTTGCAACCTCTCCTGCTGCAGCTTTTTTTTTTTTTTTTTCAGAAACTGGAATGCACTGGGGCACCCAACACAAACTCTTCCAAAGCATTCAACACATATTTCTGCCTACGTAGCTTGTCCGTAAATGTGGGGTTTGGCAGGCCCAGTTCCTGGTTTTCAAGCAATTTTTCCAGCAAGGTATCCTCAATAGCATGCCTGAGAATTTACCCACTGCATTGTATTTGAGGATGCAGTGTTATACTTGAAAATTTAGCCTCAAAAGCATGCTAATGAGAACACTTGTGACTACATAACAACCTGAGTCTGTCAGGGAAGGACAAATATTGGGGCAAGAGAATGAGGACCATGAAGACTTAAGCAAGGTTCTCAGTTGGATTTGGGGAACAAATAGTCTCCTCCCACAAAAGCAGATTGGGTTTCATTGGTATCACAAATGTTACAGTACCACATGAAGAAACTGTCATCTACTTCCAGGCATTAAACCTAAATAAGCTGTCAATATCAAATGAGGAGTAAACAACAAAATATTGATAAAATATA
This sequence comes from Coccyzus lansbergi, assembly GCA_033558105.1. Taxonomy (NCBI): domain Eukaryota; kingdom Metazoa; phylum Chordata; class Aves; order Cuculiformes; family Coccyzidae; genus Coccyzus; species Coccyzus lansbergi. Next base: position 49,342 of record JAUMJK010000140.1, on the reverse strand, counting down.
ATAAAGACAAAATTTAGTACAGGCAGAAGGCATGTGTTGTTCCACAACCGGCTCAAATTTTCTCTGACACAAAACTTTGGTTTTTAAGGAACATAATTCTCCAAGTCTTTTTTTCCTAGGCAATGTTTATAATAAAATAGATAAGATAAAATGTTATGAAGAATCCTTGCTCACATCATTCATCTACTCCTATAATTTATGTTTCTAATATTAATAACAAATTTGACCTATTTAAAGAAACTTAAAGCAACAGTGTAATCTCTGAAAGTGATACAAGGAATATGCATACCATACAAGGTCAAGGCAAACTCAGATGTATCTTATGGTGATTCTGAAAACACAAATACCAATGAATCTCTGTGAGGAAACCAAAAGCTTGCAAAATTTGAAATGGCTTTATAGTTATATAGTTAGGTAAAATAAAGTTGCAAAGTTCTCCAGACTGGAAATAGACTCGGTAATTAGTTTATATCTGATAAGCAAAAAATATCAATCAAATGAAAAACGCACACAAAAATGACCAACTCATACACATACCTTTTCCATTTATTGTTAATGCTGATGCAATTGTGGCTGTTACTGGCACTGGCATTTGTGGCACTAATGGATGTATTCTTGGTCGGCTCCCCATCCTAGCACGCTCTGCACCAGGTCCTAACAAAGCTCCCACTGGTTTTTCTGCTGCTACTTCTGGTGCTACAGAGTCTTCTTGATCCTGGTCTATATGGTCCATTTTATCCGGGCTTTCATTTTGGAAACCATCAACTGTTGTCCGGCTCTTAATTGGACTTTTGGGTACTAGAATTTTAATACCTGATTTTGCAAGGTCCATATTTTTTCTTCCAGAAAGAGATGGTGAATTGTTTTTCCGGAACTTCTGGGTTGCAGAAAAGAGTTGATTATTTTTCGACTCGTGGTCTTTACCCATGACTAAAGATTTAGTGGATGTCTTTGAAAAAGAACTATTGGTAGATCTAGATATTTGTTTTCTGGCATTATTGGGAGAGGTCCTGTTTGTCCTGGTTAATGTGCTTTCTTTCTGCTTTTCATTGTGGCGTCTGTTAAATTCATGTATATATTCCTCACAGTTAACAAGGTGCTGTTCTGGCTCCCAAGTGTCATCTTCGCTCTCATATCCTTTCCATCGCACCAAATACTCTGTTTTCCCCTTCTTGTTTTTCCTCTTGTCAACAATTCTCTCTACCTGTTAAATAGGAAAATTAAACATTAGACATGGGCAGACATACAACTTGAGTGAGCAACTTGCATGCTAATAATTTGTTAAGTGTAGATAGATTTAAAAATCCTCTTGTAGTTCTGCACTTCTGTATTGTAGCTCTATAGCTTAGAGGCTCTTCACTGCTTACTGCAATTCCTCTCTTTAAACTTCAGATTGTTACTTCCACCTCGTAAAAGATGTTCTGAAATGCCCAAGTTGTCCTTTAGTATGTATTTTGCATGCACAAGAATCTGAATATGACACGATAGTTGACAATCAGCACTGGCCCCAGCAAAGTTTTGACAACAGCTTCAATGTGGATGCAATTTCCCTGTCTGAATATAGTGATCAAGTTTAAATATCTGACATAAACACAGCCTGTTTACCTTACAAAACTTATTAATTCAATATTATTTGAATGATTTCCTTGCTTAGCATAAGGCCTATGCAAGAATCTCTTTTTAGCTGCCATGACAATATAGTACAGCTCAGAAATAGGGGCAAATACAGAAGATATTTTTTTTCTTATGAAAACAGAGAATTTGTTTTGGCCAGTCTTTGATATACATACTTGAACAAATTAATATGCCTCACTTATCTGCAAATAGAGATCATATTTATGTCACAAGTATTAAGCATGCACATACTACAACTGCATGTGGGACCCATAGGCTAGGGGAATTCAGGCAGTAGAGTAAAGCTGACAGGGCAGACAGCAGCAGCTGCAGGGACAGAGGCTCATGCCTTGTACCAAAACTCATGCCAGTTGTGCTAGTCCAGAAGAAAGGGAATTCTTTTACAGAAGAGACATGCAAGTGCAAGTCTAATCTTAGGATTTCTTTTTATTTCATATTTCCTATTCAGGTTGATCCTTCTGGTAAATCTTCCGGTCCACTTCATTTCAGTTACAGGACCAATACAGCTTTCTTCCTTATCTCTATCTTCCTTTTGGTTATTAAAAAAAAAGGGGGGGTTGGGGGGTAGGCAGGGATGAAATGACATATTACTATCACTTATTAATTTAACTTCTTTCTCCTTATGAACATAGACCTCTGATGTAAGCTAAGACCACACATTCTTAGGCTAACCTCTGAAACCAGCAACATTTACTGAAGTTCATTAACCAAACAGAACATCAACAGAACAACTTGAAAGGGTGGAAGGAAAATATGGGAATGTATTGTATATATATGCTATACGATTTATTAATGAATAATATGACTTTTGATAATAGATTCTCTCAAGAGTGTGTGTCAGTTTTATATGTTTCATTTATGATATGTTATAATCTATTGCTTGGTTTTCAGCAGTGAGGTTAAATGATTACTATTATAACCTCAGTACCATTTAAAGTATACATGGTACAACTTCATGGGATACCCTGCAGGTGTTGTACTATGCTGTCCTTTTATTAGGATGTTGCACAGTTGTGTTTGCATAGGTCTTAAAAAACCCAATTCAGTTGTACAATTCAATAAAATTTATACAGTAATACAATATAAATTGTCCAAATATTATACAAAATGTTAAAATACATAAACCCTATTTTCATTCTGATATTTTCAATTTTTAGTGGTCACTGGACTTAAAAAACATGCAGTCAGAAAAATGAAACTAAGCTTTTGCCATGAAATTGTATTTAAGAACAACTTAAAAAAATGCCACCCCAAATAAGAAAGTCATTATGGAAAAGCATGCCTTCGAATTTTTTTTAGCAGAGACTGAATAAAATTACCTTTAAGTATTAAGCCAGAATGTTGAATTATATATAAGAACAAACTCATTAATTAAACTTGATATAACTCAAAAGAGCAATTACTGCTATAGTTTTGCTTCTCTTGACCTTCTAAAATAGATTTGAAAAACATGATTCTGAGAGAAAGACCTCTACTACTGGCAAGGTATTTTTATTTTCTACCAGAAAATCTTTATAACAAACATCACTGATTACTGGGCACAAAGTTCTACTAATGTCTTTCAGTACTGAAAGGCCACCCATTAAGGATATGCCCTTTCCAAGTAAGAAGCCATCCCTCTCATCAAAAAAACCAGACACCTTGCAGAGATAACAGATGAACTCTGGAACAGGAGACACAAAAATCCATTCCCAACCTGATGATTTATAGAGCAAACAGAAATGCATAAAGAAAACCATTATATTTAGCTGTATTGCCCAAATCAGCAACAAACCTTACTTTGACATTGCTCTTTTTGATTAAAGGGAGACTTTTCTCCCAGCCTTTTAATTCTTGAAGACATCTTATTTCTATTCTATTTACAATGCAAAATTTATTGTGATTAAACTGTGGTACACAATTTATCATGTGGCTTGAGTGCTTTAGCAAAGGAATTTTATGATTGTCTCTGCTTGATTAGTCTAACTTCCCTAAGCCTACTTGAAAAACGTCTCAGGAATATTTTGCCTCAGTACCTTTGCTGGCCATAGCAGCTACAGTTTTCTCATTCAGATTTGTGAAGAGGAACCTGGATCACTTCCACAATTTACAGAACATGACTGGGTAGTCCACGTTACTACCTCCCGAAACATAATATGGTTTGACAGTACTGCTAACCTGTTGGAACAACTATGTAACATTTACATGGGCAGTATTGCTTCTCATCCCACTATTGTTAACTTGGAGATAAACCGGTGCTTTTCTGATCTTATGCAGAGTAAGTTCAGAAAATTAAAAACTGGCAGTGTGCCCCTAGCAGCAGGGTATGTGCTACACCACATCCTTAGCCATAACCACGTCAAAAATGCTGGTGACAGCTAGTTCATGCCAACTACCATTTCTTCAGTGTCCAATGCCATTTGCCACAGGGTATTTATTTTTAGTAATTATAAGGTTCTGTATTGCCATGATTTGCAGGTAATGGTTAGTTTTCAAATGTTGTGGAAGAGCCCAAACAAAAAGAACTATATCAAAAGGATAAAAATATAAAACAAGCGTAAAGGAAAGTTATAAGGCAAAGTATCTGGGTGGCAATAGATAACATCTCCTGGTTTATTTTAGCACGATAATTTATCATATTCCCCACATAGGGTACTGATCAATAACATTCAAATACTCATCCCGCAGAAAAACTGACAGTAAAACAACACACTGCTCAGAGGTATAATCCAACAGTGGAGTGGCCAAATTACAGTCGCCTACACCATAATTATATCTGTGATATCCTGTCTGTAAAATGGTAAATTCCCATCCTTTCCACATTTGTGGTGAGAATCAGTTCATGTTTGCTTTCTCTCCCTGAAGAAGCAGATACTTTGACTTTAATTGCTTTTATTAACAAAATACACTATATTTATATTTTTCTTAAAAAAGCAGACAAAACCAAGGTAAAGTTACAGGTCAAAATGCTGTTTTCTCCTGGCACAGCTGTAGCCAAACAGCAACATCGTGACTGCTCCTCCCAGTCCTGTGCTCAAAGAGAGCAGCTCCTCCCCATCTGTCAGCACAACTTCTTGTGTAATTAATTATTCCCCAAAGTACTTCTGTCAAAGTGACCTGGTTTAGATATTAAGAATACCTGAGCTTATGTAGGCATCCTGAAATAACTGGTTTGGAGAACAGCCACGTATGTGGTATTTTCTGACACATCTAAGAGGACTGCAGCTTCCATCAGGGGACAACAAACATCCATAGGCAGGACAGGTACAGTAACCTCTTTGATCTACTACAGTCAGAAAAAGGGCACGCAATCTTCATACACGGTACGAGATCCTTCCTTAAATATTGTGTCCAGTTCTGGGCCCCTTACCACAAGAAGGATGTTGAGGCTATGGAGCAAGTCCAGAGAAGAGCAACAAGGCTGGTGAAGGGGTTGGAGAACAGACCCTATGAGGAGCGGCTGAGAGAGCTGGGGTTGTTTAGCCTGGAGAAGAGGAGGCTGAGACGAGACCTCATTACTCTCTACAAGTACCTGAAAGGTGGTTGTGGAGAGGAGGGAGCTGGCCTCTTCTCCCAAGTGACAGGGGACAGGACAAGAGGGAATGGCCTCAAGCTCCGCCAGGGGAGATTTAGGCTGGAGATTAGGAGGAGGTTTTTCACACAGAGGGTCATTGGGCATTGGAATAGGCTGCCCAGGGAGGTGGTTGATTCACCTTCCCTGGAGGTGTTTAAGGCACAGGTGGATGAGGTCTTGAGGGACTTGGTTTAGTGTTAGATAGGAATGGTTGGACTAGAAGATCTGATGGGTCCCTTCCAACCTGGTTGTTCTGTGATTCTGTGATTCAATCAAAGTAAGGGTGAAATTCAAGAGTATGTTCTCAAGATGTTCTCAAGGGGAGATTTAGGCTGGACATTAGGAAAAAAAATTTCACAGAAAGGGTCATTGGGCACTGGACCAGGCTGCCCAGGGAGGTGGCTGAGTCACCTTCCCTGAAGGTGTAAAAGGTATGGGTGGATGAGGTGCTGAGGGACATGGTTTAGTGTTTGATAGGAGTGGTTGGACTCGATGATCCAGTGGGTTTCTTCCAACCTGGTGATTCTATGATTCTAAGAAGTCTAAAGCACAATTGGGCACATTTATACACTCTATGTAAGGTATACTCTGTGTGTGTACATGTATGTTATATATAAATGCATATAAAAGATCCTAGTATAATTTAACAAAAGATTTGAAGAGATTAAGCTGAAGATACAGCTGTTGACAACAAAAAACCCCAGAATTAACAAACAAACATATAAGTAAGCATGTAAATATTCAGTGAGTGCTGCCTTGTTTCTCATAAATCCATTTTGCATTCCCATGATGTTCCTCTCTGTCCTTACATTCCTGTCAGGCTAAATTAATTTAAAGTTAGCAGAACAGAATCTATTTGACTTCACAATCTATCTGTCATCTGAAAAATATAGAAGGCCCTGTTCTGTTAGCTGAAGGCTATGTTTACACTAGTGCTTTCATTCAGAGCAATAGTGCAATCTAGAAGCAAATCCTCCTCCTCCCTCACACTATTCCCACTTACTGTGCAATGGTTTTGTTCACAGACCAGTTTTCGTAAGTGTGATGCAGATTCTTTATTGAGAAATATAAACTGGAAATGGTGTCACCAATGCAATGGTGTTATCTGTCATGCTTCAGCATCAAAGGGGCCACAAAGGTCTAAGCAAATAACTGCTCTAAACAGTTTCAACACATGTTATGGCATGCGTATTTGATCTTGAGAAGCTCCACAGAATCTAGTCCAAAATAACACTGTTGTGTAGCAGGAAGTGTAGAGGTGGGGGTCACAGCACCAACTGCTTCACTCTACTGTTTTTCTCCAATTGAGCCAAATTACTACTGCAGACAATCCCCAATTCAGAGACTGAAGTTAGAATAAATGCAAGTCTTGCACATGGGTATGTGCAACATGTGAACAGTCACGCCTTGGTTAAACTGGAAACTGTTCCATGTATGAATGGGACCTAAATGATCATCCATTAGCAATCAGCAACATTTACGAATTACTATTTACTAAAATATTACAGAAGTCAATGATAAACAGTATTCAAATTCTTCTTACTGTAAATAAAATAAATGCTTTCTACATAACTCCCCCCCCCCAAATATATATAGCAGCATACAGCATATGGAAAGGGTACAAGTGCCAAGTTATGCTTAAACTAAAAAGTGAAAGTAGTTTAGGGAAGACAGTTATTAAATAAAAATTGGAAGAGAATGTCAAAGTACACCTGAAGGTCTGCAAAATGTGCACTGAAATCTTCAGTGTGTACATTTTATCAGAAAATATATGATTTCCAATAGCATGACTTAAAGCCAGTTCACAGTATTGCTCACTGTGGTCAGCACCAGCGGGTAAATTTTAACAGCCTAACGCGCATACATTCAGAATACCAAAACCATAGTATAGTATGGTTTAAATTGGAATATCATTACAAAATTACACTAGGATACCACATAAAACAAAGTTCATCTTTGCTGCACCTCCACAGTGCTCCATTCGCATTAATCTGGGAGTGAATATAACTCTGCTGCCTCATGCTCCTGAAGATGACTGATTTGATTAGCAGGACATTGATTGGATTAACAGTTGATGGACTGTTGTAAACTGAGATGTTGCATCCTTATGACGTGACTGGTCAGAGTCTTTATATGGTACAGGACTCTGGCTACGATGACAACTGTACATATATATTGTTCTGGAAGTCAGGGTTGTACAAAATAAACACAGATCAGATCTGGTCAGATTACTGCCTTTCTGTTAAATCAGCTAAAGCAGATAACACAGCTTTTGTTACTTCTATGACAACTCTGGAATGAGGGACGGTACCTGATATGGCCCAAGGCCTGCCAAGAAAGAGTTTATCCACTTCACTGTCTTCTCGCTATTGAAACCAGCAGGATGAGTTCATACAGCATCATCGCTCTACAACCTCCAGCTACTCCCAGCCTCCTTCTGAGGAAGCAGTGTGTGCAGTGAAGCTAGAACACATTTAAGTGTATGAACAAAAAATCACATAAAGGGCTAATACGCTTGATGTGGTCCTTCATGCTAGCAGTGCAATAAAAAGAACTGTATATGTCAATCTTCCTTCCAAAACTTAAATAACTGCTAAAACAAACATTAAGATTTGTCTCTTTCCCAAGCTTTATTTCAATCAAAGACTGTCTGTTCTTTTAGGATTCCTGGGCACAAGTCATGCAAAAGCTAACTTTGTGGCTATTTGCAACATCCAATTAATATACTGGCCTGCAGGTCATAATGAAAGTTTTAATTTGACCTCTGTATAAATTTCTAATCAAGTTGTCTATAAAAAACCAATTGTCTCAGTCAAGCTTGTAATTTATCATCAACTTTATGGTTTATATCCTTCCACAGGCTTAACAAAGACAGTAGACAAAATGTTTTAATTACTGCATTCTCATCAACACCGACAGTTCCAAGGAATCACAGCTGTGATATCTGCCATGCCTGTCTGCACAGCTACCTCCTGAAAAGGCATTTTAGGAAGTTTTATGCCTTGCACTTACATTCAACAAACTGAGTATCACCACACCTGCAACTCTTTGTCAACTATATGTTTCAGTAGATCATAAATCAGAAAAAAGATCTTAGTAAGAAGTCTTTTCCACAGAGGACACAAGAGAAATAGGTGATGAGGGAGAGCCTGTGACACAGTCACTTCACTTTAGAGAAGTAACTCACTAAAGAACAGTTTGCCTGAGATTTACTTCCTCACAAGTCACCACTGGTGATTGATGTTAAAATGTCAGCATCACAGATCTTTCCAGAAAAAAATTCACATAGAAATAATCACAGCACGTTGTGGTGCAAGTTACAATCTAGTGCAGAATTTATCTGCTGCTGCAGTTGATAATTAGCTAATTAGCTATCTAGGTCTTGCAAAAATGGTTGGAAAAATATTACTCTCATCATCTCATAACTATTCTAACCTTTTATTTACAGAAAGATAAGACAGACATATATTTTCTATTTTGCATAAGGGCAGAATAAAATTCCATGGAAAGCTGCTAGTATCTCTACAAATACTGAATATAAACAAAAGTTTGCAACAATGTATTCTTAACAAATAGACATAATTTTCCTCCTTTTGAAATAAGAACAAGTAGCATCAAAAGAGGCTTATCTTCCTAAATGGAAATTACCCCAATCAGAAAAGAACTATTAAAAACTACTAGCATTTAAGATATGCATTTTGGGCAGTCAAAGCTATTACCTAAGTATTATTGTGTTATTAATTTCTTAAAAATTTTCTGATTGCTAGTTACTGGAAGATCTCAGCATCAATCAGGCATACAATTCCAAACTCTTCTCATCTTCAATTCATTTGTAAAAGCTATGTCTCAGGAAGGAAACCCTGGATCTCTTTTCTCTCAGAGGTAAATATTCCATCTGCATTTGTCAAATTCTGCTAGTATCTCTCCACGCCAGTCATTAAAAGGACAGGTCTCTATCTTGGCACAACTGACACTATCCCAAAGAAAAAATACATTATAGAAAACTGAAACGTATATGTACTATTAGCACCTCTGGCAACACGAAAGACTAAACTCTCACCCAAAGATGATCATATTTTGGGACATGGTATTTTTGGGAAATGTAGTAATACATTAAAGCTACCTCACAGTAAGAGGTTCAACAGTTTGACTACTATTTACTTAAAGGATACTGCAAATATTCACTTTATCCTTCAGCTAGAAAAATACAGAGTAGTGGATGAAGAATCTGTCAACACTAGGCATCAAGAGCACAGACTTTTTCCTTTCAAAGCATGAGAAAATGAATCTTCAACAGAGCTCAATGACAAAGACTCCATAAAGACAAGTGTCTGATAAGGAATCAAAACATCTTATCTAAAATGAGTGTCTTAAAGAGGGAGTAGGTCACAGCAAAGTCACACTCTGAATTATGTTAAAGAACACTGTCATGGCTAAGGAAACTTCACAAATGGTAAATGTAACCATAAGGAGGAGAAAGTAAAAGAAAATCACAGGACAGTTGAAGAGTCAGCTTGTTATGTTGTACTTAATTTATCAAATTTCACTTAATTCTGCAATAACACTTTTATATACCAACACCAAACAAGGTTTTTCAGCAGCTTACTGCTTGTGGAAGGGACAGTGACATGAGTTTGCCACTGTAGATCACTTGATGAAAGAAGGGATGCACACCTCATATAAGCTCTTAGAAGCTTATTCAGTAGCAGTCTCTTCATTCTTTTTTTCTCTTAGAGGTCCTGAGATGCTTGTCCTAAATAAAGATAGTAGCAACAGCTTTCTCTGGAATCACTGCTTCCAAGAAAGCACAATACAGACTTGCAGCCTCCTGCCACCTTCTCTCACCCTTGCACCAAAAGATTATTTCAGCAAGGCAGAATGCGAGCTGGTGGATACAAGACCATAACTGCATTTTTGTTTTCAAATGGGGAAAACCACACTAAACAATTCCAGATCATACTTACGAACAACATTATTTACTGTCTCTTTCTATATTTCTTACCACAATTCCAACACATCCTAGAAGAACATGCTGTGTGAGCACAGGTCCCCAGTCACTTCTCTCAATACTTGATCTAATTTCATCTAGAAAAACTCGTGATATGGAATTTTCCCCTAATTAATCCACCCCAGTGCTGCACAGCTGCCTCTTAGTTCTTGCATTCTGTTTCTCTACGGAATGTATTAGTAGGTGAATTACTTTCCCAGTTGGAAAAAGGCATTTCTCTGTTTTAGGTCTCCAGTCCCTCCATCTCCTCAGCTTTCAGGCTGAACCCAATTCATGTTTCTTACTTAATATCACTGCAGCTTCCATGACTCCAATCTCCCATTTTCTTTTGGAGCTTGCCTGTGGGGTACAAATAAAGTTGTGGAATTGCTGGTAGCTGTGCTTGCAAAGATTCTTCCAGCTTGTAAGGTTTTAAAGTATATTCATAAAAACAGAGGAGTTTTATAAAAATATTCTCATATAGATCTTCTTAAAAAAACCCCAATTCAGAATACATAGAAACAAGTTTGTGAACTTTGCAGAAAATTCACTTTTTACTAGGCTTGCACAAGACACATTAGTAGTACAAATTTTGCAATAAACTATGTGCTCAAATTACTTTCTCTTTTCACTAACATTTGTAACTTTAAAGGACTCCTAAGCCCCATCACTTCATCCTTCAAATATGCCAATCAGATATAAAACTAGCCTATGCTGTATTGCTGTTTTTAACATACATACACCTGCTGCAAGCATAATTTGTTTGAAAATAAATTCCAATAATTATGATTTTCCAGAAATGTATCTAATGCTTTAGGCATGATACATACTTTTTAATGTCAAATCACTAGTCATTCAACATAACACATTACATTGATACAACTCCTGAATCAAAGGGACTGATGCCTGTAAGACCTTCTCCTGTTGTCTTATGCAATGTTTCAAGCTCTGTTATTTACTGATCCTATCCACTATCAGTTCATATGAGCATTCTAAAAGTAAAAGACAATTGATACTAATCTGATTACCCTGATGCTGGTCGATAAAACATGCTGTCCCATTTTAAAATCCTTTATGCTTTAGCAATGGCAACAAACACCATGAAAAGTAAAGTATTTTTATCTTGGAATACAGCAGCGTCATTACAGCAGCCTTTGTTGTGGCAATTAAACTTGGTTTTCAATAATTCAGATTTTTTTAAAAAAAGCTGGGTAGCAGTGACTTCTCTATTACATGGCAAACAAGATTTTCTGAAGTAATAGATACAAAAGCCTTTCTGAGAAGAATCTTCTATTCACTGTCCTCTGGAATGATGTAAAATAAGGAAAAATACATGCAGTTTCCAGAATGAGGTCATAAAGTAGAAGACGTTATTTATTACTCAAAACACTTCTTCTTGCCCATTATTTTTGTTCAGAAAATGTCTCAAAATTGACTGTAGCATGAAGCAGTGATTGCACTCTCGATAAAACAGTTAAAACCCACAGCCTTTAAGTTCACAACACAGATATTAAGGAAACACTATTCTGCAGATTTTGCCAATGCACTTTAAAGTCTGTGGAAACCCAAAGTTCTTTCCTAAAATGAACCATATTTGAAATCTTCATTTACTCAAAAATGTCATGGCTCTCCAAGTTCAATTAAAGGTCATCCTCAGAAGCAAAGGCATCAACGGTTTTCTATAGCCACAAATTTCTATCTCTACTTTGTTTCAAGTCTTCCCTTTTTCAGAGATGTCATAAAAATAATCAGTCAACTTTGTATTATTACTACAAAAATATTATAAGTAAATGACCACGTGCTGTTTTGTAGAGAAATAACAATTTTTTCTCTATTTCCCACCAGATATGGGTACTGTGTTGGCTTTTGGTGTATCCTTGCCCATCCGCTGTACTCACTTCTAAGGTAACACTTCATCTGTTTTAAGGGCAGTTCTTGGAAAAGAAAAACAATCCTCTCTCATGCCATCTCCTTCAGTCTCAGTTGCTTTTTATTCCTTTCCCTGTATTCATCCCTGTCTGAATCTGATACTGCTATTTGTAGCGCTTTTCCTAATCCCACATCATAGTGGGATTAAGATCTCCAAATAATTTCTTGAGGATTATTATCCTCATCATTTTATACCATAACAGCGTATTAAAGCCCTTACTCATTTCAGTAGTTTCAACACGGAAGCGATTTGTAAAACACTTAGCAAAATAACATTGGTTTTATATTTTTAAAAAATAAAAATCATTGTGTTCCCTATAATTTATGCAGCTGTTTGTGGTATCATGACCAAATCTTTCTTCTTGCTTTACTTATGTGCACAGGTTCACTGACAGATCTCAAATCATTATTTCTATATGGTATAGGCTGTAGAGAATAACTTACTGTCTCACTTTGTTCATGAAATAGATAAATCCACTAATGTGTGTACGGAGAATCAAGCCTTTTGCATGTAATACACTGACACCCATTTTCCCCATCACTATATCTCTTCACATTTAAATACAATTTAAATAAAAATGTACAGCTTAAATACACACTGTAAGAATGGACAGTTTTTTTTACTCAACAGCTGTTTTTAATATACAGCATCTTAACATCATTGCCCTTTCTCCACTGGAAAAACTCACGCTACGAAAAGAATTTTAGAATTCACACGAAATTATCTTCATATTGCAACATAAGCATTATTCACAAGCTGCCTGCACTGATTAACCATCATCACAAGTGCCAGCAGTGGGGAGTTACCCTTCTGAAATAGCTACTGTCCCACAAAATGCCTTTGCCACAGAAGTAATGCCAGACAGTTTCTTTGCACAAAGAAACCCTTAAATTCAGGGAATGCTCAGATAAGGTCTAGCATGCTGTTCTTCAAAAATTCTGGCCTTGGTAATCCCTGCCTCCATAAAATAAAAATAATTTACTTAGAAGCAAGTAGCCAAATTTGAGGAATATGGCATTGCACTTATTTTGTCAAAATATAGTTACAGTAACATTGAAACATAGAAGCATATTTCACTTTCTTTCAAATTTGACTCAAAGGACAGGTGAAAGTTGCTTTCTCCCTACACATTTGTCATTATACCTAGCGTCATTACTACATACCTACATTGCACCCAAAGAATTTATACTGCAAATTCCTTGCCCAGGGTTCATAATTTTCTACAAACTTTCACGTTTTTTGAAAGCCTTTTGAATTCAAGATCTTCTTTAAACTAGATTGTTTTCCTTTTTTCAGGTGCTGGTAACTAATCTAGTTATCTGTAGGAAATGTTCATTATCACTTGTAAATTCAAACCAGCTAGTGGTTAACTCAAATGTGTTGTAAAACATACCTTTAAAAAAGATGTTTGCACATAAACGTGTTTTGTGATAGTTCTCGATAGCATTTTTAATACTTTAGCACCATTACTGCTACTCAGCACGGCATTTAATCCTATCGCTACAGATACTCAAAAATTTCACAAAATTAATTGATACTGTTACTGTTACAGTGGTGCTACAGAGAACAGAACGGAATCTCTACAAGTGCACAAATTTAAATGCAATTGAAACCACTAATAATTTTGCAAAGGGACTTCCTCAAAACTGTGTCCAAACTGCTGTACTTTTGTCACATAGCTCATGAGCTTGCATCTTCCACACCTTGCTACTTGAGTAACACAAAGGTTCAGCTTTTTTCTTGTTATTTTTATTATTACTAATCACTTACCAAGACAAACCTCATTGATTAATTTAGACTTTGATTTAAGGCTATGTTTTTTATTACATTGCATTTTTAGATTGTATTGTTTCATTACAGATTAGTCATGCCATCAATGTGAAAAGGATTTTTTAATTTGGACTCATGGAAACAGTTGTTAGGTAAATTTAAATAACCTTTAATAATTCCTTTAACTTTTTTTTCCCTTTTAAAATGTGCTTTCCTCTTAATTTTTGGGGAGGTTGTTTTTTGTTTTGTTTTGGTTTTTTTAAGGCACATTAGTAATCCATATGCAACACTTTGGGAGGAATGTAAGATTTATTTAGGTTTTTACCCCTCAACAGATGAGTTCTTAAAAAGTAATTCCTTGTTCTCATAATTATAATTCATGATGACAAACACCTTCGTTTCATATTCTGTTGAATCTGGAATAACTTGACTCTGTTATGTGAAGAACACAGATGATTCCTTCCTTTTCCAGAAAGCAGAAATGTTATAAACTAAACTGGTGAATGGATCTGCCTAAAAATAAATACATCCGAAAATGTTTTGGTTTTCAGCTGGTTTGTTGTGCAGTCCTGCACTGAAGTGACAGAAGTGAAACAGAGCAGGGAGGAAAAAAAGTAAGTGGAAATACACCAATGATGAGCATTTCTAGAATGTGGAATTATTGTGAAAACTGCTGCAGTTCTGTAACACCATGATTTATATGGGTTTGTCATGAACACAAAGGAAATTTACCCCAGACAAGGAAGTTACCTGAAGGAAATGCATAATTTTTGCAGATTACTTTAAAGACTACATACTGAGTTTATATGTATGAAAATAATTACAAAAAGTAAAAAAGATAATTATTTCATAATCAACAATTCTTCAAATCTAATTAATTACTTTTTATGGAATACTGGAAAGTGCTTGATTCAAAACTTTCCGATTCCTTGCTTGCATATGTTTGTCTTTTGCTCTGTGTTTTTGAACTGTCTTCAATTACACGAGGATGATATCACCATTTTTAAATGTCTGTCTCCTTCAAAAGCTTTTCTACCTTTTCTTCTTTTTCTTCAAAAATTTGGTTTATGACTTACATCTTTTCACAGTAATCAAGTACAATGTGGTATCAAAACGAAGGATTGTGACTTTGTCTCTTATCCTATGTATTCCTTACCCTGACAGCATGTTTAAAAATGTCTGTCTATCAACTAAACCAGAAAACAAGTAAAAATGAAACGATGCCAAGCCAGAAGACACAACCCCCCAACATTTTGCAAGGAACTTTTCTCATCACTCCCCATAAACCCAAGAAGAGTTACTTTTTTTTTTTATTTTATTTTTGTTCAGTAGACACAATGTAATTTTAACTTGTCATCCCACATTTAGAAATAATTACTCAACAGCCAGATTGGAATCTTCATTCAGAGAAATGTTTCAAAACATGTTTCAAAAAACCTCAATGCATGACTGCTTCCAAACTAGAAAATAATTTAATCATCAAGCATACAGATATGTATTTTTTAACCCAGATATTCAGATGTCAATTTCTCAATGAAATTATTCTTCTTGATGCTTCCAGAACTCTGTGACATCTGACTAGAGTAAGGAGAAAGGAAAGTATCCTCTTTAATCCTAAAGGATAAAGTCACTGATGATTGGAAAATTTAGTTTCCACTATACGCGAACAGCAAATGTCACTTTCAAAAAGAAATCTAGAGGAAAATGGTTTATTTCTTCTAAAGGATTTTGTATGCATGAGGGTGTATATATCTTTGAGATACCCTGCTAACACCACCTTAACTTATAATGGGATGCCCTCTTTCCTACCTACCAGCCTATGACAGGATATTAGAGAGACGCTTCTGTACTCCAGCCATTGCTAGAGCACATACTTTTATTTTGCTCATTAAACATAAATGTTCTTCAGAATTTTTCAAATGAAATATTTTCTTATCAGTAATGCAGTTTTCATTAAATCAATTTCAGTTTTCTTGAAAGTTTTATTTTCTCCAATCAACAAAATCTTAAGACATTTTTTAATTCTTTGTTGAATCTGAGTTGGAACACCTCAACATGTCATGTAAAACATCTCAAAGTGCTCTGGTTTCATGTATTTAAAACAAAATTTATCTTCCTTTTCCTACAAAAGTTGACATCTTGCCCAGGGAGGTGGTTGACTCGCCTTCCCTGGAGGTGTTTAAGGCACGGGTGGATGAGGTACTGAGGGGCATGGTTTAGAAGTTGGTGGGAATGGTTGGACTCGATGATCCAGTGGGTCTCTTCCAACCTGGTGATTCTATGATAACAGCCTCTCCTCCAAGCAAATAAAGCCTCCACCTCCCTAGGAAGGTGTTGCATTATGCAGGCATTCCTCCTACCTGCCTGTGCACAACTTGGTGCATTTTGTGAGGAATACCCAAACAAAACAGGATGTTTGGTGAGGCTAAATAATATATTGAGGTTCCTAAAAGATAATACCCTGGAGACAATAAGTCACAGTGGTGAAATGCAGCTTGAAGTATCAAAAATCAAGTCAATTTCAACATCCCAAGAAAAGATAAGATGAGATCTACTGTCAAGGAGTTAACTTCAATTGACTTCCATCAATAAAAAACTCCACTGTCCTCTGTTGTTTCCCACAAACCCTCCAAACCCAAACAAATTCTATTTGTCAGAATTAATGTGTGCTGGAAATTCTCCGGTTTAGCTATCTCTTCACAAATATGTTTTCCGTGAGGACCCTGATGTTTCAAGGTAAATTAGGTTCAAATAGGGCAAAGTAGAGGACACCTGAACACACCTAACACTTTTACAGCAGAAAGCCACCATACAGGCAAGATCCAGACTACCACAGACACCAAAAGTAAGATGTTCTATGACAGATTTAACACCCTCAATGAAATTCAACCAAGCCCTACAGCAAGATGATAGTCAGTCAATCACATAGGTAGAATATCAATGCCAGAGATACGTGGTCATGCAAAAGCCTTACCTTCTAAATTAAAATGAAACAAACCACACAACCACCCCACATTTTATAGGGATAAATTAAAAATATCTGCATAACTGAGACATTGGTATCTAACACAATGATACCAGGTACATTTCTTCTGTTATGGGCAGTGGTCCCAACTTAAGCAATGTCTGCTCTTTGGACCCTGTTCTCAACATTAGCACAGAGGCTTTTAGCTACATAGGGAACCAGCCCAGGAAACTCATCCAGTTTAAAGAAAGAAATACATTAAACTTAAAACTGGTTTCCAGTATCACGTTGTGCCATTAATGCTCAAAAACTTTGTCATGCACAGGGGCAGGAAGGAGTAGCCAGGCACAGAAAATAACTTTTCTGCGTTTTTGTGGCACCAGTGGTAACTTGTGCCAACATAACATTAATTTTAGCTGTGGTGTGATGGAACAGAATGAAGGTAAGGTGTTACATAGAAAGTAAATTATCACAGAATCACAGAACAACCAGGTTGGAAGGGACCCATCGGATCTTCTAGTCCAACCATTCCTAACTAACACTAAACCAAGTCCCTCAATACCTCATCCACCCGTGCCTTAAACACCTCCAGGGAAGGGGAATCAACCACCTCCCTGGGCAGCCTGTCCCAATGCCCAATGACCCTCTGTGCGAAAAACTTCCTCCTAATCTCCAGCCTAAATCACCCCTGGCAGAGCTTGAGGCCATTCCCTCTTGTCCTGTCCCCTGTCACTTGGGAGAAGACACCAGCAACCTCCTCTCTACAACCTCCTTTCAGGTACTTGTAGAGAGTAATGAGGTCTCCTCTCAGCCTCCTCTTCTCCAGGCTAAACAACCCCAACTCTCTCAGCCGTTCCTCATAGGGTCTGTTCTCCAGCCCCTTCACCAGCTTTGTTGCTCTTCTCTGGACTTGCTCCAGAGCCTCAACATCTTTCTTGTGGTGAGGGACCCAGAACTGCACACAGGATTCAAGGAGCAGCCTCATCAGTGTGGAGTACAGAGGGAGAATCACCTCCCTGGACCTGCTCACCATTTCTGATCCAAGCCAGGATGCCACTGGCCTTCTTGGCCACCTGGGCACACTGCTGGCTCATGTTCAGTCGGCTGTCGACCAACACCCCCAGGTCCCTCTCCTCCTGGCAGTTTTCCAGCCAGGCTTCTCCCAGTCTGTAGCTCTGCATAGGGTTGTTGTGCCCCAAGTGCAGGACCCGGCATTTGGCCGTGTTAAACCTTATGCCGTTGGACATTGCCCAGCGGTCCAGCCTGTCCAGGTCCCCCTGCAAAGCCTCCCTACCCTCCAGCAGATCGACACTTGCACACAGCTTTGTGCCATCTGCAAACTTGCTAAGGGTACACTCAATGCCCTCATCCAGGTCATTGATGAAGACATTGAACAGGACTGGACCCAGCAATGAGCCTTGGGGAACAGCACTTGTCACTGGCCTCCAGCTGGACTTAACACCATTTACCACCACTCTCTGGGCCCGGCCATCCAGCCAGTTTCCTACCCAGGAGAGTGTGCGTCTGTCCAGGTCAGAGGCTGACAGTTTCCGTAGCAGAATGCTGTGAGAAACTGTGTCAAAGGCTTTACTGAAGTCCAGAAAGACCACATCCACAGCCTTTCCTTCATCTAGCAGCCGAGTGACTTTGTCATAGAAGGCGATCAGGTTGGTTTGGCAGGACCTGCCTCTGGTAAACCCATGTTGACTGGGCCTGATCACCCAGTTCTCTTGTAAGTGCTTCATGATAGCACTCAAGATCACCTGCTCCATGATCAGCACTCAAGATCACCTGTTCCCAATTCTAAACTATCACTAATAATCTCACTATTACTCTTCCTCTTCCCTTATTTTAATTATAGGGACATTGCAGCTCCTGAAGAATCGGTTTCATTACATAAATTGATGCAAAGTTAGTCATTCCAGGGAATAAGTGAGTTATTTTACTTTTTAGTCATCAGAAAAGTTTTTTGAATTACTTTGAAACCAAGAACTTTGACAGTAACTACATGATGAAATCAAAACATAGAAAGGTCGTCTTCAAAAAGAACAGATGAGTCCAGCTCAAAAACCATGATGGCCTTTGGGTCTGATGGCCTTCGCAGGCATCAGATATAGTTTCCAATGAAACCAGCTCTTCTCTGGAATAGTAAGCTCTCTCTCCTGCTTGATGTGGTTTGCCAAACCCAATGACCGTAAGAAGACATGGCACCACTCAGTAATAACCACCACAACTGTTCTTGTGCAGATATCAAAATGTCCAAAGACTCCTTGTAGTGGGTCATGGAACATTTTGTCCTACTGTCACAATATATTCTGTCTTACAGCCTGTTTTTATCTTCCCTCTTCTCCTTCCCTTCTTTCTCCCCACAACTGACTGCCTCCTAGTAACTGAGCCGATAGAAAATTAACTAAATGATGAAGTACTAAATGTTCCTACCCATTCAGCAAATAAAGCCAAAGCCTTAGAAAGGCGATTTCATCACGTCACCCAGCCATTTCTCTGGCTTTCTTACACGGGAAGTTTCTTGACGACAAGTAAAACATTTCTGCCAGTCCCAGTCTTTCCACCCTTAGGCATCTCAGACCCTTCCTTCCTTTGGGAACAGCGCTAGAGTTCATCTGATCTTTGAGGGAGAGGATTCTGGGACCTTTTCCATCCTGCACCCCCACCCATCATAAAACTCATCAGCTCTTTGAATTTCTTCACCAAGAGATCAGTTGATGAGCAGCACTTATTCAAGGCAGGAAACTGTCGCTTGGCTAAAAAAGGAATCACAGAAAGTTCCCACTCAACTCAGTTTAAAAGTTGCAATAGAAATGCAGCTTGAAGCTGTTTATCTCCATTTCCTATTGTCTGGAGTTCAGCCCCCTATAATGGAGAACGTTTTCAAACCAGGAGACTCCTGACTTATGAGTCATCCTACATTTTGCTGGGTAGTTGACTCCACACCCCCTTTCTCAAGGCAACTGAATGAGTTTGGTGGGTTTTTTTAGTGTTCGTTATCACAAAGAAAACCTAACAACTGCACGCAGAGAATAAGAAATGAATGAAACCACACCAAACAGAAAGTTAAAGGAGACAACATAAAAGACTGTTTCAGGTACTACAAATGGGTTAGAACAAAGTTCAGCTAGCTCTTACTCAACTCGTTTTAAAAATTTGTTTTTCCCAGTCTATCCTTCTCTAGCCACTAATCATATTTACTTTAACTCAGATTTGTTCCTCTCTTCTTTCCTGCTCTTTTTATCTCCCCTGGACACTCACACAAAATGGAAATGAATCAGATCAATATAGTGAGAGTTGCTTTCTCCAGCTCAGTTCAATGGTCTTTTCAGTCATCCTCTTCAACTGTATTTACAGTTTCCAAAGATTCAGGACATAGTTTTGTTTCTCTCTTTCATAAAATTTTGGGAACAAATCCTGTATGATTCGGTTTGTTCAGTACTTCTTTCTGGATATACTCTTCTCTGTTGCACTAGATAGAAGCTTTAACAAGAATGACTAAACTAGGAGGCACAGGAGCAGCAGAATTGATGCATTGGAAGAAAAAAAAAAACCCGTGGAAACAAAACTAAGACAAATGTGGATTCATGGTTTAAATCAAAGGTTTCTGTTTGCTTGAGTCTTACATTTTAACAGCATCGGCATCCTACATTTTACGGAAAGGCCTATTTCCAGTGGTTGGTATCGTTAAGTCAAAATTATAAATACCATCTTTTAACCAATGTTGAACAGGACAACTCAGCAATTATTAATGTCATGGTAAAGGTGTGAAAAGATTTAATGGATAATTTTTTTTTATTTAGCCAAGAAATGCATCATTCTTAATCCTAAAATAATTAAACTCTGAATATCCAGGGTTTTATTTATAACTTGCATGAATTTTTACTTGGATGTAAACTAAAATTTAACTACAGTGCATAAAGCCGATCCTTCTGATTGTTTATTTTATTATTGTTTATCTAAAAATACCTTATGCACTTAAATACTTGATTCTTTAGGTTGTTTCTTTTAATTTAGAATGATATTATTATAAATGGGTTTGAGAATACAATCAGTAGCAGGAGGCTAAAATTTTTTGTCTATGCATCATGATTTTGGATGTAGAATATCTTAACTCATACATATTCTTTTATTTAGATGGGAATATATATGACATTTATTTCTGAAATACAAAAGGTTTTCTTAGCTTTTAATGTTACGCAACTAAACAAGACAAGTTAAATAAGCTGAAATGAAGAAAGCTTACCTGTGCATCTATACAGAGTTTGCTACTACTGCTAAGAATGTATTAGCTACTTAAACCTGAAATTTGTTCAAGCTCAGCCCATGACTGATTCAGTGACTTAATTCTCTGGCAGCAAAATACACAGTATTTTATACTATTCTGTAGTTTTCTGTACCTGGGTATGTTATAAAAGTTCACCCTTTAACAGAGGTATCATGTTTTAGGTATCATTTTCAAGAACATTAAATTCTTACCTAAAAGTACAGATAGCCTTATCATCACATATTCAGAATATTATATTAATCTTATTTATTAATCTAGCATAATATTATTACTTTCCCTCAAGAAAGTTTTCTATCAAGAAGAGATTTTTTACAAAATTCCTTGGATTCAGTTTTCTTACATCTACCCAAGAGTCACTGTATCTGCTAAGTGTTATTAAGTCTCTGCCTAAACCTTTCTCTCCAGAGAGAGAGAAGTTATAGTAGTAAACATTGGCTAAATTAAACTCAGACCAAATTCTAAATTTAAAAAACAGTTTCAACCTATTTTTTAGACTAGCAGTGGGGATCTGCTAATGTACAACAGCTGGGGACAGCTATTTAAATCTAGGAAATGAACAGCTTAATTAGGGAAGTATGTTAAGGGACACAAGGAGCCCTAAGTACAGTATATGGGGATTTGTTCAGATAACCATTTTCAGGTCTAGGAATCAACATATGCTCTTTTCACATATTATTATGCAATTTATGCAATATATGTACACATCTGTAACTGCTTCTGGCCAAAAAAATCTACATACATGCATGTTTCAGACATGAAAAATCAAAACAAACTATTTTTTTGAAAATATCTTAAAATTGTTGGGGAAAAAAAAAATCACAATCTAAAGAAAGGTTTGCCTGAATATGCATTTTCCACATAACTAGAAGTTGGCTTTGTATTCTTCTAGAAAACAGAAGAGGATAACCTACTACTTAGCAAGACACCAAAATGTACTTTATTCAGAATTGTTTCCAAAAAACTCTCCTTAGTGGTGGATCCAGGTACAATGGATCTAACTTCAACGGTATACGCTTTCATTGTTAAAGCAGTTTTAGAGCAAAGGGTCACAGACAAATATACTCGCTTTTAACCATCAAGTTTTACATTTAGTACTGTTGTTCAATCATTCCAACACAGTTCATGAGATATTTTGCTAACTACCAACAATACTAACACATCAAAATCTGCAGAAACAGATCTTGCTGTGACATGAGAGAAATTCTAACACAATACTTAGCTTGGCACCTGCCAAACAACTTGAAATCCTGCTGGTAAGCACTTAGTTACATAGTTGATCCAAAAAGATTTAGCATACAGGAAGAGAAGGAAAAGGGTAGAGAGGACAAGAGGGTCAATAGAAAAGAACAATGAAGAGTACATTCTGTAAAAGAGCATTATAAGACAATTCTACATCTCTCATTGTGTTCAGTTCTCAAGGTGGAAGAATAGGGGTAATGTTTGAGAATATGGATTCAAGTAGAAGAGAAGAAGGAACACTGCCTGTGAAAGAAGCAAAGTAAAAATAATGTGAGGATTACAATAGAACAAAGATACAAAGGTCGCATGTAGACCATACTGTACAACAGTTGTTTCATCAGAAACACAAGCAGGTGGCTTTTTAGAACTATATGCGATAACAAATTTGAACGTGACTTGGAGTGAAAGATGGGAGCAAAATGGTCAAATGGAAAAGTGGGAAAAACACTGTGGCTGAAGAAGTGGACTACAGCACTGCAAACAGTCAGCAATACTGTGGTTTGAGAATCTAGATGCTAGCTACTGGCTGAACTCAATCAGGTTCAAAGAATAAAAAACCAAAGAGTCAAAATTCAAAGAATCAAGAATGTATTTAGTCCCCAGTCAAGTCTGAGGTCTAGTAGACATGCTCAGTCTACAAGTAATGCCCACATTTCAGTGAAGGCTATGCAAAAATCAGCTGCTCAGTATGTGTGTAAAAAAATAATTAAACCAATTCTGAAAAAAAAAAAAAAAATAAAGGAGGAAAAGGGCTGTTTTAACAGCACTACATCATCACTTATTTTTTCTCTCAGACTAAATAAGAATTATTCCTACAGTGTAGCTGGACAGCATTGAAATTATCATCATCTTTAAGTACTGCCTTCCAGAAAGTTGTCGTTTTTCTCAAGAAAAGCAGTTCAATATTTTGAAGTATCTTTATGGTCATGCAATATATCCTTCTGAACACCTCCTCTTCTCAGTAACTGGTTTAAGGTCTACACTTGAGTTCTCAATATAAAATAAAGTTTTTTGTTGTTTGGTTCATAGTACAATCCTTACTGTGATTCCTAGTTTAAGCATGCAGTCAAGTGTGAACAGGTAGATGGACAACTATATGTCATCAAATTTTCCCATGATCTTGCACTGATAGATTTGGGTATCTTCCAGTAAGCTTTAGTGCCTTCTTTATTTCATCATGAAGCCTTTTTGAGCAATGTTGCTCTACAGCATTGAGTGCATTTTGATAACATAGTATTCTTGAGAGGATTTCTCTGATTCTAAGACATTTTGGAAGATTATAAACAAATTCTTAAAGACAAAATAATCACAAGAAGAAAGGAAGTTTCTTCAGGAAAGAAATGGAAGAGTAAGATTCAGAAGACTTATATTGTCTGACTGAGCCTCCAGAACAAAACAACTTTTTACAACACCAAAAAAAATGAGACTGACTTGCAAGCTATCTATTCCTCCCTCCCCATGTACATCTGTTACCACTGGGACCTAGATTGTCTTTCTTTGAGAGGATGTCTAAACTCAAGGGCAGAACTTAAGGACACACTAAGTGCTAGCAGTGAAAAAGTAATCAAGTACTCTGATTTGCTCTTAGAGGAGGTCACTGACCTGCCTCTAAGAGCACTACAATTACAAAGCATTTAGAGGCCAATTTATTCCTTTTGAAAGTTGAATGGGAGAGTGTGAAACAGTTTCTTCAACACTTTGTTGTTTTCTATGAAAAAATTAGAAAAATATGTGAGAAGAGGTCAACAAGAACAGTTGCAACCAGATGTTCAAGCTGAGAATCTATCTTACTGAGAATGAACAGAAGCCCTTTAATGGTAATTTGCAGGAAAGTGTTAACCATCGGGTGACCTGCTACCTGCTCATTCCTGCTTCCTTTCTTTTAAAAATGTTTTTTTAAAATAAATTTTAAAAGGACATCTTTTTCTTGACATTCCCTTCTGTTTATCCCCCAGCTCTGTGCTGGCATAGTTGTGGTGCAGATGCATACTGTACCCATTTGGAGAACTAATTCTGCTGAGAAACAGACCAGGATAACATTTATGTTTTAGCTGCATTTCTGGACCTGGTTCACATTCAGCCAAACAGATGAGCCAGAGCAACAGATGAGAGCACACTGGAAAAAAAATCCCCTAAACAAAAATGTCACCTCTCCCCTCACCATTCCTGCTGCAGTATTGACTTCACACAGATAAAAGCTACAGACTAACACTCAGATGGGGAAACACAACTTTTATACTGAGAGTAGAGAAACACAGGGAGACTTAAGGCTGACATCACCCTGCCCATACATTAACCCCCAAAGAACCTGATCATCATGATCCTCGGCAGTTTTCCAAAGAGCAGTAAAGCACAAAGCAAGTCAAAAGACCGCGTTGGCTTCTTTTCAGTGCTAGCAGCTTGTCACCTACATCGAAAGAAACAGACATCGCAAGAAGATGGGATTCACCACAATGAATTCTTGTTCCACAAGTTCCTTGTTTCTCTGCTTTAGAAAAAAATGTATCCTAAACCTAGGCTTAACAGGCTGTTGTGCTGGACACTGTCCACAGGGATACCCCCAGGCAAGCTTCAAATGTAGGATTAGACTGCTATTCTGTAAGACTGTATCAAACAGGTAAACGGACGGGGGTGGGGGTTGCCTTCAGCTTACCATTTCTAAGCATGAACCTGACTTTACTTATGCTGGGATAGTCCACATCAGTCCTCTATGTTGCTTTGTTTCTCAAACCAGGGAAGTTTCTAGACACATGTTGATTCATAACAAAGGATGAGAACATCCTGTGTCTGAAACATTATCCAGTATTCCTCTAGAACTGTATTTCTAAACTGTTTTGAGCATTTTTAAAGCAGACTTATTTCTGGAAACACCAACATGCAGGTCTGAGTCATACCCATTGCTTGTGGTTGGTTGAGAACTGCCTGCTGATATCAGGATACGTCAAGGTATTCTCAAAGTCAACAAGGTACAGGAAAAAAGTACCAAGTCCAAAATGCATGGAGTTCTTTTGATGTATGGCATAACTGCGATATTTCTGAGAAACATTTGCACTGTGTGTTCTTGGGAATGTCAATGGAAAAATTTACACATAGATAGCTGTGAATGGTAGGGTTGATGATAGAAAACAGGGTTCTCTAAAGGGGACAGAGACTCTGAGATGGAAGGTGATTTAAATGAAAAATTATTCCCTCGATCAATCTTTAGCATTTTGTTGGGGACATGTGTGGTGTTGCGCTTCTGTAAATGTTCTGATCTCTAAACCTTTCCATCAGTGCAGTAAGGGCTTTAAATTAGATCTTGACTATCGTAATTTGAAATCCATCAAGGCAGAAAACTTCTAGTTTTAAAAGAAAGACCAGTTTTTGTGTGGCCAAATGAACACCTAAAAAGAATCATAAAGGAAGTAAAACCCACAATAATCCTCTGTTTTTATTTCCTTATATCTATTAAAAAAATATACCTCCCAAACAGAAGATTTTACTGCTAGAAGCACAGAGGACAAGCACTACTGCAGCTGACAGTTAACACACAGTTCTGAACTTACTCGTAGATTAGCACTATGTACCACAAAGAAAAAAAGTAGTCTACTGCCTAATGTTACTGTCAGCACTATCAGAATTACTATTACCAGGACAACAAAGAAACCATCTCCAGAAGTTGGCTTTCAATCGCTTAGCCCATTTCTAAAATCTTGTGCTTTTACAAAGTAGGCACCAGAGGGAGACGTGCACCTCAGCTCAACTATGAAAATGCTGGCAGGAGTCATTCAAAAGAGGACTGAAATCAAAGCCTCTTGGCCAATATACCCTAGGTGGTTCTGGGTGAAATTGTAGCTAACAGGAGCACTCAGAGAAGGACTGGTGCTGGCAGTCTTCCCTTTTTTTAATGGTCAAAAAGCTTAAGTGAGTAGATGAGTATACCTCAATCAGTTTAGGCATAGCTGGGAAAGACATGCTCTTTGCTACCCATGCCCTCAGCTTATCATCACATCCTGCTGACAGTTGCCACTTCTCAAATCTTCTAGCTGAGCTGCATATATAAGAACTCCCTAAACATGTCAGTCAAAATAAGCTAGATCAGCTTAAGTAATTTAAATAACAAATCTTTCCTAACATGGTTCAATTTGACCGAATTGGATTAGGGAGAGCTCCCATGAGCAGCTCAGCCAGAAGACCAGAGAGGGCAGTAACCCCAGGTAAAGGGCAGGGATAAATGTTTTGCGGGGGACTTGCTTTTCCATTGACAAATCTACTGTGGAAAGTGCACTGTAAATATATATATGGTAGGCAGGTTACTATTGGTTTTAGCCTACTAAGAAACTGCAAGAGAAGATATATTGACAGGAAATACATTATTCTCTTAAAAACTAGGTACTCTTAAGTTCAAATGGGGAAAGTCAAGAGGCAATGGCTTCTAGGAAGCAGACAAGAGCCCAAAAAATTGATCCTGTGCACATGAAGTCAAGCGTATTAACTGGAATCCACGTAGACAAAGAAAACAAAATCATTATTATAAACAAAATCATTATTATAAATGACAAGTCAGTTGGTTTAGGAAAAAAACATTGACTCTTCACCTGTACAGCTGGATATAAAGTTTATATTTGCATTTATTTATTTATTTATTATATACGGTTACCGATAGGAACATAGAAATGTTCATTAGAAGTAGTCTCCCTATCCCATAATTCTTTCTTGTATCCAAAGGGCAAGAAACATCAATAAAATCACTAGCTCCTCATATGCATTCCAAGTTAAGAAAATTATTGAACAACAAAGAATAAGGAGCAAATTCTAGATGAAAACCAAAATCTGAGTCTAGTCTCCTGTGATAAAATAACAGGCAGCCTTAGTCAATAAATTTCTAGAAAATTTGGGTTTTAATATCCAGATTGAGAATTTGGGCTTTCCATTTTTGTTATAAGTAGATACAATTTAAGTTAAACAAATCCATTCTAGATGCTTCCAACTACAAATAAAAAAAAGTTGGTATTTAACTATATAGCGTTAATATAAATTTGCATGCTACATGAAAGATATTTCATTGTAGGGGAGCTGGTAGTGAAATACTGCCAGATTTAAAGTTTCCTTACAATGGCTTCCTCTTTCAGAGTTTCAAAGTCACCAGTAGCTTCTAAACCTCAGCAGACTGGACTGTTCAAGGATGCTTTTCAACAGTTGCTTAAAACAGAACTCACGGGGTTGCCAAAATTTAAACTGCACCTGCTCTTGGAGAACATCCAGCCTCAAACTAACACTATTAAGGCAAAACAGGATTAAAAAAGTGGGGAGAGTGTGAGAGAGAAGAATTTTCAGGTAGGTAAACTCCCTAAACTGACTCTGCATGAAATCCTGAATGCCACTATTGCTAGAAGGAATATCTAGCTGAAGAGGTCAGGGAAAGGTGGGATATCGCTATGTGGGAATCTCTAGTCCTTGCAAATAAAGACAAATAGGAGAACCAAAACATGTTAGTACTGTAGTTTTTGCTCATGGCTTACGCTTGTCTCCTGGGAGCACCGAAGGATAAAATACCCCTCCCCATTGAATTAATCACAAAGAGTAGATTAGCTGTGCACCTTCTAGTCCTCTTTCAATTATGATTGCTAACAGTTTTCTTCCCTGACCACAGGACCCATGATCCAGTCTGTGTATGAAGCAGATACAAAGAAAAAAAAGAATTAAGAACTCAGAGGCAACCATAAATCTGGCATTTCCTCAATCTAGAGTGTTTGAAGTTGTGATGTAAATAACAGTCTTTTTATGATGTGGTATAGAATCTATAAAGAAAAAATATCCTTTTTTTTGTAGTAGCACATCTGCGTTGCCAGTTAACTATCACAGAGCAGAGTGGGTATAGCTTCAATTATATTGTATCGCGCTTTTTTTTTGTATCAGTCAAATAGTCTTTCTAAAAAGTGTCAAATTAGTTATTTGTAGTGTAGGCTACACTTCCTAGCTCATTTCCATGACCAATACTCAAAGGTAGTCTGTTCTATTCTCATCCTGCAATCAAATAATCAAAGAAGTTATCATGAAATTTAGTACACTGTGCTTGTCCTACAGTTTCCCGTAAACCTGCCATGAGCAAGGGAGCAAAGGAGTGGTAAAAAGAAGGAGGAAAAGATCAGACCTGACCACATTTTACCATTTATATAGATACAGTGACTATACTTACTAATTACAAAAGTGGAAATGAAACCAAATTCACAGAGCTTTGCACTCTGTGAAATTAATTGTTGTTTCTCCTATTTGGAGACTATTTTTTTTCCTTAAAAGCATGAGAAGCTACAGCCACATTACAAGGAAGGGCATGGTAATTAACGAGGTAAGATGTTTGTTTTCTTCCCAAAGGATGCAGTACACAACTGTGTACACACATAGCGCAAGTGTAAACTCTAAAGAACGTTCCAAAGAAATCATATAGAATTTAGATACACAATATACAATCTCAAGAGGCACACCACAAAATAACATTCAGACATTGACACAAAGAACTACCTGGATAAACAAGCTTGTCTACTAAGAGTTGCCCATTTTTAAAGTCAAAACAGATTTTCCTTGATATATCATTTTCCTTCACGCTATCTCCAAAAAATTATATTTAAAATCTAAGATACACAGGTCTTAAAAACAGCATTTCATTCCTTTAAATATATTTCACTAAGATCTTAATTACATTACTAATATATCTTGTGACTGAAGAATCATAAATTCCATAATTTAAGCACAACTTTACTCTTAGAAAGCAGTAAAGAAATTCAGAGATCTTTATCATAGTAAACAAAATCACCATTCCAACCAGAAACACCTAGAATTCAGGAAATTAAAGATTTTCTGATAAAGAGTTTAGAGACTTGAGTCCAACATCTGAAAGAATCCAGACAAGCTGCAAAGCTACGTATTGAACTCAAATTCTATTGCAAAGCTGCCATTAAAATGGAATAAAATTTTTAAACCACAGAAGTGTTCAAGAACAAACTTTTAGAAAACTGTGTCTATACCATTCACAGAAAGTCAGATTTTATGTATAGCTTTACGGTTTTTTTCCCTCTCAATTACAACAACATCTATTTCACCTGCAACTCCAGCTTTTGCCTGGAGTTACTCTGATGCAATAGTGCTTCTGGAGTTTAACAAAAAAAAAATATGGCAGTTACTGACAAGAGACAAAAATCTACGCCTAAGCTGTTAAAACTGATATAAAAATAAGACAAAATAAACAAAAACTGCAAGAAAAAGTGATTTTGACATATTCATGTCTACGTTTATCAAAAAGAAAGACACACTTAGTCTTTTTTACACAGTGTATGAAGTAAGTTGGAGACTAAACTCAATAGCTGCAACATGGTTGAAAATAGTTGTACAGCTTAAGCATTGCAACTCATACTGCCCCGCAGGAAGAATTATTCCCCTGGTCAAAATATCTGCCTTTTCGTTGAGCTGAACTTTCAGGTCATCTGTTAACAACATGGATTTTTTCCTGCCTAGAACTTTATTGTCTCTCCTTTAACAAATAGCAGAGCATTGTTCCCATCTGGTTGCTAATTTACACAATTATGATGTTAAAATCTTTCAAAATGCTGCATAGAAGATGGTTCTACTGCTTGGATGATTACATATTTTGATTTAATAAGTCACATACTTAACTCTCCTGTATGCGTAAAACCCAAATTAAATTATTCTTTATAATATCCTTTCTCCACCCCCCCAAATCTCCCTTCCCCTTCTCTTTTCAGCTTGCCTTTTAAAAACACAGATGCGTGTTGCAACCAACTGCACGGTGTCTTTGATGCTAAAAACACCTTTATCAGGTTTTGCATATTATCCAAACTCTCAGATTTTACCAAACGATTACCATTTAGTTTGCCTTCCTCAATAAGAGATAATTTCAGTCCAAAATTCCTGCACCACATCATCATATCACAAGGCATCCTTTTGGAAAACTTCACAGCTTTTTACCATTGACATATCCAGAACATCCTTAAATAAACTGTTCCAACATATAACTTCAGTTTTATATTTATTTTATATATACCTAAAGGACTGCTCCTTCTGAAATCTTTGTCCCATAGAAGTACTTAAAGGCCATCAGTCATTTCCCAAAATTCCATTTGCTAAACTAAGTAGACTAAGCTTCTCCAGGCTCTTACCATACAGCAGTGTTGGTTCACTTACTTGTTTTAAGGTTTTTAATTGTCCTTTACACATTTTTTCTGAATCTTTTTAAGTTTGTCTAGGTTTTGGGTATTTTTGCATCTTAACCTCAAACAGGATGTAATTATCTCACTTGAGCTACAAAGCAAAATAAAAACATATCTAATTCCACTTGAGATTCCCTGTATCCATTCCAAGGGAATGCACTGTGCTTTTTTAACTATCGTATCATATCTCCAAAGTACTACGTTCGAAAGTAGTACTTTCCATCCTACTTGTATGATCTTACTGTCTAGACAGATATATTTAGCTATATTAACATATGTCGAAATGATCCTCATTAACTAAGTACAGACCATCCTTCGCAGTTATCAATCCATCAATTTTTTGCACATATGTATTTTACCAGAGATTATATTGTATTTTCCACCAGATCATTATCCAAATCCTCAAAGCAATGGGCTGTGAAAAACTTCTATAAAATCCAATATGAATGTCCTTCATCTATTACTGCTTTATGATCCATCAATTAACCAGTTTGAAACATATTTAATATGGGCCATATTGACTTAGCAAAGAGCTGTGTTTCAGAAAAAGCAGAATTGCATGCGGTATCACAAAAGCTTACACCCACATGAATATCTTTGTCAACCCAAAACTTTGAGCCACAGAATAAAGAAATAAGTACAGACAAGTTCTAATTGGCACAAATGGTTAGGCAAGCAATGACTCTGTTTTCTTCAATTTTCTGCTATGCAAGTCTCATTACCAACCTGTCCAGAACAATATTTTATGTTATATCCTGGGCTATCTCACTTACATTTCTACAACACTTAAAGAAAAACAAAATATAAACCCAAATACCTTAGGACTCTTCAGTTGGTTGGGGGGGGGTTGTTTGTTTTAAATCCTGACTCCTGTAGACTAAAGAAAAAAAAATGCATTCTAACCAGAAGAAAATTTTTTTTTCCCCCCAGTCAATGTAAAGTGTGAACACAACACCCAGATTTTGGCCAGAGAGCAAGAGTATTTTGACTCACAGCACTTTAAAAAAGAATAACACAATTATATTTTTTTCATTAATTTTGTCTCTTCTCAATTATTTTCCCTGTCTAGTAGATGTATGTCATTATTAGCATTTTTTACTCTCAACACATAAGGCAGTTTTTATATTGTTCTTAACTCCACTGATAGAGTCTATATAATCTACTATCAATACCCTTTCTGTTAAGGCAGCTAATAGTTCACAGCATTTTCTTTGATTCATTTGAATCTTCAACTCTAGCTTATTACCCTATGAGAGTTTCATACCTATCCCTAACAACTTTTCATTGTAAGAATTACAACCTCCTTGAATAATTTTTATTTTTAAGCAGTATAACTTTCAGACAAAATTGTTTTCTTTACATTTTCAGTAAAATGGGTATTACATTATTTTTAGGAAATTATCCTTTTGGAAAAAGTGAGCATATACTATTGACTAGGTCTGTACTGGACAGAACAGATTCAAATAAGCATAATAACTCAGTGCTGAGTGTTTTCATGGAAGTTAAGTGATCTTACATTTAATTTATTTTTTTAGAAGAGTAAAATTGAACAGAACCACATTCTTGTTCTCAGAAAAGTAAGAATAATGATCTGCACAAATTAGAAATTCGAGGAAAATTTTAGTAATGATCACCTAATGTAATCACTCTAAAATAAAAAGGAATAGTTCCGTTGTACCTAGATTCCTCTGTCACATAAATTCCAAGAAAATGTCCCTTTATTAAAAAAAAAGTCCAGACCATAGAGAAATTTCTCAAGCAACTTTCCACTCTTAAGCCTGCATTTTCTTTAGATGCTGTTACCTTGCAAATAATCGAAAAAACAAATGCATTGTTTTCATCCTTCCTTTCTGCATGTAAGAAGACCAGTGCCTAGGCCAAAATGTCAGAGTTGAACCACAGAGGAAAAAATGGAAGAGGCAATAATAATGGCCTGGTTTTATAATTTGTTTCTACTCTTAATAAAGTGTGGCACACAAAAAAACCTGACACATTGAAAGACTTAGACTTAGTAACTTTTTCATAAGTAGTCTAAAGTGTACATTGTTTGGTTTTGTTTTAAATACTTTGTTAGCCAGTAAATAAATTTAAATGTATTGGATTAAATTTCCTTATCGTGATGAACAGAACTATTTTTTTTTAAATTGACTGTAATCTTCTTTTATGTTTTCAAATTATATATTTCATAATAAATGTGTTTGCTTTGTTTTGCTTTGGTTTTTACCTAAATGGAGGATCAATGCCAATAGCTGACAATGCCATTAAATTGTGCTGGTTAGAAGCAAAGTATAGCTTTTAAACTTATTACTTCATGCACCTGTTAAAACAATGAGTCATCTGAATATACAATCATGCAAACTTAATTTTTGCATACTACAACCTTGAAATAACAAATATTTTAATCTATTTTATGTTTTCAAACTGCATACAAAAGCAGACTACATTTGTAATAAGTATATGTGCTCTTTTTAATAAACAAAAATTCTTTTTAAAACATAATCTAGTCTTTTTATAATCACATTTAACATTTAGAAATAATACATTTCTTAATTATTAGCTACACCTAAACAATTGACAGAATATTTTTGTTTAATATGAAGAAAATAAGGGCCTATACACACACAGAACTTAGAACACTGGATTTGGGGCACTTAAACTCCTTGGTTGTTTTCTAAATTCTCACTCAATTACCAACTCTATGTTCCAAAATACTTCCATAATACAGCACCAGTCTTGTAGTCTTTAATATTAATAGATATTATTCTTTCCTAACAAGTTTTTATTTATATGTTGGAATGAGTTAAAGAGCAATATAGTTTCCTTTCCTTATCATTTTCCCACCTTCACATAAACACATTCAAAGTGAAAAATTTGTCCCTGCCTGTGAAACTGAAACCAAAAGTAATTAAAGTATAAGTTTTTCTACCCAAAAGATACTGACAGCACGTATGCTTTGAACTTTATTTCTATCGGAGGAGCTAAAAATAATCTTGATGATTATTAGCATTTTAAATGAAGTGTAGCTTAAAGTAAGCTCAACTAGAATATATTCCCTCCCACTCCACTCCCTGCCCACTGCCCACTCAGTGAATAATTAGAATCCTTAGAAATAAATTATACATATAAAATCACATAAATTATTTCAACTATGCTTGTATGTCACCCCCCATTTTCAGGCTGTGTTTGCACAACAGCATCAGAGTATAATCAATGTTGACAGGTAAAAGTCAATCTTACATGGCTGCAGGATTTTGAATTCTTACCTCACTCACTGAAAGTAACAAAAAGTTTCAGCAAACTTTGTAACAGCTACGATTAATTTATGGATTTGTTAATAAGTAGCAGTTAGACTACACTGAGAAGTAACTGGAATCCCAAATTTATGAAAGCACAAGTTTTGCAATTTCACATTAAATTGGAAGCCTAACCAGCCACTAAAACTATACAGCACAGTATCTTCAACTTTGAACACGATCACCTCATCACTGGAAGCAGCCCCTTTCTCAGGGATACTCTTCACCCTGTCCCTTTATGCACTGCATGACCTCAAGGTGAAATCCAGGAACATGGGATCCATGAGTCAGTACAAGCCCAGGGCAAGAAGCTGTGCAGTCACACTACAAGTCAGTCCGGCTGAAAATTAAACATGTAGCTTGTTGATTCTTTTTTGGTTTAGGGTTTGTTTTTTTTTTTTCAACTGAGTCAAGTCATTGCTGCAACCATCCCCTATATCTGCCCATGTTTTTTTCCTCCAGTCACTCTTCAACCAAGCTATATATTCCTACTCCTTTACCTGATGTGGCACCTCTTGGATCATAAAACTGCAAGAAAACCATTCCTACAAAAGCAGCGGATGGTCTTCAGCTAGATAGGCTTCCTTAAAGAGTGTTCACCTCACCCTGCAGAGAGTCCTCAGAGTCACAGTTGAAAGTAGGCAAAGAATTCCTTAATATTTAGTATGTTTCAAAACTAACTTTTAAACAGCAAGCCAATCCAAGAAATATCAATAGAGAGGAAAACTGACACAAACACTACCAGGGCATACAAATTTCTTTCCTCAGTCACAGGGCTTGCTCACAGAGGCTGTTCTTCTGTGGACATGGTGGGTCAACAGCTCCTGTTATCTTCTGCACCTGCTTCATCATCCTGGCAAAACCATATATGGCCACATACTGAACCAGACTGAAGAAATTAATCAATCAACTAAACATTTTTGGAGACAGAGGTTTTGGGCTTTTGTTTTGGGTCTGGGGTTTTTTTTTTTTTGTACCGTTGTTTTTAATTATGCCCCATCAATTTTCCAATCCTCTTACTACGTGGCCAAGCTGTTGTTGTGGCTCAACAGAAGGAACAGCTGAGGAACTGGAGGAAGGACCTGCTGGGGAACTGGAGGAAGGACCTGCTGGGGAACTGGAGGAAGGACCTGCTGGGGAACTGGAGGAAGGACCTGCTGGAGTCAATTATAAAGCATTGCCACCCAAACACCTTCTGAGATTTAAGGTAAAACAAAGTAAAATATAACAATTATGATCTACAAATATAACTTGATCAGTTACTGTCACTCAGATAGCAAACCTTAACTTACACTTCAGTAGCTCAGTGCTGTGCCTGAACACTTTATACTTCAACAGGACAATCCCTTAACAACATTCACCTACTAACACAGTTTACAGTCCCGAGAGAAGATCTGTAATGAATGAAAAAGTTTGGTATCATCCTGCATTAGGTTCAGAAAACAGTAGCAAAAAAAAAAAAAAAAAGCCTCAGTGCTGAGGAGGTCACATTTAGGTATATGTAACTGAAATGGATCATGCTCATCACTGATTACAGAGGATATCAAAGATAACACTGCATGCTAGTTTAATATGTGCTTGAATTTATCCCCATCAAAAAAAAAACCAAACTAAAAACTAACATAAAAGAGAGATGGGTTTGTCTGTGACTTGTATTTGCAGCACAGCTTCTCTCTGTGAGACCAAATCAGCCCGCTCTACTTTATTCTAAGATCTTCTGACAATATTTATTTTGGGAGGGGGGAAGAAAAAAGGCTGTATTCTGCTCAAGGATTCAAACTTAGTCAGAGATGAGCAGGTGATTAGCAATCATCCCTGAAATATTCAGTCTGAGTGATATGCCCAGTGCTAGACTAACTATGACAGAGGAAAGAGAGAATAACATTTTTCAAGACAGCATTCAGGTGTCTCAATGATGAGATCCTCAGTCTTCTCCTTACAAGCCCTGCCTATCCATCTTTCTACAAAAGACAAGGCAGTTCTAGGCAGGATATGCCTTTATGCTACTACATAACAAAGTCCCAGCTTCTTGCTCAGAAAAATAAAAATCATCCTTGCTTTAAAAATCAATAGACAACCGATTCCAAGCTGAAAGTGTCCTTTTCTGAACAATCTGGTTGGGAAAAGATTTTTCTGGTGGTTTGACTAAGAACAAGAGAGACAGGTATTGGGAAGATTCTGGGAAAGCTGAACTCAAAGATTTGACAAAAGGGACTAAATTCATTTACTCAAAAGCAGATCATAAAATGATCACATGGTTACGCAGCCCAATCATTATTTTCTTCTTCTTCCTCTCATAAATCACTATGTCTAAGTATACTTTAAGGCTTTATTTGCCATAAATAAAAATATCTAAAAATGTCTTCTCCCAAATTAATCACTTCTATTCATATCTTAATTCAAGATTCACAAAAATAAGCAAGTGTACAGAAGAAAAATTAAAAAGAGCCAAATAAAGTTTTATTTTACTAATGGACAGAATTAACCCAAATATATATATAAGCAAGAATTATGACACTGATTCCTATTATTTATGAAAATATCCATAATGTACAAGGACACTTGACAATAAGAATGTCATAATAAAGCGAATTATTTTATGTGCATGCAAGGAATCAGTTTTCAGAGAATCATAGAATCATAGAACAACCAGGTTGGAAAGGACCCATCGGACCTTCTAGTCCAATCATTCCTATCTAACACTAAACCAAGTCCCTCAATACCTCATCCACCCGTGCCTTAAACACCTCCAGGGAAGGTGAATCAACCACCTCCCTGGGCAGCCTATTCCAATGCCCAATGACCCTCTGTGCAAAAAACTTCCTCCTAATCTCCAGCCTAAATCTCCCCTGGCAGAGCTTGAGGCCATTCCCTCTTGTCCTGTCCCCTGTCACTTGGGAGAAGAGGCCAGCTCCCTCCTCTCTACAACCTCCTTTCAGGTAGTTGTTAGAGAGTAATGAGGTCTCGTCTCAGCCTCCTCTTCTCCAGGCTAAACAACCCCAGCTCTCTCAGACGCTCCTCACAGGGTCAGTTCTCCAGCCCCTTCACCAGCTTCGTCTCTCTTCTCTGGACTTGCTCCAGAGCCTCAACATCCTTCTTGTGGTGAGGGGCCCAGAACTGGACACAGTATTCAAGGAGCTTAAAGAGATATATGTTCAAGTGCAGAGGATTAAATTCTTTACAATAAACTGGGTTGTAATTACTTGACTAAGGAGTTTAACATTGAATAATTCAACTAATATTGAATATATTCAAATAACACACAACAATGGAGACAAACCAGACCCTTTTACAGACCAATACCTGGGGGTGCTGGTCGACAGCCGACTGAACATGAGCCAGCAGTGTGCCCAGGTGGCCAAGAAGGCCAATGGCATCCTGGCTTGTAACAGAAACGGTGTGACCAGCAGGTCCAGGGAGGTGATTCTCCCTCTATATTCAGCACTGGTGAGGCCACTCCTTGAATATTGTGTCCAGTTCTGGGCCCCTCACCACAAGAAGGATGTTGAGGCTCTGGAGCAAGTCCAGAGAAGAGCAATGAAGCTGGTGAAGGGGCTGGAGAACAGACCCTATGAGGAGCGGCTGAGAGAGCTGGGGTTGTTTAGCCTGGAGAAGAGGAGGCTGAGAGGAGACCTCATTACTCTCTACAAGTATCTGAAAGGAGGTTGTAGAGAGGAGGGAGCTGGCCTCTTCTCCCAAGTGACAGGGGACAGGACAAGAGGGAATGGCCTCAAGCTCCACCAGGGTAGACTTAGGCTGGAGATTAGGAGGTTTTTCACACAGAGGGTCACTGGGCACTGGAATAGGCTGCCCAGGGAGGTGGTTGATTCACCTTCCCTGGAGGTGTTTAAGGCACGGGTGGATGAGGTATTGAGGGACTTGGTTTAGTGTTAGATAGGAATGGTTGGACTAGAAGATCCGATGGGTCCCTTCCAACCTGGTTGTTCTGTGATACTGTGAAAAAATAACTAAGATCACTTGCACGTAATAAAAAAAAAATATCTTACACTATTGTAACTGGAACTCAACTAAGAGCTGTCCATCATTCCTTGATTTTCATGAGTATCCAAATTCCTAGTACTCATTGTACATCCTCACTAAATCCATGATTTGCCACTAATGGCAGCAGAGATAACCTCCAAAACACTGTCTTATTCAATATGCTTGTTCTGCATTGTACCAGTTTCAATGCAAAACTCAACTTAAAATAGAAGTTGTAAAGAATTGGGTTTAATGATAAAGTGCTTGAATGACTTAATTTAATAGGCGTTTTTTAAAAATCCAACAAAATACAAATAAACCTGATATTAAATCTCTGCTGGTTCAATGTAGAGAAGCATGGTGTGATTTGCATACAGCTATGACACTTGTATCCTGCTGATGAGAAAATGAGCAAGATCCCATCTTCACTTGGGTTTAAAGATTTGTGAAGTAGTACTCCTTCATAGCCATTGAGTTTCTACAGTCATGGATGTAAACTGTCAAACAACTTCATGCACTGGCTCTCATTTTTTAAGACTCCTATAATGTTACATCAAAGGAGCATCCTTAAATAAAATAAATTCCATCTTCTCACCAGAACCATTCATATTTTATTCTTAGGCAGTTTAAATAAATAATAATAAATCTCAGGAGATCTGGTGAGTGTAATGTGGGAGAAAGAAAAAAAAAATCAATTAAGGAGCTTCCCTAACAGAAGAGAGATGCCTCTAGCACAAGTGAAATAGAATCTGAAATGCTGATGGTTCTTTTGAAAGAAGAAGCTACCTTATTTGCCATCAGCATCTGGGAAAACAATTTTTGTTGTAATTGATCATCATGTCTTAAAGACCAACAATGACCTGGGTAGAAATATAGCTTTGTCCAATGTTAATTCTCAGAAAGTCATGCCTCTAAAAAGTCATATGACATTAAACACATCCTGGACTTTGGTATTACATTGCACTATGGATGTTTCTTCTAAATGAAATAGATCTCAAGTGTCCTTTACTCTTCCATTCAACATATACCCTTTTGTACAATCAAATTAAAACAATTACAACACACCAAGCATATAAACCAGACAAAGAAAAGTACAAATTTGAAAACAATTTGTAAGCTGTGCTTTAACCTTCTGCAGCTACATACACACACTATAAACAACCTGGTGTGCACTGACAGTTTAAATTTTAACTTTGAAACTTCTGACCTTACTATATCATAACGGAAAACTGACTGACTACTCTAAAACTGCACTAATTTAAAACTTCCACTGCCCTTGGGAATGTTATTCCTTCAGCTGCAAAGGACAGTGGTGAGCTGCTTCAATGGATGCCTTGATCTTCGAGGTGAAGAGGCTCTACAGCATCACTTTTAGGAAGCATCAGAAATTACTTAGCTGAAACTGCTCATACAAGTGGCTGCCGAGCAGCTTTGAATACATCTATTTCGAATAACTATATTTATGATCTAATTCCACAGAGAAGTACCCTAAGAACAAAAGCTCAAGACTCTCAGTCTGATGTAAACATCATTGCTTTTACTTTCTTCCTCTTTCTTTGTTCTTAGAAATTACTGTTTTTCAAAGATCAAGTTTGGTCCTTATCTGTGACCCAAACAAGTGAGAAAAAGTGTGCCAGCCTTGAAAATGTGAAGCTAGGGTATAGCATTACTCTTTGGAGAAAAAACTTACATAGTAATTTTTTTTTTCTGATTTTTCTCTATAACGAAAAGTTTTCCATCAGTCTTCCTAATTTTAGAACCATCATACTCCAGAAAAATCTACTATGGCTTATATGTACATTCACAAAATAGTATTAATTTCAAATAATGAGATTAATTCCTGGAATTATTATTACAAGAGCTACTACAACTAGTTTTATTCTGTGGCCATATACCTCTCTCAAATTTTCTAGTCTAGGAATCTACTCATGCAAAGCAGTTACCTAGACCGTATTTTGGGATACAGACCTTAAGCATACAAAGACTCCACCAAAATCTTCACAGGTATCTGGAGTGCACACTGCTGATGACTTCATATTTCACTCCAGAGTTGGTGTTTCTGTTCTGATTGATCACAAATGGTAACAACCTCTTCATGAAAATTAAAGTTGAAATTAATACAGGGTTCAGCAACAGCACTGTATTCAGTGGTTATGATTCAGAAAAGATTTTGTACAAAAACCTTGAACTCTACCAGTTGAACAAGACCCCAGTAAGTGCTTAGAAATATTGTTTGAAGAAAAATTATGTAAATTTAGCCCAACAAACAATTGTGCTAACACAACTGAGTGACCTGGCAATCTTACTGTCCTTCTGCTTACATCATGTCTTGTCAGGATCAACAGAAACGCATATGGAATTGCTCTGGCCCCAGATCCAGAGGTTGCTGATCCAGATCCCCCAAGTCTGCCTGCCTTTGCCCAAGCCTGCATCCATGACCCTTGGGTAGAGGTGCACACGGCAAGAAAGTTGCCTCTGAATATCCGGGGAGCTCAGGTTATGCTGCTGGCACTTCATAACCAAGGCTGAAATCTGCCCAACAAAAGCAGCCACAAAAGCTCCCAATCATTATCACTATACCACATTTTCCATCTTTCCTCTCTCCAGTAAGACATAATGGACTCTATAGGAATAGGACGCTGAACTGGACTGACCTTTTGTGTCAGTATGTATAGTTTTACAGTCTTATTATTACTTAAAGACACAGTCCCAGGTTTGTTAGTTTTAGCCTCATAACTGGTGTTGGCTCTCAAATGTTGCGGAAGAGTCACATTGTGCTGGCACAAGCTATATTTTATACATCACTGGTGAAAATCAGGTGCTAAAATCAAAACAGAACAAATGAGCCTGATTTGGTAACTACCCAAACTATAATCCATCTAACTTTCACAAAGTTACTTTGAATTGTTTTGTGCCCTTCATGTATCTACATTGGTACTAGTAACAAAGATGATATTACATTGAAGAATTGTACTTTATGGAGAGAACTTAGACTTCTTAATATCCACTGAATACAATGTTCTACACACCACAGTGTTTGGGAAATATTTTGGAGTTAAAATGTATATCAATGTCAACACTCTTAAAAATGTACCTCAATGGTTTGTCTACATACATATTTACAAAATGTACATCTAACATTTGTCTATGATAAATATATCATAATATACTTCCCATAAGTTGCTTTAAACTATGGCATCTTCAAACGAAAGCAATTTATTTTATTATGTCCTAACCCAAGCATGTTTCCATAAACCAGTGTTTTACAGGAAGTGGAGATGCTTAAAGAGGTATTTAAATGTCCTGGCAAAATCAGAATTATGTCACTTTTGAAAAAGAAGAAAAATGAAAAGGGAAAAAAGTGTATCTCCCTCCTTCCCTCCTTCTCTGTTCATCCCAGATACTCAAAAAACCTTGAGTTTTGATTTTCTAGAGGCTACTATGACTATCATCAAAGACTGAATACGAAGACTTAATTTACTTAAAAGCTGTGAAACTTTCAGAAACTGTAGGGACAGAAGACCTGGAGAGGCACAACTACAAATGTGGTTAGGCCACTTAAAACACATACCTTATCTTTCTTCACAAAAAAACACCAAAACAAACAAACCATCAGATACAACACAGCCAAGAAGGAAGATTTGTTCAGAGTTGTACTAATTCACTTTATGTAGCATGACTATAAAATCACAGTATCACAGAAACACCAGGTTGGAAAAGACCCACTGGATCATTGAGTCCAAACATTCCTATCAATCTCTAAACCATGCCCCTCAGTACCTCATCCACCTGTGCCTTAAACACCTCCAGGGAAGGCCAGTCAACCACCTCCTCAGCACACCATTCCATTGCCTAATGACACTTTCTGTGAAGAACTTTTTCCTTATGTTGAGCCTGAACATCCCCTGGCAGAGCTTGAGGCCATTCCCTCTTTTCCTGTCCCCTGTCACTTGGGAGAAGAGGTCAGCTCCCTCCTCTTTACAACCTTCCTTCAGGTAGTTGCAGACAGCAATAAGTCTCCCCTCAGCCTCCTCTTCTCCAGGTTAAACAACCACAGCTCTCTCAGTCGCTCCTCATAAGACTTGTTCTCCAGCCCCTTCACTAGCTTTGTTGCTCTTCTCTGGACTCGCTCCAGAGCCTCAACATCCTTCTTGTGCTGAGGGGTCCAGAAATGAACACAGGATTCAAGGAGCGGTCTCACCAGTGCCGAGTACAGAGGGAGAATATCCTCCCTGGACCTGCCGGTCACACCATTTCTGATACAAGCCAAGATGCCATTGGCCTTCTTGGACACCTGGGCACACTGCTGGCTCATGTTCAGTCATCTGTCAACCAACACCCCCAGGTCCTTCTCCTCCAGGCAGCAACGTGAAGCCTCACTGAAGAATCACAATAGAAAAAGTTACAGTAGTTACTTTATCATTCAGTAAAATAAATAGATAGTTAAAAGATATTTAGTAAATAGTTGCTTTATTTTGCACCTTATGCTAGCAAAGTGGCTTAAAAATAGCATAGAACTGCAAATTTATGGTTAAATAATGGTTTTACCCATATCCATTCTATGCTGTGTACTCATACATATTCATAGATTCCTTGAAAAAGATCTACAGCAGGTCACCATTAAGGGACACATGTAAATCTTCTGAGGATGTTTATAAAAACAGTAAATATTCTTGCCTTTATAGTATACCGAAGCGGTAACATGCCAATTTTCTTTTCTTCCAAGTAATATGGAGAGAAGTTCAAAGAAATTATTTCAAAGAACACAAAAA
Organism: Coccyzus lansbergi; assembly: GCA_033558105.1. Lineage (NCBI taxonomy): Eukaryota > Metazoa > Chordata > Aves > Cuculiformes > Coccyzidae > Coccyzus > Coccyzus lansbergi. The sequence goes on along the minus strand of JAUMJK010000140.1, from coordinate 6,719 downwards.
TTCTTGTGTGTAAATACTAAAAGACCATCAAAAGTTAAAAAAAAAATAAAAGCTCTTCTTAGAGAGATACTATGGCTTTGGAGAATATGTTTGATAATTAAAAATATTGAAGTTTCAGTATTAACATATTTTCTGGACTAAAAACAGACTGCCAGAGAAAGTACATGGTATGTTTAATATGAAAAATATTAATGTTTTACTCAAAGACAAGCAACAACAACAATAAACTCCCTGTATTTACTGACAAATAAGGTTATCACATGCCATACAGCCATCCAAAACCTCAAAGGCACAGAAAACATTAACAGGGAGAGACCCACACACCCCTTTCCACCTTGCAAATATGGTCAGTGGAGTTCATGCTTCCAATACATACCCAAAAATGATACATGGCCCAGTAACATCAGATTTGGAGTTTATTACAGGAAAGTAAGACTGTTATTATAGGCCCACGTAACAGTTATATCTAACAGATCTGCACATCCAGTTATCATGTACTTAAGAAGTCATTTTGCTTGTAAAAGTTTTCTATCAAATACAGTCTTTGCAAGTGTGAAGTATTTATCAGAGATGAAACCCTGTTACTAACTTGTTTTTCCTACCACCTTGGTACAGGTCAAACACACTGCAGCAGTCAGGAAGAAATGAAGCTGCTTCTACTGAGAAGTCAGAGGGACATGGCTTTGCTGACGCTGTTCCAGCTATGTCAGCCTTCCTAAAGAACAAGGGTCTGTGGTATGTCTTATTAATTCTTCTGTGTCTAATGATTTATCTTCATTCAAGAGGTACTGAACATCAGTATAGTTGAAACAGCCTTCTGCAACAGTGCAGCCTTGTAAGTGATTATTTCATAACTTAAAACGTGACTGGTATCACATTAACCAATCTTTGATTGACCAAAAAAAACTCAAAAAATGACATCACTGTCTGCTGTGAAAGATATAGACTGTGACAGAAAGAATTATCAGAGCCTCTTATGCATTGTGGATAGGGCATCTCTTACCCTCTTCCACTTCTGCTCCTTCCCAACACTTTTCTTCCCTGACGGACATGGGAAATTTAAAGGAAGTTACAAAGAAACAAGCAAAAAAGAAAACAAAACAAAACCAAAAAGAAACCCAAACAAACAATCTATTTTTTTAATATACCTATGACACTTGTATGCATGTACAGAAAAGTTTTGTGCCTAAAAACTGCGAAAGATCTCCTTATATGTGAACCATTTCTGACCCTACAGGCAAGATTTCACTCCTTTGGTTGTGGGTGCTGGAACTCTGGGAGCAGCCACTAGTGCCTGCACAGGACATGGCATCTCAGAGAAGCCCAAGGGGCTCAGGCATTTTTCTGGTAGCAATAGCAGAAGATGGGGCACTAGGCCTCCTCAGTTCCAGTTCCATCTAGAGCTCTGGGACAGGAGGTGAAAGTTAACAATCTGGTGAAAAGCAGTGTAACAAGGGACATAGAAAAGAGCTAAGTTTCTTGCACCAGATGTGGTGTGGTTCCATTCCTGCACTGCTCCAGCATTAGTGCTCTGATTTAAAGAAAGGAAAGTGAGCAAAGGAAGATAAACAGCTAATTCTCCATTTTAAGTCAGATGCAAAGTTCCTATGGGGGGGAAGCAATGCAAACAGATCTGATGTAAACTCCTAGTCTTGTCTATCTGGCTAGGGTTAGTCAAACAAGTCTTAGTCTTTTACCTCTTCTGAAACAAGCAATGACATTTACACCACTTGCTGTGGAAATAAAAGCAGAAAGATTCAGGCATTACAGCTCAGTGACTAGAAGACCCCCTTTATGAATAGGTGTCTTTGATGTTTCACCAAGATTTAGGAATCAGAACATCAGAAACAAAAGCAGAAGAAAAGTGCTAAGATATTTTGGACTTCCTGCAAGACAGGATGAATAAAACCTTAGCCTATTTCAATGGTGGGGGAAGAAAATGTCTATTGCCCAAACAGACAATTCTAATTCATTGTTACTAGCAATTTTTCATCAAATAGCCATAAGAAATTACAACAAACTCCAAGCTGTGTACTGTAGATAACGGATTTACCCTCTCAGCTAACTTAGGTAAAACAAATGTTTTAACTTTCCAGTAAATGCACACAAAACATGATGAAGACCTGATCCCTGCAGTGTAGACAGGACTGTGACACAAACTTTGGTTTTAAGTGGGTTAATTCCCGTGCAGTATCAAATTTTCAACTAAATGACAGCATTTCTCCTTTGGTTTTCTATAATCTGTCATTCAAGAAAAAAAAAAAAAAAAAGCACAGTAGCTGCAGAACAGCCCACAGCATTTTTTTTTAACTTGTAGCCACTCAAAGATACTATATACAAAGAGGTACTGCAAACAAAAAGTTTAAATTTTCATAGAATGTCTTTGGGCCTTACTAGATGATCAAACTTGACATGTAACCTAATGTAAAGTGATAGAACTTCAGCCAGTTGATCCTGAAATTAGTTTCAGTTTGTAATTTCCCTGTATCTGTATAATTTAATGTCGGAGGCTTTAGTTCTAAAAATAAAACCAAAAATACCGAATCATCACTGGAAGTGAAGTATCACCTTGAGAACACTAGACATGGAGATGAAAAAAAAATTGCATATGTGTTCAGTAAGACACTTGGAGAATTAAAAATAAAAAAAAGACATTTTCCATTCTGTAAAACATACAAAAATGTATAACTTTGAACTACAGGACTTTATAGATGTTAACCTATAATATGTTAATAGAAATCAATTAAGTAATCTTAAAACGCTAGCTTTACGAGCAATGTCAAGGTGAAATACAGAGTGAAGAAAAGAAAAAGACACTGATGCTCTGGTGTGCTCATAAATTTCACACAAACTGTTTTGCTTACTTCTTGGTAAAACCCAGTGGGAATGTTTTGGTCTGTGTAGCAATTATGGCCCAAGCCTAACTACAGTGACCAAAATAGATCCAGCATGTCATGTATACCATGAGCTGTACCAGTAATTCTCAGAGGCAAGATGGACAAACATGGTGGTTTGATTGGATACAATTTCCAGCAGGCAGAGAACTTCAGTATGTCTCCACTGTGTGTAGAACCGAAAAAAGTTACTACGTTTTAGAAGAGACTCTTCCAAACTCAGCACAGCTTTTGCATTTGCCTACCAACCACCATTTGGTACTTCTGACCTGCTGGCTAACACAGAGTTGTTGTAGAGAGTACTTCTATGGGATTGCTCCCACATTTCATCAAACAAATATGTCATGCCAACCACAACTCTCAGGATGACTTCAATACTAGGCATCACTGCAAAGGTCCGACAGAGGAGTTTAATTGACTTGACTGCAGATAGAGCAAACACAGTTTGCTTCAAAATTAACCTTCTACATGTGTTCGGTACTCTACTCCCAGTTACACTAGTGAAGACCATAGGCATAAGCAACAATCTTCCAGTGGGTGGGAATCAGTCAGTAAAGCAAAGCAAACTCATCACAGTGTAAAAAAAAGTAGCCCTACTGTTTGTTCAAGCAGCTGTACAAAGGACTTTCCAAAAGCCACAATAACACAAACGGCAACAGGCCCTCTTGAAGAAAGATGTGGTAAATTGTCAATGCCTATTGTAACAAATCTGTGGGGGAAAAATCTTGATGGCACCTTTTCTTATGTGTTCCTTTACCTGTCTCGTTCACTAGTTTCTCCAAGCCTGTCCACCTCACTAACATGTTGTCACTTCCAAGAATAAAACTTACAAGGAGAAAAACTGTTATTTGCCTCAAAGTGGTTGGCAACATTACTACTTCTTTCACTTCCCATCTAGGAAAAATAATCTCTCCAACATTTTTCAATAAAAATTTCATATTTTCTTTAGATCCTTTCTGCCCTCAAAAAAAAGCAGGTAATAACTACCACAGCCTCTAAAATGTTTAGGAACAAATGACATACAGGATATACAGCCAGCCCAAAAAAGTCATCCTTCCAGCCCATTAGTGTATTTCAAGGTTTCAGAATTCCGAATTCTCTTGAATTACAAATCAGTGGCTTACAGTTTGGCTTCTTCCCTCCAGAAATGATACCCAGAGTAAAAATAAAAATCATCCCACACACAACTGAATCCATAAAAATAATTTTTTCTTAAAACCAACTAAAAGGGGAACTTACTTTCATTTTCTTTGTTTATAAGAGAAATTCACATTTGTATTTTGGAAGAAATGTGACACATCAGCAGGAATAGTTAGTATTCATACTCAGTCTAACAATATCAAATAGATTATACCTCTTTTCTTCATACATGACAGAAGGAAAAAATGAGGTATAAAAAACCGGCACTGGATTTCAATCACCAGATTAAAAGAATATAGAACGGCATGAATTACAAAGAAACTAGCCATGAAACAGATGAAAAGCTCCAGTCAATACCACGGGTAGTTCACAGAAAGGTTTAAATGGCATAATAGTCAACGTTTCAGGTCAACATGTAGTCAGGTACTTCCCAAATTAGTGTATTCAGATTTTTTTTGGGGGGGGGGTTATGATTTTTCAGGCATGACTATAAATTTCATTACTAGACAAAACTTAGAAAAAAATACATTGCAAATGACACATATTGACTGCACACAAGTCCAAAAGCATTAATGATTTCAGCATTTCAAATAAACTTTGCACTTACATAACTACAAGCGTGTTTGATTTTAAAAATAAAAAGTAGCTTATCACTTCAGACATTTTGGGAAAGAGAGTTTTGGCCAATGGACCTCCCCTGCCCAGTTAGGATGGTTACACTCAACAAAATCATGAGCCTTCCACACAAGTCAACATTTCAGACACAACTTAAGACAGCCAGGAAGATAAAGAAACAGTGGTCACTCTTTACCTCAGTCTAATGTCCAACAAATAGAAAGTTTATGGTAATTTTTTATGCCTATCAAAACCAATACTGTGTTGTCCATCTTTCATCAAGCACAGTTACACACAAAGAGCAAGTATTGGCCATAGCACAATCTACAGTCCCAACTCCACAAAGCCAACATAACTTTTTCCAAAGTCAAAGCAAGTTTTTGGCAATCTTTTTGCATGCAGAGCGGTCTCTAAATTTCTGTCCTTCTTCCAGGGATGATCCCTTCAAGATTGGCTTAAGCCACATTATGAGGATGGGGAAACTTGCCAAAGCAATTAACCATGATTTATCTGTCTTGGGAATACAGGCCTTCCGCCTTCTAGTTTCAGCACCTCCACTCAGCAGTCAACTTGCTTAAAATACAAGCCCACCAGGGCACCTTTCACTGGCTTCTACAGGTCTGTTCACCCAACACAGCACAGATGTAGCTCCATTAACAGGAGATACACAAGCTCCAAGAGCAGAGTAAGACATCTTCAGCCAAGTGTCCTGAAGGCTGTCTGTCTTCCATTGACTTTAGCCTTCCAGCCTCTGGATAGAAAGATTTTTTTATAGAGCACTGCCTGGATGTGTACTAACTATGAGACCAAAGGATTTTTTGCTTTCTGGTGGCCACTTCTTTACCCAGAAGACGAGAATGGCTCCAAAACAAGAACGGCTTTTCACTCCCAGGGATGACTTCTTACAAAAATGAAAACAAGGAAGTTCAATCCAAGAGAACCATAACGCTTTACAATTAAAGGCAAGGATGTGAAATTGCCACACATAAGACAGGAAATCCAAAGTTAGGCTGTCACCTCATTCCCTTCTTCACCCCAAACCCTTCCTCTCCCATCAGCACACCCTTTGACCACCTCCCGAGCGACGAACGACGGATGGCGTGTCAGAGCCTTAACTTTGAATCTTTTTGGCTCCCCTCAACAACCTCAACCGTGCATCATCAGAGCACGAAGAGTTGAAATTTTAATATTTTGCATCACCGCAAAAGCTTGCTGCACGGCCAAGGCACAAGGATGGTGGCACGGGACTTTCGTACAGACACGAATCCAGGAGGAAAGCCCCCCCCCCCCCTTCCTCTCTCTCTCTCTTTTTCTTTCTCTCACCCCCCCCCCCTCCCCTCCCCCCGGACACATGCAATAACTCGGCTTTGCACACATTTTTGCACGCATTTTTGCACACTCCCGGAGCGAGTCGCGGTTGTCAGCGCCGCACCCCAACATCCCCACCCCACCCGACCCCCCGACCGATCCCCTACTCTCCCTTCTCGGCGCCTCCAAGTCGTGAGTGAAAGTGGTGAGAGGCGGTGGAGGTGGGGTGGGGGAGAAGGAAAGCGAAGCGCAAGGCCATCGGGTAACACTTTGCCGTCTCCTCCTATACAGTCACATTTCCGTCCTCCTCAGCACAAACTGGGGAGGGAAGGGGGGTTGGGGTGAGGGGCCGAGGACCAGGCTGGGCGGGGGCGGAGGAGGAGGAGGAGGAGGAGGAGGAGGAAGAGGAAGGGGAGGGGGGGGGGGGCACACGTAGGCGCTGGGCCCAGCGGGAAGGGGGTGACAAGGACCGCCGTCTCCCTCCCGAGAGCAACAAAAAGCGGGTGGGGTGGGGTGGGGTGGCCGGCGGGTCCTCGGGAAGAGGGGGTGGGATGGGGGGGGGGGGTGGGGGGCAGGTCCGGCGCTCGGGATCTGTTACCTCGTAGAGTTCCTCGGAAGCCATGCTGGGGAACCTCACAAGGTGGAGTTGGGTGCTGGTTTGCAAATACTATTGTTTCAGTTCGTGTCCGTTTGGCCTCCTCCTCCTCCTCCTCTTCTTCTTCTTCTTCTTCTTCTCCCTCCTCGTCTCTTCTTCCTCCTCCT